>OZ023138.1:11191088-11823852 GCA_963675895.2 Styela plicata
GTAACTGATGGTCCAACAGGTTGACATGTATAATGTGACCAACTCTCTCAAATCCTGATGTTGAATCCAGTCCTTCTGGTAATACTGCACTGAGAATCTCATTATGTTTGTAGTTTTCATAACTGTCAAAATATATTGTAATGAATACACCAATGTGGCAGAATGACAGCTTCTCCGCTACTCGCTGAAGACAACCGGAATAGCATTCCATGATATTTCATGTGTTCTTAGTAGACAGAAAAAGGCTCTAAGGCATCAAAACTGCTATAAAATGTACATTCGAATAAAAAGGCAAGGACATGAGAACATTCCAAATATCCAAATTATATCAAAATTCTGATGAAATTTTTGACCAGACTATGATGAAAACGATAGAAACAAAAGAAAATGTACACTTGAAATCTTACTCTGTTGGTCGAATTAAAAATGACAGCAATAATGGTAATTTGAATTAGTTTTTCGTAAATTAAAAATTTTGTTCATTTCTGCTAACATTGCCCGATTTCCACAAGAAACTTTCATGCAAATGCTGTGTCATCCACAGCAATAGTTTTTTTTTAATTGTTTTCTAACAAATTATTTTTCGCATCAGAATTTTAATTTTGCAGAAAAAGTGTTGAGCATGTTTATACACCATAGCAACACTATGTATACCATCACCCCATTAAAAGACATAATACAGTACATACTTGATTTCCAATTTGCTTCTGTAAACTTTCCGTTCTATTCTTAAATTGTTGATAATTTCTTGCTTAAGTTGTGGAAGATTGTCAAAACTAAAATTTGGCTTCATCATCACAAATTTTGTTTTATCTTGAAGTACATTGTCATTATGAGTTAACGATTTTGCTCCTCTTTGTTTCAATATATTATCCTTGAATTTCTTTTGGAATTTGTTCAATGAAGAAATTGGCACCATAACTCCCTCAACATCAACTTGCTTACAGAAAGCAGACCTTGTAATTAAAATATTGTTTATTTTACATAATGTGAACTCTCCATATACCAAATAAGTAGACTTGCATGAGCCTGTAGGTACGACCATTAGAATACTTCTAATGATTTCCTGTGTGTCGTAAGAGGCGACTAAAAGGAAACAAAGAAGTGATAGATGGTTTTATCATGGCCCAGGGCAGATATACTCACTGCGCTTTACCATGGTGATTAGTTCTGTATGGGTTATTAATCGATTAGAGTGCAGTTGCTGGCACTTTATCTTGTTGTAGCTCTTTGGCATTTGAGTGGTCATCAGTCAGTTCTTTTCAGGCAATCCTTTTGATCTTACTTAGAGTCAACTCTTTTAAAAAAAAGACTAGTTTAATGAATACCATACATATCCATCATACATATACCACACCGATAGCACATAATTTAATGAATTTCGAACAAATATCATAATAATGGAAAATAATTAGATGAAGTTAAATGATTTAAAGATAAAATAACACACCTATCCAAGTCTAGCATTCCCCTCACACATGAAGGAGGTGTAAATATCCCATTTTCATAACTACTGAATGGTTCTTCTTTCTTCATTATAGAAGAAAAGATTTGAATTAACTTCTTAATGTTGAGCCTAGCAGATTTAAATTCAACAACCTTAGAAGAAAATAATTTTAAAGAGCCCGACATCAGCTATTGAAAAAAAGTAGAAAAGTTTGTTTTAATAGAATCGCAAGCAAATAACATTGATTTTTAATTGTTGAATATACAAGATAAGCAAGGATGAAAGTTTAGAAGCTAATGGTGAAATGAAAATTTGACCTTTCATGTTTGACATTATTCATTATACCCAAGACAAATAAAACAACTGGACCCTAACACAGATATATCGGAATATGGCAGTGAAAGTATATGATCAAAAACAATAGATCCAGCATTAGATTAAAACTGTGTACAACTTCTAGTATCATAAAAATGAATACATTTGTTTCCAGCAACTGCACAGATAGGTAATGTGCTATGCCAAGAAGCACACATGCTTGTTTCATGAACTTTATGGAGAATTGGTTGACGATGTCCTAGATGGTAAACTTTGAGAGTGTTGCAAGGTCGACCAAGAGTGAGAAATACATCTTCGTGGTGTTTAGACCAGAGTAACTTTCTACATCCGCCAGAATGTGCTTGTTGTGAATCTAATGGATATGCAGATCGAGTTATATCCCATAAATACCACTCCATTTCTGCACTCGCTCCAACTTTACTATGATTCAACCAACACCAATCTGCAGAAGTTAAGCTGTGTTTTTTGCAATCAATAGATAGGATCGCTTGTTTCAATGGTATATTATAAAATCGTAACCTTCCTCCCAGTTCTGCTGCCATCAACTTTCCCGGTTGATCTGGATGCCAACACACACTCACGCCGGGATATTGAAGCGGGAAAGAGACAATAATATCACCATTAGAAACATCCCATACTTTACATGAATGATCATCACTTACAGACGCCAGTTCCTGTCCTTCTATTGGTTCAAAACAAATTGCATTTACGCAATCAGTATGGCCTTCCAGAGAACTTTCTACAGCTTCATCTTTCAAATCGGCAGTATATACATTTATGATCCCAGTTTTAGTTCCTGTTGCGATAATGATTGATCGTGGTAGATGTTTGACATTTGAAACAGGAGACCAAGCGAGACAATTTACATCACAGACACGTAGTTTGATTAATGTAATGTTCTCATAAACTAGGTCTTTTGATATTTGTCTAGCATAGGTATCGCTAGAATCTTTCTCAGAGGAAAATTTACAGCTTCCAATCGTCAGACTATTTCTGTTTGCAACAGCTAGGAGGTTTTCAGCACCCTCAAATGGACAAAACTCCAATGCATTAATAAAAGATGAGGCTTCCACAACTTGAGTGTAAACATCTTCACTGTTTTTCATATTATCTTTTCACTATATTTTATGATTTATATAAATAAATAAACCTGATTAACAAGGTGTGGGCATAAATAGGAGTGTGGGCATTCCAAGGTCATATCTCAAATTTAAGCCAGCATACCGGTAGTCTAGTTTGGGAGCATATTTCTTAAATATGATAAAAAACATATTTTTTTGTGAAAATTTTCTTTCAGAAATGGTCATTATGGAATGTCGGCAGCAGCTATTTTTCCTCAAAATCACTCTCAAAATAAAATGCTATCTCAAAATTTCTTCTGCCACTAGGGGGCACTAAGTAGATCATACCAGGGTGTTAACTTGAAAATTTTACAATTATCGTTGCAATCTACAAGGAGGCCAAATTTGTGCATTTTATCTCGTTTTTTTTTAATTAAATTCATTTAAAAATAGTAAATCTGTTTGTACGATGAGGGACACCTAGTGGTCAAAATTGCCAATCAACAAAACAGGGAACTAAATAACTGTAATATGTGAAAAATTGAACGATTTCCTAAAAATTAGTTTTTCACCCATTTGTGACAAGTTTTATCAGTATTCTCATTTTCGTCCAGTCGATGTCTCACTATAAAATGAAGATTAATTTGCTCCCACACCATGAAATTGAAATGCCCATATCTCGAATTCTATTGGGTATTCAAATCTGTTCCAAAATGCATTATTTCACTGTATAAATTTGACTGGCGAGGGTACAAAAAAATTCTATCAATTTTTTTTACAGTTTGGCCAAAAAATTAAAGTCAAATGACTAAATAAATAGTGAATGATGAATATTATGTTGTTAAAACAGATTCTGCAGTAAAAGCCTAATCATGTGATATATTACATGCCTCCCCAAAATTCGTCAAATCCTATATAAAAAGTGTTTTCAAACTAGCCTATGATGTATGTGATTGGAGAGGTCAACCCCTTTATGCCCACCTCTACAATTAGGCTATAAACATGCACTAATTTGAGAACATTGACTAGATTCATTGATTGATAATGAATAGGACAGTACTGGTAAACAGTACAGGCCTAAATCTTGCAAAGACTGATTAAGCAGTGCTAGATGGTTTCACCGTATTTTGCCATAGTTGTTCGGTTCTGTGTGGAATATTCTCTGCATAAGAGTGCAGTCACTGGTACTACATCTTGTAGTTAGCTTTTCACTATCGAGTGGCGATCAGTTGGTTCCTTTTCAGCACTACTTCCGGCCTTGCCCTTGCTCAGTGCGAATTTCAATGAGAAAGCCTTCTCAAATTTTTTGAAACCTGATTCAGAAATGGTATCTGCACAAATAGGATGCTGCCATATCATTAAGCTGTATTCTCGGCTTTCCCCTGCCGTAGGATAAAAATGAATTCTCATCCAGTATCCTCTGCCTATAAAAACATTTAAGAATCAGTATTTTATATTTCCAATATCTTGATCCTAATACAAAAAATAATAACTTGTTTAATTTATTGAGTCTCTCGCTGATTGCTAATCAATGCAAAAACAAAGTTGAGTGGGGGTGGGGGTCAATTTGTACCTGCAAAAAATCGCGTTGGTCAATTTGTACCCTTGCCAAATTTTCGCAGGAACTTGCCAGTTCACGAATTTGGAGGATCAAATAAAAAATGCTCAAAATCTCATAAATTTGTGATCTGTAGCTCAAGGTAAAATTTGAGGAAATGGTCATCTCAAACACGTTAGCCATTCAGCATTCCATCTTTACAGTTAATACTGAATAGGCACTTAAAATTCATTCTCTTTTTTCAAGATTTGAACAAAAACGCTTGCCGTTTCGGCTAGGATCGGATTTAATTCATTCTGTGGGATAAATCAGCCATCCACGACTTTTCGTTAATCTATTGCAAATTTCAACAGAGTACGAATAGATCTTTTTTCAGGTACGGTTTGACTCTGGACTGGCAACTCTGAACTGTGCAGTGTTGAGTGATATGGGGACCTGGTCTAACTTACTGAGGCCAATAATTACGGATTTTTTTATGGTTTTTACAATCGGACAACGTGGAAAAACAGATGATAAAAATAGACGATTAAAAATACAAATCCCTATTAACCTACCTGCAACGCTACTGTACCGTACAGTGTAGCCTATACACTGTAACTTACCGATTATATGGACTTTTTATGGATGTACACAGTACACAGGAATGTGCAACATTATATAAAAGTGGTACCGTAAAACCACGCCACTTTAGAAGATATTCGCTCATCTCCAGCCAATAATGAAAATCCGCTTTTGATTAATTTTTTTTTTACGCGTACTCACTGTAGGCGGGCCCTACCAGACGGGGCTTGCAGTGTGTGCCTTGCAAGCAAAAAACTGAGCAGTTGCGAGCGGTGTCATAAACTTTCTTCTTCACGCCGAATTAAAATTTTATGAAAATAAAATATAGATAAAACATGTATAAATAATGTACGTACTCTTTTTGTTCCAAATATTTTTTCATCCGATTACAATCAAGATCCTTTGTAAAGCATTATAGTGTTGATTACACATTTCAAATATAGTATTCATTGATTTTATCGTATCAAATATAATTAAGCATAAAAAAAATATATTATTAGCAATACAATTATATTTATTATCATACAGGTCATTGCAATTATAGCATTAAGTTTGGAAAAAAAGGTATGCAAAATAATTACACAATTTGATAGCTAGTTACGTTTTTGATTATATATTACAAAGCGCTTTTTCACCTTCAAAAATGCGAAAATGTGACTCTTTTTTGATGCGCTGGCGGGCGACGTTGATAAGATTGGGACCAAAATAGTTAATCGCTATTTTTGAAATCATCTGTTGCAGGGAAAAAATTTAAAATTATTAAAAGTTTACTTGAAAGTTTACATGAAATGTAATCCGGAAATCCATTGCAAGGAAAATATGAAACGGGATCAAAGTGCGTGTGGTGATGGAACGAGAGGGCGAGAGGGCATGGCCCCCAAGGCTACGGTACGAAGTTGGGTATGGTACGATTGAATTTTCCGGTACGACAGTACAGTACGATTCATTTTCCAATTTTCGTACTTGGTGCGGTACGGTATGAAGTTCGATATATATTCGTACCGTACGAAGGGGAGGGCACATTTTTTCTAACATACAAACATAGGCTTTCAAATTATCGTGCCGGAGGCCCGCAACATTTTTTTGTGGATAAAACAAAAATACATGTTTAAAAAAGCAAAATAAATATTATCAGACAAGAAAATGTATCTGCGCGCCGGAAGCTCGCCGAAATTTTTGTAAAAAAAGGATAAAAAATCTTACACAAACATAGGCTTTCAAATTAAAAAAAGATCAGCGTGCCGAAGGCACGCAAAATCTTTTGTGAACGAAACAAAAATACATGATTTAAGAGCGAAATAAATATTATCAGAATGGAAAATAAAATTTTTGTAAAAATTGAATAAAAATCTCACTTTAGGGCTAAATGCTACGAAATACAAAAAAATCAATCAGGGAAGAGTATTGCGCGCGGCAGGCGCGCGAAAATTTTATGAAAAAAAATAAAAAACCCTTTCCCCCCGACCAACTAAGTTAACCAGTAACCCCCACTATTACGCTTTAGCTTATGCTCATCTCAATTAGAAGTTATATTTTGTAAAAAAAACAGCCAAGTCAATATATAGACTACGAGGCATGTCAGGAATGCGTCTGTCTGGTATGAACAAATATATAGCATTATTCAGTAATGTGAAGAGAACATAAATTGCACCAGAAATACCAGATGCAAAAATGCGCAATGAAAATGACACAATTCTGCTAATATGCTAAATATTGCTTCATGCTAGATTCTTTCGCGAATACAGTCTTCATTCCACCACTATTTATCAAAAACACAGAACACAGGGTAAATGAAGAAATAAAGTTTCGTTTGTTTAATTCACTAGTTATTTCTGGTCTGGCCTAGACTGCCAGTGCCCCCCCTATACGTCGAATAAAAAAGCTTTTTAGGTAGCAGTGTATTTATCTGGTTCGGGCTCGTTAGTTCAAATTTTTGGTCTTAGAACATTAAATGATTACTAAAACCGTTAAAAAGACTGAGTTACGAAAGTCGCAAATTTCAATCTTTCAATCATCGCTCTTTACAAACACAAATTCATTTTCAACTCCACTCCCTCTTCTCCCCCGCTTTCAATATATAGAAAATTGTATGAATTCTCCGCTGGGCTGTATATATTTCCATAGAGTTACGTGTGTAGATTTATTATTTAATCTAGTATTGTATTCTTCCAACCCACTATGTTATCTATAAAATGGTAAAAAAATGAAATCTGCCAGATGGTGACGGATTTGCAAGTCTGCTAAAGGATATGCCATTTTTAAATGCTAATTTCCATCTTACTGCTGTGAAATATAATAAAATTGGATTTTGTTCAGTAGTACTTCACACTTGCAGTCTTTCTAATTTCAAAGCATGTTGGTTTTATGAGCACCCTCACACATCGCTATAATCCCTAATCAGAAATGCCAAAGGCATCATTGAGGGTCACTTCTTCATAGTACGACTCAAAGTATATTTTTATATGTTACAATAGCATGTCTCTTGTATCCTTGCGAATTTTCATAAAAATGAGCATATGTTGGTATTTCCTATTATTGCTTGTTATTTCCTATTATTGCTTGTCCTTCGACAAGGACTTAAACTGAAGATGAAAAAACAGCGTATTTTTCCGTAGATTAATTTGTTGCATTCGTGTACTTTGCAAACACAAAAATCTCGGAACATATATTTGCAAGCATGGATAAATGAAGAGTCGCGCCGTTGATACGCGATCCATTTGTGACTTGTGCTTGACAATATAAAATCGGATTAGGATTTGACCATATGTTTTACAGTTAAATATGTACACAAAACAAGGATAGTGAAGATATGAGGGTCTCAAGGTTTGAATTTAGCATATGTCAAAGGTAGGTGATATGACAGGAGGACGTGGAACAATATGACATAATAGGTAGATATCGCCAACTATATTCCATTTTTCTGATTGGATATGTAATAACGCAAAAAGAAGCTGCATAATAATGGTAGTATATAGCCATGCGTAATATTGTGTACATGCGTTTATCGCACAAACAGAGCACAGGTCAAATAAATTAGTGATGCTTCAAAATCGTCAATTGTGCTAATGGTCTTCATTTAATGACAAAAATAAACTTTCAATGACAGAATAATGCCTCTTTGTTCACTTGTCTTCGGCCCTGTGTTTAATCACGAAAGTTCTTTTAAAAAAATTTTGCGTGACCATCTCTAACTATTTTGCCGCGAAAGAATGACTTTTTCTTGACTTTGCGGCTTGGTTCTATAAAGAAATATGTTAAATGCAGTTGGCTGTTTTTAGAACGGAAATGGTAATTACCAAAGAATGAGATACAAATGGATGAATCTCACCTCGCTGCACGACAATTAAGTGTAGAGCTCATACTGAACACAAAACGTGTGCGCAACTCCTAATGAAAAACTTTTGCCAAGCATGTACCACAGACGAACCGCCTCCCATCGATGCGATCCATGTATGTCAACGAAGATACGCCTACATCAGAAAATTTTAAACGTTGTTTTACACCCTGCTTTGACGTCTTATAATGTCGTCCGATATTATAAACTGACGTTATATGTGACACAAGGTGTTAATACGAAAGTTCTGAAAATCCTCAGAAAGCATAAAAAAAATTCTGTGAAATATTCTTTGAATATTGGACATAAGGTTTCATGCTGGCATCGTTTTCGTGCCATTGTGATTTAGATGATCTTTTTAATTTGTCTGCATTTTGCACCTGTGATGCAAAACGTCACGGATGTCGTGACTGAAACGTGTATAAAACTATTACGTGTTTGTCATATTAATTTGGATATCATTACTCTCTTACGGTAAACGGGAAATTTATATTTTGTTTCTAAAAATATCGACATGAATTAGTAATACCGCGAAATGCGGCCATTTAAATATTGCATAACCAACAAATGATATAAAATATGGGCATTTTTCACAAATCTGAAAATCTGATAGTTCTAAAATTGCAATGATTTGCATGGCCACAGTAGCGTTTGAACCGTCATTTTGGCAGACAGATTCAATGATATATGCTAACCAAATAGTATAAGCTATTCAGTATATATAACAGTCTGTACGAGTAATTTGATATAATATATTGAAAATATTGATACAATTATATATTTTTCGCCTATTTCTTTACTGCAAAAATATAAGCAGTTGACTTAAAGAGATGAAAAAATGAGAACAGTGGAAATTTATCAACAGGTTAAGCGGGACACTTCCTTCTTTACAGGTAACGCGAAGATAGTCTTAATACCCATAGCATGAAACATTATCTTGTGACGTCCCCCTGCTGAGTAAAATTAGATTTTGAGTAAATCAATCGAATTTTGGAATCTACCATTTTGATATCTTAATTTCACCAATTGGAAATTTGCATTGCGCACAGATGGCTCCCTAGCGGCGCGGTTTATTTTTATGTTTTTGTGAATATGCCCTGTGTCCAGGGAGTGCGTTAATCCAGGCAGAAATATTTGACCATACGCGTTTTGTTAAGTATGGGTCACTAATAGATCGTGTCGATTAGGTAAAAAAAAAACTTTCCTGGCACAGGCAAAGGAGAGAAATATTTTTTCTAAGGGGATAAAATTCAATGACTGGATAACACAACTCACATATATTACATCAACAAGTTTAAACGATGCGTATTGAGAGTCGATAGTGAAACCACGTTGGTCATCTAATTGTTAAGCGCTAGAAGGTATCAGTGCGCGATGTGAAAAACAGTTGCTTTGATTAAATATTCCTATTTAGAGGTCAGTAAGTGCTATAAACCTCTCTTTCGCCCTTTTCAGAAAACCCGGGAGATAACACAGATTAGCTTCAAATATTGTTTTTTCGTAATTATTCGTATTTCCAGATATGTCAAAATTTCGCGAACACTAATTATGCCATAACATCAATTGAACGTGAAAATTTCCATCATTCAGGGAGATCAGAATTATTTCTATAGCAGAGCAGAAAATGCATTATTTGTAGAATTGAACAACAACAGTTTGTACCCAGATTTGGAGATTCAATCAATCAATTAGGTATAGTATGCAATACACAAGTCTACTTAACATAAGTTTTCCTGCATCCTATTGGTTATATGTGAAAAGGAAACGGGAGTAAAGCTTTGTTTTTTACGTATCTTATAAGCAGTAATTATTATATTGGGTTAGTATCAATATCGATACTTATATTGTGTATTTGCATTAATTTATTATTGCAGGTGTGTTATTAATATTCATCATTATTCTCTCCACATACATATACTCTCCATATATAATTTGAATCGGTTCGAATGACTAATTCTATTCAAATAATGAATACTCCATTTTAATCACAGATGTTTACTCAATCATCAAACTATTGCAATCTCTAGCTTTTGGTTTAGATGGTAAAATTAGAAAGTTCCGCTTCAGTTTGTAAGTTTCTGAAACTGATGTATCGCGCCGTGAAGGCTTAAGAAAAAATTTCTGATTAGGTATGACCGATTATTATCAACTGATCCAAATAATTTGTGATTCGAATCTATTCGAATCATCAAATTGACCTGTCTAGCCCCTGCTTCCAGTACCACTCGTAATCATACTCGTTTTTTAATTTTAGCTATGACCAAAGATTATTCACAGACTAGAAAATTTGTAACATGACACCAAAAGCATTTCACAACGAACATCAGCAAATTGACGTGAATGAAAATAATCATTTTCCAGTCGCAGAAGAACCAATGACGAAGCAGTCATGTCGAAAATGGATTATCCTCCTCATTGTCAGTTTTACGTTTTTTGTTCGGTCGTATGGTGCTACCTGTTTTTCCACAGTCAATGACGTCGCATCAGTATATTTTGATATAACACCTGGACAGACTGACCTATTATCAACAGTCGCATTTCTGTCAAAAGCATTCACCAGCATTTGCATTGCTATTATGAGTGAAAAAATTAAGATGCGTCACCTGATAATTGTTTCCACTACATCTGTTTCAATCGGAAATTTATTGACCGCCATAGCAGTCTCGCTTTCATCAAGTGCAGCTTATCCAGTGGCGGTCATAGGTCAGTCCCTCAACGGCATTGCATCCGCATCTTTGAGTACAATTCCGGCGTTGGTGGCAATGGAATGGTTTACTCCCAACAAAAAAGGAATTGCATTATCCATACCATGGGCGACAGCGCGAATATCACTTGCTGTGTCAGCGATGGTGACTACTCATACGTTTCACTTTACAAAAAGCGGTGTTCCAGATGGTGTAGACATCGGGATTCATCCAAATGTATCCGCTTATTTATTGGAATTTTCGAATACCACATTGATTGCTTTTAAAGATACGCTTCAGGCGACGTTCTCCGTACTGTCAGGAATTGCTGTCTCGGTGCATGTTCTGGCTTGCACTTTGGTATCGTCTCCTAAAACGAACAACAAAGACGTATCTGACAGCTCAGAGTGGAAGATATTAGATCAGTTCATATTTATTTCACAACTATTTAAGCAATACAACTATATAGCATTAACGGTAATTAATGTTTTGTTATTGTCCATCAAGCCCATGGTGACAATATTACTATCTTCAATGGTACTCGAAAAGTTTCCAGACCTAGACGATGCAATTCCGGGACAGATCTTTTTTGTCTCCTCGTTAGTTGGCGCGTTTGGGGGGCCTATGGCGGGATGTGTACTAGATCGGTTTGAACCTTTAAAAAAAGTATCCTCAGTAGGCGGTATTCTATTACTAGCTTCGTGTATTCTAGTAGTTTTTGCATTTTTTATTAAAAAAGTTATATTGTTATATTTTGCATTTACATTTGTCGTATTTTTTAAAGAGTTCACTTTTGTTTCAATAACTAAAGTTCTTATGTTGAATGATAGATACAACAGTAAGTTACGTCTCACCAGCATATTTATGTCTGTACCTCTGATATTTGTAATGGCATTCTCGTATTCAGTGAGGGCGCTATTGGATAATGGATATATTCTCGTTGCGTCCGGTTTTCCTTTGCCCTTTATCTTTGCAGCAGTCATATTGCTCGCGTGTATTAACACCAAATATGATCAATTTGATAATGATGATACCTCGTCCCAGATAGTAGAACAAAATTGACACCATTGGGGGACTTGGGGGACCATTGACTGATATTTGTAATGGCATTCTCGTATTCAGTGAGGGCGCTATTGGATAATGGATATATTCTCGTTGCGTCCGGTTTTCCTTTGCCCTTTATCTTTGCAGCAGTCATATTGCTCGCGTGTATTAACACCAAATATGATCAATTTGATAATGATGATACCTCGTCCCAGATAGTAGAACAAAATTGACACCAATCTGTGAGATTTATTTTCCATTACGCATTTACTAAAAACAAAATATCTATTTTTGTGCCCACATTGCAATGAAGCTTCGCATTCGAACCGTTATCACAAAGCTTGACAAAACATCTTATAGGTCAATATATTCAACATAAATTGTTCATGTTTTTTAATATTTTTGCCGCTTATGGGCATTTACAATACACTGGTGTTTTTATATTTCCTCAATTCTGCAATCGACTTGAGAACTAATTGCAAAATATTATTCTACCTCCGTTTTTATGGAATTGTAATATTTACCACTAGCCACTACTGCTATAAATCATTTCCATTTATTATTACCTTACTCTTTATATAATACATCTTCCATTCTCAAAGCCAATAAAAGTATTTGAAAAGTTTATTACCATTTTGTATCGTTGTTTTCGCTCATCCCATATAATCTGCAATCTACGCGATTTCAGTGTCGTCTGTCAGACGGATGGCTATGCTGTTACAGTTCTTAAGTTCAAACTATTGTATAGTTTCATACACAATTGAAGGAGCCGGTATCCTATCCCATTTAAAAAAGGGTCTATCTTTATCAAATATACGCTTTCTTACTAACTGTAGATATTTTTTAAGAAAAGGCAATCAGCAAGTAACTACATGACTGGACGGTACTTCAGTACGGCAGACAACAGGCCAACGAAAAATTTGAAAAATGAATACCGCCCTGAATACCACTACTTCACATAGCACAGTAGCAGTCAATTTTCCATTTGCAACACCGTCGCGATACAACACATATTCTTATACAATATTCATTGGTTATTTAATGTAAGGTGTGGGTCCGTGTATTGAAATGATTTTTGGAGTATATGGTAACTTCAAACAATATTTTGAAACGCGAATGTTTTGTCAGTGCGTTGCTAGATTGAGGAATTAGTCTGTTTTTTTTTTATCAGCAAGGTATATTTTTTCGTTGATCTAATTCAAAACCATTACTTTTTTTGTTGAATGTGTCCCTTAAATTCAAACAAAAGCCACAGACAGATTCATATTGACAAAATATATGTGAATGTTGTCAAATGGTCGTGACTATAGAATACAATTTATTATATGACGTTAATTTATCAATGCCTGCTGATACTGATAACGATTCGTCTCAAACAATTTCACAAAATAGACACTCAAAAATTACTTAAACAAATATAATTTAGAACACAAAAATTTAATAAGGGCGCGCAATACAGTATAATAATTGCGATAGCTTTACATAAATTTGTGCAACACCTGACTTACTGAAGTGTTCTTATAAGTGTCTCTTAAAATACCTATTCGTTATTATTATTATGGGAAGACACGGCCCTATGACTGTGGTTACAAGTGGCATGATTCGACTCAGTTAGGGTTCATGTATGTATATTAAAAACAAATCTAATTCTTGCCCATTTTTCGATTTTTAAATATAAGGAGATTCGAAATGATGTTGTTTGATACTCGATTCGAAAATAAATTTACACTTTTATAATAAAAAGTGCAGTAAAATCGCCGTTCATTGACAGTAATTTTACTTCGCTCTGTTGGAATAAAACATCAAAACAATCGAATTTTTCAGTCAATAATATACAGTGGATGGAACGCACCGGCGATGTGCGGTTCCGTTCATCAGCAGCCTATAAATGCCATAAATCTGTTCAACAGGGTGTTTTGAAATTGTGAGAATACTAAATTACTTCCAAACAGCTTTAATTTGGATTGCATTCAATCTCCTAGTTAAAAAGTTTGTGCGAATGTAAAATGGCAAAATAAAATATGATTTATTTTGTAACCAAAGTGCCGGTATGCCTGGTATCTATTGCAAATTGTATTGCCTAAGGGATCGAAGTCCGCCTTCAATCATATTGGTATCACAAAAAATAGCAATACATGTATCAACGCGTGAATCCATTTTGACTAGAACAGTACAAAATAGGACACACATGTCGTTGGTACGACCAAACGAGAAATTATTTTTATCAAAATACGTCTTGTATAGAAAAGGTCTATCGATGCGCGCGGTTCGTCTGATAAATTAAAAATAATATTATTCTGATTTTGTTTGTATTATTACATTATAACTGACGCGCACAAGCCCACACCTATCGGCTATAAAAAAAATCCCCTCCTCTCATGGACTCTCATGAAAAAAGGAAAAGCCGCCTCGACGTAGGGGAGGACAATGGCAGGGCGAGAATTTCTTTCACATAATTAGAATATATATATTCGCTTGCGTTTTTAGTTTCATGTAAACGTATTGCTGGAGACGACGCATGATGATTGAGTTTTAGGTTTACGAAATTCTGCAAGCACTTCAACAAATAATTTCAATTCACAATTGATTAACAGTACCTTCTTCCAGTAATTGTCAAACAAATAGAGTGTGTAATAATCCAATTCAAATTTGAACTTGACACATTGAGTGCGCGTTTCCACGCTTTACAAATCACTCATGTTTTTGTTTTATCAAAACGGATGTAAGTAAATAAGCACAATTTTGTTATGACTCCCAGGCTTCTAGTTTGCAGACACTTCTCCAATCTGAAAATTTTATTTTGTGAAGCACGAGCCACAGATGAACCGCGTCTCATCGACGCGATCGAACAGTGTCCCATACTCAACAAAGGATATTTAGGTAAAATTATTCCGATTAGGTTCTTAATTAACAATACAGTGCTGATTGCTGCACTTAATTACGAGTAGATTTGATGAAAACTTCTACTTTGAGTCACGTACAAAAATGAAACCGCACTTAAATAAAAGAATAATTCAAACAAATATGAGCCATGATTGATGCTGAGTTGAATACCGACTAATATCTTTGGCCCACGATTGACTTGTATTAAAAAGTAAATTAGCATCAAATTTTGAATAATACTCCCATATGTTTTAGTCATAAAGTCCTCATGTTCAAAAGGACCTTGGGGAAATCTCATCATACTTTCACAACTCGATAAGTTGGTTCCTAATTGATTTAATTCCGACCAATTGACTTTGACACTATTTCTGATTAACAATATTTGAGACGCGTGTCAATCGATTCTTGTCTTTTTTAAAGTTCAATAAACAAATGAAGCGATAAATATAAAATATCCTAATAATTAATTTGGATTCTTCTGGAAATATGGAAGACATTGTTCAATGACAAAATGCTTGTAATGAATAAATACTCAAAACGATCTGAACAACTGAAATTGATTGAATAAAAAGACACAGTTTTCTCAAGTCTAATTCCTGGAGTTAATTTGATTTCTGCGCCATAAATAATAATCTGTATTTTTGAAGCAAAATCGTTTCGCAATACAAACCATAAAATTACATCAACTGTACCATTCTATCAAGGAGTTTTCAACAAATAAAACCCCTCACAAAATTGGAATAAAGTGAATTATGGGAAAACAGTTGCAATGCAGAAAGTAAAATTACAAATTTATTTCAATGATTTTGTCAAGAAAAATATAAATTGCAGATAATTCTACGAAGCACAGTCACAATATTATACTATTCACTTTCAATTTCTCGAAGGTTTTTGTATAGACATATTTTGAAGTGGATAACCCTGCCCAAGGCCCTGTGGTAGCGGCCACCTGGACAAGTTTGGCAGAGTTAGGATCTCCGATTCGGCCTAGCCTAAGTTATTACAGCATGGGTTGAGTGGAGGACATGGGGTTAACGAGCTGGACTCGCCGGGACTTGATTTTACAGTTGTTGGTATATTTGTTCCGATTTGGTGCTTAAAGCCTTACTATCTTCAAATTAGTTTTAAAAAGTCTCAATGAATGCTGAAGTAAAATCTTATTTTTTAGTGTAATAAATACAGTGCTGGTTAATGTCAAATAACCTGATTTACCAAATATCATAAGACATTTCTATCGTATTTTACAAACCCTAATACGGAAATTGTTTCTCCAATTGAGCAATTTATTAATTAAATACTAAATTGATTACATATTTTTAAATGGGACAAATTGAAACTACGTTTTATGTCGTAATTGATTATCGCCCTTTGCTTGTCTATTGACACAAATCGATGTGATTATTCCAGATTCTTTATTGCTACCGGCGTTGCCAGGTTTTTGAGCGTGAATCTATAACCACTTTCTATATCTAACGTATGTCGGACGCAATTGATTCATACGGACCATTAAATTTGTTGTTTTTGATTGCTGCAATGTTTAGGAAGACAGACCTGTTAGGCATTGATTGAATTTGGATGAAAAATTGACGCTTAAGTGAGAAAAAATATGCTATTTTTTAGGAAAATCCCAATCATAAGAAATTTTATTTTGTCAAGTTTGAGAAACTGATGTATCGCAAATACATGCCCACCACTCCACCCTGTATGTAATAACTTGGTTATGCTCGGCCGAAACGGAAAGCTCATCTCTACAACAAGGCTAACCCTGTCCGTCTGTAGTTGTTCAAGGGAATCCGCTGAAAATGAATTGAATATATAAAAGAAAACACAATGCAATTTTTTCGTTGTATTTAATAAGGAAGGATGAATCACTGATAGATCGCTCCGGAAATAACTATAAGAAGTCTATAGAAGTATCTGTGAAATATAAATCCTCTGGTTATTCAGATTATTTTGACTATTTGCGCCAATGCTCAAATGTTTTTTCGCGAACGATGCAAAAAAGTGTAAAAATATCACAAATAATTTCATTTAAATTTTTTATAAAAAAAAAATTAGTAACCAAATGCATCCAAAGCTATAGAATACTGAGATAGATATTCATTGCGAAAATTTGGGTTTGGTACTCGACCCAAACGAATATATCCCGAAAGGAACTTTCATTTAAATCATTTATGCGGCAATATCTTATGTTAAAGAATTGGTATAGTCCACGCCTAATCTGAAATTTTTTTGATTCTGTAACCATTACAGATTTGACTTTACTTATAATAAATCAATCGTAATTGTGGTTGAAAAAAATCTATACAGATTTGACATACTGGTACTACTTCGTTGTTATCTTTTCCTCGGTGCTTCAAACATTAACATTTGACATGTTCGATAAGACTAAATCTCATCAAGGACTTACAGATTAATATAATCAGCTATTATTTTTATATTTTTCATATCGTCATATAAAATTTCGTTTACTCATTCACAAACATTTGACTGCAGTTCTCCCAATCAGAAATTTTATTTTGTCATGCACGAGCCACTGATGGAACGCATCTATTCGACTCGTCCCATCAGTGAGACATACTTAACAAAACCTGCTTTGACAATTTTTTCCGATTGGGTTATAGTATTCAACATTGATGTTACGCAATCATCACCGAATTTTTTTTATGTTCTCTGTTTATTATGCCATTGATCTTGCTTTTAGTTTCCGAATATAATTGAATTGCAAATAAGTAACAATTTTAAGATTCTCTTCCCCAATTAGAATTATTTTTCTGTCAAGCAGGAGTCGCTTATGGAAACGAATCGAGTTAAAACGAGTTTTCGTTTTAGTTTTTCATATTTTTCAATCTCTAGAAATAGAACTCCCCCATCTCAGTATGAAAATCAATTTTATCCATTGTAAGCACCGATGAAACGTAATTTCACGATAAAGACAATACTTGCTCTTTATTCCGTCATCCTGATTCTTGGCAATTGATTTAGTATTTGCACATTAACCACTGTTGGACACAACAAATTCTGGTTAAAAATTCCATTATTTTGATTGTATTTTTGTCAAAAATATAGCAATTTCTCTTTCTTCCATAAACTTTTTCTTACTCACGATTCGATATTTCGAATAATTTGTGCTTCACGTTTGTGCTTGTGCTTCACGAATAGAAATGCCATGTTATTGTATATACAATGATGAATTTGAGATGCCAGTTTTCAGACTTTTGAAATCGAAAGCATTTGAACTATTCAATATGCCATACCCATAAATTAAAAAATAGATTTACGACGAAATATGCAATACAATACCTCTCACAAACAGAAGTACATCGGTGTTATATATACTTATACTAATCTGGCATGTTTGTCAAGCGTGAATCAGCGATGGGGTATGTCGATGGGTATAGGCTCATTTGTGGCTCATGTTTAACAATGTTTAATTATGTATAACTGAAAAGTTGATTATTCAATTGCACAAACGCCATTTTGTTCTATTTTACTTTCCTCTCTCTCTCGTCTTTGGTCCAGGACATAATGATTAAGAGAGCAAACAGCGGGTCAAAGAGTTATGATTTTCCCGGCGATAAAATTAATATAATATGAAGCCGTTGGACACTTGATGTTGTCTGATATGAGAAAGTACATCAAATATATATTTAATATCCACAGAACGCAACAGTGTGCAAATACAAACGATATCCAAGTGCCGATAGATTTGACTTCTTTGGTGGCGAATTGACATACTTCAGTATTTAATAAAACATTTATGCAGATTTCAATTAGCGCCGAGAAGTTTGTCTGTAGCGAATATTCAACCCACATAATATTTTTATGCACATATATAAAACGCCGCGGAATGTAACTAAAAGTAAATTTTTGCTGTGTATTAAATTTTTTCATCCAAAAGTAAACTAGAACACCGATACAAACTAGGCATACCACCAATAACAGCCATTCTCATCAACTTGATAATTCAACCTTTTTTTGGTTCAAGAACCGTGCGGTCAAAAACTTTGGATAAATAAAAACGCAATACTTTCAAAGTTGCTCTTCAGTGACACAAATTTATTCTTCAAATACCAAAAGCATCACATTGTTCTAGTTGTGTATAAACACATTTTCTATTAAACATAATACAATAGAATACAATTGAAACGACGACAAATAATTAAGAATTAAATTAATTATTGTGTTATGTGAAAAATTTGGGGAAATTTTCCTCTTTATGACATATATTATATATGGTTATATCTTATTTGATCAACCTGGTATTATTATCAATCCGATTATTTATCAATCATACGCACAAGTTAGCGACAACCTTTTATTTATAGACGTGAGAAAATCAGAAAAAGAGGCTAACTTGTGTATCATCAATCAGTTATGTCCGACCAGGCATGAAGCGTTGTAAAATCACGCACAAAGTGCAAAATTTTTCAACGCATTAAGCTTGGACTAAGATAACCTATAAACGTACTTTATAGTCCCAGTATATATCACAAGCGTTATGAAAAGTAAATACACCTGCGAAAGCCATAATACGTGATCATATCGGCTTCTTGTTTTCCAATAAAAATATCACTTGCAATAAAGCGAATACAAAATTGACAGCTTGGATTAGTAGCAAATTAGTTTTCTATATTTGAGAAAACAGAATTTGAGACACTAAAAAAGTGTAATCGTAATTTATGCGTCATAATAGATTAATAGAATAACTGGCTATACTCGCGTAAAAGAAAATGCAGAAATTGCGCTCAGAATTAGGAAAAAATCAAAGTTTTTTGTTTTGTGGATCGTGAACCTTAATTGCTTAATATTTAGAGGGTGTAAAATATTCTTAAACCAGCAGGGGTACTCAAACTAGTCACATGACCCCAAAACTTATTGCGATAAAAAATTCACATTTCCCGCTTTTTTCACTTTGCATTTTTTAGCGTTAGACTTTGTTTTGTTTCGAATCGATTCTTTTTGGCGATGTTTCCGGTGTCGCTGAAAGTGAGTTTCAATAAAAAAAAATGTATATAATTTTTAGCTCCCTAGCGTATTGTTTGCGTTTTTCTTTTCAATTTGAGATTTGAATTTTGCGGATTATAATGATGAAACAGTATAATACTATTTAATTTTTTGCTTTCGTTTGGAGAATTTGAAAGATTTCTATTATCTTTGTTTTTCAGGTAAAATTCCGTGCATTCGGAACACATTGTGGGTATTGTTTAATAGAATAAATTTGTGAATGCATTAAAACGATCTACTAATTTTACTTTGGGACTGCAGTTTCTTTTAACTTACAATAAGAAATGTTTTCTTAAAAACCTTTTGTTAAGCATGTGCCACCGATGGATCGCGTCGATGAGACGTGGTTCATCTGTGGCGCATGCTCGACAAAATAATAACAATTTTTGATTACGTAGCGGAATTCGCTATGATGGTTCTGCCACATTTTGGCATTGTTAGTACCCAATTAGTATTGACAAATTGGCTCAAAGTTGATAAACATGAACGATTTTCTCACAAGAAATGTGAGGATTAGCAGCTCAAAAATACAAACTCTGTTTTTAAAAACGACAATTTGACACTAACGAGTGACGTGAGGTGCAAATCTGAAGTATGTTTTGGGAGGCCTTAGATTGATAAGTGGCATTAAAGAAATTTTAATTGGATATCACAGAGAATTTAATTGCAGGGTGTGCATTTGACTGAGACCTCCCTCACAACGTTACATAAAAAAAAACAGATGGAAATTTATATTATGGTGAAGATGGACCACTGCCGTACCGCTCCTTATTGGACATGGTCCATATGAGGCGAATGTTAAATAAGAACCAACTCACCGATACAGCCCTCTTCTATGATTGTTTACAAGTTTATTTTTGATTGAATATTAAATGCAAATGAGTTGATGAATTCGTATTTTCACATATCGTAATATTTCAATAGAGTATTGGTGAGGATTCGTCACATCCATCGATAGAACCATGTTCACTGGGACAAAATGTACCACACCTTATTGGATCATTTTTTAAAAACGTGTGTAAAATGCTCATTGAATTCAAATTTGAAAAGAAAATTATATATTGCGATTAATTACTTCAGACGCAATAGTGTCACGTTTTGTAAGAATTCAAGGGCCTTCCTTCTTTCTCCTCTTTCCTTTATAAATATATTAAATGGCGATTATGGACAAGCTTGATCTAAAGAAGTGTCTACTGCGCTCTCGCTAAAAATTGTAACCAATAAAGTTGTCCAATTAGGAAACGAAAGTGCCGTCAGGTGTGTTAAGCAAATATACATGTCATTGTTTGTACTAATGAACCCAAAACATGACAACAAAACTCTCTGAAATTCGCAGCTCTAAAGCGGAGTGTGTCGGTGTCGGACAGGGATAGGATGGGTCATCGTTGTCACCTGCCGTCGGACAGTAAAATATATTCGCGAGTACAAACAAACATAAAATAAAGGCAATTTACGGAGATAAGACTTTGTTTACTGAACGGGAGAAAATGTTGATTTGTTGTACGCTTTCACCAATCCTATCAATGATGATTACAGGAAAAGGCGTTTAAGGCTCATTACATATATGCTGGAACTTTTTTGTAAGTTTAGACACCCAGCAAAAAAAAATGTATAGGAATCGTCCTTCTTATACGCGGTTAGCGTATTATACTTTCCCCCTGGCCCACGATTTCTCAAATTAAATAAACATTATATTCAATAAGATAGTAACTTTTATATAGAACTATGCCCGATTTTCAAATGTCCCAAACTCGATTTAGTTCAGATTTTTTAATTTAGATATAAAATAAATGTTCCTCATATATCCATTATACGTGCTGTATACAGGGAGTGTTCACATTTCACATTAGCTATCAATATGTGATATTTGATGACTACCGTTTACTCTCACTCGTTATTAAATCATACTTTATTATAAACGAATACTAAGAGGAATGGCGATGACTAATAGGCCAACACACCCGTCTACCCATATGTAACATAACATTATGTTTGCATTATCAGTTTGGCGAACTTCCCTTTCTTGTTACCTGTACATGACAACTTAAACTTGGTCCGAAAGTTTTGTATTCTCAAGTTTTGACTTGACCGCTATATGATTCTGCGCATTTTGCTTATGATTATGGTTTGATTTAAAAACAACTGTTCATTGCGCGACGTTCCTTCGACTGGTACGGATAAAAAGTATTCACTGATAAGAAGACTCAACAATGCAATGGGCGTCAGATACACATATACTTAACAAGTGTTATTATTAACTGCTTTAAAGTACGGGTATATAGGTATAATAACTTTTCTGAAATGCGGTGATTATCAGTTGATGCTCAAAAGCAGTATTGCAAAGCAGATATTGTAATGAAATTTACTGAGAAAAATTCGATCCAAACTTGCCGGTGCAATCTTGCCAACTGTTCTCAACTCTGCAGATGCAGTTTAATAATAATTGGATTAAAAGTAAAAACAACGGAAGTATTGCCACTAATTTCTAACTGCTAATTGTTGAGTTGTGTTGAGGTTGTCTTCGGGAGATAAAAAACATTTTTTATCACTTTGGTAATCGTATAATACTGTGTAAATTTCGTTTTGCAAATTCCATATATCCGTCCCTGAATCATTAATGTATTGTGGCTTGGCATAAGTAATCATATGTGGTTCATTGCTGAAAACGTGATAAAAGTGATTTCAATTTTCTATAATCTTTGTAAATTTAGTCCTTTTGTCGGTCAAGTATGGATCTTGAACGATAGTTTTATATATGAGTCTTCATGAACTGCGTTAATTAATTAATACTGATCGAAGAAAGCGCACTAATTTGTAACAACCGACGATCAATGAAAATTAGTTGCAAAATCGCACCATATTGGGAAAGTTTCCAGCTATTTTTTAATTGGCTTATGAAGACTTATATGTTCTTTGATAAGAAAAAGCTTCAATTATTTTGATAATTTTCACAAGATATACAAATTTCTCACTTACAAGTTTAACACCATTGCGTAGGCTACAGGCGAAAAATAAACAAACAAACAACAGTGCAAACAAACAAAAGTAGCTTTCAAAATATTCTCTTCCTCGGCAATCATCTTCCTGTTATTTTTTGATGAGTCTACTATCATCTCTACTGTCGGCCATTTTTCGCATTCGTTCGCTACATTTATTTCTCTCGTTCTCCCGCGGTGGGTAGTAGTTGCACAGCGGGGTACGTCGAGGTGTTCTCTTCTCTCCTATATTCCTTCAAATTGTCTTCCTTTGTTTTCATTAGTCGATATTATTACTTTACGAAACGATCGCCATTTTTTCAGCGATCATATCCGTCACAATATTTTTTCTCGAGCGATAGATATATAGGGGTGATACTGCAGATCTAGAACAGTTGTCGCACATTAGACGTACACTAACCGAGTTGAATGTGTCCTATATATGGACAGTGTTAGCAGAGATGTTATCGGAGATACTCACAGTTTTATACTATTACTCTCAACCGGTGAAATGGAAACGATGTTTTATGAACATCGTTTTCATTTCACTGGTTGAACATAATATAATCAAAACTACAGTTAGCATAGGGCTTGTGAATTGTATATTTATTAGAGAGAGTAATTATGTTTTCAAAGCAGTCTAAGTTGTTAAGTATGGGTCACAGATGGATCGCGCAGCCTATCCGTAACGCATGTTTGGTAAAAACGGCTTGGTTACGACACTTGAAGTTATTTCAGCTAGGGAAGTAACATACCGAAACTCACTTATATTAGTTATTTATCGATATTACGCCCATAGATAGATATTGCTTAATCTTCGTAAAATTACTGTTCATAAAATTATTGTTTATTGTAAATATACCTTAGCTAATATACGTAAATTGATAAAAATCATCAACCGCACGGTCTTCAGAAACCAAAACTAAATATTTGCTTTATCTTGCATTTAAATAGCTTTTATAATACTAGCGCCATTTTAATTTTAACAAGATTTCGATATAAAGAACAGAAAGATATGATGTTAAGTGCAAGTGCCACTCACCCAGTCAATGTTATTCAACCGCGTTTCCTCACAGGATCACAGCACGATAACACCCGACAAGAAGAAAATTCCGATTGCGATGAAAGAATGATGAAGATTCCAAGAACATCTTTTGTAAATCCTACTCTGAGTTTGAAAAGTGAAGAAAAAATAATCGAAACTGAAACGGCAGGAGAACACATGATGATATCGTCTTTGATGATAAAACATCCAGGTCTTATTCAACATGATTTTTGTGCAACTTCGCCATCCAGCAGCACATCTTCCTTAACTACATCGTCTCCATCACGATTAAGTTTGACTTCGGCAAGTTTTGGCACAAAATCGTCGCCCGAAACTGATTCATCAGCGTGCAGAAGACATTCGGAAGACAATAATTCTGCTAATCGTCTAAGCGACGATGGCTCATGTTCGTCAAGTTCCAAAGGTTCAACTTTTAGAATAGACGCACTGTTGTCAACTGATACAAAACGATCTTCGCAAGCAAATAAACCACACATATTTCATCCTCACTTGTTACTGAAAGAGCACACCATGTTAAAGAAAATGGATCGTCAGCATTTGTTTGGTTTTCGGAACGAAAATCGGAGTACAGAGAGTCCGACAATTGACGTCGTCAACGATACCGAAAATCATGACACCGAAAGTTTACGTTCTTCTGGTTCATTTTCATCATCAAGTGGTCGAAGATCATCGTCTCCAACTGACAATATAAATATCAACGCATCAAAGAATAGCAATAACAGAATCCCTAAACCCGACCCAGAAGCATTCGAAAAATATGACAGTGATCGTGAATCGACTTCTGGGCACAACGTCGAAGAACGAGACAAACAATGCGAATGGCCGTTGAAAAATCCTGCAAGCGTCGGAGCATTCTCAAACTGCAATTCATACCAAATGAATCCCTTTGCAATGGTTGCAATGCTCGCGGCAGCGAGGGGCGAAAACGTTCAACATCAACATCAAAAATCTCCTCCGACCAATACAGAGGAATCTCGCGATCTAGTTCATCGTCCACAGGTTGCTGCTCCGCATCCTTTGCATCCAATTGCATTAGCACACGGAGGACTTTTTCCACGTCACCCCGTTTCCCAACACATCGCGATTCCGCCTCAGCCAAACCCACATTTTGGTTTGCTCCACCCAGGATTTTTCGATCATATCCCAAATCAACAAGTTGCTCTAGAGTGGATTCGGAATGGATCAATGCTGCGTGGACTAACAGGATATGCAGGTTCGTTTCATTAAATAATTTTATTAAAATGCAATTGAAATTTTACCGATATAGACTGATAGATATAGACTCTTTCCATACGAAAAAAACCTCTAGATATAAGCTGTGGTATAGAATGTGAGTCAATCCTTACATCCTTACCAGAAACTAAATTTTTCATGATTAACAAAACCCGGAATAGACAACTTTATTAGACAATAGATTTAAACTAATAAATGAAGTTTGAAAACGCGCGCTACAAAAAATCTATGACCTTGAAAAAATCGATTGAAATCGCTATTATTAACCAATTACTAAAAACAATTCAAACGTATTGGAAAAAACAAAAGGGTAAACAACCATAAAAGTAAATTGATGCGGTTCCACATATTTGATGTCCGTTAACCATATGGCCGACTGGACATCGTTCGTTTGCGAGGTTTTTTATATTTTTTGTATCGCTTTGCGTGAGATCCATATGTTAATTGGCTATTAAAGTCATAGAGTGAGATATCAAGCGTCAAAACAACAATAAAATTTGCCTAATTAGCCGGTTTGTCGACTCCCTTTTTAGTTTTTAAGCTAAAGCTAGCGTCTATCGAATGAAGATATGGTTTATTAACACTTCATTTGTTTTGGGAAGTACGAATCCAAATCCAAATTTGCAGTTCTTTTAAGATTTTTTGCAGGAGAGGGTTCACTGACGATCAGTTATGGTATATACCTAATCAGAAATCGCGTTTTTGTCAAGCATGCGCCACAGATGAACCGCGCTTATGCGGTACGATCCATCAGTGACTCATACTTAACAAAACATGTTTTCGCTGACTTGGTACTTGACGAAATAAAAAAAATTATAAACGATTTATGAGCTATTTTTTGTCATTACTACTACAATATACCGTGAATAAAATGAACGAAGGCATAAAAGCGAATCTCTGTATGTGCAGAGTATTTTATGCCTAAAATAATTTCGAAAAAAAGTCTTCAAATAATATTTAAAACCCTTTGCAAATGAAGTTATGTTGTTCCTTATTGATCTTGGGTAAGAGAAGTTTCACGATCATGGTAAATTTCAGTACATAACCGTAAATTTTCTGCCACTTTAAATCACAATCGTAAAGATACTATGTAAAGTATTAAAATCAATACAATTTTGCATAAAAGTGCGACATAATTGTTTCACCTTAAGAGAAAATCAGCAAAATGCCGCCCACGATGAAGGTAGTAGATTTCTAAATAATTGTTTCTAAAAAGTGTTTTACTCGTTCTACTGAAAAAAAAATGGATAAAAGCGTTTCATTTATTATCATTTTTTCGATAAAATATTTTGCTATTTCCGATTCCTCATACCCAAAAATGAATGTACCATATGCCCCTCGTTTAAATATTGTTTGATTAAGACCTATTTGTTGTCGTAATGACTGATTAATTGGTGTAAATCTCCAAAAACATTATCTTCAAAACACCATATTATCAACAAAAATTATGTTTTCTCTCTATAGCAAATATGCTGTCGACTGAAATTAAAATAACATTATGTTTATTTGTAATATTTCGTCTCGTGAAGTATCGTTAGTACAAAAAGATACGATTTTGTCTGTTTCCTGCTAATTTTAATCGTCAATTTTATTAGTCACGCGATCATTGCGAATAAAACCGTACGGCCTAGTCAGAAATTTAATTTTGTGTTAGTGTTTCGACAAAACTCTGAACCGAGCAGTTCATACTATCGAACGGGCCAACATACCTATATTGTAGCTTATCAATTACAAATATACGACAAAATGTAAAGCAAAATTTATCATTTATCTTTTTGTAAACTATTACGAATTCATAGCTAAAAGTGCAACCAATTCTAACTTTCTTTTCTATCAACAACAGAACAAATCCACCCTGGTCTACTCAGTAAGTCTCGTCGTCCCAGAACAGCGTTCACGTCACAACAACTTCTAGAACTTGAACGTCAATTTAAATTGAACAAGTATTTATCAAGACCGAAAAGATTTGAAGTGGCAACAAATTTATGCCTTACCGAAACACAGGTATGCAAATGCTTTTATGATAAGTTATATCTTTCAAAACAAATGAAAGATTTTTTTTTTTTTTTTGAGAAAAACATCAAACATACCATTACCTACTATTATAGTTTAGCTGCTTTTAGGGATCACAAGACTTGTCAAAAATTAGTCTCAAACTTGTTTTACGATTTCAAATTTCTAGAACTGGAGAATTTTTAAAAATAAAACCTCCACTTATGTGCATATATTTTTATGGTGTCTTAGACAAATGCCCTTGTTTGTGGAGTGCTGATTTTAGTGAATAAAAACTTTTTCTGCTAAGCCATTCATTAGTTTTTTTTAAATGACTGATATCCCAATATAATTCCATCGCATAAAAGAGTCATAACAGTTAAATCAAGATAAAATCAAGTAATTACAATAAACTTTACTCCAATTTCAGGTGAAAATTTGGTTTCAAAACCGTAGAATGAAATGGAAGAGAAGCAAGAAAGAAAGAGAGGAAGGACAACAATCTTCGGCAACGAGCAATGAAGTGTGAACATGACGTAACAATTCCACTTGATGTCGTCACAAAAGTACGCTGCTGCGTGTGAAGGGAGAAATCGAAGAAAGGAACGCACAAAACAGATTGTGTAAAAACAATGTCCAGTTGGTCGACAGATCAAAAAACGAACGTGATGGATCCGCAAAGACACTAATTAAAGTCAAAATTTTGATATTCATACCTAAACTTTTGTTTTGTCAACTTTATGCATTGTTCCCAATCAGAAATTTTATTTTGTCAAGCATGAGCCACAAATGGACCGCGTCGTACTAATTTTTTTTTTCCGATTGGGTTGGGTATTTCGCATTCCGAAATATTTTGTGCACATATTCTCTGCGTGGTCTATTTGTGTGTAGTGCTTATTGAAAGAAATTGAAGTTGAAGTCATTTGTAAATCACGCTGACAAGACAACCAGGTCCATTGGTGGGCTTTCGTGTTTTATAATACCTTGATGGTTATATTCGCTTAGTTCAAAATATTCAACAAATTGTAATATCTACATTTAAACACCAGCATTTGTTTGAATCTAAACAGAGAGGTCAAATCCTCTAGTTACGAGCTCCTAGTTTTTTGAAATGCATATTTGAAACTTTATTTACTCAGTTCAATATTCTTCATAATAAAATGACATTTTAAACATCTTGAACGCAAAAATTTTCGATATTGTGTTTTGCTATATCTGAATTTTGAATCTACATATTGACCATATTGACCTTCTATTTTTTCATGTTTATTTGTATTTATTTTTCATCTATTTTTGTCTCCTAGTTTTCAATTTTCTTTATTGATATCTTCAAAATACACACTCTATGGAAACAAATGATTCAAATTTCCTAAACTTCCAAAGGCATGAGAACACTGGAGCGAAAATGGGGGCTAGGTATTTCGAATCAAATATAGGAATGAATATGAGCCAATGGAGAATTGAAGAAAAGAAATTGCTTTTGTTTGAGCGATATAATTCGCCTAGTTAGAAATATTTTACCAAACAAGTATTGTTAAGTATGAGTTGAGTGAAATTTTTGATTGGTGAATCGGACTTTTCTGAGTAGACATTTCTGAGTAGGACGTAACCATTCGTAAAATTATACCACTAACATTATCGAACAACGAAACAAGCAACGTTTAAAGTGTTTCTTTCGCCTCGCCATTGCCATATGGTGTTTCTATTTCGTAGAAATTAACCAGGTGCTTGTTTGCCAGAGAACCCTACATTGTCGCACCAAGAAAAATATATTGAAATCCAAATAAAATCTTTGTACGATCTATTTGGGGTTGAATATTTTGTCAAGACACCCTAAAACACCAAAAGAAACTTCCGCCAGAATTTACATGCTAACGTGCATATGCGTATTCAGACCACTTCTCGACCGAAACAATCTCCGCCTGATTCACACTATATTTGAAAAAGTGGGATACTTTTTAACAAAAATTGTGCATATTTAGTTATCTGAATTGGAAGGTCATCAAAAACATTTTTTATGCGACGTCTTCCATGACACATCTCATCAATTTTGCCCTTCAGTGGGACAAGTTTTAAAATAATCCGTTATTTATTCAATCTTTTACTAAATCCAGTTTCTTGGAAAAATATCTTTATTGGATGTAAAATCCTCCTATCACAGTATTTTATCCGTCCTCTATATATTCTGGTATTTTCATATAATGTTCCAAAGAACTCCTATCACCAACTTTGGGGAAAGATTGCAGCCGAGTAGCAGAATTTCATAGCTCTAATGAGTTTTTTCGTTATAAAATTCTCTAATCCAAGAAAGGGAGAGGAAAGAAAGAGGAATTTAAATCTAAAATATAAAATAGGTATGCAAATATCAAACACATGTTGAAGGAAGATATTATAGTCTAATGAAAACCTGGAGTGACAAATGATTTTATTGTATATATTTTATACGACGACATCTATGTTTATTACTATCATTAAAATATGCTAATGAAAGCAGTAAATTTCTCGTAGTGCCAATCAAAAATATTAATTAAAATATTATTCTTAGGCCCGAAATGTATTTGACGTCATAATCTTATCCCAGCGTCGTTATCCAAAATAAGCTACATTAATGAATTAGTAAATAGTAGTCGTACATCATTCATATGATGAACTATATATAATTTTTTTATTCATTTGTTAAAATTTGTTTCTTTATGTCTGAAATTTTTAAGTAAATTTCTAGTACTGACTCAATAATTGCTTTAAGTTAAAACGTTGCCCTCTTACCTAAGAATTACCGCAACTTGTATGGCAAAGAGAAATGTGGCACGAGTAGTACAATAACACTTCTTTGTTTCCTCTATTGTTGCTTCTTATGATATACCCGGAAAATAGGTTTTTAATATTCTGAAGCCCGTACATTTAGTACTGACATTTTATTATTGTACAAAACAGTTTGAATCCCCGATTTTTCCGCATAGTGTTTTGTTGTCCACGCACATGACCCAATATCTCTCCCTATTTGCAATACATCAGAAAACAATAGTTGGAATTTTAGAGAAAATTGAATTGCTCAATGTTTTGACGAATACAAAAGATGATGATAAATAAAAAGACATTTCATAAGTAAAGTCCAAATTAATTTTTTTTTTTATCCTTTTCAACAAGGAAAGGAATAGTTAGAGGCGAGCCATAGGCAAAATATAATTCAGCTCTTGTAAATGCGACGGATACGTACAAAAGATTTTGTAATAAGCCGTAAAAACGCGATTAAAAGATAAAAAGTGTATTTTTTGTCAGTCGAACCGCACTTCAATATTCATCCCCACAATTTAGCGACAGTACCTCTGTTAAGTTGGCGATTTTCAAACCTTGAAATACCATTTTGTGAAGACGCAAAATATTCAACCTAATAAACAACCGTTGATTGAGAATTTTCGTTAATAACTTTGGAACACAAGATATTACTTTAACACAAACTAATACAATTTGAATATTTTAATTTCAACCACTTTCCCATCCATATCCAACTCAAACAAGCACTTACATATCAAACATATTTTACGCATTTATTAAAATAACGTTTTTGAATTAAAGAAGAGAAAATAACATTCATTCTTTTGTTATCAATTATTCTATTTATGTTTGTCGACGGTTTCGTTATTGGATAATATATTAAAGACCTTTTTATTCAAGTACATTATTCGTTACTAGTCCCGATTATAAAAATTTTGTTGAAACATTTTTTGTTAAATATGTGCCACTCGATTAGACGCGCTCCATCTGTGGCGCATCCTTGATGAAAGCAAATTCCTGATTTCGCTAGACCGATAAATAGCTTCATCACAATATTCAGAATACAAGTCGGGCGGTGCTTTTTAATTATTATTATTGACATGAGGGTTGAGAATGATTCGTTTCCGAATTTATCCCCGACCCTTACATGAATAGTAGCAAACACTCCATAGAATTGTGCTTTACTTCTACATGAAACAGGTGCGGTAATCAGTTTTCCAAAGAGATTAATTGCTTTTTTAAAGGAGGCTACTCATAGCGTCGGTGGCCGGCTTTTTTAATATTCAAGGCTCAAGCTGCGCGGAGCACGTTCGACTGGAGGGAATGTGTGATAGGTTCGTGTTTACCGGACCTGACGATTTAATTGATTTCGGTCAAACATTTCTAGGTTTACTCCGTAATCTAAAACGAAATTTGTTTGCCTATCAAGTCGATCTGCTCGAGAATATTAATAATACCATATTGTGTTAATGGCAATCGTATAACGAAACAATCTAATGAATAGGCGACTTAATCACTCGTAGGTGGTCAGGCAAAATACACAGCAACCAACTGGAACAAGATTACCCAGCTGCTGAGCTAAATTTAACAGCCTTGATTGATTTTATTTCAGACCCAGGTACTTGAAAAAATATTAATTTCGTGTCGTATTCCCACGTTGGTATCGACCTATCTCAGTTATCCATTTGTTAGTCAACATTTCTTTATTAACGTTATTTCAACAAGTTAGCGGATTAATTGGGATTGGAAATTAGAAACTCAATATGGGAAATATTTTATTATGTAGTTAAGTTCGTTCGCCTTTTTCGTACATACCTAATATGCTGTTTGTCAGGTACGTCCAGGATAAAATTTAATTCATTCATTCATGTAAATAATAATTTTACATTCTGAATTTAGTTTGTATCGAACATACTCCACTATCGAGTAGCTAGATTTTAATTTTAAATAATATAATTGAAGCAACTGAAACATAAAGTGAAATTTACCTGGACAAGTTGTACTTTCTGAATCGTAATCGTAATCGTAAAAATGATCAGCAAGATGTGATTGCGCATGGCAAAATTTTGCCATTTCTCTCACTTTAAGCTTCTGTGTGTATCATTTCGTCTAAATTTTTCGAAAGTGAACTTGATACCCAGGTGTCCTCTGCAAATGTCTTTCTCGTGCATCTGGTTAAAGTTTATAACTCGCAAAAGCTATATTCAACAAAAATGGCGACATGACCTTGCAGGTAAGGACTTTAGAATAAACCTAACGGATTCCCTACCTGTCGCAAGAGGCGATTAAAAGGAAACAATGACGTGGTAGTTTGTTTTATCTTCGCCCAAGATACCATTCAATACACTTTGCCGCGGTGTATGGGATGTTTCCGCTTAGAGTGCAGTTGTTGGCAATACATCTTGTAGTAGTTCTTCGCCATTCAATGGCCGTTCATTGGCTCTTTTTAGGCGTTGCTTTCGGCCTTTCTTCGAGCTAAATTATATTGAAAAAATCCTCAAGATTAAAAGAATCTTGTCAGACAATGAAAGAAAAATAATGTTTTAAACATACAAAATTCTCTAGTTTATTTTACTTTTTGAATCAATTCTATGAAAAAACTAATAGTAGTGATATGACCCACAGAGAGCCATATAACTCGTCAGTACATAAAAGAGATACGAAATTTTCATCGAACGTTTTCATATTATTTTATTTCTGATTGTGAGGAATACAGCTTTGTCGAGATATATCAATTTGTTAATATATTGCCAGTTTTCAAGTGCTTCGGCTACTCAGAATGTACTTTAATGAAATATTCCTATTTTATACTTTGAAAGTATGATGTTTGGCATCCTAATCAGAAATGATATGTTGTCAATCACGAGTCACAGATAGACAGCACATCGGCGGCGCTGTCCATCAGTGCCCCAAAAAATGATACTTAACAAAAATTGATTAAGCAAGGGTTTTCTGATTTGGATTGGTATTACGAAATAAACCCTGAAGCCTGTTAGGAATATGTCCTCATGAACCTGTGGCAATTCGGAAATAATCACATGATTATTGTTTTATTCTATTCGTGTAAGACTGTGCGTAGACATGAACGTGTTATTTTACAGTTACTTACATGAAAGGAAAATTTTATAACTTTCACAACAATTGCTGGCGCTTCAATGAATGGATGGATGCCATTCGTTTTATTGATACACAAACAGTTGCAAATTAAATTTCTTTTGAACTTTCCACAAATTAATACAACTTAAATATATTCATTATACGTAATCACATTACTGTCATAGATAATTTGTTGTCACATACGCACCCCCCACAAAATGAAAATTTATGGATAATCAAATGGATCATTGCAATAATCTCTTTGTATTCTTGTTTATCATATGTAAATATTACCGAGTATTCTATATTGATAAATGTGCTCTTTCCTAATGTTACTCATTTCATAACACTTACATATAAATTAACTTTTTTCAGTATTCCACGTGCAGACACGACTTAATAAACGCTTTCGCATTTGGTTGGTCGTGTGGTTCGGTTAGGCATTCGTTTGGGGTAGGCAGTCGAGCCCGGACTTTATCCCCCGAGGCGTGTTCTCATATTGCCACATCAAAATGAAAAAATGTATATGCTTGTCACTTTTCGTATAATAATAATTTTATTTCACTACACAAATTGAGAACTGATTTCGGTCTCACAAAATGACCGTGTGCGTTGTAATCATTATGACCAAATCTCATTTTAAGATATTATATTTGAAAGATTTATTACAATATTTAACGTATTTTCAGAATACGTTAAAAAGCACGTATTCATCACGACCGTTATGTTATTGACTTATTGTTCAATCATCATCCAAAAGAAATCTACAGGAATAAAATGGTGAAAAGTATTAAAACGGTGGAAAGAAATCATAGATTCGGAGATACGGTCGATTATAATACAAAAATGAGGATAAACGTAAGCAAAAGAATTTTCATCATAATATTTAATTTTCAACGCCAGCAACAGCACAAGACCACCATAATTGATAGGTAAATTTATAATGCAATATACTTCACTAGAAACTATGGGTGGGCCTACTAGTAGCCTATTAAATAAACGAAATCTTAAAACTTCGTCTAAAATCACAAAGTTTCAAATAGAACGTTGCCAGCTTTTTAATGCCGGAAAATCCATCCAGCTCGAATTCTTACAGTTTTTGGAACAGTTAAATATTGTTTTTTCTCTAAACTATATATTATTTTCTTCATTCAGGAAAACCATATGGCAGACCACGACTTGTCGGTTCCAAGATCGACTAGTTCCACGTCGGGAGGTTTTTGTCTTGACCAGGATCCCAGGACTATCAGAGGCGTGTAGCTCGAAGCATATTCCCAACGCTTTTCCGATTAAAAATGTCCATGTCGGTCAACGATTAAGCAAAATAAGCTTCAACCTCCAGTCGGGACTGGTGATACACAAAAAGTTCGTATTTCGTCATATAGTTGACCCGAATTCTCGGCTTCCCTTTTCCGCAGGGTTTTTTTCGAAATATTTGATATGGCCTGTCCGTGACCCTACCGGGGGGTTGATACCCAACAACCGTTAGGCACGGACCTTTGTAGTGACTGTGTATCTGTTCTGTGTTACAGCTATTATCGAAGTGCCCTGCTGAAGGGCATGCTCGGTGGTGAAACGGTGAAGCATCGAATCATCGGCCTTCCGGACAATACGATCGGGCTTAACCGACTAAGCCAACGAGCTGGGCACGGGTAGATAAAAGAGTGAATAATTCTTTTTGCACGCTTAACCGCTTGAGAGCCGAGTAGATTTTTTAAGATAACAATTGTTCAGGTTACAAATGGCCAAAGGGCTCCCCCGTGCGATAATAGTATCACAGATTGCTTCCCTTATCACACTCGCGTGGTGGTGTATATACGAATAAGCCAACGGAAGCCCGTTTGCGATGCTGGACAACACAAGGGGTTCCAACAATTCGAAATTCCGACCAGCTAGGTCTATTACAGTTTGAAGATTGTTGACCACGCAACGTAAGTCTTTGTATAGTCTAGGTTAAGTTCCGCTCGCCAGCAAGTTCATCCAAAAATGGCCATGAGGTGAAAACCGCTCACAGCACGCCATATTTCTGTTTACAAACTGGGTAGACGTACCCGTACGGTACCGTACATAATAAGTCTAGCCTAGTATTGAGAAAGAATTACGGTAACGTTAACTGTTTAGCGAAATCAGATTTTTTGATGGGCCGGAAATGAGGAAATTTCTTGTAAAGTCGTCCGGACTGCAGGCTACAGTGCAGAGTACTGAGTATACACAGTGCCGGTACAGGCCTAATCTGTAATAACGCTGACAGAGTACGGTACAATTTTTTTTAATTTTTTTGATAGGCTTTTGCTGGGTACTGGTACTATACAGTATATGCTGATGGATCTCACAGTACAGCTAGAAGTTAACAGGTGAAATCCATTGTAATGCAACTGAGGCTTGATGATCTATTTTCTTCTTTCATCGTCTCACTGGAGCTGCTCAAAAGATTAGATTCGACATTTCGATTTGCGATTCATAAAATCATAAACTGGGCTACGGTATTTGTTTCGTTTTTTTGCGATTCGAAATGAGATAAATGTATTAAAAAATGTATAAATCATATGAAAAACCTATAAATTTTAATATAGCCTATTTTATAATTTTCAGAAAAAACGTTTTTGTTTGTGTATGATAAAACTATCATTTTAATAGTATATTGATTAGCAAAAATCACTCAATTTCAGGGTTTATATGTTCAATTCTGACCACCCCGACTGCCTAACGCCGACAATTTAAGACATAGTTTTTTTGTCTTTTTTATGACATTTTTATTTATTATATTTAAATATTTGTTATGTTTATATATTGAGAGTAGTTGCATGCTCAAGTTTGAGTTTAATTTGTTACTCTGTACTAGTCATCTACTAGGTTGATGTCTTCGATTCTGTAATATTATTATTTTTTTTTCATTTGGGTAGTAGCAGACTTTGATAGATAAAATTTTAAACTGAATGAATTGATGAAATTTTCATCATCGATACTGCCGATACCGAGTACCACTCACTGCACTTTACTATGGTGGATCATATTCATTTCGGATGTTTTCTTTTGGGGGCAGTTGATGATGCTACATATTTTGGTAGCTCTTGGCTATTAAATGGCCATCAGTTGGTTGTTTTAGCCACTGCCTCCTGCCTTGCTCGGAGGGAATTTCAATATTGAAAAAAATGCATTATGCCATTATTTTCAGCTCTATGCACTTTTTGAGACAGAAAAATTATTAGATGTCCTCTTAGTTAGTTGTTAGCAAGCATATTTGCCCCATCTATATGCACGCAGTCTTCGAAACCATACATGCTTGAACGCAGCATCAATCAGTATGTTTGCATCTTTCAAGGTTTGTAATCAAATGGATGCAAGAGTACAACGATGGAAACGTAAGTATGCACGAACATACGAGGATGCAAAGATACCAAAAGCAAAAGCATGTGCTTACGAAAAGGCATTCAAAATGTCTAATATTTACCGGTAAGAAGGTGATGTCGGTAGTTTTATCGGCCTAGGCAAAAATTTTGGCATCGGCCAGTTACTATAATATACCATACCTAAAAATACAATATAAAAGGTCAAATTGTATCTAAAGATATTTAGAGTAGATTTAACACCCCACGAGTCTGACTGTGTAGATTCGCGTTGAAAAATGCATTGTAAATTTTGCCATGTTTTGCAAAATAACTAAATGCTTCAATGTCAGAAATTTTGGCGCAAGTTTTCATTAGTGTAAAGTCCGAAGTAACATCCAAAATGTGTAACGGTCACTGTTATGGTAAAGACGAGGTACTCGTACTACAAATGTTAATCCAGCAATTTCATGCCCAATCATTCCATACAAAATTGAACCAGTAGCAGAGTGGTATATTTATGCCTTCTTTTCTGGTAAAACCATCCATTCCTGTTTGCTACTTTCTAGTTGCATTTTATGGCATGTAAGAAGGGGTAATTGTATACTCCTCTTACAGGGCTTATAGTGCAAACGCAATCAGATATTTTATTTTATCAAGCATGAGCCACAGATGAACCATACTTCGTCGACGCGATCCGTCTGTGACTCATACTTAAGAAAGGGTCTTTATACGCTTATTACCCCTATAGGGTTACTTTATGGAGTTTTGCTTGTTTTGTAAATGCAACCAAGATATCTTCCATTCAAGCCCATGGTCTGGTTGATTATTTAACGCGCGGTACTCAATTCCTGGTATAATGAGTTGGGTAGATCCTAACCACGTCACTGTTCTGTGACCACTTATCTGGACTGTAATAAAATCACATGATAAAAATAAATTCTTCCAAATTATTTAAATGTTCAAAATCTCGTGGAAGTTTTTATGCCATAGTATGACACCCATTTGGACTTGTATTTGAGTTAAACAGAAGAATGATAGTGGCAGTTCAATATTATAGTTTTGTTTATTTTAAGTTTTCCATTTAGGGACATTGGAATTTGACTCATATCTTATTTTAAGGCCAAAAAGCGAGATATTATGATGATATAGCCAAGTTTTCATTTTCTCTGACATTTGTTTGGTTTGTTGCTTATTGTATTTTGCTACTTTTAAATATTTGTTCAATAAATAGTCCATAATGTTTGTTGTATTGGGAAAATTGTTGCATTCAATAATTAAAATTTTTAATGTTTGATGGTATTTTTTTGATTCTATGGGCATATAATTCAAACTTGCTTCATATGCATTACTAATTTGATTTGGTATTTGTCCATTAATTCCACAGGGATCGTGTGGTTTATGACATTATGTTGCATGCTTATTATTATAATTTGTCAGTGATTGTGTAACATGTTGTGCAAAGAATTGCATTGTGTCTACTTATATAGATTTACTTTACTTTACTACTTTTTATCTGCATTTTGAAAATGAATAGCCAAAAAGAAAGTATGTAGCAAATTCACACATTTTCTCTTTTATGCTCATTATTATTTCTACTAGTGTTTTTGTTACTTAAAAACCTGTAGCTTAAACTAGCACTTAATATCCCATTCATAAAACAATTTATGACATTTGTGTCTAGCATTTGACTGACCTTAATATAGTAGAGCACATAGAAGAGAAATTATATGAACTTCATCTATTTTTTGCACAACATCAATCTTTTCTGTGGGTATATTCGACTGTACAAAGTTTAGCAAAACATAGATCAAGGGACAAAAAATATGCGAACTTATGCATTTGGCTTACTTCACAATTTTGAACCTACACTACAGTGTGTTTGTTACCAGACACTCTAAATGAGACAATTTAATCTCTTAGCAAAAGATTTATAATGAAATATTGTCTATTTTCTTCTGACGGCAGTTATTTTCTCTCAGTGTCTAAGTAGTTCTCATCCTGCTTGTCTGGTGTCCACTGTCCATTCCATTCATATAGCATTTGTAAACTGTATACAAATACTCCACCAGTGGACTGACTATATGTGCAAAAAAACACTACCTTCTGCTTAAACATCAATATTGAACTGCTTTTGTCGGCAAAATGATTTTAATCCATAGTATCGGGGCCATGAGGCACAATAGCATGAAAACAAAAAGAAATGTTTATAACTAACCAACTCAATATTCTAAGGTATTTTCATGTAAAATATATGCAAAGCAGCAATGGAAATTAGTAAATTTAGAAGCTTTGTCAAGAGTATAACATATTATAATTCACTACTTGGATTCTCGAAGCAGAAGTCTAAATAAGAAGAATTCAACTTTTTACTTCATTTTTAGTGTGCCTTGGCAGTACGTAATTTTCCAGTCGTGCTTTGTGAAAAGTTTTATTTAATCCAGGTTGAGCGTCAAGGTTTGGTCGGTCTGGTCCAAATAATAATCAGCAGAAATATTTATTCTTCCGGTTATACAAATTCATTTTTTCTTAACGAGATTATTTTATACCTGTTTGGAGGAAGTCTTCAAAATGAGTAACTACTCAACGGCGAACGTACCTAAAATGCTCGTGATGTCATTAACACTGAAAGATTGGACGTTTCACACCTTGCTAATGTTTGTCCACCTTCGCCTCGAAATCACACGTAGAGTTGTTGACAAATCCCTTCCCGTGCCTTTTGTTACATTTTGACTTGCTTCGGGCCATGGCATTGTCACCTGAGAGTTCAAAAATATATCGTGCGATTCTCTGTTACTCTGACCATTCTCTGTGTTTGTAGAGATTACCTCTATGATCGCGTTTTGATTATTTTTTTACACGTGTTGGGGAGAGGGTGCTGACTGAATTCTTCTTCACTATTACAATAATATCCTAATCCTTCTATCACCGCTCGTGATTCTGGTTTACTTAGTAGTCTATTTTGTAATGACTATTGTCGTCGTCCAATATAAACTTTTTTAATTTTGAGGCTTGACGATCCCAATCAGCAATATTGTTTTGTCAAGCACATGCCACTGGTGGACCGCGTCTGATCGACGCGATCCATCAGTGACACATGCTCACCAAAAGATCCAATGACACATGCTCACCAAAAGATCCAATGACAATCTGATTGAGATAGTCGGTAAGAACGTATCGCTTGTCAATTTCACCCCTTCCACAAACCTGCCTGGGTCTGGAAGTCATATGGTCAAGTCACTTCTTTGAATTTCCTGCGATTTTGTCGAGTTACAAATGTGCGCAGTTTTTGCGTAAGGCGAAAAGGAACGAAAGGAATTCCTAACTGAGCTTTCACCGTATTCTCGCCAATTATCTGTTAACGCCCCATACTTAATTGTATTGTCTCCCATAAAGGCGGTCGCTGACATATGAAGCCGTGTTTCCACAATATGTTAATCTTTTGTAATGAAATTTTGTCTTTTCGGTTCAACTAATGCGACCTATGTTTTTGTTCCGCCTGGGACAATTAACAAAAGATAATACAAACCTGGGAGGATATCGGGCGGTGGCGTACCCCAAATGAGTATTGCGTCTTGTTTTGTTTGGGCATTGTCTAAATATCTCGCAATTATTTTTATCAAAGTAAAGCTGGTCTTTAGTCGTGCGCAACTTTTTATTTCCCTTTTTTATTTTGATTTTCGATTTTTTTATTTTCCTCGAGGTGCAATGGACAGGACTTTTTATTGCACTATCTGCGCTTGATTGACCATTGTCGGAATTTTTGGAACGTTTTTAAAACCCCGGAAAATCGAGCTCGATCACTTTTGCTATCTCCCTCTTTGTTAAAATGTACCAAATTCATCAATTATTTATACCGACATAGGAACAACATAATCAAGCGCTACTTACCAATTTGTTTGAATATTGAAAAGTTACGACCGAATGCTCGAATGACAAATAAGTATAATATGCTGTTCGTGACCAGTCAAACCATTCCTGTACATAGTCTCTTAGTCTTACCTTAATGACCAATTTTTGTCTTGCGATTATTTATGCACATAATTCCCACGACGTTCGAATAGTTTTGTTTTTGTATGTAAACAATGGTTAACATTGGACTGGACCTTGAAAGTGCACAGAAGTCACGTTTGATTGTTATGCTTCATCATGAAAAAGCAACCGTTCCCTTAGAGTTATTAAAATAACAACACATTAAAACTCAATCTCTTTACTCAATGAGATCATTGAAAACAAATATGTGGATCGCTATAAAATATGGCTTTGACGGCTTGATCCAAACTTCACTAGTTATTTGCTTTTCTTCTCAATTCATGCGTGTGCATTTCTAAATTACTGACCGCACCTCGGACGACGCGTTCCATCCACAGTCCATATCTGGCCGAAAAAATATTTATAGTTTTATTTCTATATCACTGAATAAATTACAATCAAAAAACCTCGATTTTACTGCATTTTTGTTACAGTGTAGCGTCACATTAACTTCATATGTCTGTAATATGGTGCACCCTGGATATTTCGCAATGTTTATTTTATTATAATGAAACCGATTCAGATTTTTTTTTTTGACAACGGGCTTTTGAGATTTATTCAGCCCCCAATTCTACCTCAGAGTAAGCCACCAACCTTCAAAATGTGGTAATATACGAATCATGCGGACCACCCGTGGAATGTGGTTCTCAAGTTATCTTTTTATAATATTTTCTGCATTCAAATGCGCAAGTTCCTTATAATTCTAAAATATTTTGTTTAATCGCTGTCATGGGTAATCCATCATAACTGTTTTACTTTTTGTGTCCCCAAACTCATTTATTATCGGTATTCAGCGGCTGTTTATTCTTATGAGAATGTGTATTTGAATGAAATTATGTGTAGGCATGCCACACGTCGCTTGAACATAGCAGCCAAATTGTTGTATTAGTTAATCCCTCTGTTTGTTGAGAAGTGTTCAATATTTTATTTTGTGTTCACTTTCCGATTAGGTCGCGTTATAAGATTTCTAATATCGACCGTCGATGGGAACTCAAAGTGACACTACCACCTAAGTTAATCCCTCTTTTGTTGCATTTTATTTATGTAGACGGAATGTTTCTATTTCGCGTACGATCGTTTTCTTTCCAGTACTTTATTTGTTTTCTCATTGTTTCTTTTCTTCAGATGTAACTTATTGGTAAAATTAATAATCATCTGATAGCAAAGCCAATCTGATTGGCGTGACCTACCGTCACTCTTATTTGAACAATACTTAATTAAAGTGGAAATTAATACTCGAATAACAACTAGGTGGATCTAATTTCGACTGGATCATATGGTCCGATGGAAGTCAATGGAGAGACGATTATGGGACGGGAGAGCAACGAGAGAAGACCGGCAACATTGTTGCCCGCATCAGTCGCTACCAGCTCGCTGACAAGTGCGTACTGTTCTCTTCCGGGGCCGTCAACGTTCGGGTCGACTCATAGTTCCAGTAGAGACTTTATAGATTCGGGAGTGAGACATCTCAAACAGTTCAACGTACCTCAGTACGTAGGCTCGTCGTCTTCATCAACTACCTCGTCTGTGTCGTCGGAAGACGCAATGAACATGAGATTTACGGATCTTACACATATGCACCTTAAGAAATCTATCGATCAAATACATGGCCAGTACAGCAGTCCAGATTCCGACCATTCTTCTGAGAGACAAACACCAAGGCAAGTTTCGTCTTCTTCAAATGGTACTTTCGGGTCTGGATCTGGCGGTGGTTCATCTGCAAGAGATTATTTGTCGTTCAACCGCTTATCTGGGGGTGAATCTGCCCATCGACAACATTTATCTGTATTGGTGTCGCAAAGCGCTGGAAATGCGTACTCTTCTCAGCCGACTAGACTACCACCGTCGGTACCGGCATCCGCCAATACTTCGTCTAAATTCCACTCCCTGCTTTCTGTGAAAGACGCATTATTAGAGGAAAAGGAATCAGCAATCGTTAAGTTACGTTTACAAGTATCCTCACTTCAACATCAAGTAAAAGATAGCAATTCAACTTTGCGCCAAGTACTTCAAAATAAACAGACTAATGTTACACGTTCTATGAGTTCGTTGGCGATAGATACCCATTCCCAAAATGGAGATCTAACGCATCAAGAAACTGAATACGAAGCTGCTAAAATGCGGGTTAGGTTAGCTGAAAGTATATCTCAGCAAGAGAAAAATGTGAACGATCTTCAAAATTTATTGGGGAAAACCGAATGTCAGTTAGCGGAATGTAAAAGTCAGCATACCAGAGAAAAGCGAATTCTTGAAGACAAAGTTAAAGAGCTCGAATTTTGTCTTCGTACTCGCGACAAAACTATAGCGGAATTGAAAAAGAAACAGAAATCAACAATAGATAGAATAGAAAAATATAAACGACGTGTAGAAAGCTTGGAAAGATATTTGGGCGATCTTCCTACTATGGAGGAAAGTAAAGAAATAAAACGAACTTTGGATTATTTATCTAATGATAAAGAAAAGTTATCTGGGGATTTAAATCATGTTCGCAAGAAATACGATGAAGCTAACTCAAAGCTTAGAGAAAAAGAAGAAAGTTTAAGAATAGAAACGGAAAAGAATTTGCTCCTCGAGGGAGAAATCGAAGAACTTTCTAAGAAAATAACGGAGTATGAGAAATCTCAAGAAGAATTAGGCGTAACAGAGCGACGGGAATTTGATGATACTAGACGTGAACTCGATCAAATGCAACGTGATCGAGAAGACGCTGCAAAACTTCTGGCAGCGGCAGATACCCGAATAAAATCTCTTACTACGCAGCATCGATCGGATATTGCAAAATTAGAAGAACGAATTGAGCAAGAAGAAAACGCAACACAATCTTTAAAACGTGAATTAGCCTCAAAGCAACAGACATCGGCCAAAGTGCAGTCCGCTATGACGAAATTAGCTTCACAAAATCAGCAACTCATGGAAGAGAAAATGTCATTCCTCGAGCAACTTAGGGCCCTAGAAAGCGAACGCTCGTCGTCACGAGATGCCGCTCGAGTGGCTTCCCGTCTACAACGAGAAACTCAAATTGCAGTACGTGATTTAGAGGCAGTTACGCAAGTATTGCTGCAAACTTCGAGAGGTGACGACCCTAATTTATCAGCGTTGTTAGGCGTCCGTCCATCGTCGGTCGGTTTGACGGACGAAGAAGTGGATGAACGTGATGCAGGTGCCAGTTATTCTACAGAACAAATAACTCGAAGACTAACAGACGTTCGTAAACTGCGTCGTGATATTGACGAACTGAGGTCGACTCTTTCAAACAGATATGCTGAAAATATTGGTCAAAATTGCGCTACTCAATAGTATAAAGGGCCTCAGGGCTGCCTATTCAAACCATCTCCCCTATCACTGTTCGCATTTTCTGCGAAATACGTATTATAATACAAATAGATACTCTCTGTGTCCATTATATTCCCAACGAAAGATCGAAGTATGTTTTTCTTTAGTTTGAGTCACTGTTAAATCGCGCAGCCGAGGCGCGGTCCATATGTCACCGATGCTTAACAAAACAAAACTTCTTAAGAAAGCGATTTAATTAAGATTTCTGCTTAAATTTTTGACCGACTGATGATGATCTCCATAGATGTTAGAAATACTTTAAAATTGCGCTGTTTACGTGAGCAATTATATTCACACGAAAAACTACAAATATAATCAAATCTAAATACAGCACTGCTTGTATTTTGGCTTATGCCCCCAGTATATTTCGGCATGATCGAAACGATAGTAATTGAGATACTTAGAGCCTTCTACTGTGCCAATGCTGTTTGATGTTCACGGATTCACCCAGCTATGTCTTGCTCGATAACGCTTCTTGCTAATGTATTTTCCGAATATATACTTTTTCGCATTGCGTGTTATTTATATCCTTTTTTGAAACCGAATTTTGGTAAATCATAATATTATAGTATTTTTAATATCCTTACTTTAAACGAATGTCAATGTGTCTTTTCCGTCTCATGTATTGCATATTACTTTTATTAATATTATTCCATTCTGCGAGTGTCTTTATTTATTTATTATATCTTTCAAAGTTTCCGAGATTATATTATAAGTGAATATTCAATCCAATGATCGACTATGACTTGCTGCTAGGCCGCACGGTAACGCGATATCCATTTTGTAATATTTCATATGGACATTTTTGAACTTAACAATACAAAGCTTCTCTCTGGATTTTGATCTCATGCAGTACATTTCGTGAATTTATTTTGTCAAATATAGACCACTGACAGACCTGACACGCCTTGGTACAATTCTTGGTTTGCGCTGGTTTTCCGAATTGCTCATGTCATTTTCTTCTGGTGAGCAAAAAGCTTCAAAATCATCAATACTGCTATTTCCTCTCGGTATCGTTAAATTTGAACCTTTTTTTTATTGACTTTGGTTACACCAGACAGTCAAGGAGACACTGGAATATTGTAAATATGTCATGAAATATTTGGAAACCCATTTTCTTGGGGTGTCTGAGTAGCTGTTCTGGTCTAAATAAATTGTTAGGACTTCTCTAGTTTTTACGATCACCAGCAAACCACTAAATTCAACATTTTCGGATTAATGAAACATAAATCGGTTAATTTATAGTTATTTGTCCCCGGTATTTATAGTCTAAGGTTAAGGGAATTTTCAATTTCTGATACCGAAAATCACTGCGCCGCCTTATATTCAGACTTTTCTCTCAGCATACACTAACAGATGGTTCTGAAAGCTTTTCCGGGCTTGTTTTTATTATGCGTTACCGATAGATAGCACCATCCATCTGTGGCTCGTATTTGAAAAAATAAAATTCTGATCCAGACGGGGAAGAGTAGAGTTGGGGTTGCAGAGTTTTCTCCATTTCTCTGCTCAGGTCATGCGTGATACGTGAAAATTTGAAATAATGAAAGCATTGTTTAACAAACTGGAACTTCCTCAGGAAATGTATTGCTTCTTTTTATTATTTACAAGACGTGTTCCTTTTAATTATTTCTATTTCCATTTTTCAAAGGTTGAAGCTGCAGTGATTGGCTCAAGGTCGTTATGTTATTATAGTGGTGAAGGTTCTATTATTGTCTATTGTCTTTGTTTAATATAGAGTAGATTGGCCAATATGCCTACTATAGCCTAGTGCAATTTCCTTGTGCTGTTGATAATTGTTCTGTATACTATTTTACGGAGTTGGTTAATGTGGGAAAAAAATGACTTTTCATCGCTGGTGGTTATTCCATCAAATATTTGTGTTGTATAAGCATGTTAACCCAGGCGTAATCTAGGATTTACCCACGCTCAACCAAATTAATTATGTGATTGAGCTAAAAATTCGAAGTTGGACAAAATTGGACTGAAAAGGACTGATAAAATCTGTGTTTTCAAGAAAAAGGAGTTTTTGTCAATTATTACAGCCCAATTATCTTGAATTTTACATTACTCAGGCAAACATTAGTTAGGTTGAGATTGCGCAGGTCATTGATGGGCCTCCCTGCAGTGCGTCGAGAATTTAAAATGATTTTGATAAATTGCAGTGTGGTCAGGCAAATTGGGTCAACTCAAATTCTCGCCCTAGATTTTATTTTTTATGTGTGTGCAAATTGTATACGATTCTGCTTTGTCTATTAGGAAAGTGCATGTTTTTGTGATTTGTTGTCGAATGTGCGTGTGAGGTTTTTCATTTGATATTAATATTCTAAAATATAAAATCCTATTTTGCTGAAAGTGTTTCAGGTTTCACCGCTTAGAATTGCGTGGTGGCGAAAGAGCGAAGTTCTAGCTGCAGATTGTTTGGTCGCGACTTGTACCACTTTCGAGTTAAAAAAAGGAATGAAATAACGAGGTACCGTCCCCCGCTATTGTTTACTCATTGTCAGACCAATAACAAAAATGGTCGATGCGACTACGGATGCCTTTCCCAGTCAGAAATATTATTTTACCAAGTATGCGTCACAGATGGATCGCGTCGACGAGACACCTGCTTGACTAAACGTGTTTTGACAATTTTTTTCGGTTGGGTTGGATTAAACATTCGAATGTACTTGTCGTATTCGGATGACTTATCGCAGTGATTCTGAATAATTCGACATCAGTTTTGAGCAAATATTCAACACGATTTCGTCTAGAATGTTTTACATACAAGTTTGAAGTATTGTCTATTTATTTCAGACCATTAGATCGATATACAAAACAAAAAAAATATGAGTAAATACAAACAAACAATATAATAAGCGCCAAACAACAACTTGGAGTCGAACATTGCTTTCAAGCGAAGTGAGTTGATCGGTTTCGCAACGGCATCTCAAGCAAAGTCCACTATCAAGTTTCAGCGAGAGCGAAATTATTGACTACCGATATTTTCCTTCCACTTAGTGGCATTCGTATGTAAGGTCTTATTCATTTATATAAAAAAACAGCCTGTTCGAATGAGCGCCACTTTGGTGTTGCCTCAATGCCTGCATGGTAGGGTTGGGAAAAAGCGAATTTGGAATTCGAGCCTAATTCGGATAATTTTTCAAATCGGATCGAATCACTAATTTTATATCGATATCAAATGTCCCCTTTCACTATTACTTGTTTCTATCATAAAAACTAATAAATTTATATTTACTCCCGAAAGTATAATATAGCTTCAATTTTACATGCTTCAATATTATACCCTCGATAATTTAACTCACAGCTCAAGTCTGGCCGCCGGCAAAGAGGAGTCAGTCAACAGATCTTCAAATTTACTGTTTATATTCAAATTTCCTGTCAGTAAGTGCTGCCATGTTGTTGTTATTATACAGGAAATGAGCTAAATCCTGCTCACTGAATGTGAAGTCACATCAAAATCGAAGTGCGACTGTAATATTGAAATGTCTTGAATATTTCTAAATCCTTAAAACTCGACCCATGATCGATTTATCATAGAGACAGAAAATTGTGGAATTTCAAACTCCAGACGTGGCGCAACATACCGCCCCTAGGCATGGAGCAATGAGAAAGTGGATTCAGAAGAGTTTTAAAAAGTTTCATTCGATTTCCCTATTTTTACAAATAAAAAAGTGCAAAGAAATGGTATATTACTGCCCGGGATAGAGACCCACAGTGAAGACTTTTCGTCCTGTAATTATTAGTTTTCGAATCAAATTTGTTATTTAATATTTCCGTTGCGTCGTTCCTACGGCCTACTTCTTTATCTGAGATTCGTCAGTTATCGCACCGATGTCACCTTGTTCCACACTTGCTGACGCTGCAATCGCTCTATTTTCGTAAATAGTCCTTCTCATAGTTGGTTTTATGCTCAAGATCAAAAGTTCAACGATAAAAAATGTAGTTACAATAATTGCATAGTACGCAGCATCCCCAAAATATTGCATTGCCCTCCTTATCAAGTATGGACCTACTACCAACAATACACTGCTGACCATAACAACGAAAAATCCTTGTGTAGATTCCTGTACAGTGGGATAAACGTGCTCAACGAACATTTTTTGAATAAACGGATAAAATGCTAGAGTTGTCAGTCCGTAGATAAAATTACCTATATATTCCAGTGATTTGATGCGATATTCGTAACCAATCATTGATGACGATGCACTGACAAGTAATGAAATGCCAATTATATTTGCCAAAGGATTATATGATTTAATTTTATCTGCTAGCACCCCCATTCCAATACATCCGACTAATCCACCGGCAGAATATACAGTTAAAACTAAACCTCGATTTCTTGAAATTTGTTGTGAGTTCATGTGGATCGTCCCGTTTACATACTGTGACGAATCTGCGCTTGCGGGTGCGAGCATATATTCAATCACAAAAATGGCATCAACGAGACAAAACAAGACAACGATAGTTATGCTAGTCCTATCAGTGATTACGAACTTAGCTTCTTTTGCAAATCTCCTCAGCGTAGTAGTCCAATTTTCATTGTGCCACTTTTTTGCTATTGCTAACCTTTGCATTTCTGAATGAGAAGGAGGTATTTCAGGAGAATTTGGCATACACACGCAAACGAATATTAAAAACACTGTACTAAAAACGGCCATGCTTAGTAGAAGTAATGCTAAATGAAACATTTCTTCCTGAATTTCTCCATTTGCTGAAAACATCAGTGGCGGTACTGCAGAAGCTGCTAACACTGCCACCATCATTGAAAACCACCCTATGCCGAGAACAGTTGCTTGTTCGTTTTCCGCAAACCACACTGTGGAAGTCAAAGGCAATAGTGAGAAAAATACCGCAGTTACAACTCCAACAACCACTTGAGCAAGAATACACAAGTTGAGATATTTTCCGATGTAGATGACTATTGCGAATATCGAAAAGGCTGCAATCATAACGAAGATGGTTACGACGTACCATGCTTTTACAGCAGTTGGTTTCCGCACAAAAATAAAACCAACGATTGGCCCGCTACCGCATGTTCCAACAGCAGCGGACATTGTCAACCAGTCCACAGTCTCTTCAGATACTTGAAAATATTTTGCCAAGATTTCATTGATCACCCCAAAAAAATGCCATACAAACATGACTAGGAAACCATTAATAAACAGCACAAAACCAATAATCCATCGTATTTTGTAGAGTTTCACTTCTTTTTTTACCAGAGGTGTTGTTGTAACGTTTTCAATATCCATTATTATTAACGCGAAACTTTTATCAAAACGTTCAAGCCTCCTGGTATGCCGACGATAAATGCTTTGAATATCTAGAATGAATTTTAGAGAAAAGAAAATTCATCAATTCATCAGGGATAAATTGCCCGAAGTTTCAATTTAACACGTTCATGATGGCACACTGCGATACCGGATATGAGTTTCTTGCATAAACATTCAGATACCACAAATCAAACTTTGATTTTTGCTCAGTGCAGAGAATTATGACTAAAAATATTTTTATCTGACATAAGAACATAAAATAATATGAGTAAGTTTGAAGGTTACTTCTTGACTAATGCATGACAGTGTGGTCAGAATGATCAAATTCTTAAAGAGAAAACTGTGTCCGAAATTGTATTGTATGGTACTTTATTATTAAAAAACGCTTTACCTAAAACCCTAATGCCAGAAAGGGTTGTTTATACAGCCTAGTTTGAGTGGTATTTGCTATTCAATACATTGGCTATTCGAATAGAATAATGTTCTAACATTTCAGATAAACGGAATTGCTGATATTAGATCGTATTTTTACCATTTTGCAGCAAAATCCTGATTTGCGTAGAATTTGACATATATCATGATTTCATTGTAAAATGAATCAATTTAAGAATAATCGGAAATCTAATTTTTTTTCCAGAAAAATGACATCTTTAATGTCAGCCATAATCATCAAAGTTGAATTTTTGCAAATAAATACATGTGAGTATTCATTTGCAAGGTAACTTTTGTGCACCGACAATCCTGTACCCCTGTCGACTAAACTGTGGTTTTTACAGCGCTATTTCAAAAAGAATGATCTGAAATAACTAAAGGTCGTTCCAGTGTCATACCTTGGATGCGTATTGATATATCTGCAAATTGGACTTCTCAAAGTGGCACAAGAAGTATAAAAAATTCACTTGCATTACTCTCTAGTAAATAATTCCTATTTATCTACTTAGCATGCTCGACCGTATTCAACGGCGTGTGATCAATATGCTTATACCGTAACTTTCTTCCGGTCTGCAAAGTTTGACAAACCGCCGCAACGTTGCCTCACTCTGTTCATTTTGCAGATAATATAACGGTCTTTGTTCAAGGGCACCTAATTCGCACCTAATCACTGTGGAGGTGCCACAATGTCACGAACAGTTTTATACAAGAAGCTTTTTTCCAAGAATCTCTAAACTGGAATTCATCGCCGTCTTGCTGCTTTCCTGATCGTGTTGATTTACAAGGATTTAAAACTCGCGTTAATAGACATCTATCAGGGATGGGGGTTCCTTAGTTTCTATTCCTGCATTTAATGTAGTAGCTCTTTGCACTTTAGTGGCTTCAGGAGAATTTTCAAGTATGATTCGTCTCCTGTGGCCTTGCTCTGAGCGATATTCAATAAAATATATATATATACATACGTCGTGGTATAAAGATGATCCCCACCCCCGATGCTAAATATTGAGCGAGTCCTAGACAAGATAATTATCTAACGTTTTCCTTAACGAAGGTTAAATTAAAAGGAACATGATCCTTTTTCTAGATTCCTAGGCATTATTGCCGTGTATTTTGTTTATGTTCGTTTATGTTTGCATTGATTTACGTTAAGTTTTGATTTACGTCGAATGATTATGAGACGATAGACAAGTTTTGCTGTTGTCGCCGAGCTGTATAATATTATTCTAGTCTTGGCCTTGGCTAGCAGTGCTGGCCATGGGTTTTGTCGTCAGTAAACCAACCATGTTTTCAAGAATATCATGTAAAAATTATCTTAGGTTTTCACTGTTAACGTCAGATACTGTAGCAACCTTACCTATTTGTTATAGTCTCTGTTATGTGTTAGTATTTGTTCATCGCATGATCCACGCTATCTGGAGACTCGAGGGAAGTCTATTCGAGGTAAGAAAATTTTCTATGATTTCTTACGCCTAAAAAAGTGACAAATGAATTCAAAATTGCACAAGTTTGACTAAATTGCACATTGCCTCCGATCGATTCTCGCGCTTTATAAGTTCGTTTTAACTCGTCTGTATCTTGAGTCTCATTTTAACCCGCGGATACGTGAAACCACGTGCGTCGGCGAGGTGTGAAGCAATCCTCTTACCTATAACCATCCCACGTGGGGTTCAAGCCCAGAACGATTAGATATCAAAGCAGAACTAAAGAGTTACTGATTGAGTGGGCTTCTCGAGGATTAGACAAAGTAAAACACACATACGCTACTTAATATGATAAAGCATACCGGAATAACCTTAAAATTTCCACTGGTTTCCTATTCGGTGCCAACTGACCCAATAGCCTACGTGGCCCCTTCTCGGTTATCGGGCTAAATAACCACTCTACGAGAGGAGCACAAGCATACGAATGTGCAGTGAGACGAGCATGGTATAACCACAACATGATCGATCCCCCTCTTCGTCTCTCGTTTTAATAAAAGCAAGGTAGACGAAAGGTAAACGCGATAAACCGTGAGTGTTCTCACATATTTACCTTGAATAATGATATGGAAGATATTAAAACTCACAGGGTCAATAACCTTTCATTGTGCAGTATTCCAGTTCGTGAAAAAGGCAAAAGCTAACCAACTACACCTGTATACCAAACACGTTCTGTATATGTAATGAAGTATTCGACGGCAAGATCCATTAGTGACTTAAACTGAACAAAGGATGTCGGAACAAAAGTTTTCTGACTGAACTTTAATACACGCTTACTTTTTCCTCATTTGGTCGACTCTTCTATCTATCCCTCATGTAAAGGCATGTGGTCGTCCAGTATAGCTTCATCAAGTCACGTCGGGGACTAGTTGAAAGGTCCTGCTTTTTGTGGCTATCGGCCGTATTCGTGCGACTCTGACGATAACCGCAATGGTAGCGGTGGCTACATACCTTCGTTCATTTGCACCCATATGTTTCCATTCATTATTTGCACCTGTGTGCAATTTGCACCCCGTACATTTGCACCTGTGTACACGTGCACCCATTAAAAATACGGAGTTTACCTAGTATACTTAGTTTACCGAATTTATTTTGAAAGGACTTTTATCTAGTTTCACGAATATATAGCTTACCTAGTTTAACTCCTACCGAGTTTCTGTTTGCAGTTTCATCTAGTAAAGTTGATAAATTTGGCCTATTTTTCAACCTATGTTTTTCAGTTCAGCCTTTCCATTTGCACACTCGTCCAACACAGTGACGATAATATAGTGCCGTTGCTTATAATTTGGGATTTTCCTGAAATTTAGTAGGTTAACATTAAGAATACTCATCTTGAAAAAACTCATTTGAACCAAATGTTGATCTTGCGCGTCGCAAGAGGTGAGTAAAAGAGAACAAAAATAGTTATAACATCATCCAAGGAACTTTTGACTATAAATAACGGTTTACCTTAAGGTGCAGTTGCTGTTTTTTGCTATTTTATGCAACTTTTTGTCATATCAGTGGTAAGTGGGTTCTTTTGGAGTTAAGGGCTTTAGAATACTAGACCAGCCGTTCTCAACCAGTGGGCCATTGCCAATTTGAAAATGCTAGATTTATTGGAGAATTCAGTTTCATTTGTGCAACTATACCTAATTTTTCAGAAATAATGGCTTGTGGAGGATTTAAGATTTTTTTATTTGATTGGAACATAGAGTTAATCCTGATGAACACAGGCTTGCGAATGCGACCGGTTGAATGAATAATCTATTTTGAAATGTGTTTTGTGTTCTAAACCTATTTTATAGGCTCTTGCTTTCATAAAAATTTATTGGACCACAGAATTTTTGTGCAGCGAAAATGGGCCACGGAAAGAAAAAGGCTGAGAACCACTGGTCTTCGTTTTCGTTTTTAACGACAAAATACAAATTGGTCGAATTTGACAAAAATCGATTGTATCTTGTCGTTTAAATAAAAAAATTTGCTTTTGGACTGGAGTGTAATTGAAAATACATCGTTTTTTAGCCTGTACGATTCGATTCGAGAAAATTAACCGAATCAGATTCGAATTCTATATGATTCGATTTTGCGTAGCCCTACTTGTAATAGCTCTTTGTCATTCGAGTGGTCAATTTTTAGCTCCTTTTAGGCTCTGCTCTCGACCTTGCTTAGAGTGAATATTTATCAAAAAAGCTATTTGAATACAATGACCTTTCTTTCGGAAAACCTGTTACCTCACAGATGAATAGTGTACTCAAGGTTTCAGTTTGTAACTATCATAATATCATATTGTGATACCGGATATGAATTTACTGTAGAATCTTCCGGATATTTCAAATCATTAACCAAGCTTTGATTCGTACTCTTTTTAGTACAACAATACTTCACTTTCCATTAATTTTAGGAAGAATCTATCGCTTTCGACATTGGTTTTTCGTAGTTAATATAATCATCCAACGTTTTCCTTATTGGAGATCAAATTGAAAATTTAAAAACGTATTTTTAGAATTATATAATATTTATATGTATATTTACTGTTTTCCCATTATTAACTGCTCACGTGAACTTGCCTGATACGAAACGTCGGTAAATTACATTGTTTGTATTTCACCGATTTAGCATAAATCTAATAAAATTAGCTGTCGGCAACTACTCGCTATCAAATTGAACTATATTGACCATCTCAACACCAACATTATGATAACATCCACCGGAATTGAACTCTGAATAAAATCGGAAGTGTTAAACATGCTTCTTGAGTGATCGCATCTATCAAAGTAGTAGTCACGTTTTTCAAGTGTTTACTAAATCTGAGTATTTGCATTCTAAGGTTTTTGTCTTTTTTCGAGTTTTAAAGTAACTTTCACATAAACGAAATAATAAACACACAAACGCCATGACCGTGCAGCAAATAAACACCTTTAATTGAAACCTATTTCGAAGAAAATATCCATTTCAATTTTTTGCCGAATGCCCCAAAAATAATATTTTGGCATTTCTTCGAAACAACATCCTTTTGGGGTATGAATTAACTCAAAACGTGTGCCAAAAGCAATTTTGAGCCGAGGGTGGGCGAAAATTTTGCCCATTATGGTGTAATTTTAAAATAATATCAAAGCAGCAAATAAACACCTTTAGTTGAAACATATTTCGAAGAAAATATTCATTTCAATTTTTTGCCGAAGGCCCGAAAAATAATATTTTGGCATTCTTCGAAACAACATCATTTTGGGGTATAAATTAACTCAAAACGTGTGCCAAAAGCAAGTTTGAGCGGAGGGTGGGCGTAAATTTTGCCCATTATGGTGTAATTTTAAAATAATATCCAGAGGGACTGTTCGTTGACTTCTCAAACTTGAGTCTGGGAGTGGGGTGGCTGTCAGTTCGTACCCAGAGGTGGCATTATGGAACATATGTGTCTACTGAGGGAAATCCGCTTCGACAGGTTTGGAGATACGAACTAGGTAATTTGATATTACGTAAAACCTCATATCGGCGAACGTTATTGACGCCTCAACTCACTATCACGTGCGTGAAAACGACGCGTTTCCATCTCTTTGTTGATCGCGCATCATTTGATCAAAAATCGCGCGGGTGGCGTGCTTCGATTTTTCGGGTCTGCAGCAGTTGTGCAATAATAATATATATAGTAATGCTATTTAACATTCGCATCACATACATGTACGCCTTATCTGCCTCAATCATTTATTACATTATATCCATTTTTTTTAATCATCGACCGAATTCAAATGAAATATTGAGGAAATATATATTGAAGTATTGAATAAGAAATATCACGGTTCAATTGTGACTCTTGCTTGACAACATATCGGATTGAAATTCAGTTTTCAAGGCGTTCATATTCGTGTACAAAGTATTATACAAAGTATCACTAATATCCACTGGCATTGAATATTGATTCTTTGATTTTTGTTGTTGCTAATATTGAACTGGAGTACATGGGAGGTAGATGTTGGGCGGCACCACGCCAAAAAGGCACTTCGAATATTAGAAATGGTGTGCACTGAAGACACGCTAAAATTATTCCAAGTTGGCACAAGTGATCTTTATGTTTTGGAGCCCTAATTAAATTTTATATCTCATAGGCGATTGGTTTACAATAGCTTTAACATATTACATACGTCGGAAAAGCGGATTAAAGGAAAGCGAGAAAATAATAGCTTTTTCGATAAAAAATAATTAGAAATGTTATTTTCTATAAATTTATTACCAGCAACTAACCTTGCCGGCTCTGAACTTGAATATGTTAATTCCCTGAAGTATGCCCTGTAGGTACGGGCTTTAGAATAGTCCTAAGGTATTTCCTGCGTGTCGTAAGAGACAGCTAAAAGGAAGCAAAGAAATGCTATATGGTTTTACTATCGCCCAGGGCAGATACCACTCACTGCACTTTGCCATGGCGGTTCAGTTTCGTTTGGAATGTTTTCCGTTTATAGTGCAGTTGCTGGTACTTCACCATTTAGTAGGTCTTGATTGGCCGTTGGTTGGTTCTCTTTGGGAGCTGCGTCCGGCCTCGCCCAGAGTGAATTTCAATAAAAAAAAGCACTTCCATACTATGGAGTACGAAGAGCAACGAGGTAAGATTTCTCTTCAAGTGAATTCACAACGACTGTTTCTTGGAGTTTTATACGCAATTCCCTAGCCTCCATCATCTGCCCAAACAAAGTCCAGAGTAAAGATGTAACCAGATCCAATGAAAATGAAACTGTATTCAATTTTCTCAACAAAAAAGTAGTAAATGTTGAACAGCGTGAAACTTTCGGGAATTTACGATAAAACTAATATATGATGACACAGTCACTGTAATACATAACAAATATTCCACAGTTAAATATTACAGTACAAACTAGAACTGTGTACACAGTACTACGAACGCTTTCGCCTGACCATGCCAAACTTCGCCATCACTGGATCCTCCATGAGTGGGCCAACTCATACATGATCTAAATGTCTAAAAGACGTTTTGCAGCACAGACTGTAGGACCGTGAGTCTAGCTGACCAACAAGCTATGTAAGTTCACTTGTCATGCTATTAAATAAGGCCATGCATACCACCGCTATAATCAAAAGAAATCATATATACACCATGCGTTGTATAAAATCAGTCTCAAACCATATCTTTACACGCTTTCTGATCAAATCAATAGCACATTTATAGGCCATGCAAGGAATAGGCAGGATATGATGTCTTGAAATTATGATATGATCAGCCATTTCAAAAATGTGTCAAATCTATCCAAAGCACACCGTTAAACGTTTTTTTTTATCGAATTAATAATATATGCGTGGACCAGGTAAGAGACAAACATGCATAATATTAATGCCAAAAAAAACAGCGTAGAATTTTAAAACTTTCTCTCAACTAGCACTCGCACAGACCACGTGACTATGACGTCAAAAATGTTATTCTGGCAGTCAATTTAGCCACTTTCAAATAGTTATATTTGAAAAACAGAGCCCCAAGTACGAAAAGTACACGGCATAAGTCCTTCCTTGACTCTTTGACTGTGATTTCAGACATGATTCACATTCCGAGAGCTTGTCTTGCAAAAGCCTTATGCAATACAATATCGTCACTTTTTTACTGAATTTTGACGGAAAATCCAAGATCCTGGAACAAAGAGACTTGGAAGCTTGGATTAAAAGTATGGAACAACGAGTTTCCATTTACCCGGACCTTTTGACTAAGAGTTTAGATCATCGGATCTTGCAGATTTGATGCCAGAGCCAAATAGCATAATAATCAGAGCAAAAACAGCGTCGAATTTCGATAAATCTTTATATCGGATATATTTATATTGCGGCGGTCGAAAATCTTGATCCCCAATTTCGTCCAGGCTTACGTTTTTCCATGATAAAATAAAATTCAATAGAAGCAAATCCCTCGCTTGGGGTTCCAAATTAGTCAAGTAAGGAAATGGTGTAAAGTCTTAAACTCATTTTTGGCAAAAAAAAAATCGAGACCTCGTTGCAAATACAAGAAGCTCTTTGGACGTATTGCCACGTGCAAGTAAACATTTTTTTCTGAAAAAAAAGGACTGATCATGTTTTTAATGTAGCCAGAAATGTAGCGACAAAAATGAGTGTTACCTAATTCAAAATTAAGTAGTTAGTCAAACGTATTTATGAATCATATTCTATTATAGAACATGAAGGTTTAACTTTTGAAATCTAGTTGATATATACTACTTTTAAAATCAGTAGTCTTCGTTTCTGCACTGCGTCACTTGTTGCTCATCAATGGTTTGAGTAAACTTATTCGAAAAGTCTATGACAACCTCGCTCCAGATGAATTTAGATAAAAAATGGGAAAACATCCTTGTTATTAACCAGGATAACTGTACGATATACATTTTTTTCTTCTAATTTCTATCGTGTGCCCAAATGTTTGAACCACGTTAAAAGTTTTGCTATAATATTGTCATCAGGGATATTGAATCAACAAAATCCTAGTAAATTAAAAAATGGATGTATTTGCTCAATTTTTGCCTTGTTTTGAGTGAAGTTTTTAAAATTTTGAAAAATATGTATTTTTCACGCAGTGTTTATATATTTGTTTTATTATTATGCAAAATTCTACAGGCTATATATTTGGGCAATCTACTCAATCATTTTTGCATCCGAAAACGGTAAAACCGGCGGGAACAAACCTAATAAATTCCCCATGGTGGCGCTGTTAAATTATTTTTTTCATCGAATTACGGGTGATAATTTATATTTTGTTTATCGAAAAATTAATACTAACTATTAAAAAATTGTAAAAATTATTTCCAAACTTATTTCATGACGTTGTGCACTCATATACTTGCACACAGTATTTTGAAGCAACAAATTCTAGAAAAAGATTAAAATAAGGCATTGGAAGTTTTCTGCATGCTTGTTTTGTCACCCCCAAAATATATTGGCAAGTAAAGTTTTCAACGGAAACATTTGATTTATAAAATTTTGATCATTAAACTTAAAGTTTTTATCGTGTTTCCTTAAATTCACCCCGAACGTCTGTTTTGCACGTTTTGGCCACCAGGATCCCGGACTATCACCGAAATACGTTTCCGCTCTGTCTGTCCACTCTCTCGCTCTGCGCTTGTGCTACGAATTTTGCGAAACTCCGATCTGGAATAGCCTAGTCCTGTGTTATAGGCCTAACCTACCTAGTTTGTAGCTTTGCGGGTTGAGATCGTATACGACATACACAGTACAGGTACAGTAGCTTTCTATTTCCTTACATGCTAATTAACAGATTAAATAAAGTTTTGTGCGGCAGCCTAAAAATCATGCTTACGGAAAATTTTCAGTTTTTACATACGGTACCGGTACAGGGTACGGTACAGCCTTAATAAGAAAATTAGGTATGAAACGAAATATGAAAAGAATACCTAGCATTTAAAAAGAAAATAGCAGAAATAGGGGTCTAGTGAAGTTAAGTACCATATTCCCGAATGTCATTAAAATAAAAACTGGCAGAATATTCTCATCCATGTTGCAAGCGACTCATCCTAACCCGGGAGACAATGCCGGATGCTTGCAGCATTGGCGCCCCCTAGTTAGGATGAGAATATTCTGCCAGGTTTTATTTTAATGACATTCGGGAATATGGTACTAAACTTCACTAGACCCCAATTTTTAACCTATTTCTGCTATTAATTGTGAGGTGATATGATCATTACACTAATAACTCTCCTGTTTTACAGTTTATATAGAAAAAAATGTCGAAATTTAGACTGATTCAGGATTCGTATCTTGATCTGTTAATGAATTTTGATCAATCTGGCAACGCTGCATTAATAAGTTTGATCGTTGCCTTTTGTCATGCTGATTTGACTTTTTTTTACAATCCCCTTCTTCTTAGGTTACCGTATGGGATTGAGGTCTAATTTTTCCAGTTTCGTATTAGCTCAGCCGTTGTGCGCAGTTAGCTCAGTTGGTAAAGGATAAGCTTCCAGCTACGCATCTCTGATCGTTACGATGCAGGTTCGAATCCTGTGAGGGATGATGATTATATATGAGGGATCTGCTGGACGTCTCGCCTCTGCAGTCTGTATGACGGTGGTTCACTAAGCACTGCTTTGACTTACGGCTTCCTCCACCAACCAGGTCCATGAACAGGAAAAATGTGAAACATGACAAGCCAAAAGCCCTCACCCTGATTCGGAACTGATGTTTGCAAGAGAGGTTGTGCAGTGTGGTTCGCCATATCATTAGGCTGTATTTTTGGCTTTCCTCTCCCGCTGGATGAAAATGAAATCCAATCCTATATTCAAAAAACTAACGGAAAATCGATAACCCTATACTGTATAGGCCCAGTTCAGATGTGAAGGCTAACAGCATTGTCATCCCAAACTTTCTCACCCGACAGGTGTAAATTTTTTTGTCTGGTATCCTGGTCTAGGTTATGCCGCTACCCAAGCATTTTTTATATTTCAAGCATAAGACACAGACAGACTGAGCACGATCCATCAGTGACTCGACCTTATCAAAAACATGTGTCCAGAAAATATTTTCAACTAGGTAGGCCTGCTGGTAGTTTAAAATTTTCTTTTATTTATTCAGTTATTCAATGTTGTGTATGCTGTTGCTGATTTGTCTTCGTTTGAGCACGTGAGACGACATTATGACTGCAACAGATTCAAAAGTGTTACAGGTGACAAACATCTCACCATCAGTCACCATGGAACAACTTGAAACTTTGTTCAGTTTTTTGGGTCCCATCGATGAAATGCAAGTCTTCCCTAAAACGTAAGTTATCTTGAATATGTACACTTGACCTATTGCAGATTTATCATATATACTGCATGGTACTGTAATATCTTAAATTGAAGTTTAGTTTTAAACTTCCGAATTACCTCAAGACTTGCTCTGTTCCAACTTGAATGTTCTTGAAAGTCTTCAAAAGAACATGTCACTTATTTAATCATTCTGATATGTGTCACATTCTGATTTGTTTCACATAGTTATGTACAAAATAGTTTTTTTCTTTGGAAAGTTAATTTTTAATCTGCTGGGCTTGACATGAAACAAAAATAAGCATTTGGCAGGATTAGTGGATTGAAAATGTAGCCATGTGTAATTGTGTAGGAACAGGTAGTTGCCAGATTTAAATCTTATTTTGTTCGGATGTGTTCTTGCATATACAGTTACATCTTATGTGCATTTACTTTAACATGGTGCACGTCAATTATTTTACTATTTAGAATGAAGTCTGAAAGTTTCTGCCACTATTCTGAAATATAGCTAAAATCCAGAATTTTGATATAAGTTTTAAAAATCACCAATACTGTTGTTGATGTTTGGACCTTTTTAGTCCGTTTTTACAGTAAAGGCAAAGTAGCAATAAGTCTAAGTTTTTTTATGCTTTTCCGCAGTAATTAATTACAGGTACAAGTTAGAAATCAGACGAGGGGGTTCACAGACATTGTTATTCATTGTTTTGGTAGTTCACCAGTCATCGGTGATGATATCTATCGATTGGATGAATTGCCATATTCAAACTTTGAAGTAAAAATATCTTATGTTTTGATACAGGAATACAGTACCAGTGAGTTCCAAAGTTGCTTTCATCAAATTTCAAAGTTCATCACCAGTTGCAACAGGACAACATCTATCTCACACTGTGTTCATTGATAAAGCACTGATTTGTGTGTCTTATAATGAAGGTATAAAATGTTTTTTTTACACTTTTTATGCTTATTATTCTTTTATAATATATATAAATATTTGATGTGTTTTTGTCGGATGCCTTTTTGTTGGGAATGAGACCATGATGGACAATACTCAATATGTACCGGTATATATTTTTTGTGTTCGCTCATTTGAGCAGATAACCTTAATAAAGCCTTGATACCAACAGTCACATATAGGCATACTAAGTCTGAAGTTACTTTTATTAGAAAGGGTTCTGGTTTGCCAAGCCTACTCGAGTTTTTTCACTAAGAGTTTGAATTCATGAGCTGTACTAATGCTAGAGATTCAACTGCACCGCTAGTTAATTGCTAGGAGATCCATTTGGTGAAGGGTACAACAATTCGGGTTATTGTAAAACATTTTGTGTTATTAATCGTCAAGATCCATTTAAAGTTCAAATGAAATATGTATCATGTTTTGTATGATGGCTCCATATTTTACGAAAAATTGAATGATTGAGAAGCTATCAAAATATTGAAGGATATACTTTCAGTGGCCTGATTTACTTATAAATTATCAAATCTAGCTGTGCTGATTCTAGATGTTATAAAACACTTTAACTTAGAGAGAGGCTCGCATTAATTTATTATAGCATAAGGTAAATTTTGCGATTCTCTCTAGCTAAATTTCTAAGTTCATTAAAATTGAGAGTTGGTATGCTCACTGTCAGTTACCATTATATTCAAATACATCAAGTCATATTCTATTTTTCTCTTCTTTCTTTGTGTGCATTATTATAATATTATGTTGCTACAAACTACTGCGCAAGAGAGAGATACGGCCTGAAAGATGCAGCAGTTCACGCATGATGATGAGAGGAAACAATGCAGTGCTCGAGTCAAACATGTTGTTTTATAATAACCATAATACTATTAGTATTCAAATTAATTAGAAAATGTGCCAGGAAAATTACATAGTCCTTATAGTAATATTAGGAATTCTCGCCTTGGCCTTATGGCTTATTTTTAGTCAACTATTCATTCAAGCCTTCTGTAAATAATTTAAATAGTGCCATCTTCTGAAAAATTTATATTTATCGAACACCAGTATCAACCATCATATTACAAATATATTTGAGGGTGACTTTTATCCTCTGTCCTACCATATATAGTTAGCAAATGAGTGTTTAGTTTTCAAGCTATAAACTAGGAAATTTCATGGCATTTTGTGCTATGTTTTATATTTGTGCACATCTAGCCACACACCACATGAAGAAACAGATGTCTGTCTCTCCTTACTCTTTCATTTCAAGTGAACTGCTGGATACCAAAGTCGTTTTTCAGTAGAAAACGCTTTCCTCTAGAAAGTGTGATCTAGTTTTGTAAGTCTGAGGTGCCGAAGAACTGCCTGTAGTCTTGTTTTACAGTTAATATATTTATTTTTTCTGATTGTCTACTTATTGCCAATTAGAGGATCTAGATGTTAGTCATGGCTTATCAAGAGGATTCTGGTCAAAAAGGTTTTTATAGAAGGGTTTTGTTTGGTTTGGGTCAATGATGGATGGTGCCTTTGATGCACGATCCTTCTGAGACTTTTAACTTAGAAAAGCTGACATTTTGAAGATATATCTCTATTGCATTATTTTATCGCATCCTTTTTTCTAATATTATTTGAATTCAAATATATATTGGTGTCGTCATAAAAAATTAAAGTGAATTGGTGCGTCAAAGCCCATCCCCCCTTTTTTCATTATCGGGTTTTAATTTTCTATTTTTCTTTAACAGGAGTTATCCCAGATGAAAAAGTGGCAATGCAATACGTTGCACCAGCTACAAGTGAAAATGAAAGTGGGGTAAGTGATATCATCACAATACCAATACTTTTTTTTGTAACATTGTTTCTATCGGCCAATTATGGACTGTTCTGATGAATCTAAAACGATATAATATGTGCAAAGCTTATCCAAAATACATAATAAAATAATATAATTACAATTGAGACTGGACATAGAATCTGTTAAGGCTATCAATTTTTACATGACAATTTTAATATCGCATTAGGATAATTTCATACTGATTTTTAAATACACTCACTCATTTAGGTGGATCTCCTTAAACAGAAGCCTGTAGTACTGGCCACTCATAGACGAACAGAATCAAACCTAATGTCTTCAACTATAGATGGTAGATGATAACTACCGTTTCTTTTCGCTGAATCAATCAATTACAAAAACAGTTATTTCAATCCTGGTGTTCAACATCATTTAGACTAATTTATGTCAAAAATAACCATTCCCGAATGAAAATAATCACTTTTTTAATATTCAATTAGTATATATACCGTAGTTCCATGTTCTAACCTTTTCCAAATCTTCATTAAAGCATCAAATTCCTGGAAACGTCGATCCAAATAAAGTTGAGGAAATTAGACGGACCATTTATGTGGGAAATCTGGATTCGAAGGTGAGGTTATATATAAAGTGAATAAACTCTATTTCCTCACAGTATACAATAAACAATTTTATCTGTTTATGAGATTTATCTTGCTATTCCATTGGAAATATTGCGGAACCAGTGAGGTTATTGAGCACCGCACTATTGTATATCATACCTAAGGTATATTCCAACAAAAATAAGTCACACATGAACTGTGCCCAAGCGACACAATCCTTCAATGGCATATACCGTAAACATGTTTCAGTAAGGCCTAACTTAGTCCGTTATGTAATTGACATGAATGGATAAATATAATATTCATTGGCACATTTGAAAGTATTAATATAGACAGCACAATTCCTGGGTTTTCTTGAAAATTATTAATTACATCAAATGTATTCTTTCAAGATTGAAAGGTTTCAAGAATACCTCAATAATAAAAAGTCGTCCAACTATATTGATTTCTGATAATAAATTCACACAGAATGCAACGGCGGAACAACTGCTGACGTTTTTCACAACATGTGGGGAAGTTCGATTTGTGAGGATGGCTGGTGATGAAACTCAACCTACTAGATTCGCGTTTGTTGAGTTTGCAGACACTGCTGCTGTACAGAATGCATTGCAATTGAACGGAATGTTATTTGGTGATAGGCCAATCAAGTAATTCAAACTTATTCTCTTTCCACCGATGAATCCACATAGGGTGGCAGAATTTCGTTTTCTTAGTGTGTCTGAAATGTTCATTTCAGGTACATTCAGCAGTATTGATGACTTTAAAGTCTTTCTTTAGTTATCGCATCGCAGAAAGTAACTATCAAACACAATGAAACTCTTCAGAAATTTTCCATTTGCTTAGACTCGTTCAGTTCACATCTATGTCGGCCTCGCATTCAACTGCTTTAAAAAATTATTTAAATGGGGCATGCCTTGTGTGAACGATTTTATTTACACTTGGTAAAATAACGAAGGAAAAAGGTATTAGGCGTCTCGTTAGTTGTATAACCACAAACATTTCCACCATCTATTTGCACGCAATCTTTGGACCTATGTATGCTTGAACAGAGCATCAATTCAGTAGTATATTTTCAGCAGTATATTATCATCCATGAAAGTTCGCGCTCAGATGGATGCAAGAGTTCAAGGGTGCAAACGTTCTTAGGCGCGCACATACGTGGGTGCCACTATACCAGGCTTGCAGATATGTTGTCCTAGAAACTAAGCAAAAGAAATCTCAAATCAATCTCTCATCCTCGAAATAAATATTTTAAGAGTCTGTGCGAGGTCGAGAAACCTGTAATACTGTGAATTTGCAAGCCTGCTATACCAAGGGCATAAGTATGTGAATACAAAAGCCCTTAAACATATTTAATAAAGTACTTGGTATTGGAATATAAATTACGAAGGTGGTATCGATACTTGTATCGAATTCGGTGAAAATTTTGGTATCGGCCCATCTCTAATACAAAGCGGTATAGAATGTAAAATTGGGAGCTGTACTATACCTTTCATACAGTACTTGAATGATATCTGTTGTTGATATAGAAATATATTTCATTATAATTGTGCTAAATTATGCATATAGGCCTGTATCTTGTTGCATAAAATACTAATAAAAATAGATAGGTGAAATATTTGAAAAAAAGACCTGAGTACCTATAGTTTTAAAAAAGGGCAGATATGATTTTTTTAACTAAAACTAACTCGGTTTTATTTATGAACAGCATATCTATTCTTTTCTACAATTCAGTCCATTTTTGCAGAGTAAACCACTCGAACAATGCCATCGTGAAACCACAAGGAAAAACTCAAGAAACAAATGCTAAAGAAATTGAGGAAGCAATGAGGAGAGTGAGAGAGGCACAATCTCTCATATCGAAAGCTCTTGAACCGGAAATTAAAGGTACAGTCCATTTTCATCGATATATCTATTTATTGTAATATGATAATATAGAATGCTCAAAGGAAATCTCAAGAGTTTCTATTTGAGGGAAATTATCAAATATATATTGGGATGTTTTAATGTCATATAAATAAAATTCAACCTACCCGATTATTCAAAAACCCGAAGACATATTGAATAAAATGGGGGGATACTCACAAGGTACTAATATCAATAATTGATTGCCTCAAAGGCATGTCACACATCCACAATGTTTTTTCAACTATGTGAACAAGTTCATTTAAGCCTCATTTTGGTTCTATCTTTATATAGAATATCACTAATTAAAAATACGTTTGCCTGGAAAAAATCTTTTGAGTTCAATTAGATTAGTTTATGCCCTGGAGAAGTAAATTTACATGTTTTGCAACTTTTCTCAGTCCATGGGTATTAAAAAAATAAAATCCAGGCTGGGTGTGTCTAGGATGACTGGAAGGTTCACAGTTCGTGGGAAAAACATTTTCCCACACAATGTGTCTGCTATTAGATCGGGAGTTTTTGAAGGTTTCAGGTCGTGCCCCCTGGCGCTAAATCTGAAAAGACGCACCTCGCCTGCATTTCAATATTGAGCAAATAAAAATAAAACATTCATTTATTTAAGTGTTATTTTGTTAATGATAAGGGTACAGCTATTTTTCGGACTTGCTTCATTTATGGCTTTGTACTGAACAATCTAATTTGCTTCAGCATTTCCTGGTATATTGAGCATAGTAGAAAAATTTTTTTTTTATACAATAACAAAATCATTCGCGCACCCTTGAAAATCATATGTGCCCATCAAGGTGAATATACACACTAGTTTAAGATGGTTCACATCAAAAGTTTTACAAAAAGTCTACGAAATCATCAACACAGTTATTTCATAGCACCGTTCATGGTTTGAGACTTCTGTTAAATTTTATTACTTACAACACTTGGAAACGAATATTTCAATCTTCAATCAGGTAATTTATCGAGAAATGTTTTGTTCTAGTAACTTGTTTCTGATATAATCCAATCTTTGATGAGTGTGAGTAGCATGTGAGTTACGGCTTGGCACTATTTTTTACATAGTTGACCCATTTTATAGAGAAATTTCAAATCGTTTTTTAGTTGTGAAATTTGGCATTCAAAAAATTAATCTTGATATAATATCATGATTTCACAACCTTGAGTATAATTTTTTCATTCCATTTCATTAGAGAAGAAGCGGCGTTCAAAATCCCGGTCAAGATCACGGTCTCGACATCATCGGAGAAGATCTCGTAGTCGAAGCAGGAGACGGCGAAGTAGTTCAAGAAGCCGAAGACGTAGACGTTCTCGTTCAAAATCAGCAGGCAGATCAAAATCAAGACGCTCAAGATCCAGATCAAAGTTGGTTTTATGTTCATTTATCTGATTCGTTTTAAGACAGATCAATATTGTTTTTCCATAGCTTATATCGCTATTTTGACATTTTTGATAACTGAAAACCAAAATCAAAAAAGCAATAAATAACAAAATATGATGAAAACATTCATTCCCAATCGGGAATGTTATGTTGAAATATCTTTTAAGTATGCATCATTGATGATGATCCACCACTGATCACTGATGAATTGTGCTGATGAAACGCGGTTCATCTGTGGCGCAATCTTGATTAAATAAAATTTCTGATTCAGTTGTAATTGGGAAAAAATTCATCATTGATGGTAATTGTGCAGGGGTGTGATTTTATTTACAATGACCAACATTAGCCTTAATGTTATTCTTAATATATTCTTTAATATATGGGTAATTTTCTACTACTGTCAAGAGTGGAATACCTACCTTCTGCTAGTTTACTTATCATAATAGCTTATCATGCCATTTATATGAGTTGGCGATGATTTGAAAAAATAGTTATTTTTAACTTGACAAATTTCTTAAAGGAAACGACATCGGCGATCTCGTAGTCGCAGTCATAAACGAAGCAGAAGCCGGAAAAGGGATCGATCATCATCCAGAAAAAAGGAACGCTCATCATCCAGAAAAAAAGAACGCTCATCATCTAGAAAGAAGGAACGATCCCCGTCTAGAAAGAAAGAACGATCTTCTTCCAGGAAACGAGACAAAGAAAGATCTAAATCGAGATCAAGGTCAAAGTCACCCGGAAGAAAGTAGGTTTTTTTCTGCAGATGTCCATTTGAACCATGGTGGCTTAATCTTATCTTTTTTCGGGTGTCCTAAATGTTTTTGGCATTTTCTTCCTTCCCATGGCAACATTTTTTTTCGGTTTTCTCAGTAGCTCAGAAGTGGCAAAGTGCCAATCTGATTTGAACAACAAAAAATCACAATTCGATTCAACACAGACCTGCCTTGATATGTGCTAAGCTTCCCTTTTTTACAAATCTTTTGCCTTTTTTACAAATCTTTTGCCTTTTTTACAAATCTTTTTACTTTTTTGTGATGGGCTGCGAGTATGTAATTACAATATGACTACACTTCAACCCTGAAGGCTACAGGTCTTAAAAATGCTTGTTGTCTTGTAAGCATTAGTCAATTAGGCTGAATATCCTGTATGAATCTAACGCTCTATGCTATTTCAATTTTCGCTATTTTCTTTATGTCCTGTTGGCATTTTATAATTCATTAGGAACATGACGCATTGCAAATGGTTCGCCGTGGAAAGTGCAGGTTTGAAATTTGTTTGTGATAATTATGTGAAAGAGGGGCACGAAGTAAAACCACTGTGTTCAATTTGGAATTGTTATACTATAACCTTTATATTATATTAACACACTATTTTTCCTCAGGAGCAGTCGACATAAAAAAGATCGTAAGAGGGATAGAGATCGAGATAGAAGCAGAGAAAGTAAGAAAAGAAGGCGTTCAAGATCTAGAAGCCGATCTAAAGATGGTGACAAGAAGAATGGTGATGGAGATAAGGTTCGCCAACATTTTTTTTTATTATTCTCTTCAAAGTATCGCCAGAAGCAGCAATTAAAAGAAGCACACTAACAACCACTCAAATGGTGAGCAGCTATTCTAAGATCTCGTACCAGGAACTGCTCTTTAGGCAGAAAACATGTTATACAGAACTGAACCTCCATTGTAAAGTGCACTGAGCGGTATCTGCCTTGTGTGATTATATAACCATCTATCACTTCGTCGGTTCTTTTTAGTCGCCTCTTTCAACATGCAGGAATTTTTTGACTATTATAAAAAGTAGTAATCGAAAGTTACCTGCAGGTCTGTTATTTTTTAGGTACATTTCAAAATCACTTTTTGATATTTTGATATCCATCCATCATTTATTTTTTCAGAAAACTGAAGATTCAGAGAAGAAAAATCAGAGTATGAAGGAAACCTCAGCTGCTGCTGAAACTAAAGATAAAGCTGATAAAACAGTAGAAACTCGTGCAGCGGTCATTACAAATGGAGATCCTCCAAAGAACGGGGATACTTGAATTATTGACTGTCAAAACCTTTGCAAAATTTGCTTTAGACTGAGGAATCAATTCCATAGTTCTTTGAAATGGTCATGTATTAAGTATGAAGCATAGATAGAGTCTGACTTCAGGCACATCCCATCAATGGTTTATATTTAATAGAAAGAAACGATTCGATGGTACGTTTTATTAATGTAGAGAATCGTTGTAGCATCTATTGAACTTATTGAAAATGGTCTCCAATCATTGAAAATTAGCTTTACGCTTGTATATATACTTCTGTCCAGGTCCGAATTCTGGATCTACAACTCCTATAATCTTTAAGATATCATTATTGATCAAAGTATGACTAATGGTTGTCCAACATAAATTAAATGGCAACATATGACATTTTTTTTGTTCACAAACTCACCTAGAAGGTAAAGTGGATAATAGCTTAATGAACCTAAATATTATTTTCGAAATTTACTGCCTAATCAGAAGTGGTCATACTCCACGTTTGGTTTAATTTGCCTTATTCGTTGTAAATAAACATCAATTCCCTAAAATGTTTGTGTGTGGTTGGTGTCCCAGGATTATTAAAAGTATGATTTTCTGGTATGGTTTCACAAATGTTTTTATTGTGTATTAAATGGGGGCGTTTACCGAGATGACCTCATTTGGAGTCCTTTGGAATTTAAGACTTCAAGGCACTTTTACCAGGTACCTGGTTAGTTCGGTTGGTATAAAATTTTGGAATACGCTTAGAGCTACGTATCTTTATCTTAATCTCATAAAGGGAGCCTGTACGCGTCGAGATCGCTGGACACTTCCCGGCGCACGATGGTTATCTAACCAATGGTTACAGCTTCTTCCACCAAACATATGCACAGGGAAATTTGTGACTGTTAAGCAAAAACCTCATTCTGGAACTTGTATTATTTGCACGAGAAGTCGATATTCGCATAATGTTCGGCTTTCCTCTTGCACAGGATAAAAGTGAAATGCTATCATGACTACTGGCTGCTGGTCGGGGCCCGGTTGATAAATTGCTCACGCTTGACAAAATGTTAGGCTACTTCTGGTATGTGGATGACATACTTTTAAGACAGTTTGAAACCTTTCACGGAAGATGCCCATGTTGGATTTAAATGTGGCGATCAAAATCTTTGAATCGAGCATGACAAAATAGAATTTCCTATTTGCATTACAGAAGGGTAAAATTACATGAATGTCGATAGATAAACAGTTTTTAGGCTCTTGTTATTCGTAAAAAAAAGACTGCTGTACGGTATCATTTGTTATACAATACCTTTGGTAGGGACGTGCCGTTGATTGAGAGAGAGAGGTTGAGAGATATTGTCCATTGCTGTCAAAATAGATGAAACAATTAACTCGTGTGTTTTATTGGGCATCCGTCGCATGTACGACCTGTATAGTGTATATTTTGAACATGGCAGAAGAAAACAACATGACAAACAAATATTTCGCTATTTTGAATGAATATTTACGATTTGGTGAAGGCGGATATACTAATTGAAAAATCGGTAACTGTCTGCTAGCTTTATACAGGTACATAGATCAGGGGTGCATAAACACATCACCTACGCACTCAAAAACTGAATAACTACCAGGATACCGATGTCGATGTGTTTAACGTGGTGTTTTTACAACATGGATTGAAATAATCCGCTCTGTGTATCAGATACCTAGTAAACGGGTCAACTTAACGACAGTGTGAAGGTTCATTTTATTCTTTATCTGTACTGTTCCCAACGAAGCAATGCTTCTATCAATTATATCAGTTTACCCCAATCGTGATTACAGTTTTGCTTGACCCAGAAAAAATTTCGTTTTTTTTATTTTTAAACAAATTAACAGAATGAAAATATGAATAAGTGCAAAACTAGAGAAAAGAATTTCGTCAACGTTCATAGCACCACATTCAAATAGGTATATAGTTCACATGTCATATCAAGGACGAAATTTATAATCGTTGCAACGTAATATGCAAAATGAAGAAAGGAACGTTGATGAATAGTATTTGTGAGTTATGGACTAACTTTACAAAAGCGCACCTTTCAAATTTTCTATCGCGCAAAAATAACCGGTATATTATTATTGCAATATGTGATTACTAACAGGTGTCTGTGTCATGGATAAGATTACCACTCACTGATAAATGATTAGATGGACACATATTTTTTTGCTTACGCGTAGAACGGTTGGCCTGAGAATTGAAGTCTCTATCGTTATAATCGTCTTTTTGTGCTTTTCTTCTTTAAAATTTACTTTTTAAATGTATTTTTCTGTTTTTGATTCCTCTGTACATAAAGCAAGGTCTTTTTCAAAAAAAAGAACTAGGTATAGAAAAACATGTGAATTGCGACAAGACATAACAATATGCGGATTCTACTCCAGCACAATTCTAAAATGCTAAAGTCTCGAGGAGCAGGTTAAGTGTTATGACTTGAGGTGGGTGTCCCAGGAAAGTAGTTGGAACTGTTCTGTGTATGTAGAGTGACATTAGGATTCAATACATCTTCTGACATTGACTCCCGTATCAATTCGGTAGGATTCTTTTACATGATTAGTTTATTCCATGTACACAGCAAAAAATGTGACAACGCAGAAAATTGACCCGTTTTGAAAATTGGTTGATACAAAACTGTCAGTGTTCTTATCCCAAGCACACATACTGCTCACTCGAATAGCCTGATCCTTCTTCTCGCCGAGAACAACGTACACGACACATTTATATCGTGGTGGAAGTAACTCTTGGCGTTTAGCTTCTTTTCTTATTTCGTCAGAAATTTGTTTCGACAAATCACCACATACCACTGACTCGTATACCACATCCTTCAGTTTAGCCGCCAAGTATTCATCTATCATTTCAAGACATTTTGCTTGTGGAAATTTAGCGATAGGTTCCATTCTATAGGAAGGCTCCATTTCCACCATTGGGGCGCCTTGCCTATTACTGTCGCCACCATATGTAGACATTGATCTGTCCAGCTGTGAAAATATGTTAAACTAATTTTATTTACGTAGATCACAAATGCATCAAAACGTGACCGAGAACATCATCAATGAAATATAAGAGAAATGAAGTTGAAAGGACATTTTCGTAGAAGAGCGAATATGATATAGATTTCTAAACACGAGATTAATCGAGGCTTTCCCTTGCATGATTTTTTAAATTTACCAAGATTTTAAAATAATCGTTTTTATACTCACCCAACAAAATGTTCTCTTTTCAGACTTCTTTTCCTGCACTCTCTGCTTCAGAGCTCTAGTGAACCTTCGCCAAATCACAACGTCTGTTAAATTCATTCTTTTTGATTCAGTCAAGGCTGGTAACGTTGAAATTGTTGTATTGGTTTCTGTCGGTGACACAACCGATGCGTTACCGTTGGCTCCAACTTTTCCAGCTACAGCTGCAAAAATGAAAAGTTCGTGTGTTGGTTATAATGGATTACATAATGGTATGTGTCACTATGGTTATCACTAATACTTTTATAGTTAAAATAAAAAAAATAAAAAAAAAAATATATATATATATATAGTTCCGTATGTTTTTACTTGGTTGATTCCAAAAACGATTACATCGTTGTTTACTACACTGTTTATTGTGACGTTTTATTGATTCTATGATAAACGTAAGTTTTGGCCGGACCTTGGTGAAAGGCGTTTGTGCTTTTTGTTACCCGATATTGGATGGGTAATATGTTGTATATACTGGCGCTATGTTTTACAATGGCGGTTAAGGATTCGGTGATTTGAAAATTTAAGATTTTTTATATCCGGAAGTAATTCGTCGTTTCTGAATTTTTGAATTTTCAGATAATACGCAAAAAATTTGACTTACACGATGCAGCTACAGCCTTCATCATATTTGCAAATTATTTTATTTTGTAAAATTCTATATCAAACAATACTGCAAAAATTAACAATTTATACATTTTCTTTTTCTATCAACCATTAGAACTGGTCAGCTTTAAGAAACGGCATATTGTCATCTTTTATTTCGTATTCAAACAATGTTTTCGATTCATCGTATCGTTTTCTAAATATCATATTATGTAGGCCTACACAGCTAAACTGAAAGAAACCAACTGATGGCAATTTAATAGCAAAGCGCTACTAAAAGATGTAGCATCGGCAACAGCACTCTTAACGGAGAACGTTCCAAACTGAACTGAAATTCTATGGCGGAGTGAAGTGGTATCTGCCATGGGCGATGGTATATCCATCCAACACTTATTTTGTTTCTTTCCACTCTTACGACACGCAGGAAATGCGTTAGGATTATTCTAAAGCTCTTCTCTAGGTATATCAAACTCGGAAGGAGACATAGTGCCATAGCCCCGCTCGTCGACCTGAAAACACGCTGAATGGCATTTTAGGTGCTTTAAAACGTGAGAAATCCTACACTTGCTTAACCAATATTGCGTCCCGAAATTCCCATTTTTAAAACTTTTTTGCGGATTCGGCGCGATTTGTTGATTGTTTTGTTGTGGTAAACACTAAAGACGCTATTTTAGGGACTATTCTTGTCTTCGGCGACCAATATGTCGTTATGATTTAACCGCTATAATTTTTGCCCTCACCTCCTGCTTTTCAAGGTTTAAAACACACCACTGATTAAACTTGCTTTCAAGGTTGCTGTAAAGTTTGCAATCTAGTGTACTTCCTTGTCTGTCTAGTCGAAGAGCAAACCTTGCCATTACAAAGCTTATGAATTTTTTGCATCACATATATCCATAATGGTAACCAATGTGTTTTCATTGGCAAAGAATAGAATTCTGGCAGAAGGGGCGGATAATAGATAAATTCGTATAAATCAACACTGGATTGTTTGCTTTAACGGCTTTGTACGTGACTCTAGACAAACAAAATATTCATAAAATAATTTTAGTCTGTTGATATGGGCTTCATATGAGCCATGTCTCGAAAGCAATGTTCATCTATTGCCCGTGGATGTGAAAAAGTCTCATTTACCAATGTATTTTCAGGAAACAAACTTTGACCGCGTGGGGCACGCTGTAATAAATAAATTGTATCTTTTGTCATGGTTTTGTCGCGATACCTAGAGATGGCGACCAGGTAGTCTCTTGGTTACTGGAGATATGTTGAATCTGATAATATTTGCGGCAATACCGTACTTTAAATTCACTTGCAGCACATTGTTGCGTTCAACTTCGATATTTCAATATTTAATTACGTTGCTATTTAACTGATGTATGCACAATTCACAATTGAGATTCTATAATCGATTTTTTATGAAAAAACTGACTTTCTTCGTAAACATGAATGTCGTACTTTTTAATATCCATATCTATATATCCCATAGTCTACGGATTTCATTTGTTAAAGGACGAAAAAAATTTATCTTTGTGGTTGGCAAAATAAAATTTTTCATTGGGTAGCACATACACAAGAAGGAGTCTAAATATTTGTATATTTTTTATTTTCTATGAAGTTAAAGACCTTGTGTTTGCACAGATTTATACCCTGCGTCACATCAATTTGATCAATCAGAACCCCATGATTATTACGAGAGTTGAGATTTCACTATACTGTTCTCTTAAATTAAACAGTAGCGCAGTTAACCACATATTTAAATATTGAATTTTTTTAAAAAAGAAATTGACCAAAATCTAATGTATATTGTCGTTAAAATATAAAAGTTTCTGCTCTTAGACATAGAGTGTGGATTGAAAATCATTGCCAACAAGTCCAATTCGTGACTATAAGTTTCTTGATTTTCGAACAGAGACGAAAACGGAATCTTTCGTATTTACATGGTATTAGTGGTTCGATCCAATTTCAAAAATATCCTAATTGGATTCGAAGTGATTCGGTTTTTCCAGCCCTAGCTACAATAAAAGCGTACTTTCGCGTTATGTAGGAATGTTTTTTAGAAATCTGTATGTTTGTTTAGATACAACGCAAGTAAATGTATTTTGCTCAGCTGTTGAGTGTGATATCATCCAAAATCAACAATGAAACGTCACAGAAGATGAAACGTATTTAAATTGTGTTTAACAAAACAACATCCAAACAATAATGCTTGCTGACAGAACAAAATAGATTTTTAAATTACGAAAACCACGAGCCTTCTCAATTTCTTAACATGTCAGATAATGGTTTCTAGTCATTTCATTTTTGATGAAATTCGTTATAAAACATGCCACACACTTTTTTTTGTATTTTTAGCATTCGAAATCTTTTTTTTGTGGCAGGCTTGTCTTCTGCAATTTTGTGGTGATAATTTAGGGTTGCCAATTTCAATAAAAAATATTTAATAACCATCGTATTTCCAACATTGACTACATTTGTTCGCGTTATCACCAATGATACATTTTTTCTTTTTTGAAATACAACAACTCGGATCGGAAAGTCCGCACGGGAGCTTATCATTTATCAAGCACCGTAACTGTCTTGTATAAAATAATAATAATTATAAGTCATAAATAACTAATATCATACTTTGTAATTGTGAAGGCTTTCTCAACAAAGGTGGATTTCCTGATCTTGATATTTTCCTCCCATAATTTGAAAGAGATTCTGTTGGGCTGGTAACAGTTGGACCAATTCCTGCTATGCTGGCGGTAGACGAAGTCCTGAAATAGAATCACTTTTATAGGACTATGTGCTGAAAACCCGTATGTACTATTTAAGTCTGGACGGTTTCAATTCCGTTGTTCATTTCATGATAAAACCATGGTGATTCATGATAAAGACCATAACCATACTAAATTCCACTATAACCAAAATGAGGCTGCATTTTTGGGGATTCTGTGGAGAAAATAAAAATAATTTTAAAAGGGCCGCGAAAACAATATTCAATGGTGTAAAAGAAATCAATTTAACAATATTATACAATTTTTGTTTAACCCCAGTCACTGGTGGGAGTTACTTGTGTTCTCCAATTAGAAATTTTATTTCAAGTGTGATTCACAGACAGACCGCGCCTCGTCAGCGCGTTTATCAGTCACTCATATTTAACAAGGGTTATTATTTTCCGACTGGTTCGATAAAGTATTGTTTTTGTAGCATAGTTGGAAACGACTAATGAGTTTATGCAGAATCAATAATGTCGCGCCTGCGAGATTTCCGGTTTTGTGGCGTCGAATTGTTAAATAAATTTTGAAGTGAATTTTAAGGAATATTGTTAAAAAATTGACGCTTTTAGGGAAAAGAGGAGGAATGTTCCGGTAAATGTTGGACTTGAATAAAAAATATTGACGAGATTTACCCTGTACCTCTAAAATCAGTATATGAAAATTTCTTTTGTTTCGATAACGGACGCAGCAGATTACATATGTTGCGTAACTTATTACAATTCACAAACTTGAATAGAAACAATACCTGTTAAGTTTTCTTGTTCTGGCGAATGGCGTTGCGGCAATATCCATTGATATTCTTGATAATCTTGATGTTAGAACATGACTGTTACCAGATGAATTAGATGATTCAGCAGTGGTACTCATTTTAATAATCGATTTTATTTTTATTATATAAATCTAGAAAACAAGCAATTAGAAATTGTGTATTATGATTAACGCCAATATTTTTTCTGTTTGTTGCCTTCAAAAATAAAACATTTCTGGGGTTCTATCCAACCCGCTAGGCACCGACCTTTGTAGCGGCTGTGTGTGTATTGTGTGTCACACTCACAGCCAACCGCGACGTGCCGGTCAAGCATCTAACAATCGTTTATCCGGGCAATTCGATCGCGCTTAACCGACTGATTCAAATAACAACAAATTACGTTTATTTTTTACGTTTTGCCCACTTGGACATGCAACCAACACAAAATCTTCATAAATAAAGTAAGTTCGTAAGTTCACTGTCACTCAACCCAGGGTGTAATAACTTGGGTAGGCTAAGCCGAACAGGAAAAGATCATATCTTTCCAGTAATTGTAACCCTGCCGTCTATAAGTGGCCGTTGTTACAGGGCCTTGGACAGGGTGATCCACTCAAAGAAGTGGCTATAAAAAAAAGGTTACCAACGCGGCGCGAACAGACAATAAACTACTCACTCCTGTTCAATTAGTTCAAAACCGTAACTGCGACTGCATTGTTGGCAGATAAGTTGAAGTCGTTAAACACAAACCATTAATAATATTCTATCTAATATTTGTACAGGAAGGAGTTGGAATCTCTTTGAAAATGTGGTATTTGTATTTCACCACAATAGGATATGACAATCAAAGACAAAATTGGACAATATGGATGATTTTTAAGGCCTTCAAGCAATTGCTGCGACGTTGTGTATATTGGCTATTGTTGTTAATTATTATTTTATTGAAATTCACTCCAAGTAAGGCCAGAAGTAGTGCCTAAAAGGAACAAACTATCGGCCGCTTAATAGCAAAGAGCTACTAAAAAATGTAGTACCAGCAATGGAAAACATCCTGAGCGGAACGGAACCACATAGTAAAGGACAGCATCTGCCCTAGACGATTATACTCTAATAAAATGCTAGGCACTGTTTAAGAACATGGTTCTAAACAAGTTGTGTCGAAACTTTTTTATGCCTGTTTTAGTGTTTTGTGAGTATTGGTTTCGGACCAAAATAGAGAATTACAGCGAAACATAATTCGTTTTTTTTGTTCTTCTTTTTTATTCAATCTACACATTTCGAACTTTGGACACTTATTTCATGACTGCTTGGTCTTGAAATTGTATTTAATACAAATTTAATCATGACCGATTTGCATGACTTATAATATAATAAATAATTACTTTATAACGAAATGGAGCATGAATAGGATGTTTGCAGTTGTAAAACCGCCCTTAAAACAATCCGGTTCTTTGTATCAGCAAATTAAAACTGCCATGTCGCATCACGAGTTCAAATGTAGAACAAAAACGCCCAAACTTAATGAATAAACTATGATGACAACTTCATATCTATGTATCAACAACAGAGAAATTAAAATTATTGCCAGTGGGGAATTTTTGAATTGATTGAAAACTGTAATATAAAACATAAAGGAAATACCAACCCAGTAGCGAAGAAAATACTAAAATTGAAAAAGACAATGTATTCTCATATACGCCTTCTCATATGCACAAAATTTCATAACATCAGACGGCGGCGACATCGATGAATTCTTAATAGTGATAGCAACCAAGTTTTTTCTTGAACTAGGTGAAGTATAGCGTATTTTACACCAAAATACGTAAAGTATTACTAGATGCTTTTGTTTCACTTTAAAAACTGTGTAGTACCTATATTAAAAACCAAGCAAACTGGGGAATCGTCCTTTTGCTCCATTCGAGGCGTTTTTTTGGGCCTAATACAAAAAGATTTCCGCGATAAATTTATAAATTAATTATTATATTTTTATACTAGGTACCTAGTTATTTTTACAAGTACCTAGTTAAAAATTGGGTGAGATTACCTATTTTACCTAGTAAATGAACTGGGGGAAACTGTTTTGTCTCGACAAATCATGTTATGTTAAGTCTCTCATTACCGAGTGTCAAAAGGAAAACTAATTCAAAGTTTCTATTCTTGGCGATATGCCCAGGAATCGGAAAACAAGAAACAGCTTTAAATATCTTATAACATGTCTTTAAGTTTTTCTTTATAGCCACTTCTCGGATCCCTAAGGCCCTGTACTAGCGGCCACTTATAGACGGACAGGATCGTTGGAAAGATATGATCTCTCCTGTTCAGCCCAACTCACCCAAGTTATTACGCCCTGGGTCGAGTGATGGGCATGGATTAACGGGGCTCGAACACGAGATATTGAACTTGCGATGCCAACATGTTAACCGCTAAGCCATCGCGCCTTTAACTGAAGATAAATGTATTATAAAATAGTAATTAAAACATTGCCACGTTCCAACTTATCAAAAAACTATTATTTTAAATATGTAAAACGCACCTGTAATGCGGATAGTTTATTTGTCTAGGTTCGTTGGTTAGTATTTGTAGTTTTGCTTACAGCTCACAGGTTTCAGATTGCACTACCTAATTATTTCAATGCTGCTGACCTGTAGGCCTATTCACTCATAATTGTTCTGAAATATTTCAAACTACAGGCGTAGATTAAAACCAAACTGAAAACTTTGTCGAGACATGTTTCGTTAATCTCGAGTCCCTGATGGATTGCGTCGCCGAGGCGCGGTCCATCGTTGACTCAAGTTTGACGAAAAAATTCTGATTGGGATGTAGACAAACCACGCCATGAAGGAGTATTTCATCCATATGCCATGTCAGGATAAGTCTCATTCAATAATACTTTTCTGGTTAAATCTTTGTTTGCACAAGTAGCTTTTAAATACAAATCATTCGAAATTGATTGCGAAATGATTCCGATAAAATGTGAAACACCTGGGTATGGAAAACAAATAGTAGATCGTGGGACCAACTCGACGTAAAATCAAAACAATCCAACAAATGAAAAGAATTAATACGGACTCCCTACGTAGTTTTAAAGGTGAAAATTTTGTTGAATTCAGATAATATTGCTTTTGTATTGAAAATCGTTCATTTCTGGATTTACATATCAATTGAAATGGGAATATTGGTGATGTTGAAAATGTTTTTCCTTCACCGTTATCAATCATTTAATCATTAATAGCTTTTGGTTATGCGCGGCTTAATTAGACACCCTACAAATTTCTAGTCTCAAATAATATTGTGAGTAAATGTTAAGTGATATGCATTGTTGGTTTTAGCTCGCAGCATGGAATTTTTTTAAATTAATTTGGTGCAAATAATCGTTTCTAACCAGTTCCCAGTTGACATAGATCCTAATTGTTATCGAGTAGTGAGATAAATCAACTATTTTAATCGGTATTATCCTTCGTCCACGGAAATAGTTTCTCAAAAATATGTCTTACGATTTGTATTTACATTGACTATTTCCACACGTGACTCAGGCATAATAAAATGAACTACGATTGCGAATTAAAAAATTTGGTACCAAATTGTTTTGGTGACTTATTAGGATCCTGTGAAATTCATCTATCTGTTACGAACTATGTTGCGAACTCTTTCGAATATTTTCATCACTACTCCCTAGGTAAATCCTAACTAAAACGCTATAGTACTCTGATTGATATGATGTATGCGATGGAAAACTATCATTGATACGTTTTATAGCTTTTTACGATGCATAGGAAACACATTATGATATGGAAAATACATTTAGTTGAATTCGTGATTTCGCAAATTTCCGTGGCTGATAACTCTGCCTGAAACAATTCTATCAAAATATATTCAATGACTACTCTCCGTTTGTACTATTAAACATTATTCACCATTTCCAATAGCGCCTTAAAGCGATTTCCATTTTCCCTTATTTTGATCATGTTTGGCAAGTATTCAATGGATCAAAAATTTTATTTTGTCCAGCAAGGGTAACGACGCGATCAATCAGTGACGCACACTTAACAAAAATGTGCATACTAACTCTCCCCTGATTGGGTTTGGCCACTGATGGCCCAAACTGCCGAGGTAGGTTGTAGGACATATATATGCTTGACAAAAATTGAACTTGCAAAGTATGAATACATATTCTTCAGCATAATCTCAGCACTTTCCACTACTTGACGTTCTTCTCTGATACTGTTTTTAATTCCCCCTAACCTTATAACGATACAAAATTTCATTTTCAATACACTATGTTTGCTTTGCAAGTCAAAAACATGTTTACAACATGTTGGTTGAAGAAGACCAGAAGGCGGAATAAACCAAGTACGTGTCATCTATGATACGTCTCTTGTAAACGTGGACGATCTTTAAAGTTAAACATGTTTGATAGTTTTAAATATTATCTCTTGTCATGCATGGGCATATTATTGTGTCATATGTATAATCAGCCTCGACAATATTTGATGTAAGATTTACGCGACTTTGCCAAACTTCGTTAAAACAACAAATCGGAGTGGCGTATTGTATTCCAATCCTGATAGAAAACTCGACGTCATTGTACTTTAATGTGGCTTGTACTATTTGTTGAAGTGACTGGGGTTGACAATAGGTGGTCTTTGACACTGCGGCAAATGAAGAGGGGTCATCGTAATTACCATTTGGTTGGTCGTTTAAGGGTGCTTTACTAAAGATTTGTATGATTTGTCAGTCAAAATGACTAATTTTCCTACGAGTTAGTCAATCCACACATACAAAGCAGTAACCCAGTCAGAAGAAAATTTCAGCCAGAACACGTTTTGTTAAGTTCAAATCAATATCAGAAGTAGGTATAATATTTACCCTTTTATTTTACTAAAATATTGTCACAAAGCGCCCCCTTTATCCCGAAAAATGTAATTCCATGTAGATTTTAATTAATATTTGTTCATCTCTTCCAAATGATTTTGTATAATTCAAAATTTTGAATACTTATGAATTGAACCAGAAACAATACCGAACTGCGGTTTTCTACAGACTGATATCAATACCAAGGATGCGATAAAACAAAAATATGAAAAATTGTAATACATATACACTTAAGTAACTTAGTGTATTCCGGATAAACATAGTCAACGTTCAGTAAAAATATATCGTTGAATGTTATTTCCTGTGGTTCGTCTCCAAACACAATATTTATATCTTATAGACGTAGATGTGAGAGTTAGAGTTCGATAGCTACAAACAATATTCTCCAGCCAGAAAAAAAAACTTTCAGACATGTTCTGGTAGGTAAGAATCACAGTCGGATCGCGCCGCCATCTGTGGTTCATGCTTAACAGATTTAGTTGCGACGGATGACCTATGGCCAGAATAACACACATTCTTTATTTATTCACATGTAAAACACCACTTCTGTTTTATTAAATATATTTGCACATTATTAAAATTAAAATAAACTGTCTAAACTTTGACCATTGTATTCACCATATTCGAAAATTACAAGTGCGGTCCATGCGTAGCTTATGCTTGAAACCATAGGATTGCTAAATAACAACATAATATTTTGATATAATATCTGTTACGTTTCTCGGGAGATATCCATATACATACATACTATATGGGTATGACATTAATATTTACTATTTTGACAAGCGATAGTATAGTTATGAATACCACATACTATCAAAAATTCTATATATGATCGAACAGAAAGAAAGTATTTAAGTAAACACAGAACAAAACTAACATCGTCACATGCTCAGTTTGTTTTACATCCTGCTATGCTTCTAGATTTTATTGATATCAAAATAAATTATGTAGGTGTTATGTCATAAAACATATACTTGGGTCGGAAATATTAAATTAACCAAGCATATTACTGGCAGGTACTTCTATATTCACTGACTTCTAAATTATGTAACCGTCATAAAACATATCCTTAGGTCGGAAATATTAAATTAACCAAGCATATTACTGGCAGGTACTTCTATATTCACTGACTATATTTGATCCTTTCGTAAATTTATTTTCCTTCTAAGCATTTTCTAGTTAGCAATGCAATTACCATTACGAATGGTGCGGTGCGCCTTGGCGGCACTCTCCATCTGAGGCCCAAACTCGAAACTCGTCAAAATATATGTTAACTGAAAATTAAATATTTGTGGTTCTATTGTGTATTACCATGAAGAACTCGTAAAAAAATGTGACCTTGGTTTCATTTTCTTGAAATCTAATCCAGGATCTGTCGACGCCGGTGGGAGATTGAATATACTTGTTATTTTTGCAAATGCTGTGCACTTGACTGTTTTTGGAAACTTTATTTTGTTTAGATAAGATGTGAAAGGTTATATGCCAATCCGCAAAAAAAAATTAATCAAATCATCTTTTGCTAAGTGTCACTGATGGATCGCGTCGACGAGACGCGGCCCATCAGTGGCGCATGCTTGGCAAAGTCGAATTTCTGATGGGGATGAGTTTTTGAATAGAATTTCTTCGCTTTTACCCGGAATTTGACTTCCAATATTGGTCTGTTCAATTTATAGCTGATAAGATTAGATAAATTAGACAAAACTTCTTCATAGCAAAATTTTTCCATCATATTTACAGAAACAAACTTATTCAAAATCTTATCAGCTGAAATTATAATTTTGAAATGATTTGCGATTTCTCTTTATCATATGTCTGTTTGTAACATATATATAACATACATATAACAAGAAAGAATTAATCAAACTTCAACTTGTAACTTATGAAAATAGTGGTTGTGTTGAGTAAAATAGTTAAAATGTCCATTATGAATTTTTAATGGGTAAATATTTTTATTGGAAGGGGTAGAAAAGCGTTAATATAAGTTTCCAAATTCCAACTCAAATTGATGGCATATTTAGATATACGGAGATATTATCTTTTATTAGGAAATATCACCATAATTGAATATTCCTAATTCATGGTATTACTTCTCCATAGTAATAAAACACACGAGATATTAAAATTTGTGAAAGAATGCATTGAAAAATGACCGTAAAATCTGAGATCTTGAGAAATCCATATTTAATCGGACCAATTCGAGGTCTTTGGCTTCATTAACCACAAAAACTCGACATTATCAAATAGGACTTACCCGTAGATCAATTTACCAATGTCCAATTGTTCCATTGGCTGAATACATGAAAATGAGCAAATATTTTCGATTCCTTACGCTTACTGCTTTAGACACGCCCCCTCCATTATACACCCGGATACATATACGGATTATCATCAAAATGTTTTCAACATTCTGGACGTGAAATATTGACGCCTGTTGTATTTGAAAAATGAGAATGTCAAAAGTTTAATCCCCGATGCTTGATATAGAAATATTTCTCGAGTCCTAATATGGAACAGAGGAATAGCATACCATAGATATGCTATTAAGTATAGACCCTGGTTGGAAAAGGAACCTGGATATACTACAATAAGATAAAAGCACGGTATATTAAAAGTTCATTAGCCGCTCTCTTTTCAAAATTCAAAACCGCCCAGTTGATAAGATATATGCCAAGTATGGTCTGTAGATGGACCGCGCCTCAAACAGCGCCTTCCATCAACAGCCCATAATTGACAGAATAGTAGTAAATTTTACAGTTTTAAATAATTATCACCAAGTAAAATTACGGTAAAAGTAACGGCAATTTTACAGCCATTTTTACTGAGTAATAATGTGATATGGGTTTGTATGTTTTGGGATATTGTATTAAATAGATCTCCCACCACAGAGCGTTCACTTATCTCGTTTATTTAATCAAACAAAGGTTAAGCGAATTGTTAGATTTGGTTTGATCTCTGTGGGCCTTCTCGCGAACAATGAACCCTGACACCAGCATGCCATTCCCCCAAATACAGTATACACTGTAATAAAAGTACAGTAAATTTACAGGTGGTTTGCAGTATTTCCAAAGTTGAAAAAACTCCATGTTGGTAGATTTATGCCAATTATTGGCCGTCGATGGACCTCACCACTAATATTTAATATGAAATGAATTTACCCACTTTCCGCTGGGTTATTTCTAAATACGTTCGAAATATCTTGGTACTATTTTGCATGTTTATGAATTTATGTTGTGACCCCTAGCGTATTCAGGGGGCATTTTAGCCGGTTTAAGTCAGGGAATCCCAATTACCAAATTAACTTCAGCTGTTTTATGATGATCTACAATAAAAAATTTGACCACTTAAAATTTTTTTCCTCACGGCGCTGAATATGACATCACAATTTCGCGTTGAGTTTTTTTTTTTTAATTCGACCGTCACTTCCAAAATTCTAAATACGCCACTGTTTGCAACAAGTTTTTGCCTTCTTCCCAAAACATGACGAAGAAATTCGTTCTGTACTTCCGCCAGCACTACTAAAAATAATAATTATCTTTTCTCACCATAGTAATTTATCCAATGTCAAGTAATTAGAATTCTTTACGTAGCCAGAGAAAATTGAACTATACAAAATAAATCTTTTTTTGTCAAGTCTACTTGCACTGTAATTAAAGTCCAGTAAATATACTGGTCATTTACAGTAATTGCCTATTTCCAAAATTAAAAGGCACCCTGTTGATGAGATTTAAGCCAAGTATGGACCAAGGCGGCGCACCAAGTAAACTCAATACCAAAGAACGGTAATTTTATTGCGTTTTGCCACAATGTATCTAGCTCCAAAATACGATAAAGTCATTTATTCCTGGCTCCCGCCACACTGTCAATATTTTTCCATAAATACTCAGATAATTAACTAATTCTAATTAAATAATTTTAATTCAGTACGTGACAAGAAAATATACCATAAAACTATATAACAAATAAACCCGATTCCTTTCAACTTTAGTTATCGTGATGCCTTGACGCCAATAAATGCAGTCAATACAATTAATAAAATGACGATTATATCAATTTACACCTTGCTTTCTGAAAGCACGTTGCTTATATTAATGATTCCATGAAAAATTGATTTATTTAATTTGCCCTTTTATTAAATTAAGAGTATTTATTTAAGGATTCTAGAGGATGTGATGGAAGGATATGGCTATGTCGTAATTTAAACAGTTAATTTTTGAGACAACGATTTGGTATATAAGTCCCCAGCGGGAAAGGTGGTGCGAGAAAAATGTAAACGAATATTTATTATCGCTTCCAATTTTTTTTTTATACTCTAATCCTAATATGAAGATAATTTTTTTACGCTGGGAAAGCATTTCTATGTGTATATGGCTATGAAGTGGCAGAAGGTTTTATTATTATTGCCAAGGGCAGATATTACTCACTGCGCTATACCGTGGTGTTTCAGTTCCGTCGAGCATGTTTGAAGATTAGAGTCTAGTTGCAGAGTGCGGTTACATTTCGTAGTAGTTCTTTACCGTTTGAGTGGATTCTTTCTTTTTCTTACTGTTCCCCGGTATACAGCACGAGGGGAGAGGGTGCCAGAAAGCAGCAGTTCTCGGAAACATTTTTTCTGATAAAATTTATGACATAAAAGAACTGCTGACTAAAGAAAGGTTTGTTTTGATGTGGTTTTAAACAAACCTCCCCAACTGAAAAGAGTTTGTCAGAAAACATATGTCTAATATTAGAGATGGACCGATGCATCGGTGTCGGAATCAGTATTGGCAAGTATGAGTGATCTTTGGAATATTGCATTGGTTTTGGAAACTGGTCGATACTTCGACCAGTTTTGACCGATACTTCTACTACTTCGTAGATAAAATGGCAATTTCCACAATTTTAACCGTCGAATCAATCCAGCGAAATATTGAATATTTTTCATGACCTGCCCAGGTTGAACATTTAATGTAGATATATATTTGATTGAAACAATTAGCTATTCTATCTAACTACGACACCTATGCTTTTGGAATCGGGTTCCTAAACTGAGATTTATTTTTAAACGGTATGAAAAATTTTGCTCATAAAACTCTTCATCTACAAATTACTCTTTATAGGAAGTTCAAAAAATCCGTAATGAGAAAAGTTTCGAAAATTTCTCACAAAATTTTTTGTGTGGTAATTTTTCATATCCTAATTCATTTTGCCAAAATATGCATTTGTGTGTGGTACTTTATCGCGTGAACGATTTTGTTTAAACATTGGATTGTATTTAAAAAAACACATCCCTTATCAGAAATATTTCGTCAAAGCATTCTTTGTTAAGCACGAGTCACTTGATGGATCGCGTCGGCGAGACGCGATCAAACTGTGGCTCATACTTGACAAAATATAATTTCCTACTGGGTCCTTCCACTTTCATTATTGTTGGCTCTTCTGGGAGCAGAAAAAGATATTAGTGGTCAAGTTAGTTTTGTAACTTTAAACATTCCTCTCCCGTCTACTTGCACGCAGTCTTTGAACCCATGCTTGAAAGCAGCATCAATCATTATATTTGTATCCATAAAATTTGGCACTCGAATGGGTGCAGAGGTACAAAAGTGCAAACGTATGTGGGTGCGAATATAGCGAGAGCGAAAGAACATGGATACAAAAAGACCTTCAACGTATCGGAATATATCTTTTTTTAACTGAGAATAACTTGTGAGTCATGCTTAACAAAATTAAGTTTCCAAAAGAAAAACACCTGACATTTATAGAGCGATAGCTCCTCATGTGGTGGTCCATAATTACGTTTTGATATCCTAATCCCCCCTTGATATCCTGCAAATACCAGTTCCGAATCGGGGCGATTTTTTCTTTTCATGAACCTGGTGACAGTATTGACAAGATCCTCACTTAACTCATCTATACACTGGAATAATTTGGTTACGAGAGAGAAAACAATTATCTTGAGTCGATAGATTACTTGTAAGGACAGCTATTAAGATATTTGCTACTTTCTCTTCCATGAATGATCATAGAATTATAGTCCTCAGCGAATTCTAATTTCCGCTCCAATATATCGATGAATAACATATTGATTTAAAAATTTCGGGAATTGTCTATAATCACTTAATACTAAGCAATTATTTCATCGAATTGAATAAATTGTAAAACTTGTCGAAGCATTTTTTGTTGAGCATTAGTCACTTGATGGATCGCGTCGACGAGACTGTCGCTCATACTTGACAAAATAGAATTTCTGTCATTATTGACTCTTCTGGGGGCAGAAAAAGATGTTGATGGTCAAGTTAGTTTTGTACATTTAAGCTTTGTCTCCCGTCTATTTGCGCGCAGTCTTTGAACCCATGCTTGGAAGTAGCATCAATCAGTATATTTGCATCCATAAAATTTGGCACTCGAATGGGTGCAGAGGTACAAAAGTGCAAACGTGTGTGGGTGCGAATATAGCAAGAGCGAAATAACGTGGATAAAAAAAGACCTTCAACGTATCGGAATATATTTTTTTAAACTGGGAATAACTTGTGACTCACGCATAACAAAATTAAGTTTCCGAGAGAAGGAGACTTGACATTTATAGAACAATAGCTCCTAATGTGGTGGTCCATAATTACGTTTTATGTCCAACTAAATAGCTTTTTTTTTATTTCAAATTCAAGAGTTCGAAATAAATATATTCAGTAGAAATATTGAAATACTGATTTTATCATTTTTTTCGAAGGATAAATTAACTTATTTTAACTTGCGTGATATCTACTGTGCTCGGCGGAACAATGAGAAATCCGGTGATAATTGTATTGTGCACAACACTTCTGCTGTTGAAGATTTCTCACGTGACGTCACAGCCAACTCCAGAAACAGAGACGGTAACAGATGACAAGTAAGTGGAAACAACCTACATGTATCGGTGATAATAGGATTAGTGTTTATACGATTAAATATTATTTTTTCAAGCTTAACAGAAAATGATATCACTATGTAATATTATTCATATACTCCATCTATTTTTTTAAAACAACACTACTTCATTCCGTTGCTGAACCGGGGTTTTACACAAATATTTGGTATTATCTCTTGGATTTTGCAAAAGAAAATTTTGCTGGGAATGGGCGAATATATTTAATTATTAATATAATATTATATAATACCTAATATAAATAAAAAATTAATTAATAGAACGGAGTTTCTAATATACCGTTTGAATCAAACGTGACATAGTTTTTGAGATCACGGTAAAACCTAGCCCAACTGTGGAATTGAATTAGCATTTCCTTGCTCGGCTGACCAATGAATGGTTTAGTGGTTATTTTATATCTTACTCTCTTATCTGCAAATAGCAATATTTTTTCATTTCATTTTAGTCAGTCAACATATATATGCGCTGAAAACTGGGGAAGGAAAAAACGATCTGTGAGGAGTATGGAAGACGATACGAGTAAGTTCAACTCTGGAATTACAATGTGTTTCGTTTTTTTCACTGTTAAGGTTTCAAGCTTTGAAGCTGTGAAGCTACTGTAATCGGGTCTGTATGGAAAATGCAGTTTATAAATTTAAGTTTTCCCTGAGCTAGGTCGGAAGCAACGATCAAAAACCCGACTAGTTAGCAATCAAATTACAAACAGCTATTCAGAAAATGTAGTACAAGGAAATGACTTGAAGCGAAAAACATCGCCACAGTAAAGTGCATTGAGTGTTCTCTGCGATGGACGATAATAAAATCCACTTTTTTCTTCTTTAAATAAAACAGTCCTTAGCAACTGTTTATTATAAAAATGTTATTTTATCTAGATTTTTATATCGAGTACCCAGTTGAAAATTGGGTAAATTGTCCATCGCCTGGTAAATTTACTAGGTAATACAATAACTAGAAAACTTAGTAAAAAGTAATAACAAGTAAATCGATATCAGTGAAAACCGCACCCGCATGGCATTTCCCATCAACAGTCCATAATTGCCGTGAAATTCATTTTGTATTTTTATTTTAATATCACCAATAAAATTACTGTCAAAAAGCTGTAATTTTACTGCGTTTTTGTTACTGTGTAATAACTAGAAATAACGACAAACGAATAGTTAATATAGTATATATAGTATGCTGATAGTATTGATTACCTTATTGTTTACAGCTGACGACATCAACGAAATACTAGAATTTTTAGATTCAGTGGATCTGGGAATTCAACAATTCTGATGATGTTTCAATCATTTCTGCCCGATTTTTCGACAAATGCGATATCAAACCGAATTGCCTCGAAATCTACAATTGTTCTTTACCCTGCTTAGTTATACTAGTTTTGTATTAGATTGTTGTTAATAAAACATTATGAGTGAAAAGGCAGTTATTTTTATGTTTAGAAAAGTTAAGAAAACTTCCGATCTCAGTTTATTTTGTCCAAATTTGTTTTGTTGAGTTTGAGTCACTGATGAATCGCGCTTGTCTTTGAGTGGCTCATACTTAATAAAACAACAAAATAAAATTTCTGAATCTTATATCCTCTGCTTTTCGCTGAGACGTGGGCCAACCGTCGTTCAGGTTTTCGTTTGACGTTTCACAAATTTCAAAAATTGCCATCCTTTACGCGACGATTTGCAATATTTTGTTTTATAGCCACTTTTTGGAATGTGATCGCTTGTACATGTACTAGCGGTCACTTTATAACACGGATAGGATCCGTTTTGTTGGGAAAATATGATCTTTCCGGTTCGGCCTACCCTACCTAAGTTATTACACCCTGGGCTGAGTGGTGGTCATGGATTAACAAGCCAAACTCGCTGGGGCACGAACCCGAGTTCTTCAGTCTGCTATACCAACAGGATAACCACTAGGCCATCGCGCCAGAACGATTGTTACCCGATCATGAAATTCGTGACAAAAATAATAATGTATCGGATATTTAACATGTAAGTGATAGGGATGGGGGGGATTAGGATATCATTTTTATCCTACGGGAGAGGAAAGCCGGGAATACAGCTTAACCATATGGCGAACCTGCAAATACCAGTTCCGAATCGGGGCGATTTTTTCTGTTCATGGACCTGGTGAAAGTACTGACAAGATCCTCACTTAACTCATCTATACACGGGAATAATTTGGTTACGAGAGAGAAAAAAATTCTCTCGAGTCTATGGATTACTTGAAAGGACAGATATTAAGATATTTGCTACTTTCTCTTCCATGAATGATCATAGAATTATAGTCCTCAGCGAATTCTAATTTCCGCTTCAATATATCGATGAATAACATATTGATTTAAAAATTTCGGGAATTGTCTATAATCACTTAATACTAAGCAATTATTTCATCAAATTGAATAAATTGTAAAACTTTTTTCAAAATAAAAGAGATATCGACGGATTGTACTTCCAGGATATCGTTGCGTATATCGGCAACTTTCCGAACTATTATGTGACCTACACTGTAACAAAAGTACAGTAAATTCACTGGTCATTTGCAGTAATCGCATATTTGAAAAGGTAAAAAAAATATGTTGATGAGATTTATGCCAATTATGGGCTGTTGGCCACCTCTGCACCTTCGCGGTGCTTTCCGTCCACACCCGATATTTGGCCAAAAAAGTCAATTTTGAATTTTTTCAATATCGGCATGTAAATTTACTCCCAAAGACCAGTGATTTTGTCACATTTTTATAGTTACAGTATACCGGCTGTTACCTGTGATATTTGTTTAACTACTTTTTGCAATGCATATCGCTCTATGCAAGGACGGAAGCAGTGTCTGGAAGAAATCAAATAACGAAGAAATCAAATAACGAGAGAGGAGGTAGAAGTGCAGTGAGTGATGGTATCAGCCCTAGACGATAGTAAAACCACCTATCTTCCGTCATTTACAGCGTATGTGCGTTCCATCAGAAGTGCATACTCGGTATAATTCTTTAAAGAAAAAGCGATTTTGGACTTTTGAAATGTACAATTACTGCAATTTTACATTGATTTTACTGCACGTTTATACATATACGCCACAAGCGTAGTGTTTTTTCATACATAGCTGAGCCGTATTGCAACCACAACCATGCAATGAGGAGTATTTGTTCTGAGTGATAAACATCATCCACTACTTCTTTTATTCGTCTTAGTAATAGTCTGCTTTCAACCAGAAATTTTATATTGTCAAGCATGTACCACCAATGGATCGCGGGTCGACGATTAATGTCTCATACTTAATAACGTGTTTTAAGATAATTTATCCGATTGGGTCAGTGCAGTTCCAAAGTACACCTACGGGTGGACCACACCCATTGCGCTCCGTTCTCTACAAGATATTATTTTCGTTTCAAAATATATTACAACGCAGAACCAGAAGCAAGTTTTTTTGATATTTTACAATATCGATAATAACAGTTTTTCTAAGTTTCGTGGTAGTCTTCTCAAGTTTAAATAAATGAATTGCTATTTTCTGCAAAACAAAACTCAGAAAAACATTCCAATAATACTTTTTTTACCATGAAATAGATATTAAATAAAATAAACAAATACACAAAGTATCTCATAATTGAAAACTTGGATATCCAGAAAAAATAAATTATTACTGAAATTCCTGACAAGAATGAACCGTAGATGAAATGTGTTAATAGGAAATAAAAATGAAATTCATCTCCGCCCCAGCAGATAACATCCGTTATTTTCCAGTAGGAATTTCCAATTCTGAGAAAAAATTTAGTTTATGAATCACCACGAAGGTCTTTTTCTTCAACTGAAATTGGAAAATATATATAATTGATTTTTTCCTATGTTTATATTGAAATTCAATCTAATCAAGGCCAGAAGCGCCGCTTAAAAGGAACCCTCTAACAGCCACGTACTTTTGTGGTAAAGATTTAATATAAAGATAGAACCAGCAATTCAGCTGTAAATATTTCAAAATGATTCAACACCCATATATAACAGAGTCGCATACGCATGCTATCTGTCCTATAAGCAATAGGAAAATCGTCTATGACTTCTTCGTGTCCTCTTCATTGCCTCTTACGAAACATAAGAAATATGTTAAGGTAATTTTGAATCCGATCCCGTAGAGTGTAAAGCCTACATACTGCGACAAACGATTATCGTTATTTTATAGTAATGGATTATTTGGAACCCTCTTTTTGATGAGATTTATGCAAAGTACGGATGATTGGACGCGCCGTCGAGGCGGGTCTAGCAACAGTCTGTATTTTGCCAAAAAGTCGTTAAGACTTTACAATGGGTGACTGTTTCAAAAATATAATGTGTCGATTCAAGCTTTATTAATCATCGATGACGATGAATTGAAACTGCGCTGCCGGAGCTCGATTCATCAACAGAACATACTTGGCATAAGTATAATTTATCAACTATGTGACGTCAAATTTTGGAAATATAAAATAGGCAAAAATTTTAATCTATTAAGTTCTGAAGTCGCCTCATTAAATTATTATTCAACGTGTTCAATTCCGATGATATTTGATTGAATTGCACTTACAGAAATCATCGCTACGTTGTCCAAAAAGTTCTCGCTTTTTTCTTCCCCACGATGCCCCACCTTCTGTATGCGTTGTTAAACTGTGAAATGTAACATAATATCAAGACATCTTTTACGTCAATATCATCATCCATCAATTTAGAATATCATTTTATTGAATATAAATTAAAGTAGCATTAGCTGTATCATGTTCGACATTTTGAAAAAATTCACTCTTTACAAGATTGGAAGCATTACAAATTCTTTATAATCAAAAAATACTAGTTGACAAAAGTGACGTGTGTTTTGCTCACTGTGCCCAATTAAAATTTTTATTTCGTCAAGCATGTGTCACAGAAAGACTCGTCGGCAACTTTGACCGACTTCTGATTAAAAATTTACACTCACATTCCATCATTCGGGTCAGGAGGGGGAGCTGCTGTTGTAGTTACCCGAGCTTCTCCCGGAAACACTTCAACCAGTAATATTAGACAGCACATCAGTATAATCATTTTTTTCATCTTTTTTATACTTGTTGGAAACTTATTCACGTTGTTAATTTCGAACTGTTTGGTTTCAAATAAAATAGAGATTAAGAAGATATTGAATGTGAAAAATATACTTCTATCACTTTTGAAAAGATTTCATACCGTTCAAGCCAGATAATTTATATTTAGGCGAAAGGTTTCCCGCTGTGAAAAATACTAATCATATCCAAATGCATACGTTATAAGACATATTTCGGATAGTATTAGGCTGGAACACAATAGCAATTTCATTGCGCACTGGGAGAAATCTCACGCGTCCACACACGGTCCAGAGGGTTTGGAGTTGACCTCTGTTCAAATTCCCGCACAAAAACACCGAAAAACCCGAATAATGACCGTTCTACGGAAAAGATCCTAAGTTTGACGATTTTCATATATTTATTGCCCATTATAGAGTGCAATTCATTAAACACAAGTTCGGTGTATGACAATTCTGTATCCAGAAATCCTTTGCTCTCCATTCCAAAGCGCACTATCTTTCTTTATTAGATACAAAGCTTGCACTTTTGTGATATTAATATTGTGATTAAAAATTGACCGGAAATCAAACTTTTTTCTCCGTCACCGGTCAAATTTTAAATAACAAATTTCATATCTGCAGTGGTCAACATTGTATGACGTCCATAAAGAACGTAAATTTTCAAATAACCTTCCTCATTTCCTTTACCTCTTCAAAACCATTTTGGTATATGCTCTATCAAGCATGTGTCATTGTTAAATTGCGTTACGGAATTACGATCTATCGGTAGCCCATGCCTAACAAAATATATTCTTTTAAATTTTGCTGTAAAAATAATTTTTAATCATTTCAACTGATTACAATCATTAATTCCGATGTTGTAAACAACATCACTTGGCGACATGTGGGAACGTGTTGTTTTTCTTCTATAAGAATTATATATAGGTAAATTATGAAATTTGTGTGAAATCAAAATTTAATTAAAGAGTGATATTACCGCTTGTCACCGAGTTTTAATTTATGTCACTATCAATTACAAAACTAAACTTAAACCAAACGTGAGTAAATAGCAAAATAGCATACCGTTTATTTTGTCAAGTATGAGCCAGAAAATAATTACGCCGCCATCTCCAAATATTCTAGCCCTGGAAAATCATAAAATTGTACTTTCGCCATAACTCCAGCTAATAAAAATGAAATATATTCTTCCATTTGAATTCGATCACAAATAATTAGAGGGAAATTTTTTTAAACCATCAACGTGTTTTTATAGTCATTCCTTGGAGTAGATCAACCGATACCAGCGCCTCTTATGAACAGACAGGGTTAGTGTTGTTGGAAAGATATGATCTTTCCGGTTCAGTTTTGCCTACCCAAATTATTACACCCTGGACACAGTGGTGGGCACGGATTAACGAGGCGGTTTCGCAGGGTCTCGAACCAATTCATTCATCCCCACCATTTTATTCTCTTATTGACATAAAATAGATTTTCAAACATATATATATATATATATATATATATATATATATATATATATATATACAGGAAACGGGAAGTTATTAAAAATTACATTTAATGACAATGCTCAATCATATTTGTCAAATCGAATGAAAATATTTTTTAAAGATAATCCTTTGTCATACAGAAGCTCAACTTTAAAAAAATTCGATGATTCTAATTACAATTTGGAATAATTGAAAGTTTTAATACAAAAAGTAAATAAATTCTGTTACAATTTAAATATGTACAAGTAAAAACGCTTTTCAATTAATTGTTACATTTTACTATCTGCAGCGTTATCAAACGCTCACTGACCTGAACTAGTTACGAGCAAATTTCCTCTCTTTTTTGTAGATGGTTATGGTTATTATGTGTATCAATTTTCCCCCTTTAATATATTGATAGGTCGTTATGTGATTAGAGACATGATAATGGCACTCAAAACATACATTGAAATATTACAATTTTATGTAACTTGTAATTTCCGTTAATGATGCTTCCCTTTGGGGTTACATGAGCACAGTGATTATTAACCTTAAGACGTTCTAAAAAGACCGGTAATGTATCTACAAAAACAATTTGTATTTACAAAAACAATTTGGCTCGAGTGTATTTGGTATAGTGGTAAATTATGTATCGGAACCGGAATTGACAAGTTGGCCGTTGGCTACTTTTGAAGTAATGTCATCGGTCTGAAAATAATCCACACCACCGATACTGTGTTCGCTCTAAGCGATGTCGAAAGCAGCACCTAAAGGGAAACAACTAACGACCACTCGGATGACAGAAGAGCTACTACAAGATGTAGTGCCAGAAATAGGAATATATCCCATACATAACTGAACCGCCATTGTGAAGTGCAGTGAGTGACATCTGCCCTGGTTACAGATAAACCCATTGATCACTTCTTATAGCTTTATTCTAACCGTTAATTGGTTTTGAATGGGTGTTGCCTTGGGGTCTAGGAAGTCTTCAGGTGGAATTGTAACTTCAAGCAACCCTGATAATCTCTGATACCATACTTTTTGCACGTGTTAAATAATGAGGCACAATTTTATTTGAAACGTGATTACGGAGTTTACCTCAAAATTATTACAAATCATTTAATGGACAGATATCGTTCGTGAAATATGACAAAGGCGCCTAAAATTGTGGTTTGAGTTTGATCAAAATTAATATTTCATGATGGAATGAAAATAAATTTTCAAACCAATTAAAGTGGTTTTTTGTTTTCCACTCAAATACAACGCCCTTTTACGTCATATCACATGCGTGAATTGGACGTTTGTGAATGTTTTTATAAAAGTAAAAAATTTCACACAAATTAAAAAAATATTCACACTTCAATTGAATTAAACAATTATTTTGCCAGGGGTCCATACAGATGGACGCCGCCACATACTTGGCAAAATATGCTTCATTAAATTGCGTTATACTCCGAGCGTTGGTATGATAGTAATACATTCTGCATATTCGCTTTTTAACTTAGTCCATCCCCTTTTGTTGAGTATGAGTCGCTGATGGATCGTGCCGAAGAGGCGAGAGCCATATGTGACTCATACTCAACAAAATTAAACCCCTTATTGGATAGTACACAAAGGTTTTACCGCAAATTTAATTTCAAGTGTAGGCTTTCGAAAGATGGTGCGGATGATCAGTTCACCCAAGCCTCCAATTATCTTTGAATAGAAAAATCGTTGCGAAATGTAACGGAACAATATTAATCAAGTTAAATTAGTATTATGCATATTTATATAGAGTGGAGGGAGCATTAGCCACTGATGGCGTGGCGCGGGAACATTCCAATATTTCTATTATTTTTTAAAGTAGTTAAGGTGTAATAATTGGTCATAAAATGGGTGAATAATATCGTTTTATTGACGCAGTTCAACATTACGGAAAAACGTGTTATGATTTCATAATTACTATCAAAATGAAAATAAACTGCTGGTTATTAACGGATTATTCGGATTATTATTATTAGTTTTAATATGTACAATTACCAATGGAATATTAGATTAAATTGTCAATTCAGTTTGGGTCTTTGTCATGGAGAGAAAAAGGCACGTACGCTATATATGAGATGAATTTATTTGAAACTGTTTTTATCATTGTTTCTTTTCATATATGAAAGCGCGCGAGGGTAGCAATCGTGAATCCACTCACTGCATTTTACCATGGCGTTTCAGTACTTTTTGGGATGATTTCCCTTTGGAGTACGGTTGCTGGTACTACATCGTTTAGTAGCTCTTTGCTATTAAGTGGTTGATAGTTTGTTACTTTTAGCCACTGCTTCCGGCCTTAGAGTGAATTTCAATAAAAAATCCCTCTATTCGAGAGTTGAATGTATCATATATATGCAAGGTCATTTCAACGTTCTGAATTTAGTTGTTGTGATTCGGCGTTGAAAAATCATGAATCCCAGATGGTGTTGCAATTCATCATTGATCAACAAACTTTTTTTATTATTTATTTTTCACTGAAATTGGCATAATGCCTCAAAAGTTTCTCGAACCTCGTATTTTTTAGTATAAAATTATAAATTTTTCTTTTGTGGTCGATAACTCAGAAACTTCGAGAAACCTCGCCACTGTATCGGCATTAGAGGTAACTACCCAGCTCTCCTTGTGCTTGTTACATACTGCAACAAATTGCTTGCATTTTATACATTTTTCTTCTCATTTTTTGACACATTTACAAAATATAATATACAAATTTCAAATTTTTTCTTTGTGCACATCTTCACCATAAGGGTCCATTGTCTATTCATGCTTTCGTATTTCCAAGAACAGAGATGTCTGGCTGGCCTAAAAGTTCAATTTTAGGTGGTAAATCAAAATGTATAGTGTCACATTGTCCAACAAGTATTTAGGGAAAGAGAGGCCCGTGCAATGTCACCCTGGATAATTTGCGGCACAAAAATGCAAAAAATCACTGGTCTATGGCAGTAATTTTACTACCGGTATTGGAAAAATTTTTGTTTTGGCTAAATATGGGGTGTTGATGTAACGTAATGCAAAGGTGCGGTTGATCAACAGCCCAAAATTGGCATAAATCTCATCAAAATGGAATTTTTTCAACTTCGGAAATTCGTAATTACTGATGACCAGTGAATTTACTATACTTTTCTTACAGTGCAGTTATAGTTTTGAGCTGATGATTTAATTTACGTTCAAAGTGCTTTTTCTCATTTTCTCTTGTATCGCCTGTATTGCCTATTTTGACGTCATAAATTGATCTCCAAAAAATTGATTCATCAGTGACTCAAACTTTACAAAACAAATATTACAAAATTTTTTTAACTGGATGCGCGCTAATATCATGTAAACAAAAGACACTTAATTAAAAATCACGCGGAAACGCGGGGAATACGTTAGAGGAATCGTTTCAATGTCACTAAGTATCACACATTGTTGATGAAAACAGCGCATTTTTTGAAAACATAGTTTTTCAAACAATTTATCATGGCTGTTTAAAAGGTTTCGATTGTATCTAAGTCACAGCGATGAACAGATCAATCCAGAGAATAAGAGCGCGGAATTATTCGATTTGTTTTTAATCTTCATCATGATTTGTTTTGTCAAGTCAAGGGGAAGAAACATTTATGTTATGATTCCAGAATTTAATCCCGGGAAGAAGTAAATTAATGTCGGAACATCTAGATTTTTAATATTATTTGGACAGACTTCGTGCCTATTGTTAATTTTGAAAGATAACTTATTGTAATGGATTGATACAAATCGGTTGATTTAAATCTACTAAATTATAGATCCTTGCATCATAGCTTTTGGACACTTCTTTCACAATTAATTGGTCATGTGTGTGACGGGCGTTAAAAATTGTCTTACATAGACATTTGGATATTTTTTTAGATACTCGGTGGATGGTTGACAATTGTATGCAAAAATATATTAAAAACATGATCTGAAACACAGCAGATTATTTTTCTTCGGAAACTAGAAGAAAACACATTTTTCTATAACTAATGAGCATAGTATCTCTTTTATACTTGATATTAAGATTTAAATATAGATTAGTTTGCTAATCTTTCCCAACCAACTATAAACGCGCCAGTGAACTATTAACCGGCAGCAGTATTAACAGTTTCAATTTGAAATCTATTATGTTCTTTTTATATTCAAAGGTTCAGATATTGAGGGAAAAGGGATCCATTTTTTGGGATAATTAAACCTTCTCATTAAAAAAGAATCAATCGTACTTTATTAGTTTTGAGGAGATAACTTCAAATATTATCGTTTATCAAAATCGAATCCTCGCATGACTCAGTACCCATAAAGGGTAAAACAATACTCCACAGTGAATTTCATTGTTTAAAGAAATTATAATTTAAACTAAAATCTATTCATATTGTTTGATGGGTGTACGTCTCTTTTTCATGCCTGACCGCACACTATAGGATATATAGGATTTCATATTTATCCTGCGGGAGAGGAAAGCCGAACCCACGACCCTTCGTGCAGACATCAGTTACGGGTGTGAATGTTTTAGCTTAACAAATTTCCTCTGCATTGGCATGGTTGGTGGAAAGGCCCGAAAGCAGTGTTTCACTGAACCACCCAGCGCCGGAACCCAGCAGACCTCTCGCATAAACACCCCTCACGAGATTTGAACCTCCGTCAGGACGATCAGATATGCGCAGCTCCAAGAGTATTTCCAGCGACTTGCCGATTAAGCAAACCGAAAACATCTCACCCTAAACATTACATTGCATTGTCAAACATTTATTATTTCACATTTTATTGCACAATTATAAGCATTCAAAAATACGACATGTACATTTCACAAATGTTCTGGTGTGTGTTCATCTTCATCATCCATCGTCACTCAATTCATGTTTTCATATGTTTCCAAAAATCAAAATGTCTGGCTGAACTAAAATATAGAAATTTCAGTTTAAGATGTCCGGTTAAAATTTACTCTCTCAATATATCAATACGCAAATAAAATGTAAACAATGAACACTTATTGATTGCATGCAGTGCAACCTGGGGCACAACTTTACTGAACTTTGATAAACAAGAAAACCGAACTTTCATATTGTTATAAATCTACGACCTAAACGACTGCATACCTGCTGGTGAATTCATTCAATAATACCAGCATAAACAGACTTGAAGGCAATGTATTTTCAATTTACACTCCTTGTGTAAAGGCAGCAATTTTTATATTCGACCAAAAGCATTGCATTTGCCGTCGAAAACGATTCACAGTTGATTTGAATAATTCGTGCATCGGATCGATTCGAATCACCGAATTAAATTGCTCAGTCCTATATTTCGCTCAACTAAAAAATATTATTGTTTTTTATTATAAGACCAGATCTCACAATTATTTACTTACTAGGCTCATCGTCTGAAATATGTATAGATCGTTTCTTTTTTCTCCAATATCCACTACCCTTATCATACGATGTTTCACTGAAAGTAGGAAAGTAACTTGTAAGACTTCACAAGTTTTTGTTTTTTCCGAAACGAGTCGATGGAATGCGTTGCCAGAGCACAAACACCTGGCGTAAATTCGAATATCCCTCTTTTGGGTACAACGAATAAAACATAATAACAACTTACAGGACGAAGTTCACTGTATTGAACGATTCAGAAATTTTATTTTGTCAAGCATGGGTAACAGATCGCGTCGAATCGATGCGATCCGTCAGTGACTCATATTCATCTAAGCATGTTTTAAAATAAATTTTCCGATTGTGACTGATTGACTTATATACGTCTTTCTCTTCGCTGAAGTTTTTAGTCGACCTCAATCTTTAGAAAAAAATTAGTAAAATATGGAAGAGTCACCAGGACGAAAAAAACTTGTAATGCAAAAAGTTACTACAAATGTGAAACTAGAAACTACTTCTAATGAATTAAACTTTCATTATAGACAACAGCTTTCCCCTCTGTTCAGTCGTCTTTTACTATAAAAAGGAAATACACTTGAGCAATTCAAAAGTATACAACTGGGGCTGGGCAAAACCGAATCATTTGGAACTCTAATCCGCTTCGGTTTATTTTTACGAATCGGATTCGGACGATTACCGCGTTCATTTTGCAAGTTTTTGTTCCTGACCCAGTCAGGGCCATCTGTGGCTTTTGTTGAAGAAAATAAAATATCTGATTCGGTATGACCGATTTGCGTATGTTTCGAATGATTTGTGCTTGGAATCACTTGAATTGCCCAAACTTGGATGTAATATTATAACACTCACATTGTATTAACTGGACCTGATGGCGCAGGAGTTGGACCATCGACAACCTCAGCAAGCGATGAGTTCACTAGAGCAATCAATGCAAAACAAATAAAGGCTGCTGATATTACGATCTTCATTTTTCAATAGCAAATATTTCTTTAACGATATTTCTGATAAACAAAAAATATTGAGGATATGCACAATATAAATCAGCCAATTTCAAAAATATTGTTAAACATGCTATTTTTTAAAATTAAATTCACTATGAGTAATGCCGGAGGCAACCTCTTACAGAGAAATATTTGGGAACTGAGTTTTGTTTTAAAGAAAATCGGGAAGCAGCGCCTAAAAGAAATCAACTAACAGTCACTAATAGCAAAGAACTACTACAAAATTACTATTACAAAACAACAAATGCACGCTAAACGGAAAACATAGAACTATACCGCTATAGTGCAGTATCATAGCTATAGTGCAGTGTCACTGCAATAGCAGTGATGGTAAAAATGTCTACCAATTTCTTTTATGCGCCTCTTGTAACACGTAGGAAATATGTTGGGGGTAACCCGAATGCCGCACCTATATAGCAGAAATAAATGATGAATAATTAATACATAATATTGAAATATACGTTTCGATATTAAGCGAAAATTGATTCAGCAGTGGCAGAATTGGTACTTCCCAATATATAGGATCAAATTAAAATTAATAGTTTTCAAGTGGTGATTTCTAAAATATTGCAACTAATCAAAATGGGAAATAATTGGATGCAATATTACAATTATTTAAGTAATGTTAAGCGTTGACACTTGAAAATACTTTCAAGGTTCAATGTGGACTCCGTTTCAATGCTCCGTGTTATGATTTTAAAAAGTGCCGGGTTGAGAATCTCAACTCGACACTTTTTAAAACCAAAACATTTGGTGGAGAGTTGAATTAAAACAGAATTCGCATTTTTTTATTCAAATTTATTTAAATCGCACAAATCTGGAAGCAGGGCCATAAAGGAACTGCACTTAGCAACTGCACTCAATGTAAAACATCCAAGAGAGGAAGTTCACTATATTAATAAAGTGCAGTGAGTGGTATCTGTCCTAGGCGATGACAAAACCGCAACTACAACTTCAATATTTCTTTTTAGCCACCTCTTAAGACACGTAGTAAATACATTATATGGCCATTCTGAAGCGCGCTCCTAAACGTAAAACATATTGACAGGAAAAAGCATAATAGTGTTTTGTGTGTTATATTTTGCAATATGAAAATCAAATGTTAAGGTCAAAAAAGAATATGGTAATACTTTCTTAGAATGTTCCAAAGAAAGTCGATATTGTTAAACACCGCCTATTTATGCTTTTTATTTCGTTGAAATGGCTCGGTATAAAATGTTTTCTAACGTCATCCCTCAATATTCGACCAGAAATTGCTATAAAACTAGTACAAAATATACTTAAACACAAATAGACTTTTTGGTTGGTACCGATTTGCATCGGTGTTCGTGTCGGTTAGTATTAGTCAGTTTGAGTAGGCGGTGATATCGGCTGATTTAGGAAAATATTTGTATCTTAAAAAATGAAATGCTGCCAATATACAACTTCGACCATCTCCATGTGCTATATCAAATCTTGTTTTACCTCCAAAGTGTTGTACAGTTGAAGTCTATAATTGAACCAAATAAAATTTTGGGTAGAGTCAATATTTTCCATGAATCAATAAAACGGTATAATTAAATTCACCATTCAATTATTAGGTATTTGGTCTAGATGTGTACCGATACCACTTTTTGCTGATACCGATTCTGATACTGCAAAATGAGACGATACCAATGCCACCGATGCTCAAAATTTCCGATACCAATACTTATTACAAATGCCTTCAAATATGCTCAAAGTAAATCCCCAAAGTTAAATTTTTCCAAAAATGTCCGTAAAATTCTCTGTAATAGAACTAATTGAACTACTAATTGGAGCAACAATACAAGTAGTTGCAGAACAAAAAATATTGAAGAACTTAATACACATAGAAATATTCAAAAACAAATCTAAAATTAACGTCAACATTAAGACACCCAGGGATGAAGAAAAACATTTAATCAAATTAGTTACCGACAAAATAAAAATTCTTGATTGGGAAAAATTTACGAAATCCCAAAAACGAGTATATATTTGCTTTTTTGAAGTATATATGCGCAATTGTTAAGGGTATATTCAGAAGTCTAAATTGCCTAAATCAATTCCCCTTTGAATCTCAAAATTATATACCTGGACGTGGTAATAATTTCTTTCAGTAATCAAAGAAACAAGCGATCCCCAAGTAAGCTACTGATCCACTTCATTACATATGTTTGATATGTCGAGGACTGTGCTGAGCCGACTGATGCTTCCTTTTTTGTAGCAAACCCATACCAGGATACATGCGTATTCACGGCAGATTTTCATTATTTTTCCTTTGAAATGCAGTGCCAAAAAGGAACAAAATAACGAACACTTATTGGTAATAACTACTACACAATTGTACTAACAGGAACTGTGCTCTAAACGGAAAATAGCCAAAATTGAACTGAACCGCCATAGTGATGTGAAGTGAGTGAAATCTGCCCTGGGAGATAGTAAAACCATATACCAATTCTTAGTTTTATTTTAGTCGTCTATTACGGGGCATTAGATTTATCTTTATCTATCTATATATACCGGACCCAAAGAAAGAGAATCATCATTTTGGGCAATGTGTCGCAATGCACTAAAAATGATTAGTAAGTAATTTTTTATAATTCCTAACAACGTGCCAGAAAATACGTTAATTTCCGCTGCTACTATTCATATTAGTTTTTGTTGTAAACATGGGTAAAAATATTACCTGCTATATAGTAAAAAGCAAACCCCGGAAAGTTGGTCTAGTTTTCCTGTAAAATGTCATTTTATCAATTGGACTACAATATTTAGTTTTAGTTTATTTCATATTCATCGGATATGTTATCATCATTATTATTTTTAGGAAATGCTAAAAAATTCTGCATTGTACCCCGCCTAGGCGTGGGCCATGTTTGGCTTGATCATTGTTGTCGAAATACAATTTCTGATCGTGATTGAATTTATCTTTTGCATGTTCATTAAAATTTGGGTCGCATGTTGAATAGAAAATGCCGATATAGGTGACGATAGGCAGATCAGGTAAATGCGAGTTCAAGTCCCTTAAAGGTGAAAACATCATATTTGAATGTCAGCAAGTGTCCTCGCATGACCCAGCACCTATAAAAGGCAAAACAATACTTGACAGTAAATTTATTTTTATAAAAAAGTCATTTAAAATAAAATCTATTTATGTTGTTTGATAGGTGTACCCCATTTTTTCATGCCTGACCACATACTATAAGATATAGGATGTGTAGGATTTCATATTTATCCTGCGATAGAGGAAAGCCGAAACCACGACCCTTCGTGCAGACATCAGTTACGGATGCGAATGTTTTATCTTGACAAATTTTCTCTACCTGGTTGGTGGAGGAGGCCGTAAGCAGCGTTTGAGTAAACCACCATGCGAGGAACCGAGCAGACCTCTCGCATTATCATCCCTCACGAGATTTGAACCTCCGTCAGGACGATCAGATATGCGCATCTAGAAGCGTATTCCAAGCGCTTTGGCGATCGAGCAAACCCCAAACATTACACCCTAAACAGTAAATTGCATTTTCAACCATTTTTTATTTCACAAATACGACATGTACATTTTACAAATGTTCTGGTGTGTGTTCATCTTCATCCTGGGCATCCATCGTTACTCAATTCATGTTTTCATATGTTTCCAAAAATCAAAATGTCTGGCTGAACTAAAATATAGAAATTTCAGTTTAAGATGTCCGGTTAAAATTTACTCTCTCAATATATCAATACGCAAATAAAATGTAAACAATGAACACTTATTGATTGCATGCAGTGCAACCTGGAGCGCAACTTTACTGAACTTTGATAAACAAGAAAACCGAACTTTCATATTGTTATAAATCTTCGACCTAAACGACTGCATACCTGCTACCAAAATGGCCGATACTCGCCGATACCGATACATCGGTACATCCCTGATTTGGTCACAAACCCATACCAGGATACATGCGTATTCACGGCAGATTTTCATTATTTTTCCTTTGAAATGCAGTGCCAAAAAGGAACAAAATAACGAACACTTATTGGTAATAACTACTACACAATTGTACTAACAGGAACTGTGCTCTAAACGGAAAATAGCCAAAATTGAACTGAACCGCCATAGTGATGTGAAGTGAGTGAAATCTGCCCTGGGAGATAGTAAAACCATATACCAATTCTTAGTTTTATTTTAGTCGTCTATTACGGGGCATTAGATTTATCTTTATCTATCTATATATACCGGACCCAAAAAAAAGAGAATCATCATTTTGGGCAATGTGTCGCAATGCACTAACAATGATTAGTAAGTAATTTTTTATAATTCCTAACAACGTGCCAGAAAATACGTTAATTTCCGCTGCTACTATTCATATTAGTTTTTGTTGTAAACATGGGTAAAAATATTACCTGCTATATAGTAAAAAGCAAACCCCGGAAAGTTGGTCTAGTTTTCCTGTAAAATATCATTTTATCAATTGGACTACAATATTTAGTTTTAGTTAATTTCATATTCATCGGATATGTTATCATCATTATTATTTTTAGGAAATGCTAAAAAATTCTGCATTGTACCCCGCCTAGGCGTGGGCCATGCTTGGCTTGATCATTGTTGTCGAAATACAATTTCTGATCGTGATTGAATTTATCTTTTGCATGTTCATTAAAATTTGGGTCGCATGTTGAATAGAAAATGCCGATATAGGTGACGATAGGCAGATCAGGTAAATGCGAGTTCAAATCCCTTAAAGGTGAAAACATCATATTTGAATGTCAGCAAGTGTCCTCGCATGACCCAGCACCTATAAAAGGCAAAACAATACTTGACAGTAAATTTATTTTTATAAAAGTCAATTTAAAATAAAATCTATTTATGTTGTTTGATAGGTGTACCCCATTTTTTCATGCCTGACCACATACTATAAGATATAGGATGTGTAGGATTTCATATTTATCCTGCGATAGAGGAAAGCCGAAACCACGACCCTTCGTGCAGACATCAGTTACGGATGCGAATGTTTTATCTTGACAAATTTTCTCTACCTGGTTGGTGGAGGAGGCCGTAAGCAGCGTTTGAGTAAACCACCATGCGAGGAACCGAGCAGACCTCTCGCATTATCATCCCTCACGAGATTTGAACCTCCGTCAGGACGATCAGATATGCGCATCTAGAAGCGTATTCCAAGCGCTTTGGCGATCGAGCAAACCCCAAACATTACACCCTAAACAGTAAATTGCATTTTCAACCATTTTTTATTTCACAAATACGACATGTACATTTTACAAATGTTCTGGTGTGTGTTCATCTTCATCCTGGGCATCCATCGTTACTCAATTCATGTTTTCATATGTTTCCAAAAATCAAAATGTCTGGCTGAACTAAAATATAGAAATTTCAGTTTAAGATGTCCGGTTAAAATTTACTCTCTCAATATATCAATACGCAAATAAAATGTAAGCAATGAACACTTATTGATTGCATGCAGTGCAACCTGGAGCGCAACTTTACTGAACTTTGATAAACAAGAAAACCGAACTTTCATATTGTTATAAATCTACGACCTAAACGACTGCATACCTGCTGGTGAATTCATTCAATAATACCAGCATAAGCAGACTTGAAGGCAATGTATTTTCAATTTACACTCCTTGTATAAAGGCAGCAAGTTTTATATTCGACCAAAATCATTGCATTTGTTGTCGAAAACGATTCACAGTTGATTTGAATAATTCGTGCATCGGATCGATTCGAATCACCGAATTAAATTGCTCAGTCCTATATTTCGCTCAACTAAAAAATAATATTGTTTTTTATTATAAGACCAGATCTAACAATTATTTACTTACTAGGCTCATCGTCTGAAATATGTATAGATCGTTTCTTTTTTCTCCAATATCCATCACCCTTATCATACGATGTTTCACTGAAAGTAAGAAAGTAACTTGTAAGACTTCACAAGTTTTTGTTTTTCCCGAAACGAGTCGATGGAATGCGTTGCCAGAGCACAAACACCTGGCGTAAATTCGAATATCACTCTTTTGGGTACAACGAATAAAACATAATAACAACTTACAGGACGAAGTTCACTGTATTGAACGATTCAGAAATTTTATTTTGTCAAGCATGGGTAACAGATCGCGTCGAATTGATGGGATCCATCAGTGACTCATATTCAACTAAGCATGTTTTAAAATAAATTTTCCGATTGTGACTGATTGACTTATTTACGTCTTTCTCTTCTCTGAAGTTTTCAGTCGATCTCAATCTTTAGAAAAAAATTAGTAAAATATGGAAGAGTCACCAGGAAGAAAAAAACTTGTAATGCAAAAAGTTACTACAAATGTGAAACTAGAAACTACTTCTAATGAATTAAACTTTCATTATAGACAACAGCTTTTCCCCTCTGTTCAGTCGTCTTTTACTATAAAAAGGATATACACTTGAGCAATTCAAAAGTATACAACTGGGGCTGGGCAAAACCGAATCATTTGGAATTCTAATCCGCTTCGGTTTATTTTTACGAATCGGATTCGGACGATTACCGCGTTCGTTTTGCAAGTTTTCGTTCCTGACCCAGTCAGGGCCATCTGTGGCATTTGTTGACGAAAATAAAATATCTGATTCGGTATGACCGATTTGCGTATGTTTCGAATGATTTGTGCTTGGAATCACTTGAATTGCCCAAACTTGGATGTAATATTATAACACTCACATTGTATTAACTGGACCTGATGGCGCAGGAGTTGGACCATCGACAACCTCAGCAAGCGATGAGTTCACTAGAGCAATCAATGCAAAACAAATAAAGGCTGCTGATATTACGATCTTCATTTTTCAATAGCAAATATTTCTTTAACGATATTTTCTGATAAACAAAAAATATTGAGGATATGCACAATATAAATCAGCCAATTTCAAAAATATTGTTAAACATGCTATTTTTTAAAATTAAATTCACCATGAGTAAGGCCGGAGGCAACCTCTTACAAAGAAATATTTGGGAACTGATTTTTGTTTTATAGAAAAGCCGGAAGCAGCGCTTAAAAGAAATCAACTAACAGTCACTAATATCAAAGAACTACTACAAAAATTACTATTACAAAACAACAAATGCACGCTAAACGGAAAACATAGAACTATACCGCTATAGTGCAGTGTCACTGCAATAGCAGTGATGGTAAAACCGTCTCCCGCTTTCTTTTATACGCCTCTTGCGACACGTAGGAAATATGTTGGGGGTAACCCGAATGCCGCACCTATATAGCAGAAATAAATGATGAATAATTAATACATATATATTGAAATATGCGTTTCGATATTAAGCGGAAATTGATTCAGCAGTGGTAGAATTGGTACTTCCTAATATATAGGATCAAATTAAAATTAATAGTTTTCAAGTGGTGATTTCTAAAATATTGCAACTAATCAAAATGGGAAATAAATGGATGGAATATTACAATTATTTAAGTAATGTTAAGTGTTGACACTTGAAAATACTTTCAAAGTTCAATGTGGACTCCGTTTCAATGCTCCATGTTATGATCTTAAAAAGTGACGGATAAGAATCTCAACTCGAACCTTTTTGAAACCAAAACATTTGGTGGAGAGTTGAATTAAAACAGAATTCGCATTTTTTTATTCAAGTTTATTTAAATCGCTCAAATCTGGAAGCAGGGCCTTAAAGGAACTGCACTTAGCAACTGCACTCAATGTAAAACATCCAAGAGAGGAAGTTCACTATATTAATAGAGTGCAGTGAGTGGTATCTGTCCTGGGCGATGACAAAACCGCAACTACAACTTCAATATTTCTTTTTAGCCACCTCTTAAGACACGTAGAAAATACATTATATGGCCATTCTGAAGCTCGCTCCTAAACGTAAAACATATTGACAGGAAAAAGCATAATAGTGTTTTGTGTGTTATATTTTGCAATATGAAAATCAAATGTTAAGGTCAAAAAAGAATATGGTAATACCTCCTTAGAATGTTCCAAAGAAAGTCGATATTGTTAATCACCACCTTTTTATGCTTTTTATTTCGTTGAAATGACTCGATATAAAATGTTTTCTAACGTCTTCCCTCAATATTCGGCCAGAAATTGCTATAAAACAAGTACAAAATATATACTTAAACACAAATATACTTTTTGGTTGGTACCGATTTGCATCGGTTTTCGTGTCGGTTAGTATCAGTCAGTTTGAGTAGGCGGTGATATCGGCTGATTTAGGAAAATATTTGTATCTTAAAAAATGGAATGCTGCCTATATACAACTTCCACCATCTCCATGTACTATATCAAATCATGTTTTACCCCCAAAGTGTTGTACAGTTGTAGTCTATAATTAAACAAAATAAAATTTTGGGTAGAGTCAATATTTTCCATGAATCAATTAAACGGTATAATTAAATTCACCATTCAAATATTAAGTATTTGGTCTAGAGTACCGATATCACTTTTTGCCGATACCGATGCTGATACTGCAAAATGAGACGATACCGATGCAATTGTTAAGAGTATATTCAGAAGTCTAAATTGCCTAAATCAATTCCCCTTTGAATCTCAAAATTATATACCTGGACGTGGTAATAATTTGTTTCAGTAATCAAAAAAAACAAGCCATCCCCAAGTAAGCTACTGATCCACTTCATTGCATAATGTTTGATATGTTGAGGACTGTGCTGAGCCGACTGATGCTTCCTGTTTTGTAGCAGCTTATTGTCATTCAAGTGACCGTTAGTTTGATCTTTTAGAAACTGATTAGGCTTCGGTTAGAGCAAATTCCCCGAAATTCCAAACATTCAAAAGTATTGGTTGTATCGATTATGTTGCGGCCGATACCGATATTCCCAAAATGGCCGATACTCGCCGATAGCGATACATCGGTACATCCCTGATTTGGTCACAGACCCATACCAGGATAAATGTGTATTTACGGCAGATTTTATTATTTTTCCTTTGAAATGCAGTGCCAAAAAGGAACAAAATAACGAACACTTATTGGTAATAACAACTACACAATTGTAATATTATTAATACTAATATTATTAGTATGATAATATTGAAATATATGTTTCGATATTAAGTGGAAATTGATTCAGCAGTGGCAGAATTGGTACTTCCCAATATATAGGATCAAATTAAAATTAATAGTTTTCAAGTGGTGATTTCTAAAATATTGCAACTAATCAAAATGGGAAATAATTGGATGCAATATTACAATTATTTAAGTAATGTTAAGTGTTGACACTTGAAAATACTTTCAGGTTCAATGTGGACTCCGTTTCAATGCTCCATGTTAAGATTTTAAAAAGTGCCGAGTTGAGAATCTTAACTCGACACTTTTTGAAACCAAAACATTTCGTGGAGAGTTGAATTAAAACAGAATTCGCATTTTTTTATTCAAATTTATTTAAATTGCTCAAATCTGGAAGCAGTGCCTAAAAGGAACTAACCTACGGCAACTTGAGTAGCAAAGAGTCAGTCACAAAATGAAGTACTAGCAACTGCACTCAATGTAAAACATCCAAGAGAGGGAGTTCACTATAATAATAAAGTGCAGTGAGTGGTATCTGCCCTATACGGTGACAAAACCAACTACCACTTCAATATTTCCTTTGAACCACATCTTAAGACACGTAGTAAATACATTATATGGCCATTCTGAACCCCGCACCTGAACGTGAAACATATTGACAAGAAAAAGCATAATAGTGTTTTGTGTGTTATATTTTGCAATATGAAAATCAAATGTTAAGGTCGAAAAAAGAATATGCTAATACTTCCTTAAAATGTTGCAAAAAAAGTCGATATTGTCAACATCGCCTATTTATGCTTTTTATTTCGTTGAAATGGCTCGGTATGAAATGTTTTCTAACGTCATCCCTCAATATTCGACCAGAAATTGCTATAAAACAACTACAAAATATACTTAAACACAAATAGACTTGGTACCGATTTGCATCGGTGCTCGTGTCGGTTAGTATTAGTCAGTTTGAGTAGGCGTTGAAATCGGCTGATTTAGGAAAATATTTGTATCTTAAAAAATGAAATGCTGCCAATATACAACTCCCACCATCACCATGTGCTATATCAAATCATGTTTTACCTCCAAAGTGTTGTACAGTTGAAGTCTATAATTGAACAAAATAAAATTTTGGGTAGAGTCAATATTTTCCATGAATCAATTAAACGGTATAATTAAATTCAACATTCAATTATTAGGTATTTGGTCTAGAGGTGTACCGATACCACTTTTTGCCGCTACCGATGCTGATACTGCAAAATGAGACGATACCGATGCAATTGTTAAGGGTATATTCAGAAGTCTAAATTGCCTAAATCAATTCCCCTTTGAATCTCAAAATTATATACCTCGACGTGGTAATAATTTGTTTCAGTAATCAAAAAAACAAGCGATCCCCAAGTAAGCTACTGATCCACTTCATTACATAATGTTTAATATGTCGAGGACTGTGCTGAGCCGACTGATGCTTCCTGTTTTGTAGCAGCTTATTGTCATTCAAGTGACCGTTAGTTTGATCTTTTAGAAACTGATTAGGCTTCGGTTAGAGCGAACTCCCAGAAATTCCAAACATTTAAAAGTATCGGTTGTATCGATTATGTTGCGGCCGATACCGATACTCCCAAAATGGCCGATACTCGCCGATACCGATACATTGGTACATTTGGTCACAAACCCATACCAGGATACATGTGTATTTACGGCAGATTTTATTATTTTTCCTTTGAAATGCAGTGCCAAAAAGGAACAAAATAACGAACACTTATTGGTAATAACTACTACACAATTGTACTAACAGGAACTGTGCTCTAAACGGAAAATAGCCAAAATTGAACTGAACCGCCATAGTGATGTGAAGTGAGTGAAATCTGCCCTGGGAGATAGTAAAACCATATACCACTTCTTAGTTTTATTTAAGTCGCCTATTACGGGGCAAGAGATCTATCTTTATCTATCTAATTAATTATCTGCGTATTTCTATTCTATTTTGATGAAAAAAATCTAAAATCTTGGGGCTACTGCTTCGTCTCCTTCTAAATTTTTGGAGAAGGGCATGTCCCCCCGGTTCCTCCGTCCGTGGTAACCAATCATGGCGAAAAATGATAAACATGGAAAGAAGAGTATACGAGAAAACGTGATACCAGAAGTGATTCTTGGTATTTTTTAGGCTATTTGAAGTATGAGGAAGAAATATTACTTGGTGGCGTGTAAAAATTGTCATTACTTTTCTAGGTATTAGAAAATCTAAATAACTAAAATTATGATTCTCAAAAAAGCGAGCATATTTGGTCACGACTCAATTTTTGTTGGGAAGGTGAGAAAGAAGAAAGTTCATCTCATGCAGCTATGGATATAAGTTATGAAATTGTCAGCAATACAAGTATATATTATTAGTACTTTTCTGTTTCTTCGATTTTTTCATTCTAATCTCTGTATATCCTGAGAAGAGAAATTATCATTGATATACTGCTGTTTAAAGTCAAACGTTATACCGACGTAGAGATATCCTTTTGGAATGGCCAGCGAATGAATATTAATTTATTAGTAGTAGACTATAGAAAACTTTTTAAAAATAAACAAAGACTGTAATACAGACATTCCTATATCTTAATCGATGGCTTGCCCTATTGCTTTGCTGCTGCGAATCACTCTTTTGATTTTGCCCGATTGAATGAAAGTGCTAAATAAATTTGTACTGCTTGTTTTATAATATATATATTATATGATGTAATAAAATACTAAAGAAATTCATCACAAAAATGTAAAATATATTATTATTATATAAATTTCACGTTACAGGCATTCACTGTAATGGCGGTACCCGCAAAAGACGACGACCAAAAACTTTCAGAATATATTTTCAGATATTTGTGAGATACGCATATATTTGTTTTTAATTTCTTTCTAATGTTAATAATAGAACGACATATATCAAAGCGCGTGCTTATTCAAAAGTTAGACAATTTAATTCAGAAAAAATCCCATTTTTAACATTCCTATTCCAACACCAAAATTAATTATAATAATTCAACATTGATTTTTTTTTGAAAATCATACGTAGATAATTATCTATTATTATAATCGAATATTAAAGTGTTGTGTTTTTATAACGATTCATTTCGGCTGCATTGCTGTAACAGGAGTAAAGTCCAGACATCAAAATAATTCAATCTTGTAATTGTCTTCCATACCTAAAAATATATTTAGCTAATTATGATTTAAATTTGGTCCGGAAAGATCATTTAGTGGCTTAGGTATGACGTGCTGAAGGTATATTGTTGATTTTTGAAAAGGCACGAGACCAACGTCTCGGAGAAAAGTATAGTAAGCTTGATAACTCAGATACATCAAATATGTCATTCATAAGCTGGAAATGCACCCCATCTCGACGCTGCAATCTATCTTATATTTAAGGCTTTGAATTCCAATAAAAGATATTATCAATCATACTTTCATTATGAATTAAAAGTTTATTTCGATATGATATATTTTGATGGAAAATTTTTTCAAATATATTCTCCCTTGAATAAAATTCGGGTAAAATTTAGAGGGCATACATATTAGATACATACTCGGATTTCTAATAAAGCTGGAAGATCGCTTTTGTCTGACCCAAACTCTGCCTTCTTTTCTACTTGTTGATTGACTGTAATAAAAATAGGTACATTTTTTGGACAATATTGTCAAACAAACATGGACCATGGATACGAGAACAAAACATTACTTGTCTTGTCTATCAGAAACTCGTACTTGACAAATATAGTTATATTGTAGTTTTTATTATATAGTAATTATGGTGCATATCATTTTTCCTTTATTGTCAGTTTTAATTAGGTGAGTAGCCGGTAATAGCGCCGCAAATCATATTCATTATCTCCCACCAAATCCATAAGTCCAAAATAAATAAATAAATTAAAACAAGAAAACAAACATGTGGGTAATGAATGAAGCAATATGTAATTATGTCGATTGTTTTGGGGCTATTAGTAACCTTTTGTCTCGCTGTATTCGTTCACTTGTTTCTTAAATCATTTCGAAGTCGACGAAAGATTGTTATGTCAAACAGTACTCAGTAAGGAAAAAAATTGTCAAATCATCTTTTATCAAGTATGAGTCACATATGGATCGCGCCACCGAGGCGCGTTCCGTCTGTGGCTTATATTCGAATATGTTGTAAGGAGATAATTTCTTTTTTCTATCATTTCTAATATTGAAAAATTTACTTTTACAAAACATGTGCCACAATTATGACGCTCCCGGTGGGCTAACTCCATCAGTACCCTGTACTCAACAAAACATTTTTTTCACACGGGATACGAAAATACATGAAACATTGCACATACAGAAATTGGAAATAAATGAGCGATGGGGACAATAACGTGCTGTTTCTTGAGAGTTAACAGAAAAAATTAAATAAAAGATAGTTCACCCAATACTAACACCTTCGTCTTCTTTTTTGCCCCTTCCAATTCCGCGGCCTACAGTTTTACTTGTGATTGGATTTTCATCGCGTTCTTCACTTTCGCTTAGTTCTTGTGTATTAACTTCAAATGACGTTGTAAGAATTGTAAGACAAATGTAAACTACTACTAAGCAATTGTAAGATTTCATTTTCCCCGAAATAAGTATTATTGATATTATATCTTATTTCAAATGACGCGGTATTATTAGTAAGATATGTGGTCTCAAAAGTAGACAGTTGAGAATTATATTTATATTATTTAAAATTCACACGGAGCAGCAAATAAAAGGAACTAGCTATAACGGCGACTGTGCCACCAATATTATGGCACAGAGCTTTTACAAAAGATTTGTACCTGATACGAACACCTTGGAACTTCAAACTTCTAGAACTTATAAAAGACAACTCGTTCTATGCGTCCGTCGCCTACTGTAGTATAAACGAGAGAAAAAATTTTGGGAGCAATCTCGATTAAACTTGCGCACGTACTATTCAAAAACACGTCTGGTCGAATAAGACTGATCATAATATTCAAAGGACCGCAATTAAATTTAATTGATTAATCTCTAGTAGAAACATTTCAACCCCTGAGTTTAAGTGACAACGTGTGGCAAAATTTGTGGGTGGATACAGTTGGAAATAAGCCGTAGTATAAAGCCACGAGCAAGTTATATATGATTAGATATATGATATTAGATAGATATATGATTAGAAATCAATACATTTCATAAGCTTCATTTGATGTTTCACTCAATCGAAATTATGTAGGCAGCATCAATTATGTACAGCAGCATCAGAATTATAAACCTCGGATAACGCCTCATTTATAACGATTTCGATTCAAATTGATTATTCTCGAAAATTGTTAAACGTAGTTGATCCTGGTTTACAGTAAATGTAATTGCAATAAGCGAACTTGAAAATCAAAAAGTTATTATACACTTGTATACGCAAGCAATATGTATATTCTCCCCATATACAAAAAGTACCCCATACCAATCAACCAAAGCACAGTGATAAATGTATAAAATTTTTCAGAAAGATGATGTTTAATAACTCATTCAACATTTTTCCGATTACACTGACAATGTCGTCAGTAAAGTGCAGTAAGCAATAGACAAGATGGGGAGGGGGTTGAATTTCAATTTTTTTTAATTCCCATTTTTCGTTATATATTGTTTTGATTAAGATATAGCTGCATAAAATATAACAACAATACGAACTAATATGAAGATCTTAATGGCCAATGAATGCTTGAGTTTATTTAACGCTTCCTGGTATAGAGAATACTGGCATTTATGGCTGCCTAATAGTTTATGGCTGCCTAAGACAAATATCACATAATTACATGGGTCGTTCATGAAGTCCTAAGAACATGGCTTCAAAAATGATGATTGTAAATTGCTTGAAAATTCAAAAATGCATTGCGAGCCGCACAAAATAGACATAGATAGATTTATTCTGACCTTCTCGCCCTGACAACAATCTTGAAAATCGTATTTACATTATAGAATCACACTTACGAAAGAGCAAGCTCGTGGATAAGACCTCAAATGAAGTTTGAAAACACGTACTAGGTGCGCGCGCCCATTATCCCTAAGATTAATTAACCTACACAAAAAATAAAACGATGGCAATATAAGCACACACAAAGACGGAAAACAGTGACCACATATAAAGAAAGGTCAGAAAATAAACATATTGATGCAAAAACGCAAGCATGTGCAACAAATAGAGCATTGCTCGTTGGTGAGACAATATATATGTAATAATGTATTTGCTATTAGTGTCCCCCTCAATAATTTAAAACTTAACATCGTGTCTGTTCCATGCATAATCCATACATATATCATTGAATGGATCAAAAAGCGTGTACAGAATAAAGGTGTGTGATACTGATTTGACACAGCTCTGACATAAATGATCCAAATATAATTTCAAGACTCCACACCTTGTGTGTTCCATCCCTACATATAGTATATCAGTAGATCGATCAAAAAGAGTGAAAAGTTATGATCAGAAACTGATTTGACATAGTCCTTGCGTAAATGATCCAATTGTAATTTTGAAACCCGACATCGTGTCCTCCCCATGCATGACCCATAATATCATTGACCCGATTAAAAAGTACTTTCAAGACTCCACGCTTGGTCATCTCTGTTTGGCTTTTATATTGAAAATAGTACATAAAATTAAACAAAATCGAAAAAAAAATAAAAAGAAGAAAATAATAATAAAATACATCGTATGAAAAAGAGTAAAAAAATATATATGAAAGCTGGCAGGGGCGAGTTTGCGGAGCGCAAACGCTGATTCAACCAATGCGCAAGACCAATCGAACTCAAGTTATAATCGATAAACGCCGGCTGGCTAGCGATGGTGATTGCTACTTAAACATCCAAGCTGCAAGAAACCTTCCTATTGCCGTTGATCCAGACTAGACTAATTTTAAAAATTTCAAAATGGGAGATAAATCTGACACAGAGAGGGTGATCCCGGGGATTCATGAAAGCTTGAAACATCAATATCAAAGTAAGTCGGTAAGCAGGTAACTTAGAGCTATAAATCGATTGACTACAGTCAAACAGTAGAATAATTTTGGCCAACGTTAAACTAAGTTATATAAGCAACTCGTGTTACTGGACGTGCAATAATTTTTGGGCTCTTCGATTAGTAAAGCACCATTCAGATTTCCAGCGCATTAAAAATCTAATATGGTTGAATAAAATCTTACTTATTTTGATTTCATGCAGTTCAGTATCGTATCTGCAATCTACATATATTCTGTTTTTCCGATTATAAAAATATTCTGTGTTGCGAGTGACTTATCCTGATCCAGCAATCGTATGCTGGCAGCATTGGTGCTCTTTGGTTAGGGTGAGAACATGCTACCAGTTTCAAAGTTGATAACATTTGTGAATATCATACTAAACTTCTCTAGACCCGAAATGTTTTTTCCCTTCATGGAACGTGATGGGACATTCCTTTAAGCCTCTTTACCACCCCAGTTTTATCGCCACGGTACCGGTACATCAGCAGATCAGTCAATTGAGATATTATGGGACACTAGCAGATCCAGGGGCATCGGGCACGTGACCCCCAAAACTTTTCTGAAAAATTAAGAGTGCAAATAACGTACTAGAACAAAGAAAAAATGCCAATTTTTAATGATTATTTGGATTAAAAATAAGAAAATTTACGTGCACCTCCGGCGTGTAATTACTTTCTCTTCACTAATTTCATTTATATTTATGCGCTATTTCATGTCATTGATTAATTTTGTGTATTTCGCCCATAGAGTGAGAGTCTTCATTCAATTTTCATAAGCTCCTGTGTGACCTAGGAGCTCAAATATATTTCGCTGGGTGATTTTGCTCTTGAAACAAGTAATTTTGTTTCGTTCTCAAAAAATTTTTGTGTGACTCTGACGTGCCAATATAATTATAATTCGGATATGCGATTGAATGGGGAAAAATGAATTTGTTCCCCCCCCCCAAAAATTCTTTTGGATTTGCCAACTGTTATGGGCTAGATTTTATAAAATTGTTTAGCATTGCCCAAAGTAGACAATAAGTAAGCACTATCCTAATTCTTTCCAACACTGAATATCAGGTGGGATAGATTAAGTGATTGATCAGTTGGCTTGGCCCACGAGCCGTAGTGTTTCATTTTGTGCTGGCCTCTAGCTCACGTATGCATGTATGTTTATTCGCCTCAGTAATAAAGCATGCAATGTACAAAGTGTAGAGTACAATGAACTAACATAAAAAGGAATGTGGGACAGAATAGATGCACAAGACCCTGTCGACCTACCATGCTAGTTTGAGAAAAAACCCTTGGAAAAATAAGGAGAATAAAGAAAGGAAAACAAATGAAAAAAAAGAAAGGACTATGTACATATCATACTACATCTATGGTGGGGACATTTGTCCATCCTCTCATTGTTCCTTTTCCATTGCCTTGTTTCAAGGTTTCAATTATTACCAAATTACTCTACTCCACTTTGTTCTCTCTTCGTACATCTTAGCGGTAGGAAATAAGGTAATCTTCATTCCCACCCCATTTTACAGAAAGCTTTGGTTTTTGGGTTCAGTCTGTAGGTCACCCACTCCTGTTAATTCAGCATATTATCTCTTGAATTTGTTATATTGGTTCCTTTTATTCTAGGTATGACACTTGAGAGTCTGAATGCATTGTTGGATGATTCAAATATTTCAAAGAATCAAAAGAAAAAAATTAATAAGCAAATAAAATGGTTGCAAAATGTGCAAGATCGCAGGTAGTAGTGGAGAGACTTATATTAACATAAATTAATTGAAAAATTTTATCAAAATTAGGTCATATAACAGCAATTTTATCTTCGATATTGAAACAATATGGTATATAGTAATTTTGAATATTGCTCAAACTAAACCATAAGGATGAACTATAACGAATGAAGATTCATGTATAGATGGAAGTTAATGGTTATAATATGTAACATAATTCTACAATTGTTTATCAAAGGGAGCGGCGAAAAGAGAAAAAGAAAGAAAAGGCTTCAAAACGTAAATTAAAAAGTGATGATTCAACTGAACAAGCAACCGAAGCAAACCATGCAAGCAAATATAAAAAGCCACGGAAAGACAAAATAACAACAAGTGAAGATTTTGAAAAACATGTTCATGTGGCTGTAGACTTGTCATTTGATGAATATATGACTAATCTTGACATGTCTAAATTGCGGAAGCAAGTTGGTTGGTGTTATAAAGAAAATAGAAGATCTTTAAATCCTGTCCAGGTATTATTCTTAGAAAGTGTTCATAATATTGTTGTAAGAATTGCAATTAAACAGAAGAGGGCCTTAAATTGGATTCAATGTATATCCTGCGTGTCAGAAAGCAAAAATTTCAGTTAAATATTGATAAATTAAATTTTAAAACATACTAAGAAAATATTGAATTTTTAATACTGTCCAAACTAAGTTCCCATAGCATCCCTAATCATGGTCTGATTATGGTTCGTGAGTACTGGTCATAACCAAATGTGTAGTTTTACTTGATAGCAAACATAAAATGGTGTTGGGATATACAAAGCCAAATGCAAGGTTTTTTAGCTCTTAATAGTTTTTTGTTATTTTGGTTCGAAAGTTATATTTATGATCCTTACTTCACCATCAATTGTATAATTTTTAGTATCATATTTGTGGATTATCTCAGAGAATGAAAGATGGAATGGATCAATCATATGTTAATTGGGATGTGAGTTGGTGTTTATAATATTATTTCTTATACCCTCATTGGAAGCATTTATAGGTATATACTTCTTTTTGTTCTGTAAAACTTCATTCAGGTATCGAACGATTTCAGGGACTAAAAAATTGGCTCAAATTTCAGAAATTCGCTGTATAGTGGGATTACCTTAAAAATTTTCATATTTGGTGTTTCAGGTTCACTTTGACAATGCTATATATGAACGTTTCAATAAAACAGACATGATATATCTTTCATCAGATGCTGAATGTGTGATCACAGATATCAAACCCGGAAAGGTTTATGTCATAGGTGGTTTGGTCGATCATAATCAACACAAGGTAAAGTTAATATCTTTTTAGTACCGGGACGTGACAGGATTTTGTCTTTTGTCCTGCGTGAAACAAAGCTCAGAATTCAGCCTAATTATACGGTGAACCATGATTTCTTGCGCTGGTAGCAGTTAAGAGTCTAGGTTCTTCACTAACTGTTCGACTGATTGTTCCTGTGCAGTTATGTTATGTTTCATCTTTTAAAATATTGTAATGCCATTTGAGCCAATAATTTTTGATGCAAAACAATTTACTAGCTGTCTTGGTATGCCTGTAAATTGTAACTGTGGTAAAAAGATTTTAAAATTCATTCAGGGTTTGACGCATAAATTAGCTGTTGAAAATGGTTTAGAGACTGCTCGCTTGCCTCTGGAAGAGCATATTGACATGAAAACAAGGAAGGTCTTGACAGTGAATCACGGTAAGAATCAAGTGGAAATTTACAACAACTTGAAATTTACTTCTTGTAATCATCAACTCCACAGTGTTATTAATTTTGAATCTTGGAAATTGTATGACTTGGTTGTTGTTTCAATTCCTTTAACTTTACGAAGATTTGTATCCAGGGTTGCCACTCTCAGATGTATCTATTTTTTGTAGTAATCATTGCATTTTATTAAATAAAATGTTCACAAAATTTATGAAATGATGTAAAATATTTGGAAACTACTATAAGGGAGTAAATTACTATTTTGCTTTTCACTAGCGTCCACATATTATATGTGAGGAATCTGTAACTTGAAATTTTTTTTATTTTTATAGTATTTGACATTATTGTGGCGTACTGCGAATTGCAAGACTGGAAATCTGCTTTATTGAGAGCGATTCCGAGGAGGAAAGGTGCTGTAGGACTTGAAAAAAATGTACGTGATTCATCGTGATATGTCTAACCCTGCGAAAATTTGTGATTGGGCAAATTCGAAAGAATATCAAGGGGAACTCTGTAGAGAGATGGTTGGATGGGATGAAGAATGGGACCCAGAATAGGTGAATCCCTGAAGTTGCAAGTCTATATCTTTCCCAGAACAATGGAACATAAGCCCTACGAAAAATTGGTGAAAACATGTCCAGGATTTTATGGGACTCTGATTGCCCATAACACCAAACCATTGAGACTATCTATAATTTGTGCTTTTGTGGCCTTCGACAGAATTCATTGATATTTTGTGTGAATATACGTGTTTTTTGAGGTTGCTGATAGTTAAGAAAATGGTCTGAAATGAACAGATCTGTGATACTTGCAAGAGTGTTTTGTCACAAGACTGATATTTAACCAGAGACTGCAATATAACATTCAAGCACCTGGAAGGAACCGTGCGACAGCTGATGATGTTGGTAGTTCTGATAGTGAAGTGATCTCATCTTCTATACGATTCTCACAAATATAGTGCTATTTGCTGTAAATACTCAAAAGGACATTAAAAGATGTAAAAGTATTTCATAAAGAACGCATGATTTTATATCATGCAGCTAATGTACAATAATAAAGACCTGGTAGAAGTTTATTTGTTTTGTAGACAAAAATAGCTCTTGTTTAGCAAAAGCTTAGAAATACACTTGTAATTTCATGGAATGAGAATTTGTTTTTTAGTACTCTCCCATTCAATCACCCTTGCGGGGGAGACTTGCGACAAAGTTCCCCCAGATCAGAAGTTGCGAGGACCTGCATACGACCACTCAAGGAAAATATACAATACTACTTTTTATGTTTACCGAGCGTGGAACAGGCCAATTCCAGTTTGTTTGATAAACGGGAAACCCGCATCGGCTGATTTGAGTTCAAGGACAAAAGCATGCAAACCGAACCACAAGCATTTTTTTTCACCTCTCAGAGTGGATCACACTGTATGAGGCCCTTGTTATGGCGGCCACTTATAGACAGGGTTACAATTGCTGGAAAGATATGATATTTTCCTGTTTGGCTTAGCCTACCCAAGTTATTACACCCTAGGCTGAGTGATCTTCAACCTGTGATGCCAACATGTTCAACCACTAGGCCATTCAATACAGAACATATGTTTGGGGACAAGGAAAAACGACCTGTCACTCTTCCCCTTCATAAACACACCTGGCACCAAAAAAATTTCTGAAGCCTGCTATCAGGGATGGTAAAGGAGACAATGCAACAAACTATGGTCTGATAAAGGGCTAATTAGGCCCTTGATTAATTGTTGTTAACTGCAAAGATAAAAAAAGCCCACAAAAAGTGTTTATTTTCATCAAAGGAAAATCATTGAGAGTGTATTGTTGCCAAATAAAGCGTGCCAGGAATGGTTTAGCTTATTAGCCTCCCTCCGTATGCTATTTAAATTGGTATACTTTAGTTTCGTGATTGAAGGAGATGAAGCCACCAGCAGTTTAACCAGTGGGGGCAGTCTGTGCAAGGGCCGTCATGGTGATACATCTAAAGTCAAGACCAGTACGAAACTTTTATTCTTTTTCTATCCAATCCCACAACCAGAAAAAACTATTATCAACAACTAGCCGAAGATATTCCCAACACATTTTGTATAAAAACATGCACCGCAAAAACAATGAATTTACATGTAATCTCAAAAGTGTGAAAAATCATTTTTAAAGTTCTTAATCAGCACACATAAAATACCGTCCATATCAAATTGTGTAAGGTAACGTGATATTGCATATATACACCATAAAATGAAAAATGAACTGCAGGAAACTTAAGCAGCAAAAAGCTGTCTCAACCCGCACCAAACTAAAGAAAGCATCATATCCCAATCAGAAATTTTTATTTCGTCAAGTATTCCCTACAGATGGACTGCGTTTCGTCGTCGGTGCGATCCATCAGTGACATATACTTTATATATTTTGACAAAATTCTTTTGATAGGGAAAAACTCAAAATGAAAGTTTCAGATCAATTATGGATCACCGATGAAAAGGCCTGCAGTTTATCTGTCACCCATGCTACATTGATTTAGTGGTCAAACCTGTTTCTTGTGAGTGGCATAGTCATCATAGAATGTTTTGAACTAGCGATGAAGCAGTGGTTGCAAGGATTTATTCTATTTAGTAGGGCCATAGTACTTTACTACATATCACATGATCGTCCTGGAAAGTAGAGACTTATGTTAAAAACTAAATTTTGGCATAAAAAGATGTAAGACAGATCGTAGGTAAGCACAATTTGGTCACAGCCAGACTTTAGTTCAACTTTCAACAAAACCCAAGGCTTTCTATTTGCGGGCATGACAGTTGCCGTGTTTTGAAGACAAACTGTGTGTGTAGATTCATTACTTTCCTTCGAGGAAAGTAGGTGAAAATGCATGCAGCCAATTTTACTTGCCAAGAAGAGCAAGATAGCTAGAACAGAAAATTTTGCATTCACGGAGAAGCAAGAAGTTAGCATTCCTGGTCAAGCTGAATCTGAATCCTAAACAAAAATCTTAATTGCCTTCAACTGGTGCAGTAATATGGCTGACCACTGGCATTTGATATTCGAATCATTATTATTGGCTATTGTGCATTTTACAAACCATCACTATAATATTGCATTGAAATTTTCTGTACTTTCACTTGTCTGTTTTATTTCGTCAAACTTGATCCATCATTATCTCGTAATGATGTATATAGTGCAATTCAGATAAAAATCCAAATATATCTACTGATTAATGGCTCATGCTTGACAAAACATGCCTACTAGTCAGTATAAACTAACTGAAGATTATATTTGGTGCATACTATGTGCCTATTTTAAATTCCTAGAACTTTTAAATTCCAGACCTGAAAAGGGGATTCACAACTACATATTAATGTGAATTTCAAAGTTATTCGGAATGGAATCTCTATACAAGCTTTTTGTTTACCTGTTTATTTACTTTTTTATTATAGAAATGATGTAACCTTTTTTCAGAGAATTTCAATATAGTGTTGTCAAAAACGTTTCATTTGAAAGCAATGATTTCCGATGATAAAATTTCTCGTTATTCAACTGTGATGGAAAGCTAAGATGGTTTCAAATAGGTAGATTTGATTACTCAAGTCGAAAAAATTTTGTCCAGTTTGCTCATTTTGCTAGTGAAAGGTAAAGTCGAAACATTAACCATACATCTTTGAGTACGAGCCTTTGCGATATCATGTCTTGTCTCCTATTTGAACAGTCCAATTTGCCAAGGTGAGTTGTTGAGCCTTGCAAGCAGCAATACTGAGCAACACTGGCAAAAAGATGAATACCATCTTTTTCTATCAACTAACTGCCTTTCATTTGCAATACAGTGGCTTGCGAACCGATCTGTTGGTTTGTTAGTAAGGAGACAGCTTGATCAATATTGTTACTAGCAGCATTTAATGCAACAACACTGTCATCTTTTGAAAATCCCATTTTCAGCAACTTATCAATCTTATATTTGGGAACAGAATTTTCATCAATAGGTACAGGACAATCATCTGGGACGCCGAATGGCTGATGATATGCATTACCATTCGAATCCGGTTGATTTCTATAAACAGAAATATTGAATATGAAGTTAGTAAAGTCAATATAAAATTATTTTCATTATGACGAGGCACTTTAAAATCAAATTGAATAGCTAATATTCATATTATTGCCAATATATTGAAATGGGATTATGAGAAATTCAGCAGTTAGTTGAGAATGTGCCGCTGATGGAGTAGCAATAGCATATTGAACTTGCTGACACATCAATATCCCTCTTGCTTGATAAAACATTTACATCCCTATAATAAAATCTTGATTTTTAATTCAGTGACTTTATTTGATATGTACATTTGAATAAGTTTCACTATGCTTTAGGGAGTTTATGAATGAAATTCTGCATTAGATTTAAGTACGGTATAGTGAAGTATCCTAAATTGCCCAGCAATAAAGACAAGACTGGGAACTCCTTTTCTCTGAAAATAGGAATGTTTTCTGTTTTGATGTAGTTGTTTGTTCCTTCATACAATTTAGTAGCTCTGCGTTCTAAAGATCTTTACAGTTTGGACAGGCCTACCAAGTTTTCACACCATGGGTTAACTGGTGGGCTCGGGTTAAAAAGCTGGTCTTGCCAAGACTGGAACCCGATATCTTCAACCTGTGATGCCAACATGAAAACACTAAGCCATCATGCCCACTGCAGGTATGAAGTAGCAAGTTTGGCACCGAAAAGAAAATATGTAAGGATGCACTGATGGTAGTTTATCCTTCCGTTTTATTGCATGGAGTAAAGTGCAATGATAAAATAAAATGAATATAAAAAAACATGAAACCTATGTAATGTAAGGATTTATTGAAGCTTCAACTCCTTATCACTTTTTTATGCCTTAGTGTGAGCATTTTGACAAAGGCAAGGATGTTATGGAAAGAGTATCGACTACTAGACAGTAAGTTCAGAAGTCTTTCCACAGACGTACACAAAACTCATTTGTGTAATGTTTTGTCTGGCAAATGTCAAATGAAAAGTTGAAAAATAAAGCTTTTCTTGTCTGAAAGAATACACAATGAAAGACTTACTTCTCTTGGTGGTACTGAGGTAACAGTGGAGATGAACCAGGAATGTACTTTATAATCGGAATATAATGGAATATTTTTTTGAATAAATTGTCAATGCTCTTTACCACAATTGCTGGCAAGGTGATGATTCCACGCAGGCTACAAACATCTGAAATACACAAAATATTATTCAGCATAGTTTACTTTGTTTTGAAATAATTAGCTTGATTCATAAAATTTTGTATAAGGCTTTAATTTGAGTATTTCAATATTGTATGTTGATCCTGAATAAGATGGTGGATCGTGAGGAGAATCGTAATATATATGTGCTAGATATTATGGTATGACATTTATTATGGGTCATGATTCTTTTTCACAATGGGGTGGAGGGGACGTGCATTGTACATCAAGACGAGATAAAATTCAAGCAAGTCGAGTTGAAACCGGCTTTTGGTTGAGAAATTGTTCCATTTTATCCTATGATATGTATTCAATTTATTTATTTCATAAGTTGCAGCCTCCAAACAAGGACAGAATTGAATATGAAACTAAATTACTGGCAGGGTGGAGAGGTCTATAACATCCTAAAAGCCTCAAGAGGGCTATATTTTTACTGTTCTATGTGTGAGTTAGCGTAGAACACTACTATATGTAAAATTTATTTTCATCGCATCCATTTCTTTTTGGTGTCCGACATTCTATCAGTCTGGTTAATGGTAGGAATGTCCAAAATAATTGATTAAAAAGTCGTGAACAGGGATGTAAGTTTTAAATTTCAAACCTATTCGAAATAATGCTAATTCAAATTGATTCTAAGCAAGCATTTTAAAAAAATCGTAATATATTACCGTTGCGCGTTACAGGTATCTCAAAAGGGTTAGGAATGAGTTTTTCTTTAAATAGAAAAGTTTGATTTGAAATTATTTTATAAGTGATTTGATTAAAAAAAAAATACTCGAAACTTACAACCCTAGTTTTGGATTCATTTTTGTAGTCCTTCAAACTCAACAGTTACAAAAAGTATACATATTCAGAAAGTAATTTTGAATTTCATGTTTTAACAATATTCTGATAAACAATTTTTTTTTGCTTGTTTATTATAGTATTTTTGAATCAAAATATTTGTTTCAAGAATAATTATTTGGCTCTGAAATAAAAAATTCCTATTTACCGTAATGGTATTCACTGCCTATATTACGATAAAATTCAATTTAGAATCAACAATGTGATCAACATGAAGCCATACTTTACCAGCTTTTAGACAAATAAATAAAAATCTCATACCAAATATGAGTTGATTATTAGCTAGTGGCAAGTATTTTACTTCCTAACGAATGTTGTAAAATTTTGTCACCATAAACTGGCCACTATGGTGGTAAAAAAATTTGTGCACATAATATTATGTAAGAATGAATGATGGCCCACTTGCGGCTCAGCTCTGTTTAATAATATAGTTTCTTTATAATTTCATTAAGTTTAAAAAAGTGCATTAGGAGTAAAGCAATTTTACTGGACTGGGAATTTGCATGGGTATTAATATTAATCATACAAAATTCCTGTCTAGATAACAAATAAATGTTGAATTTTTTCGAAAATTCTTGCTGATATGTTGAAAAAATAGGCTGTTTATTTTCCGAACTTCTATAAATATAATCAGATGAATTTGATTCAAAATGATATATATTCCGGTAATTCAAGATTCGATTTGAAAATAAATTCAAAGTTACAAACATTCGAATTTACAATTCGAATATCTTTTCTTCATATTATATCACACGTAAAACCTTTCCAAACTTGGTTCTAGAAATTAAAGACCAATGCGATTGTGTAGAAAAAAACTGTATCAAAAGAGGTTGATCATATTGAAATTGAACCATAACAAATCAGGTAAGAATTGTACAACCATAGGTCACATGCATCCATGTTTTCTATAGCTTTACCACTCACTTGGAACTTATGATATGATACATTCTATATAAATAACATAGTATTAAAACAAAGTCACAATGAAATTTATTGAAAACAAAACCTACATAACGATCCAACTATACATCCACTCAGATTACTAATGAATGTTGTGTCTTGTAGAACAACTTGTGATGCAATTAGAAGCAACCATGGCACTGCCATATTGGGAATCATCACAAAAAGAATGACGCTCTTCTTCATTGGTGAATTTTTGAAAACCAAAACAATAATCCCGAATAAAGCTGGTGTGAGCCCTAGTGCTGGGCAGCTGTAAACATAAAATTGTGTATCTATGAAAGAACAATACCATGAATAGGACAAAAGATGGCATATTGTTCTCGCTGGATGAAGACACCCCAGCATGAATGGAATCCAGGGTAAACTCAGTCACAAAATCTTTCAAAACTCACCAGATTGTGTATGAATGGAGAAATGTGCTTGGTAGAACAAAGACGTTTCATTGTTTAAATATAGGCATCTACTTAACAAATATAACAGATAAATTCAAACATTGGACCAGTATGTAGTAAAAATGTGTTGTGTCATACATAGAACTATGTATGTCCTACCAATGGTCTGGTACATGCTTGTAGGTTGAATCTCATTTTCAATTTAGTGTTTTATTCATATACCGTACAAATTTTTGCCAGAAAGGGCCCGAGAGAAAATATTCAAATCATAATTTTCACATCAGAATCGTGATTCAAATTAATATTAAACACAACTCAATACATAAGGAAAAGATAATGTGCAAAAATTTAAATATAATAAGAATTTATTCAAAAACATGACTAGTAATTACTGATTCTAGGGTCAGTTCACTCGTGGTGAATCTTTTAGCAAAAGTAGGATTTATGTCAAATAAAAATACATTGTACAATTTTTTATCATTCCTCATGTCAAAACGTCAATATTAGGAAATGGGACAAATGTACATAATTGAAATTTTTTTTATGCAATTTACTCTAAGCTGTTTCGGCAGCAGCAGCTCAAATGAGCTAACCAATATTATCACTGTTATGACAAGTGCTACATAAAATATAAAGTAAGGGAATGCGAAAAAAACATTTCATAGCGAACTGAACAGCTTCAAAATTTAAGCTGTAAATCTGTATAAATGATTATTATGATGAATTCATTTTCTTCCATTCGCAAACTCACAATTTTCTTCTAATATTAATATCATTATTAAGGTGATTTGAAACAATTACAACCATATAAATCAATTTGGAGAACAATAACAGTATCAATTTTCGTTTTATATATTTTTGAACTCAGGAATATCTTTCTGTTATATGTTACTATTACAAATAAATCATCTCTTCAGTTTGCACTAGTGCATATGTCTGTGAGTTCAAAATAAATATTTTCTGATGTTGACAAGCAAATCAAATATTGTGGCAAAACCATCACTGGTTTGTGAGCATTACCGGGAGGGTAATATTAAGTGTTTAATACATGGTCACAAAATCAAAACGAAGGTGTGTATTATAACGATTGCGTATAACTAACTGAAACTACAACAAAGCGTCTTCAACAACTCCATCGTTATGCTTTTTATTGTTAAGAAATACACCGATCAGAAATTTTATTTTGGTATGAATAATCTACAGATGGACCGCACCTTGGCGATGTCATCCATCAGTGACTCATATAAAAAAGATATTTGGAAAAGAAATTTTTGACTGGGGCATAATTAGAGCTATCCAAATCATACAATTCGGTTTATGATTAATAGATTCATACACCACTCTACTTGATATTTTTGTCAATTTGAAATCAACAGAATCAAAAATGTACGTAATATTCAAATAAATATTGCTTTATATATTTTGCAATCTGACAAATCAATTAGGAAATAAAAAAAGTTCGATTTTGGCCATCCTCACTCCCCTAGACAAAAGAGATCAGCCTCAGTAGACGGAAAAATTTCTCATTACATGGATGAAATCAAAAGTGTACTATGTCCAAAACATTTAATTTGATTCATGAATCCCGTTCATGAATCGTCAGATTCGTCTTGTCATTGATTCGAAATAAAAAAAATAAAAAATATGTAAACTTTGGAAAATATATGTACATTTTCATAGAATATATGACTTTTTGCAAAGATGTTTTTGTTTGTTTGTTACAAAACTATGATTCGAATATTTGATTCGATGGACAAAAATAATTTGATTCGATTCGATTCTGAAATCAAATAATAATTAATTTAGCCACATATTAACAGATCAGCAGCAGCCAGTAGATAAAGAAATTTTTTATTTTTATGTTATTAATGCGAAACTGTATGAAGAGACATTTTAAGAAGGGATATCATATTTGACTGATTATGATTGAGCTTGGCAGATGAAATTAATCGCTATATCCATTTTTTATCTAATAATGACATGACATACTAATGATAAGAGCAAATAATTTTATGTTCAGCCGATTTGTGAAAGTATAAATTAGGGCGACATAAATTAAGCCAACTATAGAAACAAAGAAATATTCCGTCACTTATTACTGAACATACCTGTACATCAGTGATGAATAATGACTCGAAAATCCAAGTAATATTGAGAAAAAAACTGTTAAGCTTGCAGAAAAGATTGCAAAAACTGTCATGAGAAACAAATACCGGATGCTTCCTGCTTGTCGTTCAGCAACTGTTCCAAATACAGCCAATGAAACCAATGATAGCAAAAGATTTTTTACATTCTTATGATGAACAACATATTTGATGAGTCTTGATACTGAGAATGTGTGAAAAATGTTACATATGTAGTAAAACCAAGAATTTATCCATAAAACATCATACAGCAAAATGATGACATACAAATAAAAATAATATTTTAAGTGTCTTATCAAGATGGTAAATGATTTTGAGAATATTTCACATAATTCTTTATCTATTTCCTATTAAAATTCCACTGCAAAAATACTGCCTAATAAAATACCTTCAACCAAGCAAAGTGAAAAGACAAGTTTAAAAATCATGACTTACATGAATGTGCCTTAATTTTGTCGATATGAATTTCAGTACTTCAGATTATTGAAGTATAATTTTCGTTGGGAAAAGTGGAAATTTAAAACAAATGGCAAAATAAAATGCTCTATATCGAAACACATTTCAAAAGTTTTTTGCTAAAAATTATCATTTCTATTTGGTCAGCTGCTAAAAGGTTGCTGTAAAAAGAACTTATATTGAGAGCATAAAATGTTTGCAAATAATTGTTGGCATGTTCTCTAGGTTAATTTTATTTCAGTCGATATGATATGGTCCACTGAGGTGAACACAGAACACCTCAAGATATTGCACACGTATAGTATTGCTCCAAGATAAAATTGCCCTTTGACTATAGAAAAAGGTTCAAAATCATCAACACTGCTAAAAATAGCAGTTTTGAAGGTTTTGAAGCATTTTTCCATCTTAAGCTTCATATTGTGTCGGCACAAGATATTTTGTCATTCTGCAACATTCAAGTGAATTATATTAAGACATACATAATTTTAATATGAAGGGAAAAAAATAAATTTACCTTGACCAGTCATAACCATATGAGGTTGAACACAGAGGATAACGTCAGTGAAATGTCTTGCTAGCTTTACTTTGTAGCAAACAATAATTGCCACAAATAGAACAGTGGTTACAACAGGCAGGTTGGTGAAATACCACTTCAATTTTTCAACCAAAGACTTGAACTTGATCATGATTTATAATCTAGTTAGCTGTAAATACTATTTCTCAAGTGTTATAATATTCAGTTTTAAATCTAAAAAGTTACAGATAGTTACATATGGACCTAAAAATCTCCTCTTCATAAGCTTTGACAGCCTGAGCTGAATGAAGATTCACTAGCCTCTGCCTTTGTCGATACAGTTTATATCAGAAGCAAGGTCAATCACAGGTCGTCGTAGAGGTTGGATGTCTCTCTAAACGGCCTCTCTCAGTTTAAAATATTGGCAGCCAATTCTTTGCTAAATATGGAGACACCATGGGAGCATACATGAAAACACAGAACGTTATAAATACAGCAAAATAGAACTCTCAACTTCGCAACTATATTCAACTTATCTTCGTAACTGGTCAACTGTACAGGTATAATGGATGGAAGCAGTGAACAACACAGCAAACAAAACTACAGCACAATCACACCACGCAAAAGTGGGCGCTCCAACCATACTTATAAAAGTTGGATTCTATTAATGGACTTAGGAAAATTACAGCTACTCGTTGCACAAAATTGAAGAGAGAGACGAAACTATACAGTCGAGGCTGCCGAAATAGCTGATAGTGTATTTTTGTTTTTAGTTTTAGTTCCTCTCATTGTTGTTTTTTTCGGAAGTGAACGCTATCCCCAATGCATTTTTTTGAATCCACTCAAATTTGAAACCTTTGAAGCTAACATTCAAGTGTGTTTTTAAATGACAGACGCGCATACCTTGTGTTGAGGTTTTAAATCTTATTTCAGATTTTGTCTGTTTTCTAAATGCTTCGCCTTTTTGCTCTGTGCGTTTTTGTTGTGCACATTTTTTAGCTTTTGGAGATGATTGAAATAAACTTATTACTTATAAGGTGTTTGTCCAAGAAACTAACACACTACAGACTATGTACTTGAAAATTTAAGAAAACCCAAATTCCCTAATCCCATTATATTATTTTTGGTGAAATAGTGCAATCCAGATCCAGATATTATTTAGCCTACCGATTAATATTTTATTGAATGAAAGCCTCACATTCAATCAAACTCACACAATTTTGATACCAATAGCCAACTTATTACCATAAAAGGTAGCACAATCATGAAATTTGGATATATTGTTAGGCACCCCTAAAAAACCTCGCATACCAAAAATGACGTCACTTCATATGACGTCATAACAAGCCTCGCACACGCCCTCAGTGACGTCCTAAATCAAACAACACTGCAATAACGCTATGGCGTTAGCGCTCATTCTCCGTTTACGCACTCGCTCAATTACTTTCTTTTGTTCTCTCCTTTTTAACCTTCGGTCATTCATCAAACGGGTAAACGATTTAACACCTAACGCCATATATGAACCGCGCTAAGGCCGATTCAAACCAAATAAAGGCCATACGTGACATCTTACGGAAGCGATAAACGTGAACTCCACATGAACATGATGGACTGGCCATGCGTGTCGCTAATTCCCCAATGAACTTTTTTAATGACCTGAAAAAGCTAATATCCCCAGCATGAAAAATTATTGCCATAGCCATAATTCCCCTGAAAATGCCAATACCCCTTCATAAAGATGATTAGTAAAGTCACGAAGTCCTTAAATACGCTAATATCACCTTATGAAGTTGAGTGCCACGGCCATAACGGCTCTATAAAAGCTAATATCCCCTCATGAAGTTTAGTACCACGACCATATTGACTCAAAAAATGCTAATATCCCCTCATGAATTTGAGTACCACGGCAATAATGGGCCTGAAAAATGTGAATAGCTCCTCATGAAGTTGAGTGCCACGGGCATAATGATTCTAAATAAGCTAATATCCCCTTATGAAGTTGAGTACCACGGCCATAATGGCCCTGAAAATGCGAATAGCCCCTCATGAAGTTGAGTACCACGACCATAATGACTCTAAATACGCTAATATCCCTTTATGAAGTTGAGTACCACGGTCATATGGACTCTAAAAAATGCTAATATCGCCTCATGAATTTTGAGTACAACGGCCATAATGGCCCTGAAAATGTGAATAGCCCTTCATGAAGTTGAGTACCACGGGGCATAATGACTCTAAATAAGCTAATATCCCCTTATGAAGTTGAGTACCACAGCCATGACGGCTCTAGAAATGCGAATATCCCCTCATAAAGTTTAGTACCGCGGACATATTGGCCCTAAATAGGCTAATAAACTCCTCATGAAGTTAAGTACCACGACCATATTGGCTCAAAAATACTAATATTCCCTCATGAATTTGAGTACCACGGCCACATTGACCCTAAATACGCTAATAAGTCTTCATGAAGTGGAGTACCACGGCCATAACGGCTCTATAAATGCTAATATCCCCTCATGAAGTTTAGTACCACGGCCATATTGACCCTAAATATGCTAATAAGTCTTCATGAAGTTTAGTATCACGGCCATATTGACTCTAAAAATGCGAATATCCCTTCATGAAGTTGATTACCATGGGCATAGGGCATAATGATTCTAAATAAGCTAATATCCCCTTATGCAGTTGAGTACCACGGCCATGACGGCTCTATAAATGCGAATATCCCCTCATGAAGTTTAGTACCACGGCCATATTGGCCCTAAAATAGGCTAATAATAACTCCTCATGAAGTTAAGTACCACGGCCATATTGGCTCAAAAATGCTAATATTCCCTCATGAATTTGAGTACCACGGCCCTATTGACCCTAAATACGCTAATAAGTCTTCATGAAGTTGAGTACCACGGCCATAACGGCTCTATAAATGCTAATATCCCCTCATGAATTTGAGTACCACGGCCATAATCCCCTAAAAATGCCAATACCCCTTCATAAAGATGAGTACTAAAGCCATGAAGTCCTTAAATACGCGAATATCACCTTATGAAGTTGAGTGCCACGGCCATAACGGCTCTATAAAATGCTAATATTCCCCTCATGAAGTTTAGTACCACGGCCATATTGACTCTAAATATGCTAATATATCCCCTCATGAATTTGAGTATCACGGCCATAATGGCACTGAAAATGTGAATAGCCCCTCATGAAGTTTAGTACCACGGCCATATTGACTCTAAATATGCTAATATCCCCTCATGAATTTGAGTACCACGGCCATAATGGCCCTGAAAATGTGAATAACCCCTCATGAAGTTGAGTACCACGGGCATAATGATTCTAAATAAGCTAATATCGCCTTATGAAGTTGAGTACCATGGCCATGACGGCTCTATAAATGCAAATATCCCCTCATGAAGTTGGGTACCACGACCATAATGACTCTAAATACGCTAATATCCCTTTATGAAGTTGAGTACCACGGTCATATGGACTCTAATTATTATTATTTATTTTGTATCATGATCTTGCTTCAGGCGAATACGCCTGTAGTTGTGTATAAATTAAAGTTGATTTGATGAATAAAAATATACATATATACTGCCTGGTGATTAGGTTCAATTACGTCGTGTTGTATCATTTGTGGTTCGTCGTAGAACTGGAAAGCATTATAGAACAGTGGTATGGAACACAGCCACCCCCTATTCTATAAGACTACACTCGCGGATTGCGTGAAAATGGGAAAAATTTAATCCCCTGAAAGGAAGATTGTTGCTACTTACTCGGGGATAAAATAATTTAATTTTGTTCACAAATCCCGTTAATAAGGCACAAATTAATGTTTTGTTTGACATTTGCGGATTTTGAGATTGTACACACTAAGCAAATTTTCCCGCGTGTTATTGAAATCGTTTATTCATGTCACGCACGTGTACCGGTCAGTCTGAGATTTTTTTTCGGTCGTGGAGGGGAGACATGACACTATGACAACAAATGCCAACAACCAAAGGATAAAATTTTGAATGCAAGCTTTTAACATGAAAAGTGCTCCATATATACATTGCAAAATAGAAATGAATTATATCATAATTAGATATTTGTTGAATTATCAACGATTTTAAGACTGACTTTCGTTGGTGCATGCCTATTTGATTAATATACGAAGGCTACATTCTGTTTTTTTTTTCTCGAAACTGTGATTCGAACTTCATATTTATTGTTTAACAATGGTAGCTGAACAACAAAAACTAAAGCAAGGTACGCTATGCTCTTCACGCTAGATAAACATGTGAATTACGAGAAATAAAATAAATATATATAATCTCGAATAAATTTTAGGTTTGCACGATAATTGCATAATAATTTATTATTTTGCGGCTTCATTGATGTCAGTTGCTTACGTTAAAATATATCCAAAACCGTTTGAATAAATCTGGTGGAAAAGACACTTTTATTTATTCATAGATTTTCAATGTGCGCGGAATAGAGTTATATGATATGAAAGTGATGTAATAAAAGAGAAACGATATGATTATATAAAAAGATATAAGTCTGAAGACTTAATTATCGTTGACTCCCTTTTCTGATCTTGCTTCTCCGAACAAAGTTTTTTTCCCAATGGCATTGTCAGTTTACCACAGCACTGCAATCAATTTTATGTAAGAAGTTTTTTTTCACGAACTTCTGTGAACCGGGTAAGTTTGTGATGGAGATACCTTAGTGTTACTTCAGCGATTATATAGCTCTTTGTACTATAGGGAGAATCTGAACCAATCTCGATGGGAAAAAATCAATTTGCTGGAGTACAATGAAATCTATCTAAAGAAACGATGTTGATTCTTTCTAGATATACTCAAATGCTATTTCTTTAACTTAACCAATCGATAACTATTGTTCATAGACATCATACATATTTTGATCTAATAATTATATTATTGAGGACTCTATCCGCGCAATCCATTGCTCGAGTCAAACATGGTCCATGCTTAAACGACAGAACTCAAACGTGACATGCATGAACGACATCTACAACGTTCGGAAATTTTTTTACTAAAATTAAATTATTTTTATTCCAACGTATTATGTAGAAAAATTCCTGTCAGGGATTAAAGTTTTTCATTTTTCAAAAAATGTTTCTTACATAATAAGCAACTGTAGTCTTGTGCATGTATCTGATTGAATTAAAAAAAAAACTAATCGAAATTTCACGATAAATGTAAATGAAACTTCAAGATTAATCTTTTTAGACCCATTAGGGTCGTTTCACTGAATTTCATGAGGGGATATTAGCGTATTTATAGTCATTATGGCCGTGGTACTAAACTCCATGAGGGGGTATTAGCATTTATAGAGCCGCTATGGCCGTGGTATTCAACTTCATAGGGGGATATTTGCGTATTTAGAGTCATTATGGCCGTGGTACTCAAATTCATGAGGGGCTATTCACATTTTCTGGGCCATTATGGCTGTGGTACTCAAATTCATGGGGGATATTCGCATTTTTTAGAGTCAATATGGCCGTGGTACTAAACTTCATGGGGGGATATTAGCATTTATAGAGCCGCTATGGCCGTGGTATTCAACTTCATAAGGGGATATTCGGGTATTTAGAGTCATTATGGCCGTGGTACTCAAATTCATGAGGGGCTATCCACATTTTCAGAGCCATTATGGCCGTGGTACTCAAATTCATGAGAGGATATTGACATTTATAGAGCCGTTATGGCCCTGGCCCTCAACTTCATAACGGGATATTACCGTATTCAGAGTCATTATGGCCGTGGGTACTCAACTTCATGAGGAGTTATTCACATTTTCAGGGCCATTATGGCCGTGGTACTCAAATTCATGAGGGGATATTAGCATTTTTTTCAGCCAATATGGCCGTGGTACTCAAATTCATGAGGGGATATTGGCATTTATAGAGCCGTTATGGCCGTGGTTCTCAACTTCATGAAGACTTATTAGCGTATTTAGGTTCAATATGGCCGTGGTACTAAAATTTCATGTGGGAATATTAGCATTTTTGAGCCAATATGGCCGTGGTACTTAACTTCATGAGGAGTTATTAGCCTATTTAGGGCCAATATGGCCGTGGTACTAAATTTCATGAGGGGGATATTCGCATTTATAGAGCCGTGATGGCCGTGGTACTCAACTTCATAAGGGGATATTAGCTTATTTAGAATCATTATGCCCGTGGTACTCAACTTCATGAAGGGATATTCGCATTTTTAGAGTCAATATGGCCGTGGTACTAAACTTCATGAAGACTTATTAGCATATTTAGGGTCAATATGGCCGTGGTACTAAACTTCATGAGGGGATATTAGCATTTATAGAGCCGTTATGGCCGTGGTACTCAACTTCATAAGGAAATATTAGCGTATTTAGAATCATTATGGCCGTGGTACTCAACTTCATGTGGGGCTATTCACATTTTCAGGGCCATTATGACCGTGGTACTCAAATTCATGAGGGGATATTAGCTTTTTTTGAGCCAATATGGCCGTGGTACTCAAATTCATGAGTGGATATTGGCATTTATAGAGCCGTTATGGCCGTGGTACTCAACTTCATGAAGACTTATTAGCGTATTTAGGGTCAATATGGCCGTGGTACTCAACTTCATAAGGGGATATTAGCTTATTTAGAATCATTATGCCCGTGGTACTCAACTTCATGAAGGGATATTCGCATTTTTTAGAGTCAATATGGCCGTGGTACTAAACTTCATCAAGACTCATTAGCATATTTAGGGTCAATATGGCCGTGGTACTAAACTTCATGAGGGGATATTAGCATTTATAGAGCCGTTATGGCCGTGGTACTCAACTTCATAAGGGAATATTAGCGTATTTAGAATCATTATGGCCGTGGTACCCAACTTCATGTGGGGCTATTCACATTTTCAGGGCCATTATGACCGTGGTACTCAAATTCATGAGGGGACATTAGCTTTTTTTGAGCCAATATGGCTGTGGTACTCAACTTCATAAGGGGATATTAGCGTATTTAGAGTCAATATGGCCGTGGTACTCAAATTCATGAGGATATTGACATTTATAGAGCCGTTATGGCCCTGGCCCTCAACTTCTTAAGTGGATATTACCGTATTTAGAGTCATTATGGCCGTGGTACTCAACTTCATGAGGGGTTATTCACATTTTCAGGGCCATTATGGCCGTGGTACTCAAATTCATATGGAGATATTAGCATTTTTTCAGCCAATATGGCCGTGGTAATCAAATTCATGAGTGGATATTGGCATTTATAGAGCCGTTATGGCCGTGGTACTCAACTTCATGAAGACTTATTAGCGTATTTAGGGTCAATATGGCCGTGGTACTCAAATTCATGGGGGAATATTAGCATTTTTGAGCCAATATGGCCGTGGTACTTAACTTCATGAGGAGTTGTTAGCCTATTTAGGGCCAATATGGCCGTGGTACTAAACTTCATGAGGGGATATTCGCATTTATAGAGCCGTCATGGCCGTGGTACTCAACTTCATAAGGGGATATTAGTCTATTTTGAGTCATTATGCCCGTGGTACTCTACTTCATGAAGGGCTATTCACATTTTCAGGGCCATTATACTCAAATTCATGAGGCGATATTAGCATTTTTAGACTCCATATGACCGTGGTACTCAACTTCATAAAGGGATATTAGCGTATTTAGAGTCATTATGGTCGTGGTACTCAACTTCATGAGGGGCTATTCGCATTTTCAGGCCCATTATGGCCGTGGTACTCAACTTCATAAGGGGATATTAGCTTATTTTGAATCATTATGCCCGTGGTACTCAACTTCATGAGGGGCTATTCACATTTTCAGGGCCATTATTGCCGTGGTACTCAAATTCATGAGGGGATATTAGCATTTTTTTGAGTCAATATGGCCGTGGTACTAAACTTCATGAGGAGATATTAGCATTTATAGAGGCGTTATGGTTGTGGTACTAAACTTCATGAGGGGATATTAGCATTTATAGAGCCGTTATGTCGTGGCCCTCAATTTCATAAGGTGATATCAGCGTATTTAAGGACTTCAGGACTTTACTAATCATCTTTATGAAGGGGTATTGGCATTTTCAGGGGAATTATGGCTGTGGCACTAATTTTCATGCTGGGGATATTAGCTTTTTCAGGTCATTAAAAAAGTTTATTGGGGAATTAGCGACACGCATGGCCAGTTCATCATGTTCATGTGGAGTTCACGTTTATCGCTTCCGTAAGATGTCACGTATGGCGTTTATTTGGTTTGAATCGGCCTTAGCGCGGTTCATATATGGCGTTAGGTGTTAAATCGTTTACCCGTTTGATGAATGACCGAAGGTTAAAAAGGAGAGAACAAAAGAAAGTAATTGAGCGAGTGCGTAAACGGAGAATGAGCGCTAACGCCATAGCGTTATCGCAGTGTTGTTTAGGACGTCACTGAGGGCGTGTGCGAGATGTCGTTTTTGGCTTGTTATGACGTCATATGACGTCGCAGTGACGTCATTTTTGGTATGCGAGGTTTTTTAGGGGTGCCTAACAATATATCCAAATTTCATGATTGTGCTACCTTTTAAAGGTATTATGGTACTAAACTTCACTAGACCCGACAGTATAGAGTATAGCCTATATACGGTACAGTGCAGAGTATGCCGTGCGGTAGCCTACCTACCGTATACAGTATATAGTGCAGAGTGTGAGCTCATAACTCGGTGACTCTTCACACCTGCTGTGACTAAATGCACCAGAATGACTAAGGGAAAGCGTCGGAGGCTAAGGGGAAGCGTCGGAGGCTAAGGGGAAGCGTCGGGGGCTAAGGGAAAGCGTCGGAGGCTAAGGGGAAGCGTCGGAGGCTAAGGGGAAGCGTCGGGTGCTAAGGGAAAGCGTCGGGGGGTAAGGGAAGGCGTTGGGGGCTAAGGGAAAGCGTCGGGGGCTAAGAGGAAGCGTCGGGGGCTAAGGGAAAGCGTCGGATGCTAAGGGAAAGCGTCGGGGGCTAAGGGAATGCATCGGAGGCTAAGGGAAAGCGCCGGAAGCTAAGGGGAAGCGTCGAGGGCTGAGGGAAAGCGTTGGAGGCTAAGGGAAAGCGTCGGGGGCTAAGGAAAGCGTTGGGGCCTAACAGGAAGCGTCAGATGCTGGGGGAAATCGTTGGGGGCTAAAGGATGCCTTCGGCGCCTTAGGGGAGCTTCGGGACTAAAGCGAAGCGTCGTATTATTAGAAGAAGCATAGTGAGTTAAAGAAAATTGTCAAGGGATAAGGGGAAGCGTTGGGGGGTAAAAGAAGGCTTAGAGGGATGAGAGAAAGCGGGGAACGCTAAAGGAAAACGTGTTTTTTTGCATTCCTCGATGTCATCTTTGGGTGATCGAATAGAAAAAAATTATTACCTGATATCAGATTCAGATTTAAAATACTCGATTTGCAGCTAGAAAGGTTGAAAAGCATTCGCTAAGGCTTATTAACCCATTAGTGAGTGGATGGGTTCAACCGGCTTATCCCAATATTAAAACTGCATCAGGCAAGGTTGGAAGCAGCATCTGGAAGGAATCTACTAAATACCACTGATTATGCTACGAACCACATGAAATGAAAAAGAAGCAATTGTAGCACAGGCGAAAAACATCCCGTCCTTCCCAATTGAAACGCTATAAATGGCGTAGTGTCAACGGTTTCCACCGGGGATGCGAACTGAGTAGGAAAATTTCTAAATAGTTCTAGTTCAAGCTCAGAAGTCAAAAAGAGTTCGAGTTCATGCATTTTTTTTTACAGTTTTAAATCAAAATAAAACAAACGTCACATCTTTTTTGACACTTATGCAAATAAACCCCGAGAAATATAAATCTATAAGGGGGTAAATGTGTGGCATATTCATGTTCACTGTTATGAATTAATTCACTCATCCATTGTATTCATATTCTATACTGGTGGCATATACATAGTGTCAATTTTATTACGGTTTTTATTTAGCGTAAATTGAAATTAATTTTTCGATATGAGAATTGTGACGGTAAACTTTGCAGTGTGTTAGCTATGAATGGATTATTTAAATACAACGCGCATTCGTAACTGCAAACTGATGTAACTCTGTTTGGGATACATCCAGTCACCCCGATATATAGGATATCATTTTTATCTTGCGGGAGAGAAAAGCTGATAATACGGCGAATATTACGAATAATTTCAGAATCTCAATGCAATCTAAACTTCTCTTATTAATGGATAAAAATGTACTCGCTTTTATACACTTGCTGTGACCATCCAAGTTAGCCTTAGGCGGGATATTTTAATTTCTTTTCGTCAGACATGATCACAACATAAACATTGTTTTCGAACTATCATAGCAGGTGCATGGTGCTCCAACCTAATTAACCTGATATATTGAATGCCAAATTCTCCTAGTGGTCATGATTTTGACCATGGTTGCTACATATATATCGGCCCCCTAAACACGGAGTGACTTTGATTAGGCAATATGAATGGCTTCTGGAAATATATAACGATATAAAAAGAAAATAACAATAAAATGAGCATACATACGTAAAATTCACAGCTAAAACAAAAATTTATACCAACAAGAGAGGTGAAAATTTAGCAAGAGAAAGTAAAGATATAGAGAATGTAGGTTTGAGGGATGTAGAGTTGGCGTTTTATTTAATTAAAAATTGTTTTTGACAGATAGAACAATGTTTGAATTCAATATATTTCGTTACACAATGAATAGCTTTTGCGCCTTATAAATAAAAAATGTGGCATCGTTTGGCTTTGTAGTTGTGTTAGTCTTTGCCATCTTTGGGCTTTATATAAAAAAAGAGTTTTGGGGTTGATACTCGCTTTTTGCGAATATATCCTGGCGCGTTTACCGCTTTTTGCAGCGATGTTTTTTTTAAAGTATGATTAAACATTCTCAACTTTTCATTATCAACGTAAAAATCTATTCAACAAAAACTATTTGTTTGTATCTGTCACTCTCAATTAATTTGGTTCAATAAGAAAATTTACTGATATTACCACCGACGCACAATTAATCGATCAAAAAAATTATGCATGATTAAAATATCAATTTAAGTAATTTCTTTAAGAAATTGATAAGCCGAATTTTAACGCCGTAAAAGAAGAGAGAAAATACATGAAATGGTTTTCGGAGAGTAAGAAAATTTTAAAATTCTTTCACCGCAAAATAAACATTATAATGGCAAGAAAGAAAAACGCAGCACAATTTATAAAAAATCTGACATCTAAGCAATATAATTTCTTAGTTTTTATCAGCGACGTCTTCATTTTTATAAATTTGATTGTTCACTTTTTTGAATAACGTTTTTTTATCAACTTTTAGTTCTGTACATTTTAAGACTTTTTAGAAATCGTATCGACGCAGTCCGACAGGCAAATTCGTTGTTGCATTTTTTCTGATGCACATCCGCTCTTGTTGTTAATTTTGCTACGATCTTCTGTTCAAAGTAACATCGTCGTCTTGTCTTCTATGTCTCTGCACAACATCGATTCTTTAATTGAGGTTGAACACGCTGAATGAAAAAATACGAACACAGATTAATGTTAGCAATGGCCCCTATACGCTATTTAATATAATCGTAAAAAACGTTACCTAACTGTTATTTGAAATTTTGTCCTGACTCCCGTGCTTCAATGATACGGCAATCTTCCACTTCCAAGGGTTTACCAGTCATAGGGGTTATATAATATCTTAACCCTGGAGGGTCAAGATAGAAGAACGAGATAGAGACCAAATTTGATATTCTTTATTATACTTCAACAAAAAGAATAATTCCAGAATCTCAATACAATCTAATCTAATCTTCTCTTATTAATGGATGAAAATGCACTCGCTTTTATACGCTTTCTGTGACCATCCAAGTTAGCCTTAGGCGGGATATTTTAATTTCTTTTCGTGATCACAACATAAACATTAAAAGCCCTCCACGTTAAAAGCTCTCAGCTCTCGACGCTTTCCCTTGTCCCCCGACGCTTTCCCTTGTCCCCGACGCTTTCCCTTAGCCTCCGACGCTTTCCCTTCCCTTAGCCCCCGACGCTTTCCCTTAGCCCCCGACGCTTCCTCCTAGCCCCCGACGCTTTCCCCCAGCCTCCGACACTTTCCCTTAGCCCCAGACGCTTTCCCTTAGCCTCAGACGCTTCCTCCTAGCCCCCGACGCTTTCCCTCAGCCTCCGACACTTTCCCTTAGCCCCAGACGCTTTCCCTTAGCCTCAGACGCTTTCCCTTAGCCCCCGACGCTTCCCCTTAGCCCCCGACGCTTCCCCTTAGCCCCCGACGATTCCCTTTAGCCCCCGAAGCTTCCCCTTAGCCCTCGACGCTTTCCCTTAGCCTCCGACGCTTCCCCTTAGCCCCCGAAGCTTTTTCTTAGCCTCCGACGCTTCCCCTTAGCCCCCGAAGCTTCCCCTTAGCCCCCGGCGCTTTCTCTTAGCCTCCGACGCTTCCCCTTAGCCCCGAAGCTTCCCCTTAGCCCCCGACGCTTTCCATTAGCCCCCGACGCTTTTCCTTAGCCCCCGACGCTTTCCCTTAGCCCCCGACGCTTTCCCTTAGCCTCCGACGCTTCCCCTTAGCCCCCGAAGCTTCCCCTTAGCCCCCGACGCTTTCTCTTAGCCTCCGACGCTTTCCCTTAGCCCCGTCGCTTTCCCTTAGCCCCCGACGCTTTCCCTTAGCCTCCGACGCTTTCCCTTAGCCCCCGACGCTTTCTCTTAGCCTCCGACGCTTTCCCTTAGCCCCCGTCGCTTTCCCTTAGCCCCCGACGCTTTCCCTTAGCCTCCGACGCTTTCCCTTAGCCCCCGACGCTTTCCCTTAGCCTCCGACGCTTCCCCTTAGCTCCCATCGCTTTCCCTTAGCCCCCGACGCTTTCCCTTAGCCTCCGACGCTTTTTCTTAGCCTCCGACGCTTTCCCTTAGCCTCCGACGCTTTCCCTTAGCCCCCCGACGCTTTCCCTTAGCCTCCGACGCTTCCCCTTAGCTCCCATAGCTTTCCCCTTAGCCCCCGACGCTTTCCCCTTAGCCTCCGACGCTTTTTCTTAGCCTCCGACGCTTTCCCTTAGCCTCCGACGCTTTCCCTTAGCCTCCGACGCTTTCCCTTAGCCCCCGACGCTTTCCCTTAGCCTCCGACGCCTTTCCTTAGCTTCCCCTTAGCCCCCAACGCTTTCCCTTAGCCTCCGACGCTTTCCCTTAGCACCCAACGATTCCCCTTAGCCTTCGGCGCTTCCCCTTAGCCCCCGAAGCTTCCCTTAGCCCCCGACGCTTTCCCTTAGCTCCCGACGCTTTCCCTTAGCCTCCGACGCTTCCCCTTAGCCTCCGACGCTTTCCCTTAGCCCTCGACGCCTCCGACGACATTTTAGTACTTCCCTACTTTCACTGCTCAGATATGGTACATGATATGACATGCACAGTGCATCAGATCCTTGATAGGTCGAGCCAATTCCTTTTTTTGTAATCTATTTCGCAAATTAATCCATTTATAGGTTACCGGAATTTCAGTGTCTGACTTATGCAGGAATTTATCATGAACAATATTCAGGAGCTTTATCCAAAAAGAAAACATCCACAATACTACAGTATATGACATGCAAGTGATGTGAGAAATTGAGGTCAAAAATTCTTGCATTGTATATAATAAGTAAGGTACACAATTTCAGTCAACCAATCATACAACTCTGACTCTGAACTCAGACTGTCAGAACTGACCAATCCTCCTCAGCATCCGGTATCAATATAGAATACCCGACACAGCGTATACACCGGTAGTACTAAATTGTCGTCGGGCAATAAGCCTCCGACGCTTTCCCTTAGCCTCCGACGCTTTCCCTTAGCCCCCGATGCTTTCCCTTAGCTCCCGACGCTTTCCCTTAGCCCCCGATGCTTTCCCTTAGCCTCCGACGCTTCCCCTTAGCCTCCGACGCTTTCCCTTAGCCCTCGACGACATTTTAGTACTTCCCCGTATACACTGTATAGTACGGTACAGAGTATAGTCTAACGAGGAATTTTGCAAATTTTAGCGCCCTCTTGCGCCACGTCCCGGTACCTGTCAGTGGTAACACAGCAACAAGCGCCACATTTAACGTCAGAACAGAAGCCACTAAAGCACTCTTACACAGTAAAAATATTTGTCTTGGGAAGTTTCCAAAAATCATGCTTTTTGATTGTCAGAATAACGTTTGGTAGAAGATAAATAATACTAAAAAAAATGAACAGATGAACTATTTGATACAACTTATATGTCAAATTGTGATTAGAGATGGAAAGAGAGCTAAACATAGTCAATAAAAAGTACATTTAATAGGACAAATTATACAAAACTGTTTTTTATGTAAGTAATAATAACCGTATGCTTCAAATCTCAAGACGAAATTTTGTGCCACAGGTCTCGAAACAGATTATTTAAATGAATCGGGTCGAGAGAATGGTGATAATAAAATACAATATTTTTACATCACAGAAATACAACAAATAAAATGAATAATAACGGAACATCCACCCACCAATCGGGCATTCTTCCGAGTAATCATAGCGTTAGATTCAAGAGTTTAATATGTAAGACAAGGTTGTAAATAAAAACAAACCGGACGCAATTTGTACACGGTTTGCCTAGTTCTATATCCGATTTGGAGTACATTGATAATGAAGTGATGATCGATGTAATAGACCAGTAAGTCTAGTCTGTAGAGGGCCATCAGTTTTACGCGACATTTTTAGTTAAGCTTAAGTCACTGATGAATAGACAGACTGAACTACAATGAAATACGCACACAATTTTGGAAAATCTAGTGTAGCATTGTCTATATCTGTGCTTGAGAATTGAACTGGCGTTGTTCATAACCAAAAAAAAGTTTACTGCAAAATCCGGTGTAATTTCGCATTATCTAAATCATGTCACTTTGCTAATACCCTACGGATTCGTGGAAGAACTTTTTTAGAAAAAATGAATGTGTTTTTTTTTAAATAAATTCAGAAAAATTAAAGGGCGTATGTCCGGGCAAGAAGTTAAAATGTTCAGGCTCATTATGTTTGTGTTTCTCTCTCGCATTTCGTTTGATTGGAACAGACAGTAGTTATCACTCGTCTAACGCTTGCAAGGCCAGCAGATGGAAATCCCTCAATCTGATTCGTTGTCTGACAGCAATCCAACGGATGTATCCGTAAGTGACAGTGACGTTGGTCACCGGCGATTTTTCCAGCAGTTCGGAATCTTCTTACCCAAGGCGTAGAAGACCGAAGTTACGGCTTCGTTCCAGAGTGAAGTCATCGAATAGAGTCGGTGAGCATGGAACGAGTCGTCAAATAGATAATATTGTGACTGAATCTTCCCTTTCCTCTTTTAGTATGTAACAAGGTAGAATGCTGTGATCTGGACGCTTATCTGGGCTATTTTTGAGCACAGAATATACCGTGAGCGTGGTCTGAAGATTGGTCCTGCCAGCAGAAGGCTATACTCGCGAAAGTAATATTTGGATGTTGGACACAATATTAGCGAAGTATGCAAAATCAAGTTCTTTAACACTTTTAGTGTTTCAGGAATAATTTTTCGAACAATATTAAACAGAAAGAGCATGGTTATCTTGTAACAATGAACAGAGGAGACTCAATAAAGATCGAGAGAAGTTTACGCGACACAGAGAAAATATACGAAAGCAGAAGAGCAAATTCCCTGGATATGTCAGTCCTTAGTCACGTAGACACAGTGAAAAAAATATTTGTCACCTGACTTGACAGTGACAAGAAGCAAAGAATCTGAAATTGAGCCAGCCCAGGAGTGGCTGTGCAGAGAAGTGTTTTCATCACAATTTAACCTTTCATAATTATTTGAATGACACTTTGTACCAATTGTGAAAAATTTTAAGCCAGGTAAAAGTGTGTAGCAACAGAAAGAGAAATTGAGAGGGCCAGAATAGAATAAAAATTACATCTACAAAAGCCAGAATTGGCGTATAATGAGAAAAAGGTTAGACAAAGAAGTTTGCGAAAAGGATTGCGGACATGAGGTAGAAGTTTTGATTTGGAAAAATGCTATCCATCGCATTGCCTCACGTCGCCGGAGTCGTTGTATTCGCGTCCGGACATTCAAAATTACTGTGTGTGATTACAAGTCTTGTTCCAGAATTTGTTACATGTGGGACGAGACTGTGATAGGAAAAGGTGGTAGATATATATAGGAAAGTGACAATAAATGAGTGGAACAAATTTTGTGGTATCATGTGTCACAAAACTTTACCCATTTTATGCAATACTTTGTTACTAGTTTAGTGTAGAACAGGTGTAAGTCTTCGTTATACGTGATTATGTTTAGGGTATAAAGTGATTGAGAAGCTATACAATGCACAGACAAGGTGGTTTAATATTTGCTCATAATGTATCAAAATATGGTAGGCGGGGCATTTGCGACAAAAACGTCATGGGGAAAAAATTAAGTTTCAAACGCGTTTTTCTCGAAACTGCTAAAATGTGACATACGCCATTTCAATTCTCAGCCACTGATATTTGAATGTTCTTTTTATCAAGCAAAAAACTCGGAAAAATTTTTGCGCCACATATGGTTGAAAATATTTTAGCCTACATGTGTGTCGAAAAAAGTATCTTGTTTAGGAGTAACTTGAACTTTTAAAGTGAAACAAAACGTCCAGGGAAAAATGTTTTTGGTCCTTTGTTGTGAATAATCACCATTTTGAGATCAGTGGACAGTTTGCGCACCAAAATCGCTCAAAAACTTTGCATATTTTATGGTATTTTTGAATACATTTTAGAGGATTGTAGAGTGGGTAATTTACCGTGGAGCTTTTAAATTAATTACCCCACTGATCTACCACAAAAAGCATGGTGAGAGCACGTCTAACGGAGATGACGTTGTTATTGTGATCGATTCCTTTACGGTGTTTACGCCCTTGTTGTATCTAACACCAAACTGCTATATGTGTGCTTAGTTTCAGACTACCCCGAATTCAATGCAACAGAGTGATGTATCAGTATATATAAAATTTGAATAAACTCAAATATTATTGGAGTACTCTAAAGGCATGAACGTGCTTTGGTGCCAGTTTCAAAAATTGTGGTGGAGTGCACAATTTGCGATGAACCCATGACAAATTATGGCATATGTTTCTGTTTTGTTCAACCTGGAAACGTTTTTCACCCACTAAAATCGTTCGGAATTGGTAACTTTTCTTTAATATTCTCCGCGTTTTATCTTTAAGTTTTTTTGCGGAAGTTTCGAATAAACGTCACGGGCTACGATCCCACTGCAAACTGAACGAATATATTGTCACATATATTTTCAAATTTAATTTTTGTTTCGTAATTTAATCCTTAAGCTATTCTATGTATGAAGTCATTTTAATCTTATAGGTTGAACCATTGACACATTGCTATGTTATGTATCACATGGTATTACTTATTTTCTTATCGGTTTTACTATATCATTTATGATGTTATCAATTTTATTAAAACTACCCTTGTGACTTATACACTGTGACAAAATTGCAGTAAATTTACTTTTTATTTGCAGTGATTGCATTTTCTGGAATCGCTTTGTCGATGGGCCGAATATAGGGTATTAATCGACCACGGACTCACCACGGATGTACGTTCCATCAACAGGCCAGAATTGGCATACAATTTTATTTTATAGTTTTATTTCAATATCATCGAGTAAAATTACTGTCAAAGAGTAGTGATTTTACTGCAATTTTGTTACAGTATACACATGTGAAAAAGCGCACCATTTGATGTGGTTCAGTTTGTAATAATCATTCACCACTGAACTGGTTTGATTCAAACAATTTGCTCCAGGCGTAAATATATCCAAGTACCAATCTTTTTCCTTACAATTTGTGTGTGTTGTGTTACAATCTTTTAAATATCTGGTAAGATACATTAACTCAACATTTTATCAAATAATCTCGTTGACACAGGAACAATATCATTTAAACCGCTAAATATTGATTATGTCAAAAGTCGGAATTGAATAGTTTTTTGACGAAAGATATATTACAATATAATTTAAATATCAATATGAAATGAACTACCGTTTGTATAAGAAAGGTTTGTAATAATTATACCCTATATCTTGGTTTAACTCAAGTCATGTTAAAAGGCAAAAGTTTAAAAAAATTTTTTGACTGGTTGTGTTAGCCGCATTTTTAGGCCATAATATGTTGCGACTTTTTGACTCCCCTCATTATTTTTGTAAATAATATATTTGAGCAAATATTTTTGATCATTTTACCAAAACTTCGATTGCAATCTATGATTCATAAGTCACTGGGGGACCGAACTTTGGAAGCGCATCCATCGTTACCAAGATCTGAACGAAGTTAATCCTAATTAAAGCTAATCCTTGTTTTGAACTGCGCAAAAAATAACGACGCGAGTAAAACCCCTACAGAAACAACAGATTGTTCAACGTTTGCTAAAACATGCAATGGCTAATTAGAAATATTATTTGGTCACGCATTAGCCATAAATGGACCTGAGTGACTCTTATTTAAAAAGATATTTATCCGCAGAAATGTTTGACTGTGTCCGCTGCTCATTCATTGGTAATAACCATAACATGATATGTGATTGACGTCGCTAAATATCGTGGTCACCACAAGTCCGACATGTGGCGCCATGGCGTTACGTTTCTAGTAATTTCACTATTATCAATTCTTATAAATTCATTCTGATCGACATCCGCAAACTACCAATTACGCGATTAACATGTGATTTGTGGCTTTAGGTAAACTATTGAAATAATATGTTTCATTACACAAATGCTAATATATACATAATGAAACTTGTACTATGCAAGAGCCAAGTAAACTGATCGTTCAGTACAATTTTACAGGTATTTCTAAGTTGTAATATTTTTTTTTTGTAAAATGCAGCAAAGTTGTGTTGGTTAGCTACCCAATTAGAAAAAATTTTCAAAACATCTCTGCCAGAGAATGAGTCACTGACAGATCGCGTCCATCTGTGGCGCATGTTTGACCAAATTAAATTTCTGATGGCTAACGTGTATGAGATAGTAAACCATTGAAAGCTAGTAAGTTGTTTGTACAATTTAGACTACAAACTTGAATCTCTGTGGTAGTTGAAATCGCAAACACTCGGACTATCGCCCAAGGCAGATACCACTCACTGTACTTCACCATGATGGTTCCATTCGGGATATTTCCGCTCAGATTGCAGTTTCTGGTATTACGTCTTGCAATAGCTCTTTGCCAATAAATGGCCGTAAGTTATTCTCTTTTATAGGCACTGTTTCTCCGCCTTAGAGTGATTTTCATAATGAATGGCTAATAATGAAACCGTCAAGCAACAACTCCCGCAAAAAGCATATTATAAATAGCAAGGAAACAAAGTTCAACTGAATGGACGAGAGAGAAATTAGTTACTGGAAATTACTGAGGATTAAGATGCATATATTATCAATGCAATAATATAATCATTACACGGGGCGTACCTCGCTTAGACGGACAAGATATGTTCTTATTGGATCTCGTCGTACAAGAGAAACCATTGAAAGTTGAGTATACAATTAAAAGTAAATTGAATGAAATGCTGTCAAATGTGGTTCACTGGCGTTTCGCACAAATTTAGACACCAATAAAACGGTTTATTGGCCATAAGTAGAGTCCACTTACTCTTGAGACTCCACATCAGTGGAAAAAAAAGTCAAGTCGGTCATTTTACGTCGGTTACACATGGAAAAGAAACAGCAAATTTCAATGAAAAAAAATTATGATGGTGATTTCGTATTAAAGCATAAACGACGGGGTTTTAGATTCAAACTACCAAATGTTGATAAACCGCCAATTACATCTGTATAATTTATTATTGTGGTTCCGACGTCGGTAACTAGGGGATTTTACCTCGTTATACCGATTATAACCTAGTTTTTTCTTAAGCTAGGTTAAGTTAAACGGAGTTACCACAAAACTGAATAACAAGCCGAAAATTGTCTAAACTTGCAGATTTTACCTGATAGATTCACGAAGTAAAATTTCAAATAGCAAACCCGGTGAAAGTTAGATCCGTCTTATTGCTGTATTTAATACTTTGCCTGGAGAGAATGGTGTTCCGAATTTATGTTTTTGAATATATTCGACCCATTACATACCCATTTAAGTCACGAGTTTCGTGCTCTGGCAAGAATTTTCATTTGTAATAAACTAGTACTTCTGCGGCAGGCTATGTGCTCACATTTGTAATAAACTAGTACTTCTGCGGCAGGCTATGTGCTTACAACGGATTTAATTGAGCTACCATGCTGTTGTCGATATCGCTACCGATAATCTAAAACAAACCGATATTCTCGTTAGTTAGCTCTACTGCTGATACCAGTTCTCAACTGATGAACTTTGAATTGAAAATTCGGGACAAAAATTCAAAATTGCGAGGCCATAGTCACTCAATACGCATTTGATTTCTTTGATATATCCCAATCAGAAATTTCATTTTATTATGCATGGGCCACGGATAAACCGCGCTTCGGCGGATTGATTGTCTAAAATTTTTCTGACTAGTTTATTTTTTACTTAGTTGGTTCTGATCTTCGGAACATATCTATACTGTAGTATCAATATAAAATGCTTTGCTTGAAGAATGTTTGGAATGTTACTATAAGCTAGCAAAGTGTATTGCATTAAGCTAATAGGCCCGATCTGTCGCCAAGATATAGTTCAGATAACGCCCTTGGCGGATTTTTTACTAGTTGGAAATCTAATAAACTCAAGGAGAGCTTTAGGAGCGGTTAGTGGATGGAAACTACTTAAACAAAGTATCGCAAGCGATTGAATGCAAATTGCGTATTGCCGTTGATCATAAATGATGAATTTTGCAGACAAAATTTCATAACAAAAATATCTGAACTGAAAAGTTTAGCGGAAATGTCTCTCTCTCTCTCTCTCTGTCTGATGTTCAGAATAAAGGAAAGCCCTATTCAATTTCAAAAAACAAACATTGTTCGTTGTTCACTTTTTTCGAATATCCTGTCAATTACTAACGGCTAAATTGCAGTATTTTTGAAAGTAATATTAGGTTATAGGACCTACGACTCGTGGTAGTAATTTGTAGTTCCGAATTTCAAGTAGAAGATCATAGCCCTTTCTGCCTAGATTCTAGACTGCAAATTAGATTATTAGCCACAGAATCTAGTACGACACATGAGAATTTCTTAAATTAATTTTGAAAAAGTAGCAGTTGCCAAAAATGACTAATAAACTAATTTGCCGTTTAAAATCTAGTTAGAAAGCTATGATCTATGAAAGCTATGCGCGACAGTGATTTGAGACACTTGAATATGTCTCTTTATAAATTGTCCGGCAAAAAGTTTTTTCATGACTAATGATTTACGAACACGTACCTTCAATTTGCAGAAGTTTTGACCTATTTCTTCTAAATTGGAAATTATATAAATTTAAAATTCTTATGACTTTCCCTCATTTTTAATTGGCGGGTGAATTCCTTTGAAGAATATTTGCATTTCTATCAGTCTACGATCACAGGAAGAAGTTATTGATTTTAAATTATGATTATCATGGTAACAACAAACAGTGGGCGTCAACGAAAGGCAGAATTTTTGTCGCACCATAGCAGGTCAAACCAGTCTAACATAAACCACTGACAATCAGCCACCATTTTGTCATGGACCAGTTATTGTAGATTGGAATGGGTATACGCCCACGACATTCCTTCTGACTCTCATGAACCGGTTGGAAAATTACTATGTCCGGGTGTTTTGTCAAGTATGAGTCACTGATGGGACGCGCCTCCGAGGCGCGGGCCATCTGTGACTCATGCTTCGCAAAATATATTTTTTTGATTAGGGAAATACTAGATTTATCAATCGCCTTATCATGAGATTTGTAAAACTTGTTTTTTAAACATACGTTTATATAAGTTTGTTCTCAAAGAACTTTTACTTGTTTTTTTGGACATTTGATTCACCCAGTTTAAATTATAAGTTATCCTAGTTATTTTTTAGTTATAATTTTCTTTTTAGTGTTTTACCTGCTATATTCACTCATTTTTGTAAAGGCGTCAAAAATTAACTTGGCGCCATAATTCAAGAAATTAGATAGAAGTATATTCAACAGGAAATAGATCATTCAGTGATTTGAACAAGTAAAGCTTTGAAAAATTCACTGAATTCAGCAATATTTGATTAGGTTGTCGTGAGGAAAATGTTGAAATATTACATTTGTACGGGCGTTGGTTGCAAATACGTTTCGAACATTTCCTGTTCGGGTGCTTGGTGAGCTCAGACGGTAATGGCGTCAGGATACGCTACGAGTTACGCATCACTAACGTCCTCAGTTCGAATTCTGTGTAGGATGTTTATATGCGACGGGATTGCTGGAAACCCCGCTGACGCACGGTGGTTTACGTAACCGATGGTTAAGGCTTCCTCCATCAACCATGTCCATGTAGACGGAAAATCTGTAAGTGGTTAGGCAAAAACCTCATCCTCGACTCGGAACTGGTATCTGCACGGGAGGTAGAGATTCACCACATGGTTAAGCCGTATGCCCGGTGTTTCCCTCCTGCAGGATAAAAGTGAAGTCCTATCTTCTCATATCCTAATAAATCTGAAAAGTTAAAAATATCAAAGTTAATGAATGTGTGAATGTGGTTGTGGTTGTTACCTTAATACGTTCCATCAAATTTATAAAAAATTGGACGGGTATCGCGAAATGAATGAATCAGAAAACAGTCCTATTTCTGAGGAAAGGAAAGAAATTTTCTACTAATTCATTATCTGGAAAAAGTATTAGCCATTAGTAAAAGACGACCTAAAAGCGTATCTGAGAATGTAAATGACTTCTTCGGTATTATTTTACTTATATAAAGCATACAGGACGTACTCGATAGTCAGCAGAGTATTAAAGTATTTCGAAGCACAATTATAGTTGGAGGAATCACGTTTACAGATGCCTGAACTTCAAAAATATGTAAGACGATCTATTCTGGAATTTAGTATAGGTAAAGCACGGTCTCCAATATGACACAGCAGGAAGTTTTGATGAAGAAAGGGGCTTTAATTGTTTGGAATGCTGTTCACCTCGGATTGGATTGAATTTCACGATATTTCATCATTCTTCTTTGCGCCTAATTAATCGAAATTGGCCATTTCCCAAAAACCTGACCCTTGACTTGTCTGGCCGAAATGCAATTTGGAAATCACTGACGCGTTCTGTCTATCGACGTTCCCAGTCGGAAAACATGTGATCAAACATATTTTGTTAAGTGTGGAGGCCACGGAGGCGCGGTCTATCATTGACTCGTGCTTGGCAAAATATAATTTCTGTCTGGTATTACAACTTTTTCAAGCCAACCCGATTAGGAAACTTAAGGGCTATACTAGCCTGTCGGGCATGGTCCATATGTGACCCATTTTTAACAAAATGAATTTCTATGAAAGAAATATAATAAAAGAAGGAATTTCCTCTTTCATTGTTATTTCAAAAAGAATGCTTTGTTCTGGTCTTTAGAAATATTTCCAAATATTCTTTTACAGGGTACGCTTTGTCAACAGGAAAGTGCTAAGAAAACTCGTAGTAAATTTCCATCTATATGGTAGGAGCTTGAAACAACATTGTGGCGGAAAGGCACGTTTTATGTCTAACCTTACGAAGCTAAATCCTTGATAAGCCTCCTTGATTTTGAGTTGAAGCTGTTGCTATTAAACTATGATCAGGTGACGAAATATTACAGGATATAAATTCCAAATAAAAAATCAGAATTTTGATTTCGTCTAGCATGAGCCACAGATGGACCGCGTCTATTCGATGCAACTCATCAGTGTTTCGTACTAAACAAAAAAGTATGTTGAAGAAAAACGTCTGATTGGGCGATTACACCCTTAATCCGCCCTTTAGTTATTTGAAAAGTATTGTTGTATTAAATATTGTTTACGGGTTGATGATGCTATGCAGAAAAGTCCTAATTCCTTTTAACGAAGGAGAAACATCTGTGTAGGGCAACATTATCAAAGAAAGTTCAAGTTTGTTGAAATTCTACACAGAAATGTTCATAACATGATAAGATCTGGATTAAAAATCTTGATAAAATTTTTGTGTAATGGAATAGGAAAGCAGATGTCTCACCCAAAAATGAATGAAAAAAAGCTCTAAGAGGAATGGTAATGCAAACCTTGATTATTTCATTTTCCAGAGATTTTTATTGGCATATATTGAAGATATCTAAGAAATAGTATACGAACTTTGAATGACGTAAAATGAACTCAATTTGAAGTCCCTTTTATTCTCTCACATCGGGATTTAATAAACCCCCATTTATTTATTTATTTTCATTCATGATTGAAATACCAAGAAAGTTTAGTTTTTATTATTCCCAAGACAAAACATAAACTACCAACAGCAACAAATTCATCGCTACAAAAGAACGCTATTACCTAAATTGCTAACGTCATATTGGAATTCTATTGTCTAATTTACGAAAAATGATATACTCTTGTTTCCCAAATCGCCGGCCCATTTCATTTGAAACCCTCTGTGGCATAAAAGGGAACGCAATCCGTAAAGATGCGCTGATAGACGACCAATGCATGAAATTTTTATGTGAAACAACACCTGGGCGAACTTCACATTTGACCTAAACAGGAAGAATGCGGTTGTAATTATAAATATGAATGAGGTATCAAAACATAAGTCAATGAAATACTTAAATCCCTCTTCAAATACACCGTATGGTTGGTTTATTCAATGCCTCGTATTAATAGGTACTTCATTAGTCAATTAGGCGTTTATAATGACAACATCGCGTTGACATATTTCGTCATGGTTTGGGTGTGTCAGTGGGTCAGTCAAACGTCCATTCAGGAAATAGACATCGAGTAGAATAGTCCACAATATGTGAAGATATTATGTCTCGTCCCAATTAGAAATATTACGTTGATGCCTGACAAAGCAGAATATCTGATCAGGAATACAATAAAACAATGAAAAAAAATCGACAAAACTATTCTTTACTGAGTATTGCCCATCCTAATCCAGAAAATTTTAGCAAAAGCATCTTTTGTTTTAATTATGGAGTCACTGATGGATCGCGTCGATGAGACGCGGTCCATCTGTGGCTCCTAATTAACTAAAATTTCTGATCAAAAAGGTAGATTGCGCTGCGAAGTCAAAGTCCATTTGTGTCCGATACACGACAATTATTCCAAAAATCACCTTTGAGGATATTAAGTCTATTTTTAAAAAGAATAGGACAAAGATCAAACCAAAAACACAATCGTCCAATAAGACGATGGTGCGTGTAGGCTCACTTAGAACCGCCCTAATCGAGATCGACTACACCCCTTCACCGCGTTACGACATTATCTTTTTTATAGAATCACGAACGGCAACGGGGTGGATCCAGTACAGTTTTTAACTTTCAGGAGACCAACTATGTCTAGCTTTCGAAACGTGAGTTTGAAATAAATAATTAACGATGCATTATATGTCTCTAATAGTGCCGGCCTCGGGAAAAATCTTACATTAGAACCATGGACACACGAAGACTCCTTAATCTCGACGTGAAAGGATTGGGGGCAACTTTCGGCATAGAAAAGTACAGCCAAAATTACGCTTTTGTATCTCTTTCAACATTGCTCTATGCTTCTTGAACTTTACGTAGGCTTCTGCCCTTGGTTGGAGCTGGTAACCTACATGAGAGATCGTGACCCGCTGTATTCTCGGCTTTCATCCTCATAGTATATATATATATATATGATATCGTATCTCTTGATATTACTATAAAATTAGTTATTCCGCAATGAAGCCCGACGTGTAAAATCGAACGAACGAACGTATAATACACATTACGATGTCAAGACACAGTTGGACCGCACCTCGTCGGCGCGATCCATCAAGGACAAAGCTTGACAAAATATTTTTCTGATTGGGATGCTATGAGATTGATTAAGTAAGTTTGGTCGTAGTGATTTTATGCCGAAGCTCAATTTTATTCAACTGTACAAGATTTGATATTTCATATTCTACTGGTGGTTGACACGATCAATGTCAATGGCAAGCTTCATATTCGACCGCACATACATCTGCCACGTAACCATGAAGAGGCAGACAGACGCAAACGTGACGCAATGTATAATCATCATATAACCTGCTCTCGAATATGTTATCCGTCACGCTAGAGTGAGATCGCGCAATTTCTATATTGTGAAGAATAAATTAAATATCATTCCGTCACGCCATTGTCAATGACAATACGAATGTTTTAAGTCCGTTGAATTTTGGTAACGGTCGCTCGTACAACTAGCACCACGCCTTTTCTATACCCCTTCAATTAAGAGTTAAATATAGTTTCAGATTAACATCAGATTAAAATATCACACTGAAATGCCGGGATTGGACGATTTTTTTTATTGAAATCCACTCTGAAAAAGGCTGGAAGCAGTGCCTAAAAGTAACCAACTCACCTAATAAAAAGGACCTAGTACAAGATGTAGTACCAGTAACTGCACGCTATGCGGAAACATTTGAGCGGAACTGAACTGCTATTTAAAGTGCAGTGTATGGTAACTGCCCTGAGCAATGGTAAAACCATCTACCACTTCTTTATTTGCCTTTTAGTATCTAACGACACGTGGGAAATACGTTAGGAATATTCTAAAGTCCGTACCTACAAGTAGCTTTTTAAAACTATCAGAATAAATTTGAAAATTATTTTTGGAATAGAGAAAATATGTCTCTGACGTTTGCAAAAGAAAAAATATACATAAGAGTTGCGTGGAATAACTAATTTTAGCCAATACTTACTAATTCCGTGTTGCGGGAAAAGTACAATCATAAATGAGTTGAATGCCATCTCTTAAAAGAAAGAAAATCGTGACAATCCGCGAATACATGTCATCTACCCAAAATTAGAGAGTTAATATTCTTGTAGAATGTCCCTGGGGCAAGCTCGAAATTATAATATGATTGCTGTCTAGGAACTGAAGTGAACAAACCGCTAGATTGAAACGATTGTATGCGTAGTAACGATGAAAGGGGCGTGTTCTCGGCGGCGACTTATCTCAATAAAATTCATTGACTGAAGATCGATTAGCAACAGGATATTAAGTTAAGCGAACCTGAATAAAAACGAAGGCGTATAAGATTGAATGTCGAAATGAATTGCAAATTATCTGCCCTTATCAACCGTGTGAAACAGCAGTCCAGCATCAGGAGTATTCCCCAGTAAGAAATTTTGTTTTGTTAAGCATCACCCATACTTGACAAACGTGTTTTGCAGATATTTTCTAATTGGGTCGGGATGAAGCTTTTAAGAATATGAATAAAGTTAGGAAAGGTGAAAGAGAATATTCAGAATTGCCAATCGTAAGAACCTACAAGTGCATTCCCCTATATTGCAGCAGCACAAAGTAAAATAGAATTTCACATAGGTATTTTGTTTTCAGTGGATAAGTATACTATATAACTGATAGACGCTGCCGGACTGCTTCCCAAGTAATTTGAGTTCAACTGTTTCGAGAACAGTGCAAATAAGTATCCTCTCTATAGTGGTCGTAATTTGGCAACTGAAATTACCCGCCTACTTCGAATATTTCCAGATCCGCTCGCTAATGTGTAGTGGTGAGCTAATACTTCACGACGGCCTTGAAAGCACCTACATACGTGCGATTTTATGTACGCGCTTACAGAATAAATTCAACTGTGTGCTTTCTGGGTGGCAAAGATCGTGAGAGTAACCACTTCCAATAATGTCGAAACTGATATTTTTGGTGATCCAAGTGGATCAATTACCACGAGAATCCAAATTAGCGAAAGTGAGGTTTATGACGCTTTATCAAGATAATCACTTTAAATTAATCGGTGGATACGAATTTAGGACTCAAACACCGAATCTCTACGTGTTGGAGACTAGGTCATCGCTCTCAAATTGAACAGGCCTACACTCATTTTCCGGTCAATGTTCAGACAAGTAGTTGAAGAAGTGGTAAGGTTATCCCAAACCGAAATGTTCTTTGTTAAACATGAGCCACAGAGAGACTTCGTCTCGTAGACGCAATTTAGCAGTGACTCGTACTTAACAAAAGGGGATTAGTGGGATTTTTTTAATACCTTTGAGGAAGCTCAGATCTTTTCACATTCATATCGACGTGAGATGTGTATTATAGTGATCTATGTATATCTTCTTCAAATCACATTTACATTATCCTGATCAGAAATTTTAGTTTTGTCAAGCATGCGCCACAGATGGACTCACACAGAAGAAAAATGTGTGGGCCGGAACTTTCTGACTGGGATAGCCGAAAAATAATGTGAATGTGGCTATACCGACATGTGACATGTGTATCTTACAATAATATTAATTCTTGGCTGTTTATATTATCCGATTTTGATGCTTGATAGTTTCAGGTTTAGTTTGGGATTTTTTGATTCATTATTTATCCTGCTTTAGGTAGTTTCGAATAACATTCCGTAATTTTTTTTCTTTCAATATTAAAACGATCGTCATTTTTTCAAACGCCGAAAAGACGTTAAACTCGATTTCTGGGAATTGATGACGCAAAAACCAACGTTAATAGTTGCTCCTTTGAACCCAATGAGCACGTGTCAGATGCCCCATAGCCATGTATACAATGTGACGTCATCAAATAGGTATCTCTCAGTCATATTTGAGGAGAACTTAACACTTGTAGAGTTGATGAATGTCACGATTCACATAAATATATATTTGCTCAATAAATCACAAAATGTAACTGATTTTATCTGATGTCACATGATCTAGACCTGTGACGTTAACGTGACATTGATATTTCCATGTTAACGAATCAATCGCGATATTTTTATGAGAAACCCAAAACATGCATGCTCTAAGCTAACAGATTTATTTTTGTAAAAGAGTTTTTTGCTTTAAAAATTGAAACAATTGAAATTATTAAAACGGACCCAGAATTTGCACATGCGATTCTCTAAATTTTCGTGTAATTGATGAAATAAATTATCATATATGATTTTTTGTTTTTTTCACCATCTCGAACTGAATACTGGTAGTAATATGATATCGAGTGATTTATATACATTTACTATGTAATTGAAAATGTTAAATCATTGGAGGAATAGGCATTTTTCTCCCTCTGGTCGTTTTGAGTTATATGTATTACAGAGCCCTGTCTCATCTGTGACGTGATTCACTTTCGTTAAATTAGTATAGCTCCCTTTTAGGAAAAATGTTTCTTTATAAAATAAAAATATTATTTCATCGATTGTGAGATCCATCTGCTGCTCGCACTGGCGAAGGCTAATACCACCATATTCAGTAAATATGGAAGTGATAACCACGAGCTTATCAATGTGGCAGTGGACGTGATGTTCGCCATGTGTTATGCTTCCTCACGTCGTTTTATTTAATTTTGCACTAACCAATAACCTCATATAAAATAAATTGGTTTCTATGGGTATTTTATTCAAGTCTTTTACGATGAAACCCATAATCCACGATGAGATTATGCGCTCATACACATCTTTAATTACAATGAAATGTCAGAATCATCCTCATTATGGAGATTCCCTGCACTATAAGAAAGGCGTAGCAAAATCACCGATCTTTGACAGTAAAAATCTACTAATTTTTGTCCAATTATGGACTGTCGATGGAACGCACCGTCAAGGTACGTCCATCAACCGACCATACTTGCCATTCCTACATCAACGAGGCGGTTTTGAATTTTGGAAATATGCAATTACTGGGAATGAACAGTAAATTTAATGTACATTCGCCACAGTGTAATTTCTATTTCTGAAGCAATGATACACCAACGAAAGTGAAGTAGTACACGCCGCAACTAGCACGAATTCTGGTCTATGTACTCACAATGTAAATACTGTACCCATATGTGTTCATCTGTTCGACGTTATTGTACATTCATTTTTACGTGAATTAACTGTTCACCGTTCTGGATAATCTTGTCCGAACTTGCTTCATCAAGCTTGCAATATCTAGGGTTAAAGTTTGAAAGTACTTCAAATTTGAAGTTTACCCAGTTTACCGAGTTCATTTTCAAAGTACTTTTAGCTAGCTCCTAGAATTTATAACATACCTAGTTTCCCTTTTACCGAGTTTTCTATTTCATATTTTACATAGGGAATTTATTAGGGAAAATAGGTTAAATTACCTATTTTACAACTAGGTACTTGGTTGAAAAACTAGGTACCTGGCATAAAAATCAATGAAAACCGGTTTTTCACTACGAAAAAGGCTTTCAAAATAGAAGAGTTGAAGATTTAAACCTCCAAATCTACCAAAAATGCCTTAAATGCAATTGCCTAATTTACCGGCTTTTAAATTTAAGTACCACCTAGTTTTGAAAGTCAAACTAGATTACCTAGTAATACTTTACCTAGTTTGGAAATAATTTTGATTTACTTTACCTAGTTAGGAAATAACTAGGTTGGCATCACTAACTACAATCTTCATTTTTTTATTATTATTTTCATCATTGACGTTGGACAAAATCGAACCATTCCGAATTCTAATTTTTTTCAGATAATCCGCATCTTGCCACATCACAGTTCATTAATGGCTCGTACCGAAAAACGGACAGAACTAAATTTCACATTTCCACTGACAGTTGCGCAGACTTGAACTTTGACCGTCGATAGCCTAATCATGTTAACCTTATTTTATACGCGCAACCACTCGATAAATACCCAGGAAATTGCATCATAACGATCTTAAAATGATGAGCAATTCAATATATTTTATAACCATCATGCCATGTATCAGGTGAACAATTTTTTTATTATCCCGGGCAGAAAATTTTAGACAAAAGATTATTTGCCTAGTAAAAGACATATGATGCTGGTCCATATGTGACTCATACTTAAGTTTCTGATAAGGCAGTTTGTTCAATTGTCTCTGGGATAAAATTATAAGAAATGAAATACGTCACTCACACGTGTGTGCGACTGGAATTGAGATCATCATATAGTGCTCGAAACTTCCGTTGATGGCAAAACGTAAAAATTAAAATAAGCAATTAGATTTTTCAGAGATCAGTAGTGATAATGAATTTTCATTAAAAAATCCACATCCACATCGGATTTGAAACTTGTTAAACAAATAATATGTTAAGGAAACACGTAATAAAACACAACGTGCTATTCAACAGGTAGATAGTTTATCGCAATATATTGACGAATCGCGTTCTATTCATGACCGGGCTCTTAGCGTTATACAATAAAGTTGGTATTGATTGTATGTTTATTGTCTCAACGCATAGCAACCTATATTATGCTAACTGTAATATTAAAGTGTATACAAAAATAATAATGGGCGATGATAGGATACCCTTCTCCGCCGATCCCTTGGATCCAGCATCGGTCTAGAATTGGTATTGCAGAGCTTTTCGCTTTAAAACGAAAGATGCCTTGATCAGAATTGATTTTATTTTGTCAAGCATGAGACATAGATGTACCGCGCTTTTTAGGTGCGATCTGTCTGTGACTTAAACCCAACAAAAATATAACAAACAACAAAAAATCCTTCGATATGTACAGATTTTACGTATTCGTAGATATCTTGCGCCAATATCATGGGAAAATTTTCCATTGATCGAATCTTCTCATTAATTTAAAAATAAGATTTGGAAAACGACCATAATTTGGAAAAATTGATATTTGAATAGAAAACAGATAAATATGGAACAGTCCGCCGTATTTTTTTTTCGAATTTGATCGACTCACTAATTCTAAAAAGATAACAAATCCCATTTTTACTAACACAATTGGTTTATATCACAAAATCAATTAATCTGTAGCTACGAATTCACTAATAGTGATATAAGCAATCTATTTCAGATAATGCACTTTTTAACGAGAATTTGGAAAATAGAGAATATTCTGATTGTGTTTTGTAGTTATATTATAAAAAGAATCAATTCAAAAATGTGATTCAAATAATTTGGGTTTTGGATCGATGCAAATCACTAAATGTCATTGTCCTACTCTAAATACCGATCTGATTTATGTTTTGTAAATTTCTTTTTTCACATTTTTTGTAATTTTTCGAAATTCAGGCATATTTAGAAAAAAATGTGATCGAGCAACCTTTCATCAGAAAAAAGCAACTCTGATATGAAATATAAAACACCGGTGTTGTATCTTGGAAATCAGACCGTTCCGGTTCTCTTACCCACTTAGCTATTAAAAGAAAAATACTTGCTCCGAGTTTGTGAAGAAAGGGAAAAAAGTCAAATGGGGAGGTCAGAATGAGTGGGCAATCGTCCCGATTAGAAAAAATACATCAAAATGTCTTCTGGTAAGTATGAGTAACTGATGGATCGATTAGATGAGACGCGGTCCATCTCACTGTGACTCTTGCAAAATAAAATCTGGACTAGATACATGTATTCCAATAGGCTGATCTTTCTTTAACAGGATATCGGCTTATTAGCGCTTTGACTGAACTGGCGCTTTTGGTTGTTACTAACGCAGTGAACCACGAATTGAGGTAGTGAACTCTCTATTCCAGACATACCACTAACTCTACATGTGCCAATCACGCTTATAATTTCTTAACAACATTTATTCTTTACTTGTATGATTGATGCTCTTATCACACTTACACCAACGCCAGTGAAGGCTTGTGTCAATCTCAATTATAACCCAATTAACGTCTACGTATACACTGAAAATATGGCTTCCAAATGGCATGGATTAACCAAAGCAGTTCCCAAGTTTTGTGGGTCCTTTATATTATCACCCAGTGAGTAGACACACAGTTCGAGCTGGTAAATATTTTCCGGCGCCCCGGTTTTGTTCTGATGCAAGGTGATGCCTCGCGCAAGCTCAGACCTCCGCCTATCATTCAAACCACCGTGGTGGCGTCGGAAACGTCAGGGTAACTTGCGGTCACGACAGGTCCATTGTAATTTTTACAGGCATAGGTCGCGCGACAATGATATGATATAAACGAAACATATTCAACGTTACTTACACGCACATAGACGGTTATTTCCAGACGTAATATTGCTGCTTGATGTTTCAATAAATCTTATCTATAGCAGAATACATACGGACAAGGTTGGCTTTGAACAGAATTGTCAAACTAATGTTTGGGGTGCAAGAAATTTTCTAAACAAAATTTTCATGTATTTTCTATAAAACAATTTTTTCATAGCAGTATATAAAATTATACAAACGATAAATACAGCAGCCTAACTTTGATTAGCTTCAATCAGTCGATGCTATAGGCTGTCGAAATATGACTGACAAAAAATTTAAAAAAATCCCCGCCGTATTATAGGTGATCGTTGGCTAAATTCTTGTTCAGTTGCTCTATCGGTTGTCTGGTGCGAGAGAGCGAGACACAATTTAATTCTCTATATCTCGGAATTTTGTATTCATTATATTTTGCAGACTATATTTATAAAAAATTATAAATAGGAAGATTATAATAAATTACTTGCCTGTAATTATTTATTATTCGACGTTCGAAAGTGTACTTTACAAACATGAAAGGACATCGAATCGAAAGAACGGAATATTCTAACGACTTTTTGCGGCATCGAATGCCTCGAAAGGCGGCATCTACTTGTACGGCACATGCCTCTACGAATACATCTACGAACTTTTATCTGAACAACAGTCATGTAAAATTTCAACAATGTTCGAGAAAATATGCAAAATGTTATAAACTGCGACAAAATTTCAACACGAAGATATCATCTGCTTCAATAGTTATTTTCATTTTATTCACTTTCAACATAGCACATGCAGCCGTGGCAAGAGTTCCAAAATTTTTAGGTAAGTCGATGATTCATTTGTTATTGACGAATTATATTAGTTACGCTGTTTTTAAATACTAAATAACCCAATGCTCCGAACTTGCCATATAAAAGCGCTAAAAACAAAATTCATTTTTCTCAGTATTTATCAACTTTCAAAAATATGAAAGTAAATTTAAAACTTTTCCGTACAACCCATTATTGGACCCGGACAATTTTGGCTGGAAATCTTTTAATCAGTAACATAATAAATTGGATTAGTGTCATAATGAACGATCGGCCGAGGCCGACCACTGTGAGTAATAACACTGAGTCGGTCTTTCAATTAACTCTAAAGTTTGTTTGCGAACTTACGACACGGCTTATTCAATCGCGTGTAAAAGAATTGCCGTGTCATGTTTTGCCACCATTGATCAGGGTTGAAAACATATACAACGTTTAATTCCTGACAAATCACAGTATTTTTACTGATTTGCGAAGTGCATTCCTAGAATATGCGTAATTTTCGTATAGAGTAATGTTTACAGATTCTTACAGCGATATGCGCGAGACATGGAATTGACACTCCAAACACCGACCCAATTGACAGTGACACAGAAAATATTCGCCTTAGACAAGGGATATAACATTTACATGTAGAAATATAAGTTGTATACAAATAAATTCGCAGTCGAAAAACATGGATAAAAAAATTCCCCTCGATTCGTAATTTTTATATAATACTTGTCCTTGTCATCGTATGATCTTGCAAATCCTTTGGATTGTTCTGATAAACGAAGTATTGTTAGAAATCGTATGGTGGAAAATTTTTAGAGTCATCCTGACGTGACATGATTCGATCGGTTCTGTAGAAATTAAAACCATCGTCAGATAATTTCAACAGAAAAGTGTACGGGTCGTTGGTAGACTGGGGCGTTAGGGCTCGGCCAGGCAAACCCATGCTTAACAAAAGGACATTTTCAACTGCGATCCGAGTCATAAATCATTTGTCCGGACAAGTTTTATTGAGTATGAGCCACTGATGGATCGCGCCGCACAGGCGGCCAATCTGTGACTCATGCTTGACAAAACATAATTTGCGATCGTTATAAAAGGTGTGCATATTGCCATAAACGCGGCGGCCAGGTCCCTCGTAAAATTATGTTGATCGTGGCGTCGGGTATAAAGCAGTATACGACTATTAAAAATGTTCGATAAATATTGTTGTGTATGGACCATACATTATTGCACCTCTTCTTGTATTGCCCAATTCATGGCCGTTAGTATTATATGATCCATAAATTTGAATTTGGCCTTTCGACTTTGCCAATACAAACTTTTTTAGCTAACATGGGGCAAAACTGTTAAAATTATTAGGCATTGGTTTTGGTATCAAATTATATAATACAAGAGTATTGCCATGAATAAGCGCGGTTTAGTTGAAGCTTATTCTTGACAAAAACACTTTCGAATCGGTCACGCTTCCGCACTTTGAGGAAACTGAAAGCGTGTTATTACGATATTATTGAAAAACAATTTTAAATTGGTATTGTTTTGTAAATGCATGAAAACTTTCGGGATGTTTAGTTGATCGAATTCTGAAAGCTATAATTCGTGGAACTGACGTGAAAAAGCAATATGCGTGAAATCGAATTAATATATGTTAAATAAAAATTTCATAGCTACGACTTGGAATTTCGCAGGTTAAGACTTTGCGATCAAATTTCAAGTTGTAAAATATTCACACAATCCCACTAATTTATTTTAAGTTTATTTTTACAATTCGCCTTTAAGTCAATTATAAACCGATAGATACCAGTTATTGCGATTGTTGTTTGCTGCTGTGCCCAAACCTGAAAAAATATTGACAAAACACGTGAGTAAATATTGTGGCAAAATTCTGACTATCGAAATTCAACTGACTCGTCCAATTTCAGTTTGATTTATTCTATTTTCAATGAAAGTCAAATAATTTGTTATGTATAATTTTCCGTTCTTCATCAGTGACTTATGCTTGACAACATTGAATTTCCTCAAGCGCAGAAAATTGCCAATATATGTCTTTCACGTGTGGAACTTCGATAAATATCATAGCTGATGCACGGTCCGTCTGTAACCCAGCATTAAACTCTTGAGTTACGCTAAAAAATATGGCGACAGAAAGCGAACTCAGAATCTGAAGCCCGGATTTAACACTTGAAAAAGAATTACTAGAGTACAATCACAAATAATTATCTTACCAAAACCTTTGATTAGGTAAGATTAACAATGACGAAATCTGTTTTCTGCAGATATTTGTTAATTAACTTCCACTTATGTAAATGGACTTGCAAACTAGCTGATATTTATCTGGACGAAGCTTCTTAATCTTTCGATTTAGAACAATAGGATTTAAATAGACATTTACTATAAAACAACCATATCGAACAAGTATGCTTTGCATATTGTTTGATTTTGTAAAGTGTGAATATTCCTTATAGGTAGTTATGGGAATTTTGAATCGATACTGGGGCCCACTCAAACAGAAATTCTATTTTGTCAAGCATGTGCCACAGATGGATCGCGCCTCCACGGCGCGTTCCGTCAGTGAATCATGCTTAACAAAGAAAGTCTGAGCCAATTTTTTCTGATTGAGCATGTGCGACAAAATGATTTGTTTAGTCGACAGGACTAAAAAGGAAAATATAAAAATGCCCATAATCATTATTATGTGGCCAAAATCACCCCAGATCTCATTCGAGAACGTTCGATTTGAGACATTTCGTTTCGCTTCGGATTTGATTTGCAATATTTTATTGGGCGTCACCTATAGTTTAATATAGTAACTTGGTTTAAAATTTCAACCAATCGCTGTTTTACTTCGTTCGCACTTCAGCCTAAGTTCGCTTTTCCGCAAACTAGCACGCATTACATAAAATTAAGATTGAGTACCACTCGCACCTGCTTGCGGTCGATTCTTCCATCAAATTAAGAAATTGCAAAAATAATCGGCGCGGTATTGAATTTTGAGATAAAAACGAAGTTATCTTAATTTGACATTTGAATTCTGGTTAAATATATATTCCTAATATAATAGGGATATTGAATATTAATAAAGCGTGTGATTCAAGGCCGAAAGCAACTTGTATAAGGCATTGACAATCAATTCAAAGGCAAAGACCTAACTTGGGAATCATGTCTAAGCAGACCGAATCGATATAAATTGCTGTAATGTTTAGCTTCTTTGGACTTGTCGATTTTGTCGCTTGATTGAAAATATGTGCTAAAACACGTTTTTGTCAGACACACGTCACTGCTGGAACGCTCCATTGAGGCGCGGTCCATCCGTGACTGTGCTAACAAAATAAAATTTCTGTTTGTGTATTATTGTACTCTTTTTTATTTGGTCGTTTTCTCTACAAGACCTTTGTTCAAATTTGATTTGTCACGATTACCGCAATTTCGTCAATAGTGTGTGCGAGTTCAACCTTGTCATGTGTATTCCCGATAGGATTCGTGTTATGTCTCACCACACTTTAAGAATGATTCTACTCCTTCGCCAGTAGGAATTCTTAGTAAAGCGAAAACACAAGGAAACCAAATACAGATGAGAAAGATAAAATTTATATACACTGTTATATACGTTTGTGACCAAGAGGACACATTTTTTTCTAATCACACATTTGACTGAATCAGTCAGAGAAAAGTCTTGTGCCGTCGACCACTACCTATAGGCAAACAGGTTTAGTGCTGTTAGAAAGACATCAAGTTTTCGATTTGATCGAGCCTGCCCAATTTATTATACCCCTGGTAGAGTAGTGGGCATGGAATAAAGAAGAGGACTTCCCGGGACTCGAGCCCGAGACTTTCAAACGCACGATGCAAACATGATAATGCGCGTGAAACGTGTGAAGCGAACAAACAAACTTGTTCTTTTCAACAACGTTAATAATGGTTCCAATAATTAAATGCGAAACAGGAAATATCACCTATAATAATCAGGTTTGCTTTGTGACTAACTGTCCGCGTTGTGGCATCAAGGAGGTGTGTGTGAGGGGCGTAAAGAATTTTCGAGTAGTAATAATAATCTGCAAAATTAGGCCACAAATTTTGGGAAAAAAACAAAAAATTCGTTGGATTTTGCACAAAAGCGCGTTTTAACGTCAATCGTTTTTTTAGTTATCCATTGGTTTGGATTTCGAACGGTCTTTCGAATGGTCACTAAGTGGGAAAGAGGTATTTCAAAATGTAGCACAAGCAACTGCATCTTAATGAGAAAATACCCTAGATGGGGCTAAACCGTTATTATCGAGTACAGTGAGTCGTATCTGCCCTCTGAGGGGATGTTAAAACCAACTACAACTTCTTCGTTGAGAACAGACTTAAATCTATTCAGGATGTTTCCTAATGATACAGTTTCCGGTACTATGATATATTACGTAGCTTTTCGTTATAAAAGTTTTTGTACTTGGTTTTCTCAGATTGACTTTAATCAAATATTAATGAAAAACTTATTTATCTCATTTTGTCTCGGATGTTTGTTTTAACCAGATAACTTTATTTTGAAAAGATTTGGTATAAGCGGTTTATCAATATTTTTATTGACGATTTCAGTAAATGCCAGGACTTCCGTAAGCAAGAAGATTTGAATTTGAGATGAAAACCCACTTGTGGCGAGACTACGTCAAAGCCATAATCTCATTATTATTTCTCCCAAATCCTATTTCGTTCATATTACTCTTGCGTTCGATTTTTGTCAAGCATGGGTCACAGATGGTCTACACTTTTCAAGTGCAGTCCATCCGTGGCTCATGCTTGGCTAAAATAAAAGTATGAATGAGATTTACAATATCATGTTTTGTCTGAGAACTCCTTCCGCTTGCGATTTAATTTGTTCTAGAACTTGAAAAATGAATCCTTAATGGAAAGCTATTCTCCGTTATTTATATCTTCGCTAATACCCAATTTAGTGCACAGTTTTACTAATGGCTTCATCGTGGTGGGTCCTCCTGCTATTATTAAAATATTTAATAAGATAAATATATATAATTGTTGAAAAAAACATTAACATCCTAAAAGTTGTTTCTCAAAAATTTAGAAGGCAAATAAAAAAGTCGAATCAAAATAATCTTTAGGCAATTAATTAATATTATAAATGTTTTATTTCACAGCGTGTGTGTCCGGAAACGCTTCTATTCGAGTTTTAAAACTAATATAAAAAACTAATATAAAAACAAATATAAAATAAATATTTTTTTAGCCGGCTTGAGTCCTTGTGCAAAAACTGTTTTCTTTCTTTTCTAACACCCCAATATATTTTTTATTTATTCCTTTATATTTTATTCTTTTGGCGAGATTAAGAGATTTATGTATTGCTAAGTCAATATTCCCATAGTATGGTGATCGTGATATTATTGACTATGACTAGCCTTACGAGTTTTTTTCTTGGTTTTGCTATTGTTCGCCCCCATATTTGCGATTTAAATCATATAAATTGTGTATTTCACATCCTCTTGTGGCGATTTGAAAACTACCAAAATGCAATCTCTCTGGTCTTGGTCCGTGATTTGAAGACATTTTGTGTTAGCGATGGTTATCATCCAGGGTTCGAGTCCCGACAAGTCAGGCTTATTAATCCATACCAACCACCTCAATAGTTTTTACATTATTGACCCAACATTCCATTAGACGTATGTGTTTCAAAACGCCTTTATATGCCCAAAAAAGTCTTGCTTTTGAGTCAAATTGTCTGCTCGGAGTCACGATGAGGTCTCTGATGTGGTTTTTAAAATGCTCATCAGTTGAAACTATTATTTGTTCTCTCTGTTGAATGGGTTTACGCGGTTGTTTTAGTCCATGTGCAGATAAGCTATGTGTATACAATTTCACTGAGTAAATGTATTGTGGCAACAACGTGTGCCGATCCATGTAACTTAACATGTCGCACGAAAATTCAGTGAAATCGCCATTCTTTAGCAGTATTTTACTCGTTGATGGTGATTAAAAAGTAGATATAAAACTTTATGTCAATTATGGCCCGTTGACGGGAAATTACCATAGAGGTGCGATCCCTCAATAGTTTATATTTGGCATAAACCTCATCTCTCTCCTCATCTCAAACAAAGTCATTTAATTTTTTGAAAATTTACATTTACTGCAATTGAGCGGTATATTTACTGCAATATTGCCGCAATATATTATTTCTAGAAGAAATAAAACTAATTCGTTGTTTAGAGCGATTTTCGATTCTGCCAAACTATCACGGATTCAGATATTTTCTGGAAAAAGCACTTCACTTTTTACGCCATTCCTTTGATCTGTAAAAGTCGCGTTTTTACGAGAGATATTTGAGGTTTGTCATGATATGCTATAGCCTCAAAAACATATACAGTATTTTACAGCGTAAGCTCCAAACTCGCAAAAAGATCCAATTGTTTTTAATTCAAAAGAGTTCTTTGAAAATCCTTTGAAGCGAATGTGGGATCAAAATGGCGTTGAATCATATATACACACCCTCGATACGCCTCTTTTGCGGCCACTTGATTAATACAATTGCCCCTCCCCCGGGAGGTGGAAATCTTTTACAACTTGTAGAGATGCTGATGTAATATGATAGTAATTTTTTTATATAAATCTTTCGTAAAGACTATTAACATTATTGTGCTTATCGTAGGATACGGTCTGGATGAAATATACGATAAACGAACGGATTCTAATACAATTATTGCGGTAAGGAATATATATTGATCAATTCTCTTCAGATTAAATCGTGCGGTTCAACATTTTTAAACAAATGGTAACAAATTGTAACGTCCAATTCTCTTTTTTCGAATATTGTCCGTTAATATGACATACAATTCCACCCATAAAATCCACCGGTGACTCAGACTTAACAAAAGATCTTCGAATAAATTGCTAGATGAGATAAATTGCTAGATGAGACATATTGTATTGATGTGTCAATGTCATACCAATAGATTAAATGAAAGCGGTTAATCTTAAACCAAAACGGATTCAGTATTATGCGACAATACCTTTTCCCTTGGTGTTCAATCACTATACCATTGAATTTGTCTTCGATGAATGCCAAACCGGATTCTACACAATGACAATTATCACAACAAAAGTTTCAACGAAATGTGTTTATTGGTGGGATTGAGACTTCGTCAACGCCAAAATTTCATCAATTATGACATTTTACCTACTCCTCCTACTCGCAAAGTTCCTTGCTGAGGTTCCAGCTCATACGCTCGGGAGAGTATAGTATCTTTTTTTTTATCTAGGCTCGGCTGAATTGTCGCCCTTTTTGACTGTGTTAGCACCAATCGAGCTTCTTTCAAGATTTCGCATCGACGGCTTAGTTTTTTTCTCGCTTTTTTTTTTTTATTTTAAGATCTAACCACCTTAAGCAATAAAAATTTTGGGCATCCTGCTATTACATACATTTTGCTACACCCTATTACATATTATATTTCGATCACTGGTGATCCGAAATATCCAATCCTATATACTTATTTACAGATATTGAGCAAGCTCTTGAAAGCAGCAAATGCACAGTGCGTGAAGAGGTAGTTGACATCAGAAAAATACATCCGACTTTACCACCAAATGCAATTTTTATGCCTTCATGTGTTGTCGTTAATCGATGTTCTGGCTGTTGTCAGAGTGATATACTACAATGCAAACCAACATCTGTATATGTCACCAAAGTGAAGGTGAGTCTTTCCGAGCTGATTTTGTTCCCATATATATATACCACCCAAGGTGTAATTCTTCCCGAGTCATGTACGACGGTGGTAGTGGTAACAAGTTACGATCGCAGGAGGTCTCATTTTTGAGTTCCCGTAAGTCCGACTCGTTAATCCATGACCCCAACTCAACGCAATATATAATAACTCCTGTTAGTTAGCCCATGAGTTACTGCTGGTATAGGACCTTGTTCTGGGGCGATTCATTCAAGGAGACAAAACTTTGACATACATCATCATTTTACTGCAAAATGAACCAAAAAAAAAAATCAGTCGAAAAAGCAAAATTACTTTAATCAAAATTTTAGAATACCTGACTATTCAAATAAAGACGTCGTCGAAATCATGACCTTGAAAAGAATGAACTAGTGAACAATGATGCATGAAAAAAATTACATAAAATGGAAGTTAAGCAAATGTAGCCGAAGTGGAATACTGAACACCTATATATGCACTATAGGGATACTTTTGCCAACGTATACGCAGACAAAAAAAAACATCATATTAAAATTCAGTTTGCTGAAAATTGTATATTTGTAATTTTTAAGTATTTTTCTGCGAAGTACCTGATGTATCCCTAACAATAAAAAATGTGTCAAACTTTTAACAGAAAGGCGACAAATATGTCTACGATCGTTTTGTCTCTAATCCAGTCCTTTTGTATTTCACTTATATATTCCATTAATGTCTCAACCATTAGCAAATACAAACCTGCGAGAAAATACCATAAATTAAAACACTGTAACATTGATGTAATTAGACTTGTAAGTTTAATACACCAAATTAAACTTAAATTATTTCAAATATTTAGTATCGAAAATATCAACGGCATGATGTAACCGAAACAATTTGGCATTGTTGGCAAGTAGAACGTTTTAGGAAATTCAACGGTTGAATATAATTCTAATTACGACAGAAGTATAAAATATGTAATAATCCGCTCAAATCTTACATCATTTTCTTCATAAATTATATTTTCTGAAATATGAGTCACAGATGGACCGAGCATTGACAACTCATACTTTACAAAACATGTTTTCGATAGGAGCGAGCGTGCATGTGTCAATTGCTATTGAGGTGGGCTTTGACGGCGCGATCCATCGGGGACTAATACTTATCAAAATATGTGCGGTCAATTTTTTATGATTGGTTTTAAAGCGCTTATGAAGACGGTAATCTAATGTTGGTCAAATACATACCGTTTCACAACAGTAATTAATAATACTAATTGTTTTCATATTTCATTTCAGATATCACAGCAAATGTTAGATCCTCCCTCATACGATGAAATAGTATTGGAATTTACACAGCATGACAAATGTGAATGTAAAAGGTATGTATAGATGAGCTAATATCTAATCAGGTGCGCAGCACGTAATATGTCTTGACTAAAAATAAATATCGATGCCTTGAAAATGAAAATTGCATATACACGTTTTGTTGGCCACTATATAGGTTTTTTGGTTTTTGACTACGTGATAAGCAACAATTTTTCTTCGTATTTGAGAAAAAATTATCAGCATCGTGGTATCGCACCACGGCTACCACCATTGCCACATTTTAAAATCATTCGTTTTCGTATAGACTATGTGACGACCGTTTTAGCTAAATCAGTAGCGCAATACAAAAGTATGTTGTCTAGGAATAGCTTTTTTCCCCGAGCAAATATTGCCGTGAAATGCCATCAATTTTACTTCATTTTTAAAAATAAATTGCCTGGTAATGTAAGAATCCGTGGAAACTTGATGAACCATTACCCGCATACCAAATACCTATGTTAGACAAAGCAGTCATTCTTTGATTAGTCTGAAGGTTCATGTGAGGGCGGACCACAGCCCATTAGACGCACATGGTCCATCAAAAACATTATCACAAATTCGAGCATATTTCCCAAAAAAAACGACCACAAAACGAGTTCTTAAGTTTTGTTTTAAGAAGAAATATTCTTTTTTATGAATTATTAAGAAGGAGGACCGATTTTGAATTATTAAATTACTTCACTTTTCGTATTTTATGTGCTTTGAACCGGTACCGAATTCACTGCAAAACTGTTATAAGTATGTTAAAAGAAGGGCCGAATTAGAACGACCAAAGCCTTGGGCTAGAATTTAGGATACGCCCTAACCGCTTAGTTTCACTTACTATCTAACCATACAAGTATTTTTTTGGCATCGATTCAGCATCCTTCCTCATATAAATATAAACGTTTAGACCAAAGTTTTTTTTTAAATGCTAATAGTATACGATATAAACAAGGGATTTAGTACGAATCCCACCCCATCTTCTTTATCCAGTGCGTTGCTGAAAGTCGACCAATACAGTTATTATGTACTGATATTAACATACTTCATCAGGTTAGGTTCTGTTGGTACAGTAAGCCTACATTTGGCAGTAAAACCTGGAAGGATTTGCAGATTAAATTTGTATGCAAATTTCAACGTCATTTATCTCAATCCGCATACATTTACTTTATCGATTTTACTAAAGACTTCAGGAAGCTTGAGGCAATGTTCAACTAATTACCATCGATATTTTATTTTAGATTCGATGACACAACTCCCGTCTGCGTTCAAAAAGATTGCGAATCAGGACAAGTATGGAGTTCAGCAGATTGCGCTTGCGTCAGTAGATCTGCAAGTTTATGCCAACGACGAGAATGTGGCATCGGAGAAAGTTGGAGTGATGAGACCTGTCGCTGTGAACCAACTTGCCTACCGAAAAACTGCCGCCACAACGAAATGTGGAATGCGACGTCCTGTTCATGTGTCCGTACTTGTCCTATCGAACGTTGTCCATTCGGCCAAATGTGGGACATATTCCAGTGCACATGCGTGCAAAAGTGTCCAGCGCAAGAATGTGGCAAACACCAGATTTGGAACCCAGAAAGATGTAGATGCCAATGCAGGCCATGTCATCCACGTCGAGTCTTTCACGCAAGATTCAATCAAAATTTGCAAACTTGTCAGTGTACTTGTCAAGCAGAACAACACGGAAGAGCGGTTTGCAGACGAAGAGGATATGATTTTAACACAAGAACATGCACGTGAGTTGACGTGACTTTATTTCTTGTTAATTCAGCACCAAATCAATGCATTCAATGATTTCTGAGAAACAAGATTCTCTTTAAAATAAACAAATAACTAGACTTGAACATCGTGTATATTACATTACCAACAATCATGGTTATTACCAATCATGATTGGCGCGTCAACGATAAAATTTATCATCAAAAGCCGAATAAGTTGAAATTTGAATTTGATTTCAATTACCTTCTCGAACCATATCGAAGCACTAATACCAAATTCAAAGAAATTACAACTCGTCCAGATATCGAATCGGGTGATCTGGACGAATACATTAAAAAGGACTGATATGAACAATCGATCAGCCTCCATGTACTTTCAATTCACATTTCGTCTCTGAGAAAACAAATGAATGTGTACAAATTCTGGATGTTTTCTTGGTGAAATATATTCCTTTTCCCTGGTTCAAAAAGTTCGTTTTAAAAATCATTCTCGTATTTTATTCACCACATCTATTTCGTAAATAACTAAAAATTCGTCATTTATATTTCAGGTGTGACTACCCTTACGCAAAACATCGTGGTAAAAGGGGGTGACAAACATGAGTCAACGTAGCAGTGATGTTTCGTTAATCTGCCTCACAGTAGTGAAAGAATGTCGCGTGTTTGCTGTTATGTTCGGTAGCAACTAGCAGAATGGATGATGTAAAAACTGCAACAATGTAACCGAAACATCTCCCACTATTCAGCTGAATGTTTCGTCAACATAGTCTAAAATAGAGTCAAATGAATCGTAAATGTCATATGAGTATCACTATACAGAACACACTACGATGTAAGAAAATAGTAAATTCGCTGCTCTTCCACAGTAATTCTATTCGGTTATATTAAAATAATACTATAAAATCAACTTTTCATCAAATTATCTAGTTATGGGCTGTTGGTGGAACGCACAACCGAGTATGTATGGGTCATCAACAACCCATACCTGGCAAAAAATTTAACCAACGAGGGGTTTTAGAATTTTGGAATTATACAATTACTGCAGATGAACAGTAAATTTAGTGCATTTTTATAACAGTGTATGCTAGCTGTTCAAAACCGATTGTATACTTCGCCATTTTCTTTCACCCATGCACGGATAAATCGCATTACCGAGACATTATACAGATGTGATTCATGACACACATATAGCCTTTATCGAAACAGTCTCGGTCAAGTATGAGCCACTGATGTATCGCACCAACTAGGCGCGATCCATCTGTGGCTCATACTTGACCAGAGCTGAAGAATTCTCAACAAAGCATTCTTTTTACAAAAAATCTCATTGGGTATGTATGTTCAGTCAGGAACAATCACCAAGCCACACCACGGTTATTGTACCAGGTTACGGAAAACTCCCAGAATAAAACCAGGTGCTGTGGTTACGTGGCTATGTTCTGCGACGTGCGACTCTATAACAAAATTCTAACGAGATAACGATTTCTTCGTAATTCAGTTTTAACATTATGAAACACTATGAAACAAATTTGCTAAAATAGGAATAATTTTCTTAGTTATATCAATAATTGTATCATTGATTTAATTGCTTCTGGTGTTGAGGAAACCATCCGATCACGAACATACATTAAAATCGTACCATACTCACTGGCATGGGTCAGTGGGAATCCGCTGGTGAATAACATGAATTGTGCTAAATTTCGAAATTATTTTACTTATTTTTGGTAAACAAAATTTGACATAACATATATTTGTCATATTTGTTAAACTACCTTTATGGCGTCATCAATTGCGTCTGAAAATAATTGGCCCTCTGCTGTTGTCAGCTGGTGTATATGGTCGAACTTCGTCAATTATCTTATTAAACAAAACTTGAGTTGGCATATTATTGCATTTGAGTTTCTATCAATCAGAATAAATTAAAAAAATTAACTATTGTCGTCTTGCTCGACAAGAACAAGAAATTATGATAGGACAAACTGCAATGATATAATTTTCCACTGACAAATGAAAAATCAAAGAAAAATTCTGGTGGATATAGGAAATAATATAATTAACACTTAATATAGAATGCACCATTGAATCCCGTCTGTGGTTAAGTCTAATCGTTGCCGAACGTGACCGCTCATGTATTAAAGGATTTTAGTCTGCTTCAACTAAAGTTTATTCATGCATAAAAAATTATATCTCGTGTTAAATTACTGCATTATGCGATCATCCGTCTTCACACATGAAAGGAATAGGTCGATGGTATAGAAATTGCGAGAAACGTCAATGCATACTTTTTAAGCTCTTGTTTTTTTTTTTTTTATTTGTATATCGGGAAAAAAATTCGGCGATTGCAAAAAACAACTTTTCTGTCTAAACTTGAGTTTATAACGAGTTTTGTTTTCGATTATTTTACACCGCCGCATAAAATTGCACCAAATCTGTTTGTTATTTTGAGCGAGAACGTTTAACACGAAAAAATGTTAACTACAATATTGGATATTTAGCTGTATACGATTTTACAATAAATGTGTTCTACATGGAGCGGAAAATTCTCTAAATTCCGAAGTAAAGCACAAATATATTAACTCATTAAAATAAGATAATAATAAAATAATCTACACTGCAACAAAAATGCGGTAAAATTGACGGTCTTCGACTGTAATGTTAATTCGTGATAATAAAATACAATTATAAAATGGCTTTTCGGCCAATTATGGACTGTTGGTGGACGCACCGCCTTACACATTATATATCATTTCATGTATCCTATTCTGCCAAAAATAATTAAAATTTGATCGTGACGCCACACATCAATACTGGCCTGTATACCCGACTCACGATTTACTTTCATGGAATCCCTTAATTGGTTTTTAAGATCGCGCCTCGGCGTGGCCCAAAGACACATTTGATAATCATTTTCAGCTTTTGATATTTGCTTTTAATTTATATTTTGAGGATTTCTGACATTTTCGTTGTTGACGTTTGCTACTTTATTAGTAACTTTATGGGTTGACCGCTTATGTATAATAGCTTGTGCTTGCTTGATACTATATCAGCTATAGGCAGAGTACTTTGCTGAAACACAAGTCTGGTAACTTGGTAAGCTTAGATACTTCCGGAGTAAATGATCCTTTTCACCTGGTCGTTTTTAATGAAATATATTGAACTCTGTTTTTTTTTTTTTCGATAGCATTTGTATTCTATATTTTTTGTAACTTATTTATTTATTGTAACATGATTCTATCTGTAATAATATATCATCCATCATTCTGTATTTAAAATGCGCTTTTAATCTATATTAATACCAAGTATTAATAATATTATCTAGCCGTATATTTATTATTTATTGTAAATGCGATATAGTTTCAACTTTAACATCATATTGTTTGTAATTTATTTATTGCTGTTAACACATTTCTCCATGTTCTGTAATAATAAATGGAATAAAGTGACAATAAAACTACTATCCTTATTATTAGGGGAGATCTGCTCTGACAGATTGCAAAAAATGCTGAGCAAGGAAAATGGCAGAAATGGCGACAGAACCAGGGATCCGAAGTCCGAACCCCATGTATGTAACATATTGCCGAACCATTTAGATAAAAAAATCAGGAATGAAAAGAAAATCATACTGTCATCCAATCTTGAAGGAAATAACTTGAATCATTGATATTGCTTAGTTAGACCAAATTGTGTAAGTTTAAGTTGACAATAAAAGATGGGCCGACGCATGATTTGAAATTTCTATGGGCTGACCCCGCCAAAAACTTTCGTCAAAACATCTTTTGTAATATATGAGTATTGATCGTGTCGATGAGACGCGGTTCATCTGTGGCACATGCTTAAAAAAAAAAATTTCTGAAGGGGATATGAAATTATACATACGCCAAATTTTCCTTGAAGGCCAAATGACGTGTACTTCATTTCACAATATGTAGTTAACAATGTTTAAATTATATCTCTTGCGTCTTGCCATCCATCCCGTGTGGGCATATGAAGAACCGGTGAAGTTATCGAGCATAGTCCCAAGGCTGTTACAGCTTGCTTCACTGGGGGCACCCGCATGTAATAGTCATTGAAGCTTTTTCCTCTCGTCAATCTTGCCCATACTTCGTTGGGGGTTCGCTCGCGTCATCCGTTAGCTGTTACGTGCGGCAGCTATTATCAGTTTCATCACGTTACCGCGGCCCACATGCGTGGTGATTCATGGTAAGACCATGACTGGTATATTTTACTTGGTCACAAGGTCATGTATCGATATGGGCGGGTATCGGCTAGTTTGGGAGTATTGGTATGACCGATACCACTGATACTTTTAAGTGTTTGAAACTTAGGAAAAGGCCTAATTCAGTTCCTAAAAGAGCTAACTAACGGTCACTTGAATGACAAAGATCTCTTACAAAAAAGGAAGCATCAGTACAGTCCACGAAGTATCAAACATTATGTAATGAAGGGGATCATTACTTGGAGATGGATTGTTAAACTTGTTATGGATTGTAAAACTTATGTTCTTTCCTACAACCTTCGGGTTTCGAATTTTGAGTACTGAAAAAAGTTATTATCAAGCCTAGGGATGCAATTTTCAGACTCAAGGTTGAAATTGATTTCGACAATTTAGCCTTCTGAATATAGACTCAAGAATTGCCTAAACATACGTAAAAATTCAAATATATACTCGTTTTTGTGATTTGGCAAATTTCTCCCAATCGAGAATTTTAATTTTTCGGGAACTAATTTGTCGTTAATTTTGGATGTTGTTTTTTCAATATTTCTACTTGTATCAAAATCTCCAATATTCTTTGTTCCGCAATTTTTTGTGCTATTGCTTCAAGTACATTTCATCCAATATGGGTGTGTTTCTCTGATATTAGTTCTTTTACAGAGAATTTTACTGAATTGTTTGGAAAATTTCATCTTCAAGGATGTATTTTGAGCATTTTAAGGCATATCAAATTAGTATCGGTAATTTTGAGTATCGGTATCGGTATCAGCAAAAAAGTGATATCGGTAAATCTCGGTTATGATTATTACCACTATATTCTATATATGATGATTTCGAAGGGAAATTTTGTCAGATACCATTGCATATCCTGAACATGAGTCAAAGATTGATGGCATTACTCAACAGGAAAACCTGTCAAAAAATCCGTGGCATCATACAGTTTCGTCGAGGTTACTCCAACGATGCATAAGTAACCATATAAGCCTCAAGATTTAGAAACATAACTGACGTAGTCAGCCCAAACGACCACAAAAACTTTGACCTTTTGTACGATGCACCCATCCCACAAACAAACCATTTGACGATTGATTCCTATGGATGAGTTTTGGCAATCACGACAAAAGGGGTGCGACCTGAGGCAGATTTTACAAAACTCCTCCTTGACTTAGAACTATTGGGTTTCCTTAACAATTTTTGCCACTAAATACAATTTGTCGCAAAAGATACTCAACATAAACATTGTCGTCACGAGTGGGGTCAGGGATGGAATTCAAATTCCTGGAAATAGGTGGATTTGAGCGGATCGTGTTACAACGCAGTTGGCACAGACTCGACTGAAAATAATCACCAAAGTATGTTCTGTTCATGCTTATACCAAAACGTTCTGCTTGGTTAACGACAGCGATTTTTGATTCGCCTTTAAATGAACAACAGATAACGTTTGTCGTATGGTACGCAACGTTTTTATCTGTATCGGGATGGGCTAGGACCCATATTTAATGGAATTTTGATAAAAAGTCCCTCTTAAAGTTCGCATTTGGGAGAATTGGTAATTTACTTATAACTTTGATTTTACTAAACTTGAGCCACAGATAGATCAGGCTTAGATAGCGCTCAGTCGCGACTCTAGTCAAAATATGTAGCCTATCGGTAAAATTTTCCTTGTTGGAAAACAACAGAAGAGAAATGAAATGCCATACAGTGAAGAGTTGGGCTCTATCTATGTGATGGTTTTAACATCGATACCGATGTTTTAGAATTGAATCGTGTAATTCTACGCAACACATTTTATTAATTTTAATATGTATAATTTGAGATGTCAGTTTTAATAATCCCCTCTCTGATAGTCCGTAGGTTCACATATGTGCGTATGTATGCGATCCAATCATCGATTCACTACTGATGGATCCAGCCGATAGGCGCGTTCCACCTCATACTCATATTCGACGAAACGGGGGTTCACGAAAGCTTTGCTTACAGCTTCTTCCACCAACCAAGTCCATGCACGGGAAAATGATCAGCCAAAACTCCACGAGTGTCTGTACGAGAGGTCTGTGGTTCGCAATACAACCAAGCCGGTCTCCTCTTTTGCAAAAAAAAACTGAAATATACATAAGTGAAACATAATTATTTCTTATTATTTTATTTTCAACCGGCGAAAACATAGTTGTTTCATTATAAAGTTGGGTGAATCCGTTCCAAAACTTGAACCGGATTAGACTTAGAACCGGTCAAAGACGAAGGGGTTTGCTCTAATCTGGGCAAAAACGCGCCTTGGCGGCGCGATCCATCAGCGACTCACACTTAACAAAGATAATTCGGTCTAACAATTTACGACTGGTATGTGAAGTAAGAATTTCAATCGTCTTAATTGTTGGTTCCAGACACTGGAAACCTCGTTTTCTCACCATCAAAAGCGTTCCGTCATCATCGAATTTTATGCGCGGCGAAATTCAACGTATATTTTCGTGGGTATTGAAACCACGTGGCAGAAACTGATACTTTATTAACAATCCTTCAGTCTCGCGTCTCGCTATAAGTTATGTTGATATCCCTGTGTGACATACGAAACTATAAGAGAAAGTCAAGACAGAAAAGAATTCCTCAATATCAAGTTCGTAAGTTGAGAATATCAACACTATCAAAGTATGTCTGGAAGGAATGTGGGAGAATTGAAACGTAAATAAATATGAATTAATAAAACCGTCAGTTACATTGAGAAAGGATTCAACATTACACCGTAAAGAAAGAAGAAATAATAAGGTCAAAAAGCAACCTAAATCGGTTCGAATATTATATACTTGCTAATCTTTAACCGCATCTCAATCATGTTGAAATAAATGGCTCAAATACGATATACAATCGTTCAAACTTTGTCTTTACCAAAAGAAACAAAAACTCTGAAATGCTCGTGATATTTATGTGCATATTTCATATTAAGTTGTATCCAGGATACCATGGGTGGCCTTTATTGCTTTACTGTAACATTTAAATTGACCTAGTTGAGGGATTATATCTGTGACGTCATACCAAATGTGAATTAACATTCCAAGGTCGTGATTTTGAAGTTCGCGGCAAAGCTTTATACACTTGGATATTAACCAATGAGCACAGTAAAACTTATACAATAAGAATAAAAAACATGTTGGGGGAAAATTATCCTCTTTGTTTGATTCTTTCCATTACATATCTCGTATGAAAACACAAAAATTCGATCGAATTGAATAACTTTCACCCCTATTTAATATTCGGCAAGATAGAGTCGTACGTAGACCATCGGCAGTTGTTCTCAATATTTATTTGCTGTCGGTATGATAGCAAATCCTTTGCAGAATGTATACGGTATAAAGATTGAAGATCCTTTTTTGCTGATTTAGACAAAAATCAAGTGTTTTCGACGTCGTGAAAACCAAAAACGAGATTAGTAAGGATGATAGACTAGTTTTGCATCATATGCATTTTCTTATCGCCTCCACTCCATCATTTTATTTTTCTACTGTTTATTAATACACAAGCGAGTTTTTGCAGACATATAAAAATAATGTTCTGTTGGAGGGACAGTTCCAATTAAGCCAATCCGAAATTATCAAGAAACCTAAGTACCATGTTCACTGTTCCATAGGTGCCACAATCTGAGAGTGCACGATGATTCATAACCCCATACCGCCGTTGTGTCAACTAATTATATTCAGCGCGTGCACCGCAGGAAATATTTTATAACCAGGTTGGTGGTAATAGGTAAATGCTCAGAAGGTGGTAAATGCAGGCAGCATGCCATGTATGATCATCGTTGGAAGATCATGCTTGGCAAATCCGCCAACCTTGGCTTCCTCCAATGTGGATTAAAAAAATTAAAAATATCGTTCCAATAGCGTTCTAGAGTTCTAATCGATCCATTAAACATATTTAGTTGGCAATGTACCAAAAGGTGACGGAAGGTCTCGTAACTGGGGGAGGGAGTATGAAAATGGGTAACAAAATTTGATTTTTACAACCGAACTTTTGAATAAAATAAAAGCTGTACCATCCTCAAAACTGGAGGAGCGACATTACTCCCCCATATGTTTCTATTATAGTGGATTTATATTGGGAGTAAGTTTGGGTGAATGAATATATTCAACTTGCATATAGCTGCCCATCTGCGTGTAAAGATTCAAGATGATAAGGATGTAGGGGGAAAATGACCTTCAGTTCGTTATTTTCCACGCGGTTTGCGTTACTCAGACTTGTGTGATTCAGGACATCTGCGAATACGTCTGGTTATTTCTATCTTCTGGTAATGATAGTGATTTAGGAAACCAATGAGTTATTTCATCACCCAACTTCACCTTTTTGGTTAACAGTGGCAAAAGGGTTACACTGATTAAATATTTTTGAGTATGCAAGCATAGAGGGATAAGGAAGTTGTTTTTGACATGTTATGTTTAGGATGCAGTATCAAATAACGAGGCTATCGAAAGTGGGTGATAAAAAAGAAAACAACATATTCATCGACTGACACATTTGATAAACTAGTTATAGGTTGTTCTTTAGTTGTTGAAATCATGATTTGAAAGAATTTGAAGAACAACGGTATTAATACAATAAATGGGCGAAAGCCTAAAAATTAGTATAAAAATGATTACACGTAATTATGTTTTTACTGAAATATTCAAATCATAATTTTGAATTCTGAATTGGAGGTTACTTATAAAATAGGTCCAGACCAGAGGTAGGTTTTTAGATTCATGATTGGAATCGGATCGTGAAGATGTAAGATTCGACTTCCCATTACTCTGATTCTGTTCGGTGCTGAACTTGTTGCTATTTTACTTTTCTTCCAAAAATATCTGCAAATGAGAAACTTTGTTTTGCCAAGCCTAAGCATCCGACGACAGGATCCATCAATGGATCACATCATTTTTCGTAGCGGTAGTCACTAATGTGAGTGGATCACTCTGAACATGGCTAAAGCATATTTTTTGATTGGGAAAGATTAAATTGGCCCCCTTTCTCGATCGATCTATATTTTTTTGTTTGATTGAATAACATCCAAAAAGATTCAATGCGATATTAGATACGAATATAAATATTTGATTAAAAGTGGCAACCCCATTTGAGGCCCGTTTTCCGAATCGCCGCCATGGAGAATAGAGATGGTGTACAAAAGGTTAACACGGTTATGAAAACGAGAGTTCATGCTAAACAATGGCGAGGACCAGATTCACGTGATCATTTTTTCGCGAACAATCATCAATTCAAGTCATTACCGGTGTTTGCCTTATCATTTTATTACATCGAGGCTAATAGGTATCAGGATATTCATGCAGTGCTTAACCGTCGCTATTTCGGATTTCCAGGCCGATAATGCGTAATGCCCACACAGCTGCGGACGAAAGCGTCGTTCTCGGGAATGTTTGTATTCTCAGCGTTTTTTGCGCTCCACCAGCGAATCCGGGATGTTGTGCGCATTCACCCTTTGGTTACAAATGTATTTTATAGCATTTCGCCCTAAAATTGGGAAGTTTTGCTTCACATTTTAGAAATATTAGATGGGAATGTATCATTGGAATGTGAAAAGAAGTTATGTTTCCTCCAAATAATATTTTTTGGATCCGTCACCGACAAGCCCCATTCCTGTTAACACAGCAGTAAAATAGCACTTTTAAAGATTTTAGGTGATTTGCCGCAGAAATTATTTTTAATTTCATATCAAAGTTTCTGGAAGGATGGAGCTCATATGCCTGCAATTTTGCAAGTGGGGCAGTATGACGTCACGTAAGAGAGGCGACGTTTATTCTAAGCAGAGTTCCAGCAGATTTCCCCAAAACTCTGTAATCGGGAGAAAAAATTTAACAAATTAAATGAACTAAATTATCTGATATCACAGCAACTTCAATACTGAAGAGTCCAATTATCTCTGACAAAGAGTGGAGACAGACGTAGAGAAAAGTGATGACTCTAAAATGTGCATTTGCAAGTAGTGCACACAAAAACGAGTGGTGACTTTCAAGGGGCGCGGTTGGTGAACATAAAAAAGAGTGGTGCGCGTAATAAGAAGGGTGGAGTGAGGCATTTAGAACGGGTGATACACACAAGGATTTCATTTTTTATCCTGTGGGAGAGGAACGCCGAGAATTCAGCTTAAAATCCTCTGGCGAACCACGACCTCTCGAGCAGATACCAGTTCTGAATCGAAGTGAAGGTTTTTGGCTACTCATATTTCTTATTTTTTCCTGTGCATGGACCTGGTTGGTGGAGGAAGTCGTAAGCAGGTACGGCAGTGTTTCTTGGGCTGAAAAAAATCCTCCACATACACATACGTCTTCGTCAACCAGTAATCCTTACCAGAAAGAACAAAACGGCAGTCACGCCTTATCGAGGGTGAGTCACTGACGGATCGCGCCGCCCAGACCCGCACATGCTTGGCATAAAAAGTTTTTTTTAACGGGTCTTATAGATTTAAATTCGCCATGTATTCAACCCTCCCGCATAACAGAACTCAGATTATGGTTTTGGGACTGCAAATGTAACTTGCGTTTAATATAATTTATATATACGTTACAAGAGAAAAGTGTGTTTTTCTTACAATGTTCAAGTGAAGTCAGTTTGGATTGAAACAAAGAAAAACCAAGCATGAACACAGAATATGACATGTCCTACACATGTTCCACACTGGAATTGGTATGGCACAATCGCACAGTCAGTCTGTCACACACAAAAGTTAAGATTACGTATGCAAGCTGTACAACATGATGCATCAGGCAATACAGAGAGGTTTTTGAAACACTAATTATCAAGAGCACCACATTTAAGAGAGTGAGAGAATATTTTGAACCTTTGACTGCTTTGAACCTGATGCAAAAATCCTTTCTGCGGATCCTATGAAAATTACTGCACAATTTCAATATCTATGATGACCTAGGTAGTAGCAACCCAATCAGGCAAATTTTCTCAAAACATCTTTTACTAAGTATGAGTCACCGATGGGGGTCGCATTGATGAGACACAGTCCATCTGCGACTCATGCTTGACAAAATAAAATTTCTGATTGGAAATATAAAAGCATTTTGGCGTCTCGTTAACAACACATCAGTGTTGAGGTATTTCAAATCATCCAAAGAATATTGCATGGAAATTCTGGCAACAAGGAAAATAAAATGTTAACGTATACTCTACTCATGCACGAATAACAATATTTACGCAAATATGGATGAAGTTTGAGCTTGCAAGTGAGCTTTATAGTAAAATAGCACACCACTAAATTATTCAATTTGGTTAATATAGGCCAGAGATCAGTGATTATCATCATTTAATGTAGTCAGTATTTAATCTTCTTTACTAAGATGTCGCTAACTTCCATGCGATGGATAAAATTACATGTCATATTATCATTGATTTTTAGTTGTCGTTATCAATGGCCAGCAGAGCAGCAGGATGACAGAATTTTGTTTTTATTCCGGTGACCAAACAGTTTATGTCATTTTCTTCAGGTAAACAAAAAAGCTTTGAAACCAACAACACTGCTATGGAATAGATTTTGAACCTTTTTCTACAGCTTGGTTGCTGCCAGACATTCGAATAGAGGTATTTTAATATTCTACCAAGGGATATATTTTGAAAGCTTGCCTATTTTCTTCTGATGAAACCTACTTTGGTCGCGTATTTGAGCAGCTGAGTATGATTGGGTTAGGGATAGTAAAAAGCTTATCAACTGGGAACATCATGTATAAAATCGAATTCAATTATTTAAAAATTAACAGTTTTAGCCTTGACTGTTTTGAAGAGCGGCCGAGAGTTCTGTGATTTTAAGGAAAGTTTGTTTTTGTTCTGCTAATTTTTCATGCAATCTTTTGACTTCATCATCTTTAGTCGCAACTTGTTCAGTGAGATTTTCTTTCTCAGAGTATAGGGATGTAATTTTCTTCTCTTGTGCATCATTTCTTTGATGAAGTCTTTTAATTTCACTCCCGCGTTCTTTCAATTGATGTTCCAATTGCTGTTTTGTGCGTTCCTGAGAGGAAAGCTTTATCTTTTGGGTTTTTGCTTCCTCTTCTAAGTTTTGCACATTTGATTTCAAATTTTTTATTAAAACCTCTTGTTCAGATTTTTCATCGAGAAGTTGTCGAGCCACTTTTTCACTTTCCATAACAAGACCTTCGAGTTCATGAATTTGCATTTGTTTATCTCCTGCGTCTTTGAGTAATTTCAATCTCTCTTCCTCCAATTCTTCTAAACGATGAACACCTTCATTCATTTGTTGCTTCAACTTTTCATTATGTTTCTGGAACATGTCATGCATTTCCTTCAAAGTATCATATTCTTGTGAAAGAGCTGCAAGATTTCTTTCCTGAACTTCAATCCTGTGTTTCTTGTCATTGAAAGCAGCTTGTAAGCAGTCATATTGTTCAGCTATTTTTTGCAAGTTTTTATTTTCTTCCACAGTAGATTCAAGCTCTTTTTCAACATCTTGGTGACTTAATTCAATCTTTTGAATCTCTTGGAGTAGATGCTCGCATTTGATCTCAGCTTCCTGTAACAAATGGGCAAATCTCCTAGATTCCTCCTCAGATTGTATTCGCTGACATCTGTTTTGAGCTATTACTCTATCAGCTTGAGCGAGTGCTAGTGCTTTAGCATCAAGTAGATCTTGCAAATGAGTTTCTTTTGTTTGGAGAGACGATATCTTCTGTTCATACATTTCTACTATTTGTGACGTTTTTCCTGACAGTTTTTTATCGACCTGTAATTTGCCTTGCATTTTGTTTATTAGGGAATCAAGGTTTTCTTTATCTTCACATGATGAACTGCTTGAAACAGAGGCAACACTAATATTGTCAAGGACATTAGTGCGGTGAACATCACTCCAAATAGCATCAGGGCGATCAAAATTTGCATGAATTGTTTTGCATTCTCTTGGGCTATTCCGAACTGGAGATTTACGTTTACTGTGGCCACTAGTTGAACTTTCTCTCCGACTATTCACTTCAGCCATTCTTTCACCCAGTAATATTGAGGGAAAGTCTGGCAAAGAAGATGCTTCTTGATGAAGACGTAAAGCACATTGAACTTTGCTGCTTTTCCCACTTGATAATGCGGCAACAAGAAAAGGAACCATACGTATTTCTTGTAAAGTTTTATACATGACTTGTTCTAAACCAGAAACCACGTGCTTGACTTTGAGCATTAATTCAAGTGTAGCCAACACTACATCAACACCAATTTCACTCCAATCTGGTTGAACAGAAACAATTCCTGTGAGATTCTGTGTTAGTTGATGTTCTAGGATAGACTCCAAAATGTCACAATTTATATTCCTAGAGACTTTTGTCAACAGATCATCATCTTCAGATGACAGACAGAGCAATATCTGTATGGTTTTTAAAATTCTTAGAAGACAAAACTTGAGTTGGGAAGGGTCCTCATGGAAAGGTTGAGACAGATGAATATTTAGTGTAGAAAATAGATTGTTTGTCCATTCATCTGCTGGTTCCCTGGCAGATTCTACCACTTCCTCACATATTTCCTTCACTAAATCAAGGGCAAGTAATGACGAAGAATTTTCAAGAGATGTTGACAAATCATGTTTTCCACTACTGGCAACATTTAACAATACTTTCCAACAACGCATATCCGATTTTAAAATTCTTTGACATATGCTGGATCGAACTAACCCAATGCGACAAAAAGCATGGATCACTTGAAGGATTTTTGAGGATGATCGAGGGTCTTCTGACAAATGGTCAAACAATTTGGTGGAACAACTATTTTCCTCTTCATACATTGCTATTTGTTGCGCAATCTCTTCATGTTTTAAAAGCTCTATACACAAATCAGCTGCAACAGGAAGAGCGTCAGAATTCACACATCCACTTAGTGTAGAAAAAATCAATTTCATCGCTTTGAACCAATTTTGAGATCTATACAACTTCTTTGCAATATCATCTCCCCAGAATATACAAGTTAAAATTGAAAGTGACAAAATACTTTGTTGAGACACACCATGTTTCAATAATAACATGAAATTCTTTGTCCTTTTTGAATTCATGAGAGACTTTGTTTGTATCTGAATTGACATATTATTTACAATTAAATTGTTTAGTACCCGTAGGCATGGTAGGCCAGTATCACTTTCACCCTTTTCAATCTCTTGTAAAATGTACCCCAATAACTGGTTCAAATGACTTATTCCAGAGGAAATCGGTCTTGCTGCTGTCACTTGTTCTAACAGCAACAAAAATGAAGGGATTGTGTGACTGCATTGTTCAATCTGACAATGTTGAACAATGTAAGTGCAAAGCACAGAAGCAAGACTGAAAGATTCTTGAAGATGAGCACACACTTCGGAAACTTTTGAAATAGTATTGAGCAACTCAACAACTTTACTCAAGAGATGAGAATCAATACTGGGATCAGATATCAACTTCACCATGGATGAAATACATTCAGAACCAAGGAGGCTTCTTGAATTAAATAATCGATAAGTCTCCCACATGTTCAAACCACCAAGCAAAACTTCCGTATGCCTCAAAACATGAGATAAATTATTTTCAGATTTATGGCTTTGATATTGTGCGATTCCCATTGCCAAAGATTTGACATTAGACGCAAGATCAACATTCATTTTTCTTCCGTTCATGACTAATCAATTTTAATATATCTGTGTGTTCTGAATAAAAAAATATTGTATGTATTAAAAGTAATTTATTATTTAGGCGTTTAGTAGAGTTTGATACCATATTCCTACTAAAATTTTACAGGTCAAAATGTTTTCGTCCTAACTAAAGGATGCCATTACTGCAAGAATATATAGCGCCGCCTCCGGGGTAAGGATGATTCACCTCCAACACGGCAAAGAGTGATGATAATAGGGAATATTATACTAAAAGGCACACCCCTTTATTTGCTCTGATATTATCATTGCAATTTCTTGTAGGGTGCAGCAGACTTCGAAGACGTTTTGGTCCCTCATGTCTCTTCATTATTGCAAGAATTTATTTTGAAGCCGAACATACTTTCCATGTTTAATAGTGTACAAATTATAATTATCTTCATGATGAAATAAAACTATGGACCATTGCAGCAAACCTTGTTGCAAGGAATGCTTAGAAATGGAAAAATGTGGATGTGAATTGTCATTGTAATACAACAACAAGTCATATAAAGGGATGATAATAAGTAAACATCAACATCAAGATAGTCTGATATGCTAGTCATCGAATTGTTCAACTTTCTAAGTGAAAAATAATATTATTTTGGTTATAGGCATGCAACAAGACACAGTTTATGAGATTTCAAAAATTTTGAATCTTCTTGGAACTAACATAAAACTGACAGGATCATACTATTATTATGATGAGGGGAAGAGGGCTGCAATACTTTACATGCTAATCTTGATAAAAATGATTCTTTCATGATACATTGTGACCCAATTTTTTGGGTGTTTTCAATTTATGCTTATTTGACTAGTACTATTAGTGTTATTCGGGGCTAGTAGATGTGACTGCAGCCGCAGAGTGTACGTTTAAGACTTGGACACTGTTTATTTTACTCTTCTGTCCAAACAAAAGGTGATACCAATGAACATATCACATACTACAGGGTCATCAGGAATGCAAACAGAATTTGTGAAACGATTTTTATATCTAAGTTTAGAAGTTTAAAATCGTGCCGGAAAAATGAGTTTTTAAAAAAGAAGCAAAGACAGTAACACAAATTTGCTCACCTTACCTTTTAGGACTTCCACCACACACACACGCATTGCAATAAAAGTTAAAATATATATGGACAGAAAATGATGACTTATACATATAATAAAAAATAAATACATTACAAATAAAAAACGATAAAATGTAAAAGAATGAGGGAAAGTTGAAAATAAATGAAATGGCGAGAAATCGCTGAAAGAATGAGGATTGCCTTTTATGAATGACAACAGTGTTTATGCCAATAATCGTTCAAACTAAATTGAATACAGTGTGGAAGATAATAAAAATATAAATATAGTAATAAAATCTATACTGTTCAATAAAGTTGCATGAAATTTGGAAAACTATAGCAGAATGGATAACTGAAACTCTACTCCAAATGTTGAGCAGCATGAGATTTTGAGAAGTCTCATTTCTTGTTGTTTTATAACCGGCACTCAAGTTTTGAAAATTCAAAATTCTCACAACTACGAGCGCAAGAGGGTTACGAGAAGGTTACACGAATGCTCTTATTATTGTGTGAAAGCGTTTTTTCTACTTTGGTCAATGTGAAAACAAACTGTTGAAGCAAATTAAATTGTAAAGCTAATATCAGTTGTGCTCATATACAAGCTGCACGTACAAATCTTTTGGTATCGGTAGGGGTATCTAGAAAACAGCTGCCCCCCTTTCAATCGACACGATAACACATAAATGACTGTTTAGTTTTTCTTGTAAGATTTATACATTACAAGCTCAGTAGTCTGATAGTGAGAAGTCTCCTAGGTGAGTCATGAGTTTTGAGGAATAGCGCCATGTAATATAACACTAACATACTGCATAATTCACATAAAATACAAAAATATCACCATCGTATATATTCCCTAGTAGGTACCGGTATATATATATATATATATATTCCCTAGTATATATCTGAAGTGTGAATGTCCAACATCCAAATTCATTGATATCCATACAATAGCAAGCCAAGTATAAATATTTAAAAACAATACAAAACAAAAACAACAAAGTATTAATAAACACCAATTTGTTACCATTCCAGATGTAGATGATACATTGTCATATTTTTTTCCGTCTATTTTTGTGTCCCAATATCTAATTTTAAGATGATGTTTTTGAATTTACCGGGTCTTTCTCTATAGTACATGCCAGATTCTTGTCTCAAAATAATCCGCTAAAATTTGTTCTGTTCATATATAGATATATTATAGCTGTAAAAAGTGATTATAAAAAAATTGTTTTATATTCAATAATTTTTATCATAACTGCATTGCTTTATCAAAGTTGAATAAATATTTTCGGTTTATCAAATTTTGTATTCTGGCAACTGATATTAGGTCTAAAATTTACTTTGGCTCATTGGCACCACCCTGCGGTGTTTTTCATTTTGGTGGAAAACTGCCATGCCTGATTTCACACGTTTTACACACCAACGCTGAACACACTTCGTTCCGTTCCGTGTTTTTTATGGATTTCCAGGCACAAGCTGTCAGGATTGGTAGGCCTATTCTAGGTGAGTACAGGCACCAATTTTTGCAATTTGGTAAGTTTCTATAGTACGTTAACTGTAATTTTGTAACTGTAATTAAATAAATATATATTCGTTGTTAAATGATGGCGCATAAACACTCGATAAATTGCCAATGTAACGTTAACATTAATCACCTCTACTACGACTGATAATGCACAGTACCGTACAGAGTGTAGGTATGTATAGAGAGAGAGTGAGAGAGAATTTATTATTTTGTCAACCAGAAATGCAACACATAATACATTAAATTGTATGTAGATACACAGCATATGTATTTCGGTACAGAAATAAAAAACTCTGGGGAATGGCGATACGACCAGTGGATGGTCAGGTCAAAGTCTGCCATCACCCATTCCTGCCAATAAAAAATATTCCTATAAAGAAAAATTTGCAATAAACTATAATAATCTTTGCACTTACAAATGATGACACTTTTCAAGAAAATATTTCAACACACTCTCATTTGCCACATAGCATTTAAAGCACATTGGTGTTCGTATTCTAAAATTCAACAAATGTTTAATAGACACCAAGAATGCCCGGAAAATTAGCAATTGACTGGCAAAATTTGCGAAAGACCAGAGAACAAAAAAGAGGCAATTGAAGCAATATAAATAAATAAACAGAGGGGAACACTATACCTTGAGCTTGCTTAACTACAGTAGTTTCAATAAAAAAAATGGAGTAGGAACATGGCGAAGCTAAATATTCAGTCCAATGGTATTTTTAAAATTTAGCAATGTATCACGCCTATCGTGTAGAGTGAAAAATTTTATTTACAAGAAAATGACAAAATGTGTTGGACGCAAACTAGCGGGACGCAAATTATAGGAATCCTAACTAACTGTATGTATATAGCATATGTAAATAAGGATAATTCTGGTATAATTCTGGATATAATCATCGCATGCTTGCAACGACTGCTATGATTATAATGGTGAAACTATTGAATATATATAAAGTTTCTATAGTAAATTCAACTACATTTTGGGATAAATGGTATTAGGTAGCGTTACAGTTGGTACCGTAAGAATTTTTTTATGTGTTAAGCAGTCAATCTGCACTTGTGCACTGTTAGATTTATGCACCTTCAAAAAAACATTGTGAAAACCTAAGTTACTGATAGATAAAGTATCTAGTTTATACCAGTAACCATGATCCAAATATCCAACTTTTATACCAATAAGCTGTAAGATGTAAAGTTTAGACCGCTCACTCTGTCATTTGAACTGTTTGCATTTCGAACAAAGCATGTGATCATCAGATTATTTAAAAATCTGTGACCTTTATAAATCTGCTCATGCTATACAGTGTAGCTCTGAACTGCTCAATGTGAGTTAATATATCTACCAAAACGACCGAAAAGTACAGAAACGATCCCAAAAGAAGTGAAAAAAGTACCGAAATGGCCCTGTAGTTATGTTGCCCGGCCGAAGAAAATCAACCTCCAATCAAAGTTTTAAAGCGACTCCAACCATTTGGGATGAAAATATTAAATACAGTCCATAGCGCCACCTGGCAGCACAACAATTTTCGCCACATTGTTTTAGACATTGTCGTCCATGCGACAAAGTGACACTTTTTTGAACTTGATAATATTTTGCTTTTTTTAAATTTTATGCTGTTATTATTGGCTTGTTTGATATCATTGACTCAATCAATCTGAATTTGGACATAAATATTTTGCGTCATCAAAATAATAAAAAAAAATCCGGATTGGCATTGGATTTTCTTCGACGCTTACTTGACTTGGGATTCGAAGTGAAGAGACTTGCTCCCAACACAGATGAATTGTGATATCCTAATTACTTCATCTTTTCACCGTGCTACATGATCTTGATGATATCATATCTCTCGTTGCCTTTGATGTTTATTTCATGATTTTGTTGCATATCTATCATTTCCCAGAGAGTGATAGTAGTTTTTAATTCAAAAAATAATATGTCATTTTCAAATACACGTTGTTAGTTGACATGCAGTTTCATGCCATTACTTAAGTTTAATTGGATTGTATGATATGAATTATATGTATAGTTGACTCCGATGGTAAATTATTTGGTCTCCTGGTAAACAGGAAATGAATTTTTTATCTGACAATCTATTAAATTCAATTCAGCATAGCTAGAAAATTCATATCTTATCTACTTATCTATAGTATCATATTTGTATTGCTTTTATTAGAACACTGAATAGATTATTTAATTGTAGATATCTGTAACTGATGGCTTCAAACAAAACCAATTCTCCTCTAATCCAAGATGAAAGTGATGATGAGGGATCATTTGAAGAAATAGAAGTCGATGATAAGGATGATCATGTGACGTGCATATTCACTGGTAAATCGTATTCATCGCCCTTGGAGTATTATACCGCCATGAAAGAAAGTTATGGATTTGACATCTGGCAAATTGCACTTTCTGATCTGTCTCTTGACTTTTTTAGTTATGTGAAAGTCATAAATTATCTGAGGAAGAATTATTTTCAAAAGTCACCACCTACGAGTGAAGAGTTGGACGTTCTGAGATCAGAATGGATCGCGGAAGATTATCTGAAACCTGTGCTCGAAAACGATTCTTTATTAAGATTCATGCTTGATGATGGTTCAGATTTTGAAAGTGATGAGGAAACAGAACTTTGTAATGGGCCAAACATTATAATATCAAACGATGGTGACAAAAAAGTGGATGAGACTGCGGTTTTAAAAGAAAAGTTGAAAAGGAGTGGGAAGGAAAAAGAAAAACTAGCAATGCAATTGAAAGATGCATCAAATCAAATTGCTCAAATGAAATCTTTCATGCAAGACATTATTTTAACTGGGGATGTGGGTATTTATAGACCTGTCGCAGCGTGTCGACAAGATCCATCTGAATACGAGGATGAAGAATATGAAGATGCAGGTTATTTTGGAACGTATTCACATCATGATATTCATGCCGAAATGCTCCAAGATTCTGTACGGACAAATTCTTATAAAAATGTTATTTTCAACAACAAAGAACGTTTTGCTGGTAAAATTGTTTTGGATGTTGGTTGTGGAACTGGAATATTGTCTATGTTCGCAGCAAAGGCTGGTGCTGAGCATGTATACGGCATTGACATGTCTGAAATTGCATTTCAAGCGATGGACATAGTAAAAGAAAATAATCTTGATGATAAAATAACAATTCTCAAAGGTCGAGTAGAGGAGGTGAACCTTCCCACGTCAAAAGTTGATATAATTATTTCAGAATGGATGGGATATTTTTTACTTTATGAATCAATGCTGGACTCTGTACTTTATGCCAGAGATAAATGGCTCAAACCAGATGGTGAACTATTTCCCAATCACTGTATAATATCTTTGGTAGCTATTCATGACGAAAAACTTGTCTCAAGTAATGTTACTTTTTGGCAAGATGTCTATGGATTTAAAATGTCCTGTCTTCGAAAACAAGTTTTAACAGAGGCTGCAATTCAAGTTTTAAATCCCTCATGTGTCATATCAGAACCCGCTGTAGTCCATAGAATCGATACTGAAAAAGTTCAACCGAAAGATCTCAATTACAAGTCTGATTTTGCTTTGAAAATATTGAAAACCGGTACTTGCTCTGCCATAGCTGGGTATTTCGATATTTTTCAAAATCATTCTGGCAATAGCGAATTAATGTTTTCCACATCACCTTGCTGTACACCTACTCATTGGAAACAAGTTGTGTTTTTCTTGGATGAAAGTATCAAGTGTTACTGAAGGTGAATATTTAGAAGGAAAAATTGATTGTCATAAAAATGCCAAAGATCCAAGATCTTTAATCATATCATTGACAGTCAAAGATAAAACGCAATTGTATAAGATTGAATAAAAAATGACTTTGGTGTTTTCTTTTTGAATGCTTAATGCAAATATATTTTGAAATGCCTGGTGATTTCGAAATCTTAAAACATTGAACAACCTAACTATTAGCTAATGTCTCATTTGAATCTCCAAATACTGAAAACAATTTATTCACTTACAACAATACAAATAATTGGACTAATATTTTTTGTGTTTTAAAAGTAAACATTTGTCTCAAATTAAGGAATGATAAACTAAATGATAAAGAGTGGAAAATTGAACTTTGAACCTCATGAAGTAAAACCATATTCCGGAATATGACCTAATTCACAATGCTAAGCACAGAGGCAATGGCTTTTTGCAGACTGGCAGAATGTATCTGCTACTCAAACACCAAAAAAACCAATCAAAAGAAAAATTTGGCAATGGGCTATATTGCTAAAAAAACAAAAATAAATTACTCCAACCAGTGTTTGGTAGTAATCGATCTTTAGAAAAAGGTTCAAAGTCATCAACACTGCTATGAAAATAGCAGTGTTGACATGAACATTTCGGGAACCTGAAGAAAAACAGGGTTCTACCACCATGTCTGGTAAATTGTCATCTCAAAACTGATTTAGAATAAGATTTTACAAGTTTTAATTTTGTTGAGGTTTCATTGCCTCGTATCATTTGAACAATTGCCATATTGTTTTTACAATTCAACTGCGTATTACATTTTCAATCATCTATAGTCTTCATTTTTTGCAAATAATGCTTTCAGGTTTTTTACTACTTTATATCTATATATACCTACCATGGCCGAGGACAGTCAAATTTTAGTATTAGTATTTGATGTCAACCCTGTTTGGTGGGGTTTGAAAGCATTACAGGGAAGAGCTCAAATATCAAGATGTTTGGATTGTTTGTTACTCTTTGTGAATTCATACATGATGTTACATCATGAGAATAAAATCGCTGTACTTGCAAGCCATACCTCACAAACGTAAGTTTTTGGTGTTTTTATTGAAGTTCATTCAATGCTAGTGCCGTGGATAAAAAACTTTTTTAAAAAAGTGCTGTGATAACAGTATCTGCCTCGTGCAATTGTAAAATTATAAACCACTTTGTGATTAATTCATAATCACCTCTTCCGGCACACAGGAACTACAATTCTAAAGCTCGCAGTTGCAGGTCTCAAGTTTTGCTTCTTGTTGTCAAATTATATATTTACTTGTTGCATTTCGTAGAATTGTAAACTTTTTCAACAAGTATAGGTTGTGTCAAACTAATCTCACCTCTGTCTCAGCGTTACCATTTATCAGCAACTCGCTCATATCATGTTTTCAATACACGGTGTTTTTTGAGCTTTTTTCTTTTTGTTTCTGCAGGAAGTATCTGTACCCAAAAAGAGAAGATGTGTCTCAAGAAGTAATCATTTTTATTTGTTGTTATTTTGGTCGCAGTTGTAAATCATGACAGTATTATGTCAATAATCCATATTTCTTCACGAAGGAAATAAGTTTTTCTTATAAGACATTACTTCAGACTGTTTCATTTCAAATTGAATATCAAAGAAAAATGACTCATTATATTTTGTCTAATAATGATCACCGATATTAATCAGTAATTATATTTTCTGACCAATAATCCTGTCAACATTTTTGTCAACTACAAGCCACTAACTAATAGGCAGGTAATCAGCGATCAATTTCTTATCAAAATGTATTTGTGCGAATATTTTCGCAGGTAAGTTCAGATTTAAAATATTGTTCTTTCTATGATTTTCATAAAAAATACTTCACTATTTTCCATAAAACTGGGATAACAGACTGTTACTGCTATACCGACTAGCAACTGATTTAATTGGGAAGTCAGTTTGACACTTGTATTTCAATCTATGGTAATTGTTAATAAGCTTGAAAATGAATATGAATTGAATTATTTATCCAGAAAAATGGAAGTCAACAAAAATTTACTGCAATAAATGATACAATCGTAGAAGAATTCAAGTCACTGATGACAACACAGCTAAACGAAAGGGAAATCAGGAGCGATTCTTTAATTGCTGGATCTATGACGGTGGCATTGTGCTGTGAGTGTATCACTATTATATATTTTAAATCGTTGTATTTTTCAAACTTAGTTTACTGGTTGTTCGGGTTGTGCTTTCAGTTAAGTTTAAACGGTATTCTAAATTCAATATATGAATAAAAATTAATGTTTCAACAATTTATATAAATGAAATTGCTGATATTTGACCTCATTTTACCGATTTTGCAGTGAAGTCATTTTACAATGTAAAATTTGGGTCATATCATGACTCTGCTGCAGAATGCATCAATCAAGGAACGATTGGGTGGTGTTTGAAAGTTATCCACCTCCAGCATGAAATAAGCATCAAGATACTCGTGCATTGTCTTTGCTGGTATTTTTTGGTAGGGATATAGCAGTAGTTGGAACACAGTCTATCTAGACGCAGAAGTAAGGATGGTAGGCAATTCTGCTTCAATGATATCAATAGACATAATGAATTATCAAGTTGCTTTTAAATTTTCAGACAATCGAAAATGATGTTTTCTGAGTTTCCTATTTTGCAGCAAATTATAAATTATGGAAAATTTTACAATGTAGAGATGCAAATAAATCAATTTAGAATATTTCGAAATTTAATTAAGAGTGAGAAGAGTTTAGAATAATGAATGAAGGGATTTCCTTCTACGGATTATGTTTGTTTAAAATATTTTTTAGATATTCATAGACTTGAGAGAGAACTCGAGATGGGGCAGACTCCAAGATCTCGAATACTCGTCATTAAAGCGGCAGATGATGCTGCCGCCCAATATATGAGTTTTATGAATGTTATATTTGCAGGTACTGTATATATTGTATGTACTGGTAACTAGGATTGCCACTCGAAAAAGGTACTTATTCCGTTGAATATTGAATCATGTCAAATCATATCTCGAATGTTTGTTGGACAAAAATTGAAAAATGTGCTTCAAATGTAGAATGGAAAAAAAATGATTGACGAGTCAGTTGCAGATGTCTTGACGGCACAGCAGCCCATACTTGACAAAAGTTTACTATTTACATGACATTTTTTGCTTTGAAAAACAGTTTGTTGGATTCAATCAGGGTTTGAATTAAATATTTAAAGTTTGGATTTAATTTGCTATATTTGCAAATTCAGTTAAAAATTGGTATAAAACCATATGTCGGTAACACAAAATTGGTCCAATTTGATTCTGAACTCAAATAAATATTTCATTCTGGCCACCCAGTAAATAATTATTCTTCATAAAGATTTAGTGATTGCCACCAGGGAAATTCATATTGAATCTAATTGCTCAACCGGTGATGTGCAAACGATATTTTATATAAATATTAAATACCGTATGCACATCACCGGTTGAGCAATTAGATTCACAATTATTCTTCATGTTGTGAAAGAGGACATATTTCTAAATTTTGGCTCAGGACATATTTCTAAATTTGGCTCAACCGGAGATGTGCAAACGATATTTTATATAAATATAAAATACCGTATGCACATCACCGGTTGAGCAATTAGATTCACAATTATTCTTCATGTTGTGAAAGAGGACATATTTTTAAATTTTGGCTCAGAAATTGAATCCCAAGTTCATTCATTTAAAGTAAACTTGAGCTTGTGGAATGTTTTATCACCATAAATCATTCGCAGTATTTTTCATATTCAGCACAAAAGCAACAAGTTGTAATAGACTCCTGTGTTCTGGGGCAAGATTCAGGTTTATTACAACAAGCGTGTGATATGACTGGTGGTATTTATATGAAGATTCCAAACATGGATTCTCTTTTACAATATTTATTAGTAAGTATTGACCAAGTGTGGATCTGAGTTTCTACATCATGTTGGTGTTTCATTCATCTATTCTGATAGCACTGTAGGTAGGGATGTCCAAAATTGAATCATATATTCGATACAGTAAACTTTTTGATTTCAGATATATTTCAGAATTTTGGGGTATAGAAATATACAATCTTGATTGCATAAATCAGGATGGAAATCGACAGAAAAATATGTTTTTGCTTTAAAAATTTACAGAGTTTCACGGAATAAAAGAAATTTGGTGCTTTAATCAAAATTTTATGGGTTTTGCAATTTATATAGGTATGTATTTGAAAAAGTTAGAATGACATCTTTCATCAATAACATGGCTGAATTTAGAACATATTCGATATTATTTTTTCAGAATGTATTCTAAATACCAGTAGTAAATATTCGATTTTGGCCATCCACGCCTGTAGGTACGATCTTTAGAGTAGTCCATACCTAATTTTTGTGTGTCCGTCTACTACGTCTTGTAGTATCTCTTTGCTGTTTGAATGGACAGCTGCTGTTATTTGGAACCCTCTAAGCACTGCTTGTGGCCTCCCTACTAAAAAAATCATACAGTGACTGTGATGCGATCTGGAATATCCAAAACTAGTTCAAATTCATTTTAAAATAACCCGTTTTGAACAGTATTCTAACTAAAGAACGAATTCGATATTCATGATTGCTCTCGTTTGGAATTCATGCTATCACGAACATTGATCATACTGTTTAGTTAGGAAATTTGAATTTTTCGAACATAGTCGCTGACATAATTACTGAATTGTTTTTTTATTAGTATCAGTTTTTGGAGGTTTGAATGTGCTTCCCAGTCAAGAAAAATTAACTTAACATCTTTTGTTAAGTATAAGTAAGTCACAGATAGATCACGCCGCCGAGGCACGGCTCTATCTCTCATTCTTGACAAAATAAAATATCTGATTGAGTTGTTTGTTTCATTCGACTTTTCAGACCGCATTTCTTGTCAACCCTGATTTACGAAAACAAAGTTTATCGCTGACCTCATCGACAGAGAAAAAGAGTGGAGTAGATTACAGAGCAGCGTGTTTTTGTCATCGAAGTCTCGTCGATGTGGGATTCGTTTGTTCCGTGTGTTTGTCTATATTTTGCCAATTCAGTCCAATCTGCTCTACTTGTGAAACTGCTTTCAAACCACCACCATCGCTCGGACTAAAAACTAAAAAAAAGAAAAGGGTTTCACAACATCCTGGGTCATCAGGAACTTGAAAGAGTGTTCTGCTGAATTCTGTTCATCATTCCAATTCAATTTCCAATTATGAGTTTTCCATTACGTTTGTGATATTCACAAGATTATATTCTGGCACGTAGGTCTGCTCATTTTTTTCATTTTTATATATGCAAAATAAAGTTTAAACTACTCAAATATGTGTTCTCATTAATGGTGTTCGAGTTTTTTTTTTTATTTGGAACTGGCTATCTGCCACTACAATGTTGCTACCAACATGTAATCTTATTGAATTAGAGCAATAGCTTAACGTTTTAAGGTTGCCAAACAAAAGTGCTACAAAATAACAATTTTTGTAAAAAGAAGGTCGTATTGAAAAATTCATGTCTTCAGACTTTCAATAAAGAAATATCAGAACGATAGTGGAATGTTTTAAGGTTGCCAGATAAAAAGTGTGAAAATTGTAGACCATATTGAGCAAGTGAAATTAGCGAGTCCTACAAATCTAAATAAAAGGCAACATTGCAATATTATGGGGTGATGGAGAAATATATGCCAAAATCTTACTACCAGCACTGTAAGTGGAAAATATCTCAAAGAAGATTGAACCACTATAGTCAGTGCAGTGTGCGTTATCTGCCATAGTAGATAGGCTTGTATCAGGTCGTTATGAACTGGTTATGTCCAATATATCTCTAGTTAAAAGACGGTTAGAGTTGAGCTCATGGCAAAGGCTGTAGGGAATGGGAGCTAGATTATGGCTGCAAATGATATGGCCCTACTAAAACGGCCATGTCCCCCAATTTACCAGATGGTAACGAAGGGGTTGATTGATATTCAACGAACATCCATTTTTGGTAGGGATATAGCAGTAGCGGGAACACAGTCTATCTAGACTTTTCCAACTCAATCAGCATTTCCAATTTGGTTCACGAATCCATGCCCTGCACCAATTTGGAATGTCTTTATCACACTAACCCTGACCTCTAGCAGAAGTTGATACCACTAGCTTGAGTGGCTAAAAAATAGCTTTGCATCGGCGTTGCTATAACGTTTTTCCATTCTCAATGAAGCCTTGTATACTCCCATTCCAGCTTTTATCAGAACAATCACGCAAATGTAGCAATTTATATTCTTTTATTTTAAAGACTCGAAAACTACAATAATGGAACAAAAAAATCTGCAACCTGCAGAAAAGAATTGTGCTTCACATCCTGTTTTTTTACTGGGCATGTCCAATACGAATCATATTTTATCATTCATAAGCTACCTGAACTTAGGCCTTCACGACAGCAGAAAGAACATTTAACACAAGTCGACAAAGTCTCCAGAGTCTGGCTTTGTCAACATGCTTTGGAGACCAAATGGGCAAAAAGGGGTAAAAAGACAGAAATGCACAACTCATTCTTAACTTGAATGATTTTATGAACAATTTAATTGAAAAAGAATAAGCAGGAACCAGAAACTTTATTTTTCTAAGCATGAGCCACAGATGGATCGTGCCATCAGTGACCCATACTTAACATAAGATATTTATTAAAAATATTTCTGACCAGTAAGCTAACAACAACAATGGAGGCATGAAAATTCCCGTCTAAAATTTTCTTGCAGTTATATTCCAATATGACATACAAACTCCCTCAAATTATCGATTACCAATGGCAAAAGATTAATTTAACAACTAATCAATTATAAAATAAAAATATCTCTAGCGGGCAGTAGGTAGTTGGCGGTAATATGTAGGAGAAAAATGTTATAGTGTCGCTAGGAACATTGATTTAAATTTAAAATCCAAATTTAAAATTTGGAACCATTGGCATGGTCAACCATACTAGTATGGTCAAAACGTAACAGAGGGGGCATTGCTCATTGCAACACCGAGAGATTAGAAAAATATGTCTTTCATCTGCACAAATTTTGGGGCATAAGCTCTTAAAATATTACCATGTAATTCACACAGCCATAATATATAGAGAAAGTAACCAAATAAGGACATTAAGGCCAAGCATGAGTGACTAATGGGACGCACCGTCCAGGTGTGGTCCACAAGGTCACATATTGGGCAAAAAAATAAATTGCTGATATTGTTTATTGGTATAATATATTCATCAACAGTATGGTCAGTATCAGAATAGTATGGTCAGTTACTATTTCATTGAGATAGAATAAAACAAAACAGAAGTTAATAGTTCGATGATAAACTACTTACAATTGTGTGCAACATATACGAACGAGTCTTCCTAATAAAACACAAAAATTTATTTTTCATTTTAGATTAATTATACTTAATAAGGAGAGTAGGGTTAGGAAATCTGCATGCTGTACTAGTTAGTAAACAATATAATGCTCGATCATGTATGTTTCGATGATAATTTTTACATGGGCAATACAAAAAATAATAATAATTTGACATCCAATTCTTGAGCAAACCACAGAAATTTACAATCAATGGAATTTCTATATTCAATAGTTTACATTTGAAGCATTTCCAATCTATCGCTTGACCAAGCATGATCATATAAAAAGAAATATTTGAGCAAATAAGTAAAACTGGCAGAATGTAGTAACAGAGAATTACGTCTTCTTTATATTAGAAATCCTGAAACCCCAAAACGCGGTGTTGTTGATGTTGTTGGAAAATATCAGTAAAAAGTTGTCAGACCAGAAAATTTTTTCAAATTCAAATGTGTTCTGACAAACATGGCCACTGATGATCATCAATGACCTATTTCCGGCAAAACAGTTACTGACAAATGATAAAAAAAAAAAAATGTGAATAATGCAATAGCATGCATGCTACTGGGAGACTGCTTAAATAAAATTTTTGTCATGTTTGGACCACACTACAGAGGCTTGGTCCGATTCAAAATCGACATTATCAAAATGTATTATTTTTTTTAAATATTATTGTATTGGATGACAATTTTTGAAAAGATGTCATGTCTTCGTTTGTTTATTAAAGACTTATTAAGACTTTTGATTCAAGTTTGAAATCAAAAGATACCCGAAAACCTGATCATTTTTTTAGCAAATTATTGACTCCAGGGAAACTCTTACTGCGTGGAAATATCTATTGTTTGCATTTCACTGGATTAGCATATTCTCTCTGATCAATTTTGTTGCAATAAACATTTTTTCCACATGCAAAAACACCACTTTCATTTACATAAGATATCTAGTGAATGCCACCAGGGATACTGATAATTTGTATGATATCAATAACTAATAAAATGAAAACTATGATTTATCAACGTTTCATTAACCTAACCAGATGTTCTTTATCAGGGTGTCATTTACAATATGTTAATTTGGTCTTTAACAGTATTGCAAGTCCTTATCTTTCATTAAATTGACATTAAACGGAACTTGAAGAGCATTTGTGTATTAACATTTTATAGTCAAAGAGAAAAGATAATCGTAATTTCATTAACAGAATCCCAAAATTTCATCATCAAAAAGCATGACTTTATTAGAAATTCGCACTTGACATCTCAATTCATTTCTCAAGCAAACAATCACTCAAAATAATTTTTTCTCACTTTTACTGAAGTTTTCTTTACACAAGGCACTCAGTGCTCAGAAGAAATGAAATAATGGCCACTCAACAGCAAGGAGTAACTACAATGTGTTACGAGCAACTGCACTCGATTCGAGTAGAAAACATCCCAAACAAAACTGAACCGCTCTGGTTGGTTAAGTACAGCGACGAGATGGTATCCGTCACGGCAATAGTTGAAATCAAAGGCATTTTTCAGTCAATTTTGAAACTAATTCTTTTTTAATTGAATATGTCTTGCAAAAAGGATATAAAATTTTATCACGAGACAGTTGTGATGAAATCAAGCGCAAATTTCCAATAAAAAATGAAGATACATACAATTTAACAACAATGTGAGAAGGAATGCTATGTACAAAAATACACATATTAGAAATAATCGCACTCAATATTAATATATTTTTTAATTATATATTGATAAAAGTTTCATAATATTTTTAAATCTAATTCTACGAAAAAAATTCGAAAACCAACCGCAAAACCAAATTTGAAACTGTACACTAGTAGTTTTAAAAGCGTGATAAAACGAGTTAGTTTACAAAATCATTTTACGGAAACCGCTGTTTCACTTTATCAAGACATTAAGTGTATACTAATATTTTTAATCATAATTTTATTTCGTCAAGTCAGAGCCACTGATGGACCGCACCTCATAGGTGCGATCCATCAGTGGTTCTTAATTGGCGAAACAAAACTTGCCCAGAGAGACTTTTGATGGATTAAGTCTAGGCTTTCTTGACTTCTTGATTTCAGTACTAAAAGTGGATATTATAGCATTAATGCTATGTCTATCTGAAATTAATTAATACGGCGGATGTCAACCGAAAATGACCCGAATATAATGGGAATCGCATCCAAAAAGACAAAAATGTTCAGTTAACAACCAAACAGGTGAAATGTCAAGTAAAAGGTTAAAATACAAAAACTTAAGAAATTATCTAAGTGTGCATTACATTCATTCAAAAACGTACGTTGCGTCGTCTATGCGAACGCTTCAAAATTTTCATAATAATACTGTTATTGTCCATTTGTTTGGTCACAGGCACATACAAACATGGCAATATTATTTATTTACAAACGCGCAGTTAAACAAAAACGGGGGAGAAAAAAAAAGAGTAAAAGTACGAATATGTACAACAGGAACAAACAACTGAGAGGATCGCAAAAATGAAAAAACGTAGCGGAACGCTAATCGTAGTAACGCAAACAACGAAATAGAACAGTAGGAAGAGAAAAACATTGATACACAAAACGTGCATGTCACACACGCTTCATTTACGAAGAAAAAAAAAAACGTACAAGTAAAATGGAACTTATCAAAACATGTTATTGATATAATGCAAATGCATTTTCAATATGCTAATTAACAAAATGAGATGAAAAAAAATGCTGAAACACACACAACTTTAAAATTCGCAATGAGGAAAACTAAAAAGTAAAATCGATAATAAAAGGTTAAAATTCTATAATAATAATAATAAAACGCCTTCAAACGCATACATACATAACCTTCATTATTTTCAAGTTCAAAAACGTTTTTTTCCATAGGCACTGATTTTTTTTAAAGCAGATATAAACAACCATGCATTCCACCTTTTCTTTCTATTTGGCCACCTTCAAATTTAAAATAATGAAAACATTTGGATCTATGGTACAATAAAATTAACAAAAAACAGTCTATTAGGAATCGTAGTATATATTTACAAATTTTTTAAGTCTAAATGTCGAACACGACAGTTCGCAAAAGTCAGCGTCCGTTGTCAGTATTGACACTTAATCACCCTCTCACCTCCTAAATCGGTGAACATAGTTTGACAAGCCTATATCGCTGACGAACACGCCTCAGCAGTAGAACACATCAGTATTGGCGATGCCAAAATTAAAACGACTACAGTAACAACAAGATAAGAGACTACACTTCCAAATTGAAGAGTTTCATTGCCTCAAAAAACCAATATCAATTTGGTCAGTCTGGTCATCAAATCACCCGTGATGGCTTTCAAGATATTTTAGATAGAGAAGGAATAGGATTATGTGCTGTAGTGGTACTTGTTGGCCTAGTTGGCGTCAGTTCTTCGTCTTGCTGACATTGATATATTTTTTGACGAACCTGAAAATATTAACATTGTGAATAACGAAAATTATTAAAACATATAGAAATAGTTCTGGTTCATAAGTCTACCTACAGTACATGTATGGACACCTGACATTGATATATTTTTTGACGAACCTGAAAATATTAAACATTGTGAATAAAGAAAATTATTAAAACATATAGAAATAGTTCTGGTTCATAAGTCTACCTACAGTACATGTATGGACAAATATATTTCTGCACAGAAGCGTTATAGAATGGATTTGTGAAGAAAATCCCAACTAGATCACAGCCAGAGGAAACGAAATTAACTTGAATGAGGCCAAGGTCGGCTTTTGCAAAAAAGGTATGTTCTTTAATTCACACGAATATCAACTAACCAGATTAAACTATACGGAGGCTGTTTCTCTATACCCAATGGTCTGACAATACTCAACAATATAAAAATTCCCCAAAAAAATTATTACTATTATAGTTCAAATATATATCAACTATATTTCAAAAAATTATTGTATAGAAGAAAAAGAAAAATATTTCAGTTGGCATGAGCAAGAGGAGAGCTCACCCTAATTTTTTTTGTATATGAACTTTGACATTTACCTCTCTTATCTTAAGCTGCAGACAATTCTTTGTTGGAAACACATCAGAGTGATTGGCTTGAAATTCTGCAGTTATTTGGTCTGAATTAAAACATTGAAAAATAAAATCAAATACTCATAATTCTCAAGATGACAAATTCAACAATTGGGGCACAATTCAACATTGATTCATGCTCTACAAAAATATCAGTACAAATTTTCATTGTTTTTGCATCAAAACACAACACACATTTATTTAATACGCCGATTTTAGAAAACTCTCATTAAACAGACAACCATAAAAGAACCTGAAGCAACGCAGTTTTTATATCGTTGACCAACTTCATGAAAAAGTTGACAGTATTTCCTATTTTGGCATTGTTTTATTTTGATTAAAAGACACATGCACAAAAGGTACCTTCCGGTTCAAATAAAATTTTAGAAGATCTTAAGAAGCCAAACTGAACGAAAAGCCACCAAATTACAAACAAAGCTTCCTTCAAAAAATGTAAGAGCAAATGTTAGCCATCCGCTAGCGCTCAGTCTTCGATGTGCAAGTATAAATGGCTTCGGACTTCGGCTTCGGAAATTTTCGAGGTAACTGTTTAATAGTGTCAAAGGTTTCAAATTCTAGTTTCAAATTCTATATAGGCAAGACCAGAAGCAGCAACCCGAAGTACCAACCAGGTATCACTAAAATACTAGGTTTTTCAAACTGTAATAGGAGCAGTTGTACTCTTCCAAGTGAGGATTAAACTACTATAATGCAGCGCAGTGAGTATTATCTGCCTGGACGATCGCCACAAGACCAACTACAACTTCTTAGAGATGTGGGGGAGGGGGTTAACTATTGTAAATTTCTACTATACTCATGCATACTTTTAGGAAAGAATCCGTGTTCTTCGAATAATTTTATCACAAGAGATCTTCTCAAATCGAGGATTCTTCGCAATGAACTTCCACGAGAATCAGGAGGTTCAGAGTTGTCGGAATCATCTGTAAAAAATATATTTAAAATGTAAATAGCACAATGTGCCAACCGAATCAGAAGTATTATTTTGTCAAGCATAAGTCACAGATAGACCCCGCCTACCGGCGCTATCCATCTGTGACAACGTCTCTTCCAACCCTACATTATAAGCATACGTAAAGTTTTAAAAAAATACTCAGCTCAAAAATAAACCCAAGATTGGAACGTTACATAAAGTCGAAAGCACGTTGTATGTGCTCGAAATTGTTTTCAAAAGAATTAATTTCTATCAGGCTGCTCGTATTTAGGATGACCAACTCTGAAAATCTTGATTTCAAAACTAATCGAATATTTTAGACAGTCCAGCTAAAATATACAAGAAATCAGCAATGGCTGAAAAAATTACCTTTCCGTAGCATGGATTCTCCATGTTCAAACGTAAATATGTCTCCAACAGATGTAGATGCCGGCGTATTAGTAGCCGAACTAGGAAGAGAATTTGCTGATAGAGGAGTATCACATCCTAAATTTTGTAATTTCTTCCTGTGTCTTCGTTTAATATGTGGAGATGTTGGTGTGATAGGTGAATCTTGATAAAACAAAAAATATTAACCATCCCGCAAACGACGAGGCGATAGATTCATTAGCTAAGTCCAAATATAATCATCGCACCAATAGTGGTACCCAAACTATTTTTATCTTAATTTCTTATTGACCCTGAAATGATCCAAAAAACTATACTTTATCTAGCAATTATTACTATTTAACAAGCCTAAGCTTGGTGTGGTAGCAATGAACCACCTTTTTAAAAACTATTGCTATTCAAAAAGTGGTAGATGATTCACCATCGCCCACGGTAGATACCAGGTAGATACCACTCAATGTGCTATATCATACTGGTTCACCTACCGTTTGGAATGTTTCCAACTTAGAAAATTGCAGTTGCTGGTACTATATTTTGTAGAAGCTATTTGTGTTTAAGTGACTGATTTCTTTTAGGCACTGTTTCTGGCCTTTCGCAGAGTTAATTTCAATAAAAAAAGTCCTTTTTACATAGTCGAAGACGCATGAAATTTTGTGATTCTTTTAAAGAATCCAACAACACTGGTTAGTATGGTGGCCCTGTTAAAAGATGCATCAAAACTTCAGGCTCAAACTTTCCATTGAGGATTCATTAACAAAAATGACTACCCCTTCCTTTTTATAAGGCCTTATAAAAAGGGAGGGGTAGTCATTTTAGTTACTGGCATTTCATTGAAACGTTCGAAACCGAATTTTGATATCTCAAAAATAAATAAAAATACCCGTTGAAAGTTTTCTCTTTTTTCTATAACTCTGCAATACAACATCAGGTGTGGTTGGAAGTTCTTTAGGAGTACCAGGTGTCGGCACCAACTCTGGTTTAAATTGTGGAAGTTGACTGAACTGCTCTCTGAAGTTTACTTGACTGAGAATCCTGTACAAGAAATGTAATTATCCAATGAGAGATAATAATCATGGAACACATTCGATACAGAAATAAAACCCTAGAGTACAATGATAGTTTAGATAATCTTTTTTTGACAATGGTACCACCGGTTCTGCTAGCTTCGCACCTATGAATATTTTCACCTGTAGGTTTGCACTCATTATTTGCACCCCACACTTTTACACTCCTGTAAATATCCCCCAGGTAGTTTTTCACCCTGTATATTTGCATCCATAGATATTTGCATGGGTGATTGCAAGTATGAGGTCTACATGAGTGCAGATATGCGTGAGGGCAAGTATACACAGGTGCAAACAGTAGGTGTGAACTAACATGGGTGTAAATATATGCGGGTGCAAGCGTACAGGGGTACAAATGTCCATGGGGTATTTATACTGGGTAAAATGAATATGGGTTTAAATAAAATACGTACATAGGTGCAAATTACACACATGCAAACGTACTGGGGTTTAAAGCTATAGCAATTTTTACCACCATTCACCACATCTGTTTGTGATATTGGAGCTAACAACAGAGTGCATTGTTGAAGGGCATGCTTTATGACTCAGATGCAAATAATGAACTTTTCTTCTTTTTACACATAATGATGACTCCACCACACCAGTTGAGATTCTTCAGTAGTAATTTTTATATTAAATGAAAAGTGGGAAGAATAACATTTTTTATACTACGAGCACTCCTAGTCAAAACAATTCAGTTTGACTTTGAACATGTTTTGTCAAGCATGGGTCACAGATTGACTGTGCCTATGAGGCACAGTCCATCTGTGGTGCATGCTTGGTAAAAAAAAACAATTCCTCAATCCAGTATACTTTTTCATATTCTCTTTCATTTTCACATGTTAAATTAACCTGTCTCTATCTTTATCCTCATCTTTCATGTCTGCTTTCTTTTCCAAGACATTTACGGACGATGTTTTGTCCCTCAGGAATGTTTGAGTAATATCCGACATGTTCATCTGTGGAAAAACGAGAAACATTGTAAATGATCGACACATAATTGGAAACTTGAATAGCAAAAAGATACTACAAAATATAACACCAGAAAGGCTGGAAGCAGCGTCTGAAATGAGTCCACTGACAGTCACTCAAATAGCAAAGAGTTGCTATAAAGCGTAGCACCTTTAACTGCACTTTAGGCAGAAAACATCTCACTGGGAACAGAGCGGGCATGGTTGAGTGCAGCGAGTGGTATCTACATCGGGTGATGACTGATGATAAAACATCAAAAGGTTCTTTGTTTTCTCTCAGTGCCTCTTACGAAATGCAGGAAATATGTTAAAACTATTTTAAAGCCAGTACCCACAGCGCATGGTCAATGGTCAGTGGTCACTCATTGGTTTGAATCGCCCAGAAAGTCTGAAGTCAAAGGCAACTTATAGACGATTAATGTTGTTGAAAAAAAAAAGATTTTTAGTATTTCCGAGATTACCTATGTCAGCATACATACACTCATATGCTGGGTTGCATCTTAATAAGACAACATAAAACATATTTACCTGTGAGGAATCTTCAGACTTTTCGAAATCTTTTTCACTCCTGTAAATTTAAGATGAAAACGTAATTACATCAATCACTAGACTTGAGGGTAGCATGTTATAATTTTTTTACCTGTTGTACTACAGATTAAATTACTTGTATAATTTCTTTGTATGGCAGCCATTGAATTTCGCTCCATGCAAGATCAGAAGCAGAGACTATAAGGAAACAATGGTTACATAAATAGCGAAAAGCTACTACAAAATATAACTTTCTTAAGTAGAAAACATAACATATAGGATTGATTCGATGAAATCAAATGCAGTTGAGTGGTATCTACCCTAGACAATGGAAACCATCTACACTTCTTGAAATATTGTTATCTTGCTCATAAATATGAAATCAGTAAATAGCAGTTCAACTGCAACTGAACTATTAGCTCAACATTATCCATTCATAGTTCTTACTTCTCATTCTCTTCTTGATATTCTCCTTCTGATGAAGAATACAGAAGACTTTTCTTTCTCCTTGATAAAAATTTCGATGGTACAGGATCCAACTTCAATACTGATGATGTAGTACTGGATGAAGATGCATTAGAATCCTACAAAAGCAATATAATAATATTGATTAATTCAATGACATAATACATGGAATTTGCTGAAAAGCTAACTAGAAGCATATAAGCACACGTTTCTCAGAAGATGACTTAATAACATATTAATCTGCTATGTCTTAAGCTGCCACAATAGTACAAAAAACTGAGATGAGGTGGTCGACCATTTTTCCATCATCTATATAGACAGCAGTTACCATACTATCTAAAGAAAGGATTTCTTCATTATTCCAATATGATATGAAAGGGAAAATTCAAACAACTTGCAATAATTAGAGTGAAACGAAGGGGGGCTATATACTAAAGAACTGTAAAGTATATAGACCCTAATAGCTAAGGATGGGACTCCTGTATTCCTGAAACATACAGATTTTTTTTGATATATAGTATTATCAGAAAAAAAAATATTGAAATGTGATTGTTGCCATCACTACCTGACTCATCCTACTAGATCTCAAAGAGGCATACGATCCAGATCGGTCCAGTTCCATGCTGTTCGAACCACTTTTGGTTTCAACTGAACTCACCAATGCTTTTTCATTTGTTGTCACAATCTGTGATGCAAATGTTGTGCTCACAGAAGAGATGGCCTGCAAGGGAAATGTGGGAGGCGGTTAAATATAGAAAATTATAATACAGAAACATTTGGGATGTTTTACGCTTAAAATGTGACATGACATTAAACTGAAGATTGAAACATCTCTCTTCGAATGTCGGTTAGAAGATAAGAAGTTGTTTTACCACCACCACCCAGAGGAGATAACACTCACTACACTTTACCATGGCAGTTCAGTTCGGTTTGGGATGTTTTTCCCTTGGAGTGCAGTTGCTGGTACTACATATTTTAGTAGTTCTTCGCTATTAAGTGGTCGTTAGTTGGTTCCTTTTAAGCATTGCCTCCGACCTAGCTCAAAGTGAATTTCCATAAAAAAGGGCTTTAAAATCATCAACACTTCTATGAAATATGTTGACAATATTAAAGCTCTTTCCTGGGCTAATATCATGTAGTTAAAAAATTGAATTAGAATAAAATCAGATAATGCTAACTCCGATTCTATGAGTATGAGAACTTTTTATAAAAGAAAGATATCCAGACTTGAGTGTTCAACTTACATCTCTGACAATGAAATGACTTGTTCCTCCAGCAAATGATTCTGATGTAACAATAGGAACAGTAGCTACAGATGCTCTCACTTTTAATGGTGCTGCCGCATTTAGTCTATGTCTATCAAGCAAAGTAGCACTAGGCTGAGTAGATGACACATTTGCTGAAACAGAATGATAATTGTAATCGGTTAGAATCTAGGAAGTTAAAGAACAAAGTTGCTACATAAGTTTGCATAGAGTGAACTGCAATTGGAAGCACGATTGTGTTCCTCAGATTACTGTCTTTTTCAATATTACTTTGTAATGTGATTGTAATAGTATTGCTAATTGCATAATTCCAATAAAATTCCCTTGCTAGAATTGAACTAGGAATGAATGTCTAAACACCACTATGTATTTATATTCACATATCACGCATTGCATATAGGGCTGGGCAATTCGATTCAGTGATTCGAAGCACAATTTATTTCAATCGATCGTGAATTGTTCATAGCATCAAAATTTTGCTCAATAGACTTGAATTTTCCTTTTAACAGCAAAATGCAATTGATTTTGGTCAAATTTGAACCAAATCGATTATATTTTTGTCGTTAAAATATGAAAACTGTTGCTCTATAAATTTCTTGATTTTCACAATGGAGACAAATTGTTATAGTAATAATAGGACATTTGTTATTCACATGGAATTAGTGATACGATCAGATTCGGAAAAATTATTCGAATCAGATTTGAATTCCAAAGGATTCTGATTTGCCCAGATATCAGTTATTACAAAATGCCATATTAGGATACGGAATTACCCTAATCCAACTCACGAGGCTGGAGGAGTTGAATCACATATAAGAACCAAATACAAAGTGCTAGATTAAGTACACAAAGACATATTACTTCATCTTTACAACGAGAGAGAAATGCCTTATACCGATACTGATCAAAGACTTGATTCGATTATGCCAGAGAATCAAAAATCAAAACCTACTTGTTATGACAAATGACTTTGGATGTGCCGGATGGTAAGGCAGAGAACCAGCTAAATTTCCATTAAGCGCAAGACTGCGTGGTATTGCCATGACAGAATGTCCTTGTGTAGTAGATACACCACTGACACCATGAACACTCGGAATGGCAAAAGCATCTTGTTGGAGATGAGCGGATCGACTAGATCCTGCCAGAGTTGGTGATGGTCCATCCGTTAACCTAGGTGCCAAATGAGATGGCACAGTGACAAAATACATCGCAGACGATGATTTTTGTACGGCAGTAGGCTGCTCTATCCTTTGTTGTAACTGAGCATCATGTTGTCCTGGGACTGACGAGCTTCGATAATGCGATACTACCGGCGGAGGTGGTGGTATTCCAACTGGGTATATAGCATGTGTTGCAGATGTTAACAATGGCATCGAAGCAGGTATTGAATGACCACGTCTGTGTATTGGTTGACTGGCCATGGCAGGACTGTAACCAATCACTGGTCCTCTTGTGCCAGGTGGAGGTAATGGTGCGGTATCTGTACTGCTAGAGGGAAATCCAAGACTTTTTCTTCTTTCACTAAAACGATTTAAGGGATATTTGCATACCGAGCATGAACCAGATCATAAATAAAATTGTTAAAATAGATTATCAAATACCAGTTACTGCTTGATTGCGGCACCAAGGCGTGCTCAAAATATGTCTTATGCTTGACAATTTAGGTTTCGTGATGAGATTTAATAACACTAACCAGAATAGAAAAATTTGAACGCTTCTGTACATCATTGGGAAATTATCAATCCATTTTGAAATGAAAATTTATCTGTTTATTTTCACATCAGAAAATTTGTAAATATGTGCTTTCGATTATCCTACGTTTTCGATATGAATATTGCATTAGCTATAAGATTCATTACTTATTAAATCAATAAATAGACTTTATAAAAACTAATATGAGAAAAAATACAAAACTGGATAAATACTAGATTTTTTCATTTAGGGTGCATAATCTTAAAATTACTGCGTCTCATTTCATCTATCTCTAAAAATTTCGTATCTCAACCAGCTTCACTTACATATTCGCAGAATGAGAATTTGGTATTATCTGATGAGTTGGGAAAGGTATTGATGATGTTGGTTCCATATTATGTGGTATTCTGCTTCTCTGGATATCAGTTGTCATAACTGGTGGAAGCATCACTGGTACAGATGATATCGTACCAGTTGGTAATGGTAATGACGGTCTTAGCTCTAAAGTGTGCAAAAAATATTCATATTGGAAAAATTGGAAAAGAAAAATCTACCAATTCGAATAAGGACTGCCAGCACATGAAAAAATTTAAAAATAAATACCGTAATCACAGTGATTTTAAACCTTTCATGTAGTTTAAAATTTCAGGTAAGAGATCATACTACGCTTGTTCTTTACTTTGAGACACACCTTCTTCAGGTAACAGAACGTACCAACCCTTTAGCTGTTGACACTCCAAAATGAATTTTCCCCACAACCCTTTTTCAGATTTCAAAAGCACATACAATTTTAGTAGTTCTATGTGATTTAGTAGTCTTTTGTGTACATTCGAAGTCAGTCAAAAGTAATGAGGAAAGAGTATTCATAGTTACATGGCGATGCACAAAAAGCATTGTTGTCCTCATAGTATATAGTTAAATAATATTCAAAATTTACTATATAAATAGAATAACGCTGCAACATTTAATTAGAACAAAATTGCTGATAATTGGCCATATTTTACAGCAAAATGCTACAATTCGAGAGTAATCGTAAATCTTAATTTATTATCAGAATTCCTGAACACCTGACTCGAGAGTCAAAACAATATATCACTCACCAAATTTCCGAGAAGCTGAATGTGCTGATACTTGTGATACATGTGAAGGTAGTGTAGGTCTGCCTCCTGGTAATGCTGCATAAGCATTTAATGCAGAGGTGGCATTTGCCACTGATGACATCATTGTGACGTAACTAGGTGGTACGGTCGTGCTTTGTATGGATACCTAGAATAATGGAAGTATAATGTAAGTCAATATATTTAATAATAAAATTATGATAAAAGGATTTTATAGTGAGCATGTTAGTGGTGGGCTGCCAGGGATATAAACTTGATCAATTTTTGTTTAGTCAAGTTCATGTTCAAGACACTTTAGCGACACTGCGTGATCAAATTTCACAATGCAACCTTCTGAACTAATTAATGCCAATTTATAAGATTATGAAACACTGGAAAACTATGGAGACGATTTGATGTCCTATATTGATAAAATTGATGGAGTTTAGTCTAATTTCTATCAACTTAGTGCATTGACATGCAACAATATGACATCATTGTTATCTAAAATATTGCCCAATATCACAAAATATTGCAAAACTCGAACTCACATATTCGATTTGAGTTCACGAAAAAGCATGTGGTCTACTGAGCTGAAATCATGTGGAAAACCAAATTACTGAAAAAAATTAAGCGCTTTACGTGTGAGCTTCAAGATTGCCTCATCGTATATATATATATATATATATATATCCAGAGTGTCATGCGGGACAACAAAATGGGAACAAAAAAATGGTTTCACTATTTTGCCGAACAGATGTCTACATATTACTATAGCGGTTTGTCTATTTTCGGGGCGTTTTTCTCCCTCAGTTGCCTGAAACAAGATATATAACTCACGGAGCAACATTATATTTTATATGAATATTTCAATATTTTGTGATACAAAATTTACTTACCAAATTTAACCAAGTATCCCTCAATTTGACGTAACTAGGTTCCAAGCATATGTTTCGAATGCCAATGCAATTACCCCACCATTATATCAGAAAAAATTGTTACATGAGAATATGTTAGCGAAAAATACCATTTAAAAACAGAACTAAAAATTTGAATGGTTCAAATATTTATCTTCACTTGGTAAAAATGGCAGTAAAGAAATGATTATAATACCTGAGAAAGGCCAGAGCTGATTGTAGTGGAAGACATAGCAATATTCACTGTAGTGGTCGACGCGTGTGAAATGACGCTCGATATACCAGCATTACTAGACAAACCAATCACACTTGTACTCTGCGTGGTCACATGAACTCGATTTGAAAATGTTACCAATTGCGAAGGTGGTACTTTGGGTGGAGGAAGAGGATGGTTCGTCTTAGAAATCTGACCATTTTGTATTGGTACGATTACTATGTTACCACCAGAGCCTGGTATGTTGGGACTTGGTGATGTAAAATTAGGTGCAGGTGGAGCTGTGTATGCCAGATATTGTACTCCTCCTGGTCCAATGATCATGGTAGGTTGTGGTTGACCAGGTTGTGGAATGGCAAACTGAACTTGAGCCTGTGTGGGTCCAACTGTTGAGTTTACAATGGGCAAATCTGTGAATAGAAGGCACAAAATGATTATTACAGCAGGATAACTTTTGAAAAAATTTGTACTTTATACTTTGTCAAGTTAATTGGGGTGTGGTAAAATGAAGATCCTATCCGATATATTATGCAAAGTTGAATATTACGTATTATGAAATGGGCATTAATGATGCAATTACATCCTTGAAAAATATTTGAGATGAAGTACATAATAGCATGGGATTGAATTAACTTCGAATACTTTTTACAGCATTTTCAACAGCAACACTAACAAACGCATCATGAACATTCATATGTACCTATTTGTGATTGCAATTGAGGAGGTACCATTCCCTTTGCGCTAGATGCACTAGTAGAGCTAGTAGACATGGCAGCATGACCTGGTCGTGGGGATAAGCTCTTGAACACTGTACCAGTAGGTTGAAAAGGACTCGAACTTTTCCCTGCAGTTGGACCCGATCCTACCAAAGGACTCGCAGATCCACTTGTACCAGCCATCGCTTTGATTGGTTTAGGTCGCTTACACTTATTATCGGAAGATGAAGATACCTGTTAATGGAAAGCTTGTGATTAAAATATCACAGTGAATCACAATAAACATCACTTGATCAAGTGCGCATGTTTACTGGAATAGGCATATTGTACGACGTGGCAGTGACAGAATCCTGTTTTCCTTCGGTTGTCCGAACTGTTCATATCATTTCCTTAGAGTGACCAGGAAGCCTCAAAACCATCAACACTGCTATTTCATAGCAGTATTGACGATTTTGAAACTTTTTCTACAGTTCTGTTGCCATCACTCAAAAATTTTAATCTTTCAGCAAGAGTTATATCATTAAATATTGTCTATTTGCATAGGATATGAATTCATTTTGAACCTGCAGGAGAGGAAAGCCGAGAATACAGCTTATACATATGGCAAACCACGACCTTTCATGCAGACACCAAATCTGGGGTGACGGTTTTGCTTAACATTTTTCCTAGTCATTTTCATGTGCATGGACATAGTTGGTGGAGGAAGCCGTAAGCAACGTTTACTTGAAACATTTAGTGGTGAACATGAATGTGGATAAGCAATAATGAAAATATTCACCAGTGTACGAGATGAATTATGCAAAGCATAATGTCTTCTTTTCCCATCAGGTTCATCATCAGATATATCAATGTCAGAATCAGTAACAACCTAAACGAATTATATGATTAGAAAAAGTCTAGAAAAATAAATAAATGAGATGTATATTCAACAGAATATTATAAGTCATCCATTAACATTAGTAAAATCAGAAAGAAATATTTCACTTGCTTGCAAGGTGATAAAATCTTGCTTTCTTTTCAGGCGTCTAAATTGTTCGTATCATTTTCTTTAGATGATAAGCAAGCTTCAAAACCGTCAACACCGCTATTTCATAGCAGTATTGGTGATTTTGAATTTTATGTAAAGTCTGATTTCTACCAGACACACAAATGGAGAACAACGTGACAGAATCTTGTTTTTCTTCAGGTTTCCAAAATGTCCATTTCCTTTCTTCCAGATAGACAAAAAGCTTCAAAACCATCAATACTGCTATTCCATAGCAGTATTGATGATTCTGAACCTTTTTTTCTGCAGTTTAGTTTCTACCAGGCACTCAAAAATAGACATTCGTACCTTCTATTCTAGCAAGACGTATAATAAAAAAGAACTCCCATTCGCTAAATTTTCTTCTTATGAAAACACCATTTCAGGTGTCTGTTTAGCAGAGTTGCTCACATTCCGCTAGTCTGATGGTGACATTTTAATGTTTTAGACAGCGATATATATGTCATGAAATATACTCCATTTGGTAAATTTTCTTCTGATGACAGCTATTTCCTTCAAGTGTCTGGGTAGAACAGTAGCTATCATTCTGCCAGTCTGTCTGATGATAATAAGAATATTAATGGGTTTCAAAACGATTTATTGATCCAACCAAATGAGAAAAAAAAAAAAATATTAAAAATTTTGACTTTTGAGCGATCATTCCACTATAAACATTCATAGGTTTAAAAACTGCATTACTGAATGCTTCGATCGATGCCTTTTTACATAAAATAAATACCACTCTCTATTTTAACACAATATTAGAGCCCGAACGATATATTTGCCTAATTTTGCAGTTCACCAATGTACCGGCAGATCACAAAAGTGGCCGATATTATCGGGCAACGGAAATACATATACGGGCATGTGCAATTCTTTTAAAATGATTTGCCCAAATGGCAACAATTTCACATTATTTTTAGCTTCGTCTAGGGAAATCCTCAACAGATGTAATCTTATTCCACCCCCCCTTCCGCAAAAATTGCTTAGTAATCCATCAAAATGTTACATGTTCATTTGGCTTTCTTATGTAATAGACATGTTCTTTCATTACGTGTTTCGATTAATTTCTTTTCCTCAGGAGAGTTTTTAACAAATTTCGCGTACAATAAAATATTTGTGGTCAAAAATAACAAAATATCGGTTGTGGGAAGTCAATATCGATCACGCGCTACACAATTTTCAATGATGAAATAAATTCATGGATAGATACCTTCTCTCTGCATTTCAGATCAATCTCCAAAGATGGAGTTCTAGATCTACTGCTTGTTGACTCTGCTGTAGGCTTCAAAAACTGATGAGGGAGGGTAGTTGTCACTAAATGTTGTTGACTACTCTGCTGTAAACTCACAGCCACTGAAGTTGAGGTAGTTAAGTGTGATACCACCATACTTTGATGCTGAGTCGCTGACCATAATGACACTGCAGATGATAATGTGGCCTGACTAAGGGCGGGCATCGACAGTCGTGCTTGCATCGGAGGGGAAGCCAAAGAAGCATAGACTGTACCAGGTGACATCATTTGATTTTGCAACGAAAGTACAGGAGCGTTAGGCGACATGGGTGAAAATGGTGCTGCGTTGCTGGGTAGAGTTCCAGACACTGGAGGGTGGTTCGGTGTAACGGATCCAACAGGAATGTTTGGTCTGGACATGCTTGAATCTGCAGAACCAACTGAAGATTCGGACGTACGACGAGATCTTGAGGTGCTACCAGATTTTCTGCGATCTTTGTTACACCACTTGAAATCTGGATGAGCTTTGAAATGTGCTTCTTTAACCTGTATTGAAAAGGAATCAACATCGACTGACAGGAAAAAAACCTTACGCTCTGCAACATAAATATATATAAGAAAATATACAAGGCTTAGAATCACATTTGAAGGTGTTTCTGAGCTTGTCAAGTACAATTCTACTATTTATAAGATTGAAAACCCAAAACTTTATTCGGCCTTCGCCAAATCAGTGATCATGATTAAGTTCTACGTGCTTCAAATCTTACTCATTGTGAAAATCATTTGTACCTGGAAAGCTAAGTCATGATATTCTCTCTTCTCGGAAGGTTGCAATGCATACCACCATTCACCCAGTATTTTACTAACAGTCCGGTTGTCTTGATTAGGATGATATTGATGAACGAGGGCTCGATGTCGTTTGCTGAATATCATGAAAGCATTCATCGGACGTCTGATGTGATCTTCACCAAGTAATGTAGAACAAGATCCGGGTATTGACTTTTCAGCTGCTCCTTTGAGCTGAATATAAATGTATGCTTGTAAGTAAGCAAACGAACACCATTCTAAGTTATCCCTATAAAATTTTTTGTTGCCTAGAAGATTTATTAAAAAAAAATTAAACTGAAATAACACTATTCCAAAAATTAAAAGTACAGCATATAGAGAATTGGATTGCAATAAAATTATATTTCAAAACCATCAAACATGGAAGGGCTCAAAACCGTCGACATGGCTAAAAACAACTACCAGGGATGTCCCATACGAATAATTCTTATTTTAGACATATTCCAGAATAATGACGATACATTATATATACTTTCTGCATAAAATGATACAAATTCGACAGAAACTCTAGTTTTTAAAATGCGGCAATTAATATTTTCCTCAAAAGGTTGGAATGCTATTTTCCACCAAAACATAGCTGAATATAGAATGTATTGGAAATACTAATTATTTGGTTTGGTCATGTGTGGCTACCGCTACCTTTTTTGAAACTTTGTCATCTTTGTGTGCCACTCCTGTTGACAATGATCTTTTCTTCGGTGATGTAGCATTAGACGGATGCTCACTCTCACTGAATGGTCTTGCAAGGTGCTCCGATGTCGTACTGGGAGGAGATGACATTGTAAAATATTGTTGGGATGCATGAGAGTTCACAGTGGGTAGAAATCTAAAAAAAATGTTGTGAGTTGAACATGGTATCGAAAGGCATATTGCATTAGTTTCATGTACCGAAGAGAAATTATATTATTGAGCCAGGCTGGCATAGCTATAATGAGTACGAACTATAGGTGAATATGGACAATGGTCAGTTAGTTGAATGAAAATAAGATGTTCCTGTTTTGAGTATCTTGCAGTAATGAAATTGTTTGAAAAAAAAATTCAAAATTATCAATTCGGCTATGTTAAAGGTTTTAGTCATTTGATTTTTAAGGGGTTTAAGTCTTCTTTTTTCTACACTCACTCACATGAGTAGATCAACCTGATCAAAGACTCATTGGTGTTGTTTAATGATAATTGTGAAAAAAGGGACATTTTCATTAAAATTATCACTAAAAGACATGCTTTTTGTTTCAGCAGAGACCACCCCAGTCGACTTGCGAAATCAATGTATTAACCACTATGCCATCAAATTACCAAAAGAAACCTACACATCATCCTCCTCATGATGGTGTATTGAGCTATCTTGTTTTGTTTGATGGTGTTGATCGACATCTGACGAATACGAACGTCTCGTATCACTGTGTCGAGAAACAGAACGAGGTGCCGAAGTTGTGACAACTGGTTGTTTTATATTTTGTCCTGTACTATGTCTCGGATCTTGTACCACATATTCGAACGTTTGATACACTTCATGAGATTTGGTTCTGAAATAATTCAAAAAAACTCACACCTGTTACTCAATGGATGCTGGGTACAGAGTGACAGAATTTCGTTTTTCTTCAGGTATTCGAAATGTCCATGTCATTTTTTTCGGATGTACAAAAAGGATTTAAAATCATCAACACTGCTATTTCAAAGCAGTATTGATGATTTTGAACCTTTTTATACAGTTTGGTAAAATTTTATCCTGAACTTTTATCCTTTTAACAAAAGGTATATCATGAAAAGATGCCCATTTGCTGAATTTTTTCTGGATGAATCCATTTTCTTCAGGTATCTGAGTAGCAAAGTAGTCAACATTCTGTCAGTCTGGGCACGCACATGTATGGTCCAAGTTTGATATCAGATGTAGTAACCAAAATAACTCGTTAGAATCAAATATAGTTTTCAAGATATGCGATTACCTCCTATGCAGTAAAAATATTACATATTGAATATTGGCACAATTGGTTGCGGTTACTATGCGGCTACGCGAACAAAAAACTCAGGGTGTTCAAATAAGAATAAAACAGTCAAAAAGCCTCTATCGCTTCTGCTGCATAACAACCAATTTTTGCATACCCTGCTAAAATAAAACAACCAACCAACCTTTTTGTACCAGAATCAGTTACAACACGATGAGTTGTGGCATCCTGATGAACATAATTGGATTGTTGGAATTTTTCGACATTTTCTTGTTGCCCTCCAGTATCCAAACTTGCACCAGGCTGATTTTGTGCTGGAGGCGTTTGAGCCTGACTATCCGTAGGTACGCTATTCAATGGCGGAGACGAAGAAGTCTCCGATGGGGGAAAGTGACCTAAGTACGGCAATAGTTGATGCCATTGATAAACAGGTCTCTGCTCTGGGCTGGGTTGAACCTGAAAATATAAGGAGGTTTGATAAGAATGTAAAAGCAGACTAACAAAATCTTTGACGCTCCGCTAACTTTTTACTTCCATACAGATACTTTTGTGTAGTGTTATAGCTAGTCTAGTCTCGAATATAACATGAAATATCGCCAGTTTGCTAAATTTTCTTCTGGCAAAACCCATTTTCTTCGGATATCTCAGCAACTCTGGGAGTAGCTGACATTCAACCTTAGATACACATTATTTTTTTTTTTTTTTGTTCTGTGCAGAATTTTACCTCAAATTGTGTTGTGGTTCTCTCTGAAGTGCAATTAGTGTTGTTTTCTGAAATATGTTGCTGATTCAACGAGTCAGGTATCGGATATGCAGAAGCAGAAGATTGCTGGGTTCTGTTCTGATTCGAAGTTAAATTGTTACCACTATGGTGAGTCTGTTCCGTTCTTGGAATGAAATGTTGGGAAGTTGTAGTTTGCGGTTGTTGTTGTTGCTGAATTGAATGCTGTGGTGCTGGTGTTTTTGCTTCAACCTTATGGTAAGAAAATAGGTGGTTGATTGTTATACTATCGTATAGAGCAGATACCCCTCATTGCACTTTATTATAATGGTTCAGTGCCTTATGGGGTGCTTCCCCTTCAAGAGTACAGTTGTTGGTAATTTTGCCGTGAATCTTTGTTACAAAAGTTATTGTTTCTCTCAGGTGGTGCTGCTTCTGGCTTTGTATAGATTTCGATGAAAAATGAAGCCAAAAAATTTAATTTACAAATCAGGGGGAATTTCCTTGCAGAACATCAAGAAGAAAGATAATTTCTCTCCTCTGCATGACCGAAATCGAAATTTTCATGTGGTTTTCGAAAAAAAAATTTTACCAAGATTTTCAAAATCATTGGTATGGCTATTATTTGCAGGTTAAAGATCTCGGGTTCAAGCCCCAGCGAGTCCGACTCGCTTATCCATGCCCACCATTGAACCCAGGGTGTAATAACTTGGGTAGGCTAAGCCAAACAGGAAAAGATGATATCTTTCCAGTAATTGTAACTCTGTCCGTCTATAAGTGGCCGCTATTACAGGGCCTTCGGACAGGGTGATCCACTCTAAGAAGTGGCTATAAAAAAAAATAAAAAAAATTTTATTGCCCTGTACTACTGTTTAATATGGGAAAATTTGACAACTGGGGTGGGTTGTGAAACCTTCAACAGAGCTACTCATGTGTGGCTGAATGCGCAGGTACAGCAACAGTATGCATTACAAGTTCACATCGATCAGCATGTGAGAAATAACATTGAAAACAAATGCTCAAACAGCATACCTGTCTTGAAGCTGGCAGTGTTGGTACAACAGCAGGTTGATTAACTTGTGGTAGAACAGGTGCTCGTTGATGCATACTTGCCAATTGGTCTGGATGAAACACAATATAAGTGGCACCAGGTGGAAGTGCACTAAGAGCGGAAATATCAGGATACAGAATTTGCGGCATTATTGCTCCAGGTACAGCGGGATTAGATCCGAGCGTTGTTCCAGAGATAGAATTGCTTACAGAAGTAACTGTTGATGTAACAACTGCTACAGATGATGTATTTGCTGAAGTTAGTATTTGTTGAGAGTAACCAGTGGAACCAGGATAAGGATATAATCCAGGTAAGACAGTCCGGATCAATGTGTTGCCTGAGAACCAAATATTATAAAAATTATCGGTGTGTTTGATTATGTATTTTACAAATGGTTCACTAGTTTACAATGTTAAAGTTGCATTTTGTCTGAAACCGTTTTATTGATAAACTAATTTGAATGGTTTCAAACTACCGGTTATTCACAATATTGTTGAGTCGTGTGTCCCTTTAATATTGCTTGGAGCAGAAATTAGCTTAGAGTTTATCCAAACCATAGCATGAGAAAATATAATCAATTGAAAAAATGTTACCTTGTTGAACCAAATGTGTTCCAGGATATTGTAGAACAGGTTGTTGTTGACCTTGAAAAGGTAATGACCTTGAATTAGGTTGAACATTACCCGATGATGAATTTGTACTCTGTTGATTGTGTTGTTGTTCAGGAATGGTAAGTACAGGAACATGTTGTTGCACAGTGATTTGATTTTGGTCAACAAAACTTGTATTTGAGTCTGTCAGATAGAAAATATAATAATTTTAAACACAGTAATAGATACTATAGTTTAATTATTCTATGGAGAACAAAGTTGAGAATATGAACTACTAACCATGTAGTGAGGGGCTTTCATACAGTAACCTGGACAAAGTCTAATACAAACGATATAGCCACCCGCCAGGCAAGTGAGATATCTGGGCACAACACTATGAATTGGTTGAATAGTGGATGATATTAAATATATTCACAAACTGAAAACTGCATCTGGGAAATACAACAGTTTTAAAATACCTTGGTCTCCACACTAGGCACTGGGCTTAAAACAAATATAGAGAAAAGTACCTGGCTCTTGTGCTGGTGTGCTTCCTCTTGAATTCGATTTTGCTGATATTGTGGTTGACGATGATGTTGTACGAGTTCTCTGAACATTAACCGTGCTGCTCTCATCAGGCCTCTGTTCTTGTCGACTCCTGTCCTCACTTTTTCGTCCTTCGGCTCCTCTGAAAGCTGATCTACCTTCTCTGCCATATTTGACAGAAGTTGGGAGGGAAGTACCCATTGGCAAAGGTGGGTGCTGTGCGATCCTGCCTACAGAAGAAGTGTCAGCATGCTGAGGAGTGGGTGCTATTATACCAGCCCTATGCTCGGGTTTGTTTGCCGGAACATAATTGTATCTTGAGGAGTTGGTTGCTCGCATATAATTTCCTGTAGATTGCCTTATCACTGATGAGGCATCAGTAGGGCCATGCGATTGTCTCTCTGAATTAGCATCTGCACTGTGATCTTGTGGGAAAAATCTACGATTCCTCATAGGGTTTGATATAATTGTAGGTGGTGATATGACATGGTCCTCACTCCTAGAATAATGATGACTGTAATGATCAGCCACTGCTTGAGCAACACCAGGTTGTATGCCGATGGATGATGGACTAACGAATACATTAGGACTGTGAGGTCTCGAATTTATTCCAGGTGTTGTCGGAGTTGGTGTATGACCTGTGTGTAAAGAAATGTAGAAGATTTACACAAACATAATATTTCATCATTGTATGAAATGCTGTTATGGACAGACCAACACCTATACTCTAGTTATCAAAACTTCTTAAAGCTAGTATGAGTGTTGACATGCAGCAATAGTTCATTCCGCAGTCAGTATTTAACTGATTTTGATCTTCTGGCAAACAAAAAAACTATTTTGATAATACTGATTCAATTATACAAAACCTGATCTTTTCAAGTTGATGTAAAATACATATAACCAATTAGCTATTTTCAAATATCCAATATAATGGTTCTGTTCTGTATGGAATGTTTCCCACTTTAGAGTGAAGTCATTAATGCCTCATTATGTGGTACCTATATGTCATATAAGTAATAGTTAGCTTATAGGAACTGCTGAGTGAATTTCATTAAAAAAATATGTTGCTTCAATTTTTTTCGATAAAGAATAACCTGGAGAGAATTTCATTCACTTGGTTGCCAATATAGCAAATAGACTAACCAATACTTTCCACACCAGAGTCGGTTCCATCATTTTTCGGTGTATTATCTGGTTTATTATTAGCTCCATGCACAGCTATCGAATACCTTCCAATACCAGGTTGTGATGTGACCCCAATTCTTTGTTTGATTGGTGATTGACAATTGAATAAACTCTGACCAAATGATGGGGGGATATGATTTCCATGCCTGCAACAAAGTTCCCAAAATAATTAATGTGCATTTTCTTCAAGTCAGCAAAAAGACAAACCAGAACAAGATGGAACAAGCAAGTGGTTGAACCAGGCAATTCAATAGTACTTACAAGAATGCACAACTGATAAAGACAAAACAATGTATACCATACCATCCTGTTTCGAAAGTCTACACAGACAGTGCTCTGCAGGCCAAAGGCAAAAAATAAAAATGTAGACATATATGTTGTTAATTTCATTCTTGCTCATATTAAACCAAAATTTTTTTGGTATTCAAGGATTCGCTGCCACAAAAATGTGCTATTGAAGCACTTTATACAAAAACTATTTGCAAAAAAACACTATGGAAATGCATAGCTCGTGACAAATATTTGAAGTAGATAAGCAATACCTTATTGGCATCTGTGGTGATGCAAGGTCATGGTGTTTGCTATAGATCCATTGTTTGGTTGGTGTTGAGTTTGTGGTCAACACTGATCCACCATGTCCTTGACCCCCTGCTGGTACTGCCAGACTATCTCGGAATGGTGTGCTGGTCAGTGATTGTGGTATTGGTGCAAATACATTAGATTGACTTCCATTACGAACAGTTAATGGACTGGGCGTCGTCACAAATTCAGTAGATTTTCTAGGACTTGGTCCAGCATAGGCTTTTGAATCAATGGGACTATAGGCTGAAATAAACAGAAGATATAGTTCTATCAGAATCGTCACAATAAGTTATTATTTTGTGCTAAGATATGTGTTGTAAAAAATGATGCAAATCATGACTTCACCACACAGTGGTAAGAAAGATTCAAAAACAGTACAGGTAATTCCTATTATCTAGAACCCTGAAAAATATTATGCATCAAGAATCATTCCCAAGGGTGAAAAAAAAAGATTTTTAACTATATCTAACTATGTAATTGTTAAAGTAACTACGTATTACTATCCTAATACATGTGAATCATAACATATATGCACATATTCAAATAAAGTCTCTGGATGAAGAACAACATCTTTTTAATAAAGATATCAAGTGTAGATATAAAAGTTAACGATTGTCCTAAATAAAAATAGAATATAAAATTGAGTCTTGAAGTCAGGCAGAGTATCAGAAAAATCTTACAAAGTTCCACAAGACTTTTTGCTGCTTCTTGTTCATCATTTGCAGTAACAGGTCGTTTTCGATGTTTTGAAGACAAAAGTGCAGGAGATGCAGCAGGTGGTGATAAGTGATAATTAGGCTTGTTCTGAGAAAACCGTTGTGAATGATAAAATTTTTTACTTTGATCAGAAAAGATCTCAAAATATTGTGTTACCAAAGATGCTGTTGTTAAGATAGGACAACAAAAAATGTGTGAACAAAAAGATATTTAAAAAAACAGAAAAATATTTTTTTGAACGATTTACTAAACAAAAATTTTAATATCATTATAAAATATCGTCTAATCTGATGTGTGGAGTGGTAAATATCTTTCAAAATTCGGAATAATCAGGTATAAAAGTATGAATCAGAAATTTCTTTATTTTTAAACTTAAAAAATAGTAAATTTTAATTCCCAAAACATCCTGTGTAGTTGATGTGGCTAGAGAATATCTAATTGTATAATTAAATCAAAAGTCAAATATTTTTAGAGACATCCGTATTTAAAAAAAATATTATATAGAAGAAGACAAAAAGCGCACGTATTTAGTATTTACCTGGCCCTTTGTTGGTGAGTATAAGCCTTGTAATGATGAACTAGAACTCCTATGGATGTATTGATGTCGAACAGGAGATTCTAACGGTATAGCTACCGAAGCTGCCCTACTAGGAAGAGAATCTGTTGATCGATTATGTCCAACCAATATCTCGTCATTCGGAGTTGAAGGCACGGTTCTTGATTGCATGGACTGATGCCTCGAACACAGACCTCGTTTTTGCGATTCTTTCATACAGTCACCTCGACAACATAACTTTCTCCATTGCTTTCCTGTGTGATAATAATGGTTTTGGGGCTTTTTAGTAAATTAAAGAAATGTATTTCACTGTAGCAAATCATTAATCTTGTAATGTTACTATGGGAGTAATTTTCTACATGTGTTTGAGTATCAGAATAGCTAACATTTTGTCAGACTTATGCCATTCAACTGATAATTTAAAAAGTCTGTATATAATAGCCTTGCATTATATACGATATATCTACTGGCACAAAGGTATAGGCGAAGGAAAAGTAGTTAATTTTATAATTTTTTGACCTGACAATCACACAGATTGTTACTGATGGGCAATGTCTCATTATGCAAAAAATTCTATCACAGAATCCAGAAGTGCCATCTGAAGGGCATCATCAAATTCCTAACTCTTATCTTGCAAAAAATCCAAAAAACTGTAGTGATGAGTATACAATTGCATTACTACCTAGACAAAATGAAGTAATTGAATTATCCGAAACATCGCACAAATTTTTAAAATGTTCAAAATTATCCAAAGCTGGAGTGGCGACTTTCAGATATATTTATTTTTTAATCAAATCCGGAATCATACCATTTTGTGTCTAATCTTTCCGAATCTGATTTCCACTTAAGAAATTTACAGAAAATTTTAACGAGGGCCAGTTTTTGAATACACTGGCAGACGTTTTAAAAATCCATTTCAAGATATAAACTGCTTGTTCAAAACATTCAAATTTATACCAGTTCTAGAAACAAGTAATCGAGAAACTCGATTTGCAACTGGATTCTAAGTGACCTAAAAAAACAACAACTAACCATTAAATTTCTTCCGAACACCAGTTGACATAGTAACAATCTCATTCTTCTTATATTTTTGTTGACCTGCAGTGACTGGAGTTACAGATCGAGATGATGAACGGCTGATACTTCTTTCACTAAGAGCAGAGTTTGGACGAGAGAAAGAACTGCCTCTCGGAGAAGAAATCATTGCTCGTGCCGAAGAACTTCGAGCACCAATTCTTGCAGCCTGCAGGAAATATTAAATAATAAACATTGTCATGAAAATAATATATGAATGAAAAAAACGTATTCAGATTCAGGGCACGACCCATATCGATTGTTTTTCCGATATACTGATGCTGATAGATTGGAGGGTATAATAGGAAGGCATTACTTAACCAATAAAAAATAAAATTTTCCCAAAATTTCCTCATTCTTATTGATTCAATCATGAAAAATTTTCTCCTCTAATCTGACATAAAGCATTATTAATGCATGGCCACACTTGGCTGTGAATCTCAAATACCAAAATTATTATTTAAAACCATTATGAAAGATGCAAAATTTAATTGCCACTTTGAAAATTGGAACACTAATGTTCACAATGAGAACCAAATGTCAATTTTTGTTAATATGCTCTTATTACACTGTTAAACTGTTATATTACTACTTCTATGGTTTTGTCGACCTTTTTGTTTAACTTGAGGCAATTTAAAATTATTAAATGTCTTACACGTAAAATATGTACAAACCTCAGGACTCGGTATACTGATATCACTTGTACCGCTCTGATGACGAGAACGATCGTACAAAGTTCCATCAAAACTGTAAAATAAAATATATGATAACTTCTTGTAAAATTCTGATGCGTGCCACGGAACTATTATCTAAATAATTTTATTTACTAAGCAGTATTGAAAGAATAAGTATTCAGAATGAACATTTATTTCGAAAACTTTTTTCTTTCCACAAATAACATTTAGAAAACAAAAATTGAATTTATTTAGTGCTTTTTTGAGCAGCAAAATCATGATTTATATCAAGTTTCACAGCATTGTAAAATTTGACATTAATCTTGGTTTGAACTCAACAGTGAACAATTTTTTCATTTTTTTTCATTGAAGAAGTTTCCTCTGAGCAAGGCAGACAGCAAATCATAAATTATTTGATTTAATTTTCCCAACAGTAAGAAATCAACAGAATTAAAAATGTAAAAATTGTAAAAAAATATTTGTGAATTTCGATTTACTTCACAATTTTCTGAAAAACATCTTTTTATTTGGTTTATTATAAGACTATATTTCAAATATTTTTCGACCTATTTGGTTCAATTTTAAAAACATAAGATATTCGAATTGGGCCACCCCTACTTATTACATATGAAAATCAAACACATTTTGAGATAAAAATCCACATTCAACAGACTCAACAGACATTAGTACAGTGTGCGAAGTAATGAATTTCAACAGTTAATGTAGACCATGAATAAATAATAAACTCTTTTCCCTAACAATTGCCAAGAGTTTAACACTCAAGTGGAATGAGTTACAGGAAGTAGGCAATCATAAAAACTAGTTTAAACAGCGATGGCCAAAACCGAATATTTCACTGTTTTAAATAAACACATTTAGAAAAAATATTTTTGAATATAAAATATCGAATACATTCGAAGCTCAGCCATGTTTTTGATGGAAGAGGCAGCATTCTAACTTTTTTGAAGGAAAATATAAATTGCGAAATCTGAAAATTTTGATCATTGTGCACAGTTTTCTTTATTCTGTGAAACTGTGTCAATTTGGGGAACAAAATTAAATTTTCTCTGTTGATTGTGTCTGGATTTGTGCATTGAAAATGGCATATTTTCATATCTCACTATTCTGAAATATATCTAAAATAAAAAATGTTATTACATCGAATATTTTTCATTCGAATATTCTATTCATTTTGGACATCCTTGGTTTAAAAACACCAAAGGAGAGAGTACTCAAGTTATACTGACAGGTTGTGATTTCCAACACCAGATCTACCAACATAGGCATACTCCTATCAATAATCACCAGGACTGAACACTGAATATATTGTTAAAAATACAAAGTTTATCCGTTCTACTTTGCCAGAAATGTATTTTTGATATATTTTCAAAAAATAATCAAACCGAGTGATGATCGTACCATTTTTAATCCATATCATTATTTTGGTAATTAGTTTTATACCAAACCGCTCCCTCGCTCGTCATTCACTGACACATAGTTCAAATGGTATTATACAGCACACGCCAATGAGCATTATTCTATTATAAGAATTTTTATTCTGTCAGGTCACAGTCATGAGTTTGTGTTGTTTATCAGCATTTATGGCTTTAAGCATTCAAATATTAAATCAATATATTTTAATATATATTACGATAGACTGACGGAATGACAGTTACTCAGGCACCCGAAGCAAACGGCTGCAATCAGAAGAAAATTTAGCAAAATATGCAATATGATAAAACTTATGCTAAAAATGTCTCTTTTCGAGTGTCTGGTAGTAACCAAACTGCAGAAAAAGGTTCAAAATCAACAATACTGCTATGAAATGGAAGTGATTTTGAAGCTTTTCAGACCATCTGAAAAAATTGGCACTATTGTTTCAGACACCCGAAAAAAAACAAGATTTTGTCAATATATTTGATATTTCGGAAATATGCCGTTCTAATTATATTTTACCTATGATCCATAGATGATCCAGTCATATGCAGTCTCACTTCACCACTTGGATTCCTGCGAGATCTTGCGAGAGCGCTTCTTCGACTTTCTGCCGTCATTTCTCCACCGATAGATGAATGATTATTGTTATTTTCACTGTCAGATTCAGACGCTGTGTCAGTAGCTTCTTCATCTGTATTTGCCGCCCGAAAATCAGAATCGCCATCTGAATCCCCCTCGTGTCTGCAATCATGAAAAATATAATATTGAAAGCCCATTGTGGTATATCATATATTTTTATTTATTGAAATTTACTCTGGGCAAGGCCAGAAGCAGCGTCTAGAAGGAACCAACCACCAGCCACTCAATTGCAAACAGCTACTAAAAGATTTATTACCAGCAACTGCACTCTAAACAGAAAACATCCCAAAGAGATATGAACTGCCATGGTGAAGTGCAGTGAGTGATTAGTGCCCAGGGCGATGGTAAAACCACCTACCACTTGCAAAAACACCATAATTTTTACAAAAGTACGCTAGACCAAAAGCAAACAATTAACGACCACCTAATAGAAAGAGTTACTAGAAGTATAGTACCAGCAACTGCACTCTACGCGGAAAACATTCCAAATGGTACTAAACTGCTAGGCAAAGTCCAGTGATTAGTATCTGCCCTAGGCGATGGAGAATCTACCACTTCTTTGTTTCCTTTAGGCGCCTCCTACGACATACGATAGGACTATTCTGAAGCTCGTACCTATAGAGTTTTAACTTATTTTCTCCAGTGCAAGGACATGGATGGGAAGAAGAATAAACTTATTTCAGAAAACCAAGCTTAACATTCAGAGGACATGGCCAGGATAACAAAACACTATAATCAAATGGTAAAACTTCAGTCTGATCATTCTGCCCAAACAATATTGAAAATAACTGAAACGGATTTTTGCACAAATTTTAATAAACTATATTATTATTTATAAGTCAGGTGACATTAATATTAATAACATCAGTCAAGGTCTTGGTCTAGTGATCTGTATCCAGATTGGCTTAATTCCATATTAATTTCCTGAAGGCAGCCAATCTAATAGACTTGACATTAACCTATATCAGATGAGGAATCACCCGTTCGGAAGTGGCAACCAATCAGAAATTATATTTGGTTGGATATTGTTCATAAATAGACCGCACCTGGGCGACATGTTCCTCCATCAGTGACCATACTTGACAGAACCCATGTAAAATTCCTGATTGTATATATATTATCAAGATCCTTGGAATAAAAATTTTTTTTGTCATATACATGATCTCATTTACATCCTATACTTAGTTTACTATAAATCACACTCTATCAGGTAAAGGTAAAGTCCAGGACCCACAAATGAAAATCATAATAATCATCATTTTTCTATAACTGAAGCTCGGTTGAGATTCTCACATGAAAAATTCGCTAACCTTGGAGGTGGTGAAGGTAGATTAGGAAAAAGCCACGGTGCAATCAACTGACGAACTCTCTCTCTTGGGACAATCGAGTCATTGACGTCATCATCCATTCGGACTGTAAAGATGTCAGTTTCATCGCTGAAATATTTAAAAAAAAAAAGTTAAAAGGGTAGCTGGAAATTTTAACTTAACTGTTAATCTCACGATATTTAATAAAATATTACTCTGATGAACATATTTTATACACACGGTCTTGAGTCACAGATGGATCGTGCAGACTAAACACGGTTTTATAAACATTTGCATCAAAATTATTATCTCACTTATAATTTTGTATGTATGCCAACTTAAAAACGGAAGATTCAGGATGAACTTTGCAGACAACTTTACTTCCAGTCTGTAAATGATGTTCTTTTTCCAGTGGAAAATCAGCAATAATCTAGAACAAAATGTTAAAGAATTAAAAAGCTTCAACACCATAGACACTACTATTACTATTATATAGCAGTGTTAAAAATCTGTTTTAGCTAGCAAACACCAATTGGGGTCTGACTAACAAACTCGCTCGTCACTCAGCAAATCATGCAAGTTCAACTTGGATAAGCTGTTCAGAAAAATATATCGTACATCTTTATTTTTAACAGCACTATCAATTTTTACCTAAATTAACCTTCAATAGTGGGCCTTGCCCGGGTTCATTCCCTTGAAAAGAGTGATAGCAAAAACCAGATGTTAGAGATATAGAAACGTAGTTAATCAACAAAGCAATATATTCATAAATGAATTTCACAAATCAAATCATTCAATGTTGACCTTATTAAATTTTATTTTCCTATTAATTTAAAGCACCAACTGGTACTAATTTTGTTCACAATATTGAGTACCAGCACGGGAATTCTGGTATGAGCTACATATACATGGTATGAGCTACATATACATTATGCACACACATGCATTATTTACATTATATTTGATGAAATACATTAAATAGCCATGCTCAAAAGAATATGGTTCAGAAACTTTCTTTTTGAATTGGAAAAATGGTTTCGTCATGCCTATATCACCGATTGACCATGGTATCGTGGTCACATTTATTGAGCATGGGTAATTTTGTTATATCTAATACGAGAGTCTTAATTCTAATTGGAAAGACATTTTGCCAAGCATGAATCACAGGTGGGCCATCTGGACTCATGTTTGCCAAAATAAAATACTGGTTATAATATAGTACATTTAAAGTTACTGTTTGAAATTTCCAATAAAATCTTTCATACACCACTTTCGCATCACTCTCGTAAAAATCGCTATTTTAAAAAATATATACACAAAACCCATTTGTAATAACAATAAAAGTAACAAACTTCCATTCATAAAAATAATGAGTGCCACACCTGACAGTTATGAACTTGTGAACGCATAGGTACGTATTGTTGAATTGAAATAAATATTGACACAAAAATTCTTTAAAATTCATCATCGGCATCATGATATGATATTAAACTAGTTACAATGTTTAAATCTGGCTGACAACTTGAAAAAAGTTTTTGATGATAAAATGCTTTACACCGTAATTGGGGTCTGGGAAAATTTAGTTAAAAATATTCAAATTTGATTTATATCATAGATCGTTATTAAAATAACAAAGATTTGAATTGAGGATATCTAATCAATTCTAATGTACAGCAAACTTCTAATCTATCTATAATTTCATCTGTTTTTTGGCAAAGAATTTTCATCAAGATAAGTCTGTAAAAATGTGTAGAATACCTGGGGACGAGTATGGTTTGTGGCACGTGTTACAAATGGACATAAAAAATGCGCTTTCATGAACAAAATGTTCAAATATATATTTAAATCGGAATAGCAGAATGACAGCTATTCTGTTACTCAGAAAACCGAAGAAAATGGGTTAAATCTGAATAAAATTTAGCAAATAGGCGTTGTATTATGATTTATTCATGCTAATAGATTAAAATACTTTTTTTTGAGTGTTTTGTAGCGACCAAACTGTAAAGAAACTTTCAAAATCATCAATACTGCTATGAAATAGAAAAACGAGATTCGGCCATCCTGATTTAAATTTTAAAAAGCATTAAACTCACATGATCAGTTTTTTCTGGATCCATAAAGAAATTTATTGCCTTTTCTTTATCGCCATCAAATAATACGCCAACCTGAAAAAAATGAATAAAATCCAATTAGAGTCTAAGGATTATTATAAGTTTTCAATCTACTAACATAATTATAATGGTGTTCGAAACTCAATAAAAAAAAAATAATAATTTTACACACTATGATAAAACTTGGGACTATCGAATTATTCAATTTTTTTAAAATGTCAGAAAACAGGCAAAATTTCAGCTGCTCATTATACAGAGATACCCCGAAGAAATGGATCTCTTTAAAAAAAGGGACACCAAGGCAGTACTTTATGAAAAAAGTGCTCACTAAAATGTACAAGAAGCTTGAAATTATAGAGACCGGTTACAGACTGCTAAAAAACAGCAGTGTGCAAATGGTTCTGAAGGCTGCTTGTGGACACTTGCAGAAAAATATGCCACCCGTCACCTCATTTCATCTCATCCACAGTCGCCTTTTAGATTCAATATCCATATCAATTCTGATATATGTACCATCAAATACAACCATACCATATGCCACCCGTCCATAAAATATGCCACCCGTCACCTCTATTCATCTCATCCACAGTCGCCTTTTAGATTCAATATCCATATCAATTCTGATATATGTACCATCAAATACAACCATACCATCAACATTTTAATATTTTTAAATTCTATCTATTTTATTTCGCAGAGTATGAACAATTAGGACCAACAGTGCTTCACACTTAACCAAACATATCTTTTTATTTTGAAAATTAGAAATTGACCACTATTAATTTACTGATCAATTTTTGTTCTCGAAAACATGATTAAAAAAGATTTAAAATACTAATTATCGTTTCTTGGCATTCATCTGTGAGTTGATGGGAGTTTTTCTGTAATATTGAATTATGTTGGAATATTAAAAAAATGCAACCAAGGATAAAAATCTATTTTGTTGGCAGATGCTCCTCTCCATCATCATCTATAGCCAGATAGAACTCTTACCTGACCATCCAATCTGACTTTGACAAATTTGGCTTGTTTATAAGTATCTCCTCGCTTTGCCAAAACCGGTAGTCCACGGCATCTTTCCAAGTGAGTCTGAAGTGCATGGGAATAACCGAAAAATATTACGTTTTCTTTAAATAACGTTTATTGACATTAAAAATTGTGAAAGTTTGAGCATGTCATTAAAAAGTTCAATAACCACTCGACAGTCAAGTTCACCAAAAAATGGTAACCAATTCCTGTAAATAATGGGAAAATTCTAAAATTGTTCAAGTACTTTTATACATTGCGTATTTTCTGTTTATGCTCATGGTCTGGTTAACACAGGACACCTACTTATACTTCTTATATGTCTTCTATAATCCGTATGCTAAAAGCATGGATGCTAATGTTATAGAAGGAGAATGAATTACTAAACAAGAGTTTCACGAGCATTTCTACACACGTACACAAATTTATTTTTGTAAGTAGTACAGCACAGAATTAAATTAGTGTACGAGTGTAGAAAGACTTGTGAACCCACATCTGTTCACATGCCTAAATATCACAACAGCCTAGCAGGGTAACAAAGTATTGTTTTAGTTTGAATATCAGAAGTTTTACCAAAACTTTTAACATTGCTATTGAATAGCAGTGTTGATGATGTTGAATCTTTTTATACAAGATTGATTCAATCAAAAATTCATAACAAACAAATCTGTGAATGAGTTAGCAGAGTCACTCTGCCATGCAACAAGGCCATAAAAAAGAGGAAAAAAAATAATGCAGAATTCTATTTTCCTTCAGGTGTCTGAAACATATGTATGATTTTCCTCAGATACCTGATCAATGCAATTGTTTAATTTTAACATTAACACAAGTGTATACTTCAGATACACTCAAGGGGATTTTTCATCTAATAACTTTTTCTTTTTTTTTTTTTTTGAGAGTACACAGAATCAGACAGCCTGACAGAACCTTGTTTTATTCGGTGTCTAAAATTTCCACAGAATGCTGTCACTTGAATCTGAAGCCTTCACATATCAAGTATTTTAATTCTCATACAAGTGAAATACCTTGTAATACTACTTAAAAATCTGGGTAATTCACTTCTGGTGATAGCAAGTTTTTCTGGATGTCTGAGTAGCAGTGAAGTTCTGCCAGTCTGGTATTAGCCAGCAATGAAATATTAGTTCTATATTATTCAAAAACATTACCCAGCGTGATAGTGCAGGAACTGTTGGGTTAGAAACAGTGTCTGACATTCGTTTCTTTCTTCGCCTCTCAGCACTACCACAAACACCCAGAGAAGAAGAGGGTCTTGATCTATTAGTCTGTGGCATCCCTGGCCCGGGTGGTGTAATTTGTCTTCCTTCCGAAATTTCAGGATGAGATTGATTCCGGCGGATTGTGCTGTGACCTAATGAAAACCAAACGCATAGCATATTTTTCCCATTCAAATTATTTGCTATAGCCTGTCCATAAACAGAGGGCAGGGGACTTATACATAACAACCGCTAGCTAATACACAACAACCACTACAACTTTGTAGTGACAATAGAATGTCCCGTGTTCCAGCTACCCGCAAGGTATCTGGTTGAAGGGCATGCTCGATAGTGAAACGAACAAACATCAAATGATTGGGACTTCAGGACAATACGATCATGCTTAACAGTCTGAGCCACAGAGCAGGGCAAATGCATAGTTTCACAGTTTTACACTCATGTTATGATTGACAAATGGTGACTCTTGTATTGCACAAATTGTTCAACGCAAGGGCGCAAGTGATTAGTGGCCATGTTGTCTTGTGCGACCATGCCCATCAGTCACCATTACACAGTGGGAAAATTTGATAGGCTCAACAGAACCAAAAAGCTCATGCTTTCGTGTATGACGCTTTCCTTCGCTTGCTTGACAACTTGACAAATAAAAAAATGGAAAGAAACTGAATTAAATAAAGAATATATACCACTTGATTGCTGTGGTCTGATAGAAACTGGAAGACGACACATCGGTGGAGGAAGTATTGCTGCTTGGGGCGAAGTGTATGATGTAGTGCCTGTAAAATAAAATTATTTCTATCGTTCAAACGTCAACATGAAAAAATAGGCATGAATTACTGTTTTGTTTTACATGTGTATATATGGTTTGAACAAAGCTTTTTGGATAACCCTAGTTTTCATCATCCTCAAAGATAATAAGCAAATTCGAGTTGTTATGATAAATAACTTATAATTCAAAAGCAAACATTCAATCACAAATTTTGGTAATAACACTACTTTAGGAACACACAAATAAAAACAAAATAGTTGAATGAAAAATTTAATAATAATCATACCAGGTTGATGTGGTCTATCATTTCGCTGTGGTGTTGCAGCAGTCACCTGTTCAGTCAAAACCTGACCCCCTGCAATTTGTCTCACTTCTACACTGGACACAGGAATTTGATTAACGAGATTTCTTGTCATGTGACCAGCAAGATGTTGAGTAGATAAGTGAGGGAGACTTTGTTGTGCTGAAACAGTTAGGAAAATTTAATTAGCCAAGTCAAAAAATATTCAAGAATGCTAATTGGTATTTTGAATCATTTTCCAAAATGGTTTTTACAATAATTAGAATTTCATTGTTTATTCCCATTTAAACAATCTTGTACGATATGATATACCGGTACACAAACTTTTAATAAAAAACCCTTAGCCTACAACATAGTTCTACAAAATTGCACATGAAAACAGATAAACTATTAAATGAACTGAACAGCATTCAGTTGCTTATGCTTGACAAAATGAAACCAAAACGAATCGAACACTTGAATAAATTCTAAAGTAAATGTATTTGATATAGCGAAAAATTTAATATAGATACATTTTAAAATAGTACATTTCAAATATTTCTCAGCTTATAGCAAAAATGTGTATAAATTCATCAGAAAAATTTATTGTTTTTTATCTTTCAACATCTTTCTTTTTTAAGCACTGATGGATCGTATCGATTAGATGTGACATGTGCATGAAAAAATAAAATTTCTGATCGAGATTAGAGAGCAAATGAAAGAGTTAACTGAGTTTTATGCTTAAAATTTTACTGAAAAGTATTACAAATGTGAACAAATTTTGAACGTATTCCATATTCAAAATTATTTTTTCAGAATATATCCGAAATAGTAAAATATTCTGTATCGACTATCCCTGCCCAAATACAAACCTGTGTTAGTGGACCGAATCACAGCAAGAGTTGTCAAATTTGAGGTTCCACGCATATTTCCAGCTTGTACCAGAAGATGAGAATTCTGTCTGGGGTGAGGGGTTGTTCCGGCAATTGGTTGTTGGACAACTAAATGTTGTTCAGGTGTCGAATATGTTACAGACCTAACACTTTCGTTTTGTGGTAAGCCATCAAATCCAGATAGGCGGGACATCATGTGCACTGCAGTTTGACTTGAGAACGATGATATCATTGCCGAGTCAGTTGCTGCTTGAAGTAATCCTGGGCAGCCCGCAGCAGGCTGCTATTTCAGTACAAAGTTATCAAATGAATGGCGCCAACAGAGGGAATTACTTTCCCCCTTGCCATAACACACCTATTGAAGCAAATGTGTGCTAAGGCCTAGACTCTGAAAAAATCATGTTCCAATAATATTAGTTTGATTAATGCTACATGGAAAAAATTTTAAGTGAAAAACAATCTAAATCACTATAGAACAGCGAGTGATATCTACCATGGGTGATGATGAACCATCTACCACTTCTCGTTTCAGACACTAATGGCAGAAAGGAAATATGTTAGGGCTGTTCCTAAGGCCACACCTAAATTAAGGCTATTGATCAGCATTGCTGCTTTTTGAGCCTGCCTACCAACCCAATACCAACATGTCATATATCAGCTATGAAACTCACTTCGCTCAGCATTTTCTCAATGGCAGATAAAACAAACAACACTCCTCAAATTTACCTATGTCAGTAAGGTTAACTAGTATGCAAAAAAAATGATTCCTTCATGACCTTCAATAATTCACAAAACAGGCATGAAGTCGCCGACACAACTCCTTTAATTTGCATTTATGGTAACAAATAAAAAATATATGTATCAATCTAAAATTCCAATATTTAATATTTATAAACAACATCATTTTTACATGGATCATGTATCAGGTGAAACAAATGTGGTCAAAACCCAGAAAGAAACATTATTTTGTCAAGCATGAAGACGGCGTATTTTGTACGCCGAAGAGGCGCGAACCATCAGTGACTAGTGACATAGCTAATTTGCTTATCTTGTCACAAGTTTAATTCTATATGGTCCCATCACCACCTGCCTCCACTAAAGAGTAACCAATCTAATGTTAAGTACAGTGAAAAAATTTGACCCAGACATGTTTTGTTATGGTCAGGTCACAAAAGTTATGGATGTGCCCATGACAAATTTTTAAATGCATAGTGTGACTTAGAAATTAATGCTTTCAAAATTATCACAGATGGATTGCAATGTATTGCAACGATAAGGGAAAAACATGTTTAACCAGGTTATTTATTATATTCTACAATCAAAATACACAGCTAAAAGAAATCATTTCAAATTCACTCACTTCACTATGCTATGTAGACATACATTGTACCTTCTTCATATGTACACATTTAACAAACGAATGAATTGATCATTAATCAATGCCTGGCCGGCATGGCACAATACAACAGTATGAATGAATGAATGAATGGGCTGCGTACTTCAATCAGATCCAATACTTTTATATTAATGAATACCTATGTGGCTTGTGTGAGGTACTTGAAAACAAAAAGCTTATTCAATGACTAAATTTCATTTTGTCAATAGATGTACCATGCCTTGCAGGCATGTTTCTTCTATAGCCCATACATGAAAAAATAATTTACAGATCGAAAAAATTCTGATTGAATATTTTACTGTTGGTAAACACGCTGTGGGAGCGGAGCATGACAAAGAAAATTATTCTCACACCAATAAGGACGCCACAGACAACGGTAAAACAACTCCGCATAAGAATGCCTATTCAGTATATTATAATATTAGTTTATTTAGTTCATGAAATAGCTCTCGGTTCTATTTGTGTTGCGCTTTGTATCGGTAGGTGAATGAAGACAAATATATCCTACGATATCAATTTCCAGTCAACGCTATCATACAATATTTTATGGTGTTTATAATAGAGCAGGACGCACCTGCGATATCCGACTATGAAATTCCATTGGAACAAGCTAGATGTATAGACGGATCATGTTCGATTATCGCAAATGATCGCATTTATGAAATATAGGCCATTGATGCTCCACGCACAGATTCACGATAATAATATAGAACATTGTCGTTATCGATTAAACTTAACAAAAACGACTTCAATAATTTCGGTATAATGATAAAATTTTTTAAAAAATGTTTCATGAAGTACCTGTAGGACACCGCGCATATTTAGTCACGAACCGAACACATGACTCTTGTGTGGACGGTAGACGATGAACCGAACGCTGTACTGTATGTACAGAGTGTGATGTGGCGTGTGTTTGATGCAACAATACTTTTTTTTAAAAGCATTGGGCAATTTGTTGGTCTACAGAAGTGTTGGGCAATTTGTTGGTATGCAGAGTGCAGTGACTCGCCGGTTCATTCTCTGTAAAATAGTATATCAGGATGTATTTGACAATTATTTCAAACCAACAACCAAACGTGAAGGAGCTTCCTAATCAAATTTGAAATCTTTTCTATCAACCATAACCTTTTACGTAGTTTCACTTAGTTCTGAATTGCGCAAAAATAACTTGGCAGTCAACAAGTGTATTATCAAGCTTGTCCATGGCCCAAGCCTAGCGCAACAATTGATTTTTTAACGAGTCAACGAACCGTAATCACTAAGCACAGAAATCAGGGTCAGGGCCTTAGACGACCGCGAGGCAGGCAAACCTCAACCATGCCAAAACAAACAAGCTGACATCACAACATTGCCTTTCCTCTTACATAAAAAGAAACACATCACGTTCCGGGAAATTATAACTACAATAGGCACTGCCAAGGACGGGCGACATATGCATCAAAGCCTTTCCATCGTTGTACAGTGGGTATATTGGCAGAACGTATTGACCACACTAATAATATACACCATCAAATATTTCGTGTAAAATAAAGAGCAAACAGACGAAGGCAAATATCAAATTTACTACAAAACGAAGTTGCGTTAAAATAGATAGCATTATTTGTAGCAATGCCGTGACTCAAAACCAGCTTCTAAATCCGTTACAATAATTCCTTTACGGCAAGATTAGGTTGTTGTCCTTATCCAAATAATCAGTCATTTTTACAATTCGAATTTGAATCAATTTTTTTGACACCACATTGACACAAACAATACGTATTATGACAATGACCTTCCGACTGACACGAAATCAATTCCTTCGCAATTTCACTTTTGAAGGGAACTCCTAGGGATGTCCAAAACGAATGGTATATTCGAATATATTTGAAAATAAACATATTCGGTGTAGCAAAATTCTTGATTTCAATTATATTTCATAATAGTGACTTACGAAAATGTGTTGTTGTTTTTGACTGTTTGCATGAATTGGTGCAAATTCAACAGAAAAACCCATTTGCTTTCCAAATTAAAAAGGTTTCATGAACCAATTAAAATTTTTCAACCATACGCATGACTTCCTAGATTTGGCAATGAGTATTTTCACTAAAGTAGTTGTAATGCTTTTTTCATAAAATATATAGGAGAATTTAAAATGTATTCGATACTTCATATTCGAAATAATTTTTTAAAAGTGTATTCGTTGTATTCAAACATTCGGATATGGCTGTCGTTATATCTGCTACACATGCGTCTGAATATTTTGCGCCAATGCGTTTTTGGCGATATTACGAAGACGTATTCGAAAACATTCCAGACGTACACGCACCACGAAAGATGATTAATTAAAATCCATTTGACACTTTTAACTGATAAAAAAACTCAAGGCCGCGATACATGTGAAGTTGTCTTACCAATGCTTTGCGTTGCGGGTTAACAAAATAAAAACGCCTGCATTGCATTGCGTTAATTAATCTTATTCAGATGCCTACAAAGCACAATATGCGAACGAAAAGAGCACTCTCCATTTACTTACATAGCAAACCGTTCGGTTGTATCGGAAAAGACAAGGAACTTAATGCAGAGCATTGCGCTAGCGTAAAACGCAAGGCTAAAATACAACAAACCTAGAAAAAACGCAAACTACGGAAATGTGTATTGTGACCTTTATGCGATATACGCACCATGTTAGAACTTTTCCCCCGGGTACTGAAACTAAACTACGTGTACCCTACCGTACTGCAGATAACAAACATTCCAATTTAACAAAAACTCCAGTCAGAATAGTTTATCTAATATGTTTAGTTTATGTTAGTCGAGTATATCGCGTCATCAGGGTCTCACACTGGACGAAATCATGTTTCTGATCGAGATACAGGCTTCAAATCAGACTATAATAACTTTGAGATGATTCAAGATTTGAAAAGGAGGGAGTTTTTATACGTTAATTTGGTGTATGTTCTGTATTTTTCACTACAGTGTCTGAACAAACATCACTACTGAGACATTCGTGGTGTATACACGCAACTGAAAACCGTGTTATCATATACTAATGAATAGTCAGAATCGTCAGGTACTCCGCCTTACCGCCCTCATCCCATATCTTAGACAACATCTTTGCTGAGTATGGGCCACTTGTTGAACAAAACCTGTCGCTCTCAAAATTTTTTAACTGCGCAAATAGGCATCTCTGCGACTTGACATGTTGAACATGTCAACCTCCGACGGGATGCTACTAATGTTTCCTGGCACAAAGTTAAACAAAACACCCTACAACACAAAGCCAGAAAGTTGCGTCGACTTGAATTCCATTGGTGGTTTCAGTCATTCTCTGAACAATCGAACAAAAGATGACGCACAGACCATTTAAATGAGTCGACTGCTACGTGAGATGGCAGCGAAGCAAATGTTCTCTAAAATGTGTTGTTCGTTCAGACCTCTCATGGTCTCAATATTTATCTCCTGGTGGGGCATGGTGAGTATTAAATTCAACTTCGGGCGCTTTGAATCATACAGAATATCAAGTTATTTTGCTCCGACGATTCGGTGCATATTGTTTAATTTTTATAACCTAGGTAGGTCGTCCCAGTACCATCGGAAATTTTAATTTTGCCAAAGATGCGCCAGAGATGTACAACAATGTGTAACTGTAGATCAAATATGACTTGTTAAGCTTGGGTTACTGATGGATCGCGCCTTGGGTCACTGATGATACATTCTTCAGAGGGGTTAGGTAAAGCAAAACAGTTTTTGCTAACGTTAACAACAAATTAACAGATACTATATTCATAATGTTATAGAGACATGTATGTGACATTTTACATTGTCGCGTCTATGTTATAAGAAAATGTATAAAACCCTCACAGAGCAGATATATACAGCATAGCCGGTGAAAGCAAAAACGATGTACACAAACATCTTTTTTGCATTCACGGTTGTTCTTGTGTTGTATATATCCGATCACGAATCTACCTGATGGCAACCATGCGCAACCTCACAGAGCGTCTGTGTATTCCCAAAAAGCCCGGGGGTTGAATAAGGCAAATTAAGCTATTTAATAGTTCGATCGTAGTGGTCGAAAATTTTTATGCGCTATCAATGAAATCAGAATCAACCTGTGAGGACGGCCATAGTAAAATTGATACGCTTTTTAAACCTAATTTTTTTAGGTTGAAAGAAGCGTTAGGGAAATTTTGAAGCATACGAATATCATTTTATGACAAGTTATTTCTTGTTCCCCTGATAAAATGTCTATATTATTTTTGCCAGTCCTTCAAAAAATGAATAACTATTCTGGCACTAGTATTCCTAATAACATCGTACCATACTCTTTCTTGCAACGTTGCGAGGCTAACCGGGCGACACGTAAATTTCTGCATAAACTCAACAAGTCAACAAACATAGGTCTAATATTTAAACTGGCCTAACCCAAGTACCTACTTACTACACTCCTCGCAGTAGTATGTACAACCAACTTTACAAAAGTCGAAGAGCTATCAATGCTTTTACTACGGGCGTGACATTTGCTCGAAATAGTTCTGACGATTTTCTTCATAATGAAGACGTTCTCATTTATCTTACCTAGTCAAGCGTGTCTGTCTATTTTCGAGTGACCGTCGACCGTGGAGCCATTGAAAGTTCGACGTTGTCAAAACAGATATTTTATTTTATCACATATTTTTGTTTTGCCAAGCATGTGCCATTGAGAACTGCGACGATGGCTGCCAAACGTAACGCATAAGGATTGACGCAAGTTCGAACCCCAGCGACGTATGGACAAGATCGACGAACGGAAAAGGGTCAAAGAGCAACACACGCGAATGTCGCTGGTGGAGGCATTGTGACCCACAGACATAAAAAATGTTTGATAACATCACGGGATCCTCGTATGTTCCACAGGTGATGGAAATGCAAGACGCAAAAAAAATTTCGTAACCAGATATAATTGTAAACATTGTTAATTGCATACTGTGGAATAATATTTCATTTCAAAGCATTCAAATTTAGTCCATTAAAAGGCGCAAATCCAATATTATAAACGCCAACGTAAGAAGATCGAGACATGCCATGAGATTATTGCAAAATGGACCAGTTTAGCTATTAGAATTATCTGAAACGGAATAAATAAAATTTATAAAAAGTAATTAATATGTTCGGATACCATCAGTGGTTAATAGTATACACTTGACATACCCAACATTTCAAAGCATTCGAATTACGTAAGAAAATCGAGAAACGACATGAGATTATTGCAAAACGGCCAGTTTAGATATTAGAATCATTTGAAACGGAATAAAAAAAAATTATAATAAGTAATTAATATATTCGGATACCATCAGTGGTTAATAGTATACCTGACATACCCAACATTTCAAAGCATTCTAATTACGTAAGAAAATCGAGACACGACATGAGATTATTGCAAAACGGCCAGTTGAGATATTAGAATTATCTGATAGGGAATAGATAAAATTTATAATAAGTAATTAATATACTCGGATACCATCAGTGGTTAATAGTATACTTGACATACCCAACTATTTCTGACGAATACGGAAACATACTTTAAATGTATTTTACTTTTCGAAGATTGTAGACGTGTTATCTAGAGACGTCCAACGAAACATGGAACACGTCATATTCACATAAACTATTTATGTTCATCATTGAATATTCATTGCTTCGTCAAACTACCTAGTTGTGCATCATCCGAGAATGCTGAAAGGGCGGAAATTTATTCATATCCATTAAAACCAGTATGAAATAGTAAGTTCAAAATCACTCGCACAGTTATGTGATCGATAGTAGTGTAGAAAGTCGAAAGAGTAAGATTTTCAAAACATTGAGACGTCTAAATGTGCGAAAATTTAAAGCCAACGTAGTATTTTGACCACCTTGCTACCAAGAGAAAAGTGTTGATTTTAGATTACGTTTTGCAGATTGTGAGCCACAATTCAAAGCAAAATGGTTTTCCTAGTAAACCACCTATTTCCAAATATTTTGACATAGATCCAGATTTTCCTCGTCCAAGATGGAAAGTTTCCCAAAGGCTTAAAATTTCCTATATTAAATCTACTTTACTTTTATCTGTTCAAAGATTCGATTCGACAACAATATTCTACATCAAAATTAGCAATGAAGAGCCCAGTCCTTATCAGCGTACCATAATACAGTCCCCCATAACTGCATTATTCGTTAGACCATGCGCGGCAATGTCAACAGAAAGATATTTCCGGATAACTAGATGACGTCATCCCCAAAGCTATTTTCGTAAGTGAAATCGCTTCTATTACATTGTACGTTGGGATTTGAGATCGCAATACAAAATAACCATTTTTCTATTAACCGTCGTCTTTTCTCGCTATTGAACAACTCAGTAAAAAGGAACAATTAGGAGCTCTCAACCTCCTATGAAAATTTTTTTTGTTAAGTATGGATCACGCTGCTGAGGCGTGGTCCATGTGTGATCTATGCTTGGCAAAATATTTTCGAAAAACGTAAATATACAAAATATTGATTAAAAATTGAAAACTCTAAGCACATTCTAATGCAGAACTTCGCAAAATCTAATAATTTAAAATACAAACTATGAAAAAAAATAGATAAACCGTGAAATATTCAATTACTAAACATGAATGAAGTATTGAAGACAATGTTTAATATTCCGTTTTGCAGAAGAACTTTGAGATGGAAATTCCCAAAGCTGAAATCGATATTTTGAATCACGGCGATATTGATGTTTTGCCTGGATAAAATTTCGAAAGCCTGGCAGAGACAAATTTACGATACCTGTAAATAAATCTGGTAAATAAGAAGCGGCAACTCTTCAAAACGTTTTTATGCAGGTTTATTTATTTCGGTTGTGCGTTCATGTTGCGCTCTAATAGACGATTCACGCAAAAATTGCGTTTCATATGGACTTATTATTTAGTTACAACTCGTATCCTAAACGGAAATTTTATTCATATTTTTATTGAGTCACAGATGGACCGCGTCAATTTATCAAGGGCCATCATTGACCATACTTCAACGAAATACGCCGAAAGACGATAGCAATTAGTCCAGGCAAATATCTAAGAAAATTGAAAATGTTATGCAGGAAATGAGTCACATATGGACTGCGTGTCAGTGTAATTTGGATTTGCAGATAATAAACTGCAGCGTCAGAAAATAACCTCATAACTCTACATAGTAACTACTTGCTCTGATTTTACACGACGTTTGTGGTCTTAGCTTGTCTGGACTTGCCCATGCAGCAATCCAACACTCCGATTGTTTAGTCATGCTTAACTGCAAATTTACTGGTCACTCCGGCAAGAAACAGCGCACAAGAAGAAATAACTAACGACCGCAGTCGATGGTCACCACCCGGAACCGAGTGTCATTTAGAGTCCAACCAATCCTGTTACGAACACAAACTTTTGAAACCAAAACCTAGCCAAAGAAAAATTTTTGCACCTGCGCCGGCGCGATCAGACCGTGTCTCGTGCTTGACAAAACAAAATTTCTGGTTGATAATAACCAGACATTTCTGTTTATTTTACCATGAACATTTGACAGTTCGTCATTGGCAGACAAATCGGCAAAGGGAGATTTTTAACGAATGCGAAATAAAGGCAGATTAGTCAGAGGACTTTATATATCTGAACCATATTCTGCAAACAATCACATCTGCCATTGCCGTGCAAAAAAAATTTGAAAGCGAGTGAATTTGAATATAAAGAACGTGCTTCAATTCATGTAACGCGCCTCTGTCGAGCGATCCATCAGTCACCTATGCTGAACAAAATACAAGGTGTGGAAATGTGTGATCAAGTTGAAAACCTTGTTTTGCAGAAGACGAGAAAGTCACACCAAGTTATTTTGTTTTGTTGTGTACAGCCATTTTCGACCCAGCTCATAGGATGAAAGAAAATCCGCAACCAAAAGCCATAGCGCCAAAAGTATGCGACAAATTCCAAGCCGATGTACCTACATAGCCTATGTTAAATAATCGAGGCGTCGTATTCACACTGTTGCCTGGCACGGAATAAATAAACATACGTGAGATGTGAGCGAAAGTGGTAAAATTGATTACTTTATCGATTTTCCGCCATCGAGACAACAAGAGTAACCGACCACATCACAACTATTTCGATAGTCACCACTCACCAGCCAAAAAATAGCTTCACTGATATTACGATGAAAGGACACCTTCAAAATACTGAGCTAATTGTGGGCTTTCCAGGCCGGTGGCTTGAGAATTATCTGCCGATATAGGGGTAACCGGCCAGGAATTTTAATTTGTGAAATATTGATGAATCTTAAATGAAGCAGGTCTCGAATGGATGAGGATTGGATGAACCATGTATCAGTGACCTATACCTGATAAGACATGTTCATACATTTTTTGCCGGGGTAAGGCGAATGGACAAAACTAAATCCTATGAAATTATGTCGGCATAGGGCAGATCCGCCCACTGCACCTAATCATAGAGTATCATTCTGGGATGTTACCCACTTAAAGAGTACAAGCGCCAGTACCATATTTCGGAACAGTTCTTTGCTGTAAGTGGTCGCTGCTATTTAGGCATTGCTTCGGACCTTGAATATCATTTCCCAGTTTCAAAATTCCAATGGAACTAGTATAGGCACGGACGCCTCGTAAAAATAAATTTCCTGGCCAAATATCCTGATACCAAAGTATTTATTTCGAAGCAGCCGAAGATTAATTACTCACTGTCAAATTATAATTTATCTCCTTTCGATAGCAAACCTAAACTCGTATTGATATATGATAGGAGCAATACAAAATCGAGTAATCAATTTACATAAAGTGCACATGTGACCCGTATCGATGCAATCGCCAAAATGGCCAATGCGTTGCAACGATGTGTGCAAAGATAGTTGTCTGCAACTATCTACTCCGCAGAAGGAAGAAACTTGCGTCACAAAACGTTTTATAGTTAAACGTTGTGGTCCTTTGATTGGTCGCAAACAGAGGGGGCACCCCGTACCCGAGAGTACACAGATAATATATTTCTCACAGGGAGCTCACGTTCGGAGGCACACCCAGTCGGATATATTTCTATCAAACATGTTTTTAGCATGGGTCACTGATGAATCGCGCCAGGCTGATGCGCTCCATGTGTGGTTCATGTTTGGCAAAATAAAATTTCTCTGATCAGGATGGGCGCGGTTGCCCGTGACTTATGCGTAAGAGAAGTAATTTCTTTCTTCGGTGGCATGATCGCTATCAACTTTATTTGACCTGACGCCTACCTAATAATAGGTTTGAAATAGTCCACCTCCATACTTTATTGATTTTAATTCCAAGAGACAAAATAACGCGTTGAACTAAACTCAAAAGTTGAAAATAAAAAAAAAAGAACAAATGAAGACGCCTTCTGGGGATCCAAATTCGTAAGCCAAATTAAGTTCCAATACGATTTGTTATTTCGAATCTTTCGAAACAGAAAATTATTAACAGGTTTTCTCTGATTTGATGCAAGCGTGTTGGATGTTTCGCAAACGTGGCACACAGGAACAATTTTGAAGATTTGGGTGCATTTCAACTTTAGACTTGAAAAAACTCACGCAAAGTTTATATTCCGGGATGAAAAAACGTAAAAATATCATGAAATGCCCAACGTAGAATGTGTGTTTCCATATTTCGCTTGATCTACTGGCAAAAAATAATAATTCTGCACGATGATTGTGAACTAAATCTCATTTAGTACGACACGGTACAAGCCAATATTGATGCTAATATTACAAAAAAAGTGTTCACGCACTCAATAAGCGTTACGCTGGTTGTGTAAATGCTTCAGCGCGAACAAGTGTTGGCGGTCGATCTAAGAGAGAAAAATTATGTGCATATTTTGTTGAGCAAGAGTCACTAATGGGTCACGTCCACGACAAACGACGAGAAAAGATGAAGCGCTCTCAGTCAAAAAAATATTTCGAAACGTGTTTTGTGAAGTACGGGACACTGACGGATCGCGCAGACGAGGCGCGTGCGTATGTGCCCCGTACTTGACAAAATAAGATTTCTGATAAGGCCGCACTCAGGCGTCGCGCCATTTTTCAGATGTTGTTACTTGTTAACCATTCCAATAAAAAAATCTTAATTTCCGCGTATCATTTCCAAATCCAACTTCACAGTAAAGTTACGTATTAGAATGCAATCTCTCCACATTGGCAAAAAATAAGCGACGCCCCGCCCAGCGCAATTATGATAAAGAATTGAGAAAGTGGTCGTCAGTTACTGGCAATTACGAAATCTTCTTCATGAGAAAAATTTCCATTTGCGTACAAAATGAAAGAAATATATACGCAAGAAGAATAGAATACGCAAGTTTATTGTGTGTGTTTAATAGAAAAATGATGCTAATCAGATTTTGATATAATAGTTATTTGAAATCAACATTTAATCAAAATGTACTGTACATATTTACAAAGCCACCGGTAACTTCGGTTTGAAACAATTTTTTTAATTCGAATACTTGGGTCGTTTCCAGAAAATATTCGATTCGATTTTTATATAAAATATATTCGCTTTCGGTCACTCCTAGATATAACGGAAGATCACATTTAATCTGAATAAACATGCAATTTTTCTACTACAATACTAATATTTGCCTACTCTTTCAAACACCAGTCACACAGAAATAAGGAACAGCGATGAAGAAAATTATTACCTTAACACTGGTATTATGTGTGTCCATAATAAAGGATCACTCAGGAAGAATACGAACGTAGCATGACGGCATACGCACATCCCAGACATTAAAATATTGGCAAAACATCGTTTGTGAAGTCCTTTATGAGTCACTGATGGATCGCGCCGCCTGGATAGGGAGCGTCTATGTCTCATGCTTGACAAAATTAAACCTGACCTTGGATAGATTCGGTACAATAAAAACATATTATTTAGTTACTCAGCCCAATGAAGAACTATATTATCTTCGTTTCCATTTACTCACTGGTATGATGACTTAAGAAAAATAATCTGCCCAAAATTGATATTGCAAAATTTTTCTGTAGTAGGGGGTGAATTAAACTAAAAAAATATCATTCGATTGCGATGATAGAATTTTCGTACTGTACGTGCGTACCCCTTTCAGAAATCGCTTCAAATTCAATGCTAAAACATTTACACTGCTTGCAGTTAGCTACACTCTTATATTATAGGTATAATGTCTATTGCCCAAATGATAGCACCATAATAACGTTACCGATAACATACATCACCAACATGTCTATTGCTCACTGCACACGAATTTTATCGATGGATGGGTAATGTTCCGTTAAAGCGTCATGTCATACCTGATAGAACGCTCCCCATAACTACAGCGGCTTTACGGATCCTATCATATCGTACTATACAATGATGAATAGAAAAGATAATGAAACACGTTGTGTATGACAAAGGTCGATATCGACAGATTGACAGGCAGCCAAAACACATACAGGTATTATATACTGCTGACGCAATATATTTAAGTTACCTTACAGCGGAGTTGTTTCAGAGCACGATATTACGGGGAAATAGTTTGTAAAGTTAGTATTAGTAAAATATTAGTCTGGGAATTTTTGAAGCGGGATTCTTGGTTGGATTCGCACAAATTTTCGCTTTACTATGGAAATAAAGTACAAATATCAAAAGTCACATTTATTGGAAAAACAGGTCTAGTTAATGGGGAATTTTAGTCGGTCAGGCATGGGACACAATGTTCTAAGATAACTGCTTACCCAGAGCAACGGCAAACCCTTGACGAAAACTTGCTGCTTATATCAAGATTTGACTACAGAGTAAGTTACTAGACTGCTTTTGTTTTCATTCCCACAATAAAGAATAACCACGCTTGCATAGTGGTACCGCCGTCCGCACGTAAATTTATGAATTTTATTTAATACTTCGCCTGTTACCGACGAGTCAGAGATTAGGTCATCTGTGGCACATGTGCAATGGAGCACGATATTTGACAAGAAAAATAACCAGAAAAAGTTTGTCGAAAGATTTTGGTAAATGTCCGCCCTTATTCTGAGATAAAATCACAATAACTCACTGTCCGCCATTACTGATATTCATATTTCGTAAGAATATTGTTGAATGCTTCATGTATCTCTACACCGTTCTGCTTTGTGGGTTGGAGTGTGGGAGAAGATAACGCCATTTTGTTTTGAAACATAGGCTAATAGCTAAATAATAAATTGTATTATTGTAGCGGGAGATAGTTTGAAAAACTTCCCTCGCATTTCAAAATAATTTTTTTATAATTGATCGCTCATATCTGTATTCGGAAGCACACACTAGAACCAAATTAATGAAGCTCCTCACACAGAGAGATATACAAGCAAGTAAACTAAAGTTAGATAAATCAATCTTTTATAAAATAAAAAGGGAAAAGCAAAAAGCTGAATACATAATTGCAATATATGTGCCTAACACAGGTACAAAACTACGTAATAAATCAACAAGTCTCGATTTAAACAAACAATATTAAATTATGTTTTAAAAATAAAACCTAATAATAATTCTATACGTGCAAGCGAGCAATGACAATACGCGGAAATGCTGATTTTTAATCGAAAGCTGAGCGATTGTGGCTTAGCTAAGCGTAGCGAGAGCAGCGCTGTTGCTGCTGCATTGAGCGAGTATTATCGAACTCCATTGACGCGAGCAGACCGCTACACAACACACACAAACGTGACGCCCGGAGCCGGCCTACGTTATTAATATCGACGACAAGATAAAAAAGAAACTAAGAGCGGTTCAACTATTTGAGCGATCACGCTGCGCCTGAAAGCGCGTGGTATTTCGCTGGCATAGTTACTACAATGTGAGCAAAATACTACGCCGCGAGCCGGCTGAGCCAGCTTGAATGGGAGGCTCCTCGATCAGCGGAGCAAGAAAAAAACGAGAAAATTGAGCCATTCATATCCGGAGTGTGAGAAATGCGGAGCAGAGCGTAATAAGAATTTTACTCCACATTGATCTGTTGCTGCGCACATCATTCTAACTTGAGCATTTTATAAACAAACTGTACGTAGAGGGTTAACGCTTAAAATATAATATGCATAGCGAGACCTATAGCTGGCGTTCTACTACGTGAGCACGATATCGTGGTTATTTAGTCAGATCATCAAATGCACGATGTAGCAATGAGTTCATGTTGTTGCAATGTTATCAAAGCACAGCGCCCACGTTACGCTGCGTTGAGTACGGTACAAAGGAAGATTTCTGTAGAAACAACTATGTCGGACACATAGGTAAGGTCACCGTGTCGCTCAGCCACTGCTTATAAGTGGCGGTCTATGCCTGACTATGTTCGAGCGACTACATTGCCCAATCATAAACTTCACTTTTTAAAGCGTGAGCCAATGATAGACCAAGCTTTGGCAGCGGATCCATCACAGACCTTTACGTGACAAAAAAGTCTCGCCAGAGAATTTTTGACCGGTTGGTACGAAAAAACATATCTTATATTGTCTAGTTAAAATAAATACGAAACTTATTCATTCAACTGAATACAATTTGAAAATACGATTTGCTAACTAAAATTTTCGAACGAGATTATATACAAGTCATATAGAAGAATTGGCACACTTCTAGAACTTGACATTTTCAATAAGTTTGATTTAAAATCTTAAATCCGTCCACGAGGACAATAGTTTTCCTACATACAAGTTTATCTGGAAAACACATTAAAATGAAAAGCTAGTAGCTACAGTATGCTATTTCAACCATGGTCTGATCAAGGCGAGCAAAAACAATAAATAGCATATAGATCCAATGAAACAGTTCACTGAGACCTGTGGTAATGATTAACGATGGCCAGAAATAGAAATGGGAATTATCAAGAGGTGTTTGGCTGGAATGTTCCGCACAAAGATCGCTTTGAAAAGTGAGATCTTGTAAAACACTTCAAAACCTGTTTAACATGGTTGCCTGGAACAACAAAAATTTTCACAAAATAGTCTGTCAAGCATGGGCCACAGCTCGGTTGTGCCATATCCAGGCAAAAACCCCTTTTCGACAGAATTTTTATGTTCTCCAAACATGGCTAATGCCACAACAATATGCATAAAAACCAGTATATATACAACCTTTCAGAAGAGCAAATCGCCAGCTGCTCTGTTACTCAGACACCCAATTGAAATGGCAGCCAAATTTTCAGGATGCAACAAACAAAATGCTTTCAACTGATCAATACTAATATACAATACACATAACTCTGAAATAGCCTACAACAAGAATAAACAATAAAATAAATTGATTAAAACTGTTTATTTCAATTTGATATACAACTTTTGAATTACTATAAATTTATTGCAAACAGTCAAGAGACTATTTTATTAAAATAGCAATATTTTGTTTTTGTATAAAAGTCAAGTCCATTCGTCAATAAATTTCAGGATTGTTTTTATTAATTTTTTTCCTGATTGAAAGATTTATAAATCTTGAGAACCCAATATTGGCCTAGAAATTGGAGCAGAGTGGCAGAATCTTGTTATTCTGAGGTGTCAAAAACGTTAATGTCATTTTCTTCAGTTGGCCCAAAAAGCTTGAAAACCATCAACACTGCTATTATATAACAGTATTGAAGATTTAGAACCTTTTCGTATACTTTGGTTGCTGACAGATGCTCTAAAAACACATTCAATATTTCAGCAGGCGATATGATATACCATGAAATATTGTCCATTTGTTTTTGATGAAACCTATTTTCTTTCAGTGTCTGAGTTGCAGAGTAGCTAGCATTCTGTCAGTCTGCTTTGAAGTAATATAAAAATACCAGTGGCTAACACAGATACCTGGCCACTGATTGGAATCTTGGAATATTTCTCATTGGCAATTTTGTTTTTGAATGCAGCTATTGGCTGTGGGAAGTAAAACATTTAGCATCTAGACACCTTAGGAAATTATTTGAAGTATCAACAAATATTGATCGAGAAATTACATAAGATTGAAATAATTTTTTGTGTTGCAAACTGAATCAGATGGATCAGTTTGAATTTCCAATAATTCTTTTATCTCCAGACTATGCATAGCACATCTGTATTTATGCATTATAATGTATCATTCAAATGTGACGTACAGGGGAAAAAATATATAAAAAAATATTTTTTGATCTCAATTGCTTGATTATGACACCAATCGTAACAAATATAATATTTTTTATTGAAACTGAAATTTGATCACTAATTTAGCAATTAATGGTTATGAAAATGCACATCAAACTGGCAATTGTATAAAAAAACATCATATTCAGAACTGAACAGCTATTGTAGAGTGCAGTGAAGGTATCTAAACTTTGAGGAGGTTTTAAAATATGCGAAAGTAACAGGCAAAGTGTAATTGAAGTCATCGATTTCAACATGCCAAGAAGAAATGCCTTGTTCCCGGCAAACAACTGGCTTGAATACAAAATATTGCGCTCTTTTAGTGTATTATAAAACAACAACAAAAATGTACATGTAATGAGAATATACACAATATTAAACTATTGATAAATTCATAAAAAAATTTTTTATTTTTATATCATGGAATTATAAGAAAAAATTAGAATTCAAAAAACTAATTAACCTGATTACAGTACCCAACAACATGATGTATGGGCTTTTGCAGTGACTGTACTGCCGATCAACTCACAGAGCCAGATAGTAACAACATAGTTGAACTTTGTAGAGAGCTGAGATTTTATGTTCAGCGTTCAATGCACCACCAACTTGCCTATTTTATTCAGAATGATTCGGTTGTTTATAAACATGAACCGTTCAAACAGCAGTGGCGATCTATCAAGCTGCAGATTTGCGAGGCAGAAGAGTGTCATGGTTGTCTGTGTTTACTTTGCATAGTGCATTGAGCACACCAAATTTCAAGTTTTTTCAACCAAGTTTTTGCCCACTTGATATAATAAACCTGGGAAAGACTTCTTTATTGAAATCAACTCAGAAGCAAGAACCGAAGCAGCGCCTGAAATATAAACTTGAAAAAAACTAACTACAAAACATGCAGTAAGAGCTGCAACTGCACTTAAAACAAAAATATCCCAAAGGGAAACTGAACCTCTTAGTGCCATATTTTCATGTAGAAATGGAAATCAACTTCATGGAATAATATATCCTTAACCAGAAGAGTTCTGTGTTGCCAGATTCTTATAATATGTCTCTTGAATATTATTTGCCAACTTCTCGCGCAGATATTTATTCCTAACAGGAAATATGGTATTAAACAAGATGAAACTCAGAAATTGTCGTGAAATCAGCATTAAGTTCAAGAACGGCCTAGGCCTATACCCTAAAGTATGAACCGCACAAATTTCAAATAAAAAACGATGTCAGGTTCAAATTGGTCTTATTAGACACCTTAGCGCCTTAGACAACCAACAGCGACAGGCGTAGATACGGGAGGGTTTGAACTATGCATTCTCCCTTATCGCCACTGAAGACTCTAAAAATGTATTGAAATCACAAAGCAAGAAAACATTTTCAGCGCACCTTTGGGAGCAATCTGCCTACTGCAAAAAGTCAGTTGATATTGGAAACTTCATATTGAATCAAAATTGCACAACTATTACACATTTATCCTTGCTTAAAGAGATGATGTTACGGTTTCACTGAAAATAATTTTCTGCCTTCCAATTGATTATTGGGGTCACATGAACCTAACAGCGCTGATATTCTAATTACAAACCTTGTCCAACCAATGACACTATGAGTACCGGTAATAAAAGCTCGACATTTATACATGCTAAATCTGAAATGAACCAATGAACGCTAATGAACCAATATTGGTCGATCGGTTAACTTCCAGTGTTCCCAAGTTAAAAAGTTCAAATTTGAGGCTGAATGGAAATAATAGAATACGCTGTAATGTGACTTATGACGACCAAATTTTTTGTATGGTTTTCGGATGAAGTTTAGTACGATATTATATTCCCAAAAGTCATGAAAATTACCTCCAATAGAGGCGCTAATGCAACCAGTATTACCCATGGAATTGTCTCCTGGGATAGGCGAGTAACTTCCAACATGGGAAACAATTTTTGAGTATGTTTCGCCGTGGCGTGGTGTACCTTATGGGTAACTTATATGGGGTCTCATGAAGTTTAGTACCATACATCCGATTATCATAATAATTTCCCATGTTGCAAGCGACTCATCCTAACCCGGGAGACGATGCCAGATACTTGCAGCATTGGCGCTCCCTAGTTGGGATGAGAATATTCTGCCAGTTTTTATTTAATGACATCCGGGAATATGGTACTAAACTTCACTAGACCCCTTATATGTTATAAATTTTTCAACTTTAATCATCTCCTACCTGCTCAGCAAAAATTTTAAAATCTGCTGGTACGGTAGCTATCTAGGATTTTAACTTATCAACGCTAAAATTTAGATGTTAGAATTGAAGCTTGAATTACACAAGTAGCCACCAAAAATACTGCTGAAAAACTGTAAATCAGTGGTTAATAAGCTGCTTGCTTTGCCAGAATGCTTAACCTATTTTTTGGATTTCAAAGGAATGCCTGAACTGGTTGTAGGCAGTAGAGAGTTACTACCAGTCATCAGATTAGGTTAACGTTAATCATTTGGAACACCAACAGAACCGAGAAAATGAATTTAGCTTAGCGCACCCAACACAGTCCAGCAAGCTGGCGAGGTTCCGCACTTTATCGGACTTTTTAATTAACCCTCATACCGTCCATGCAGTCCTTTGTTTATGTTACAGCATATATCCAGCGTTCCTCCCCTGTTCTGGACGGAGGCCGTGCGCCATCACCGCCACCGCTGCTGACTATACAGTATAGCTCGATAACATATAAGTACTTATATTACACATATGATAAATATAAACTATATCATTACCATATAATATTTGCACTAATTGTTTATTTGGGTTCGATTTGTTGGTGATTTCATTAAAGTCCATTTCCATATTATCCATCCATATTCGTAAGGCGTGATTCATCATATATCCAGTGCATATAGTTTTGTTGTCATTTCACCAAATTCGTTAGCCAATACATGATCGCATTTTTTCAGTTATAATTTAACATTGGTTTATATATATATATATACCATATTTTATATTAAAGAAAAAAATTAGCACGAACCACATAAATGCTAACTGGTCTTTTCTCAAATTATTATAGATTTGTTGGAAATATTGTCCATGCGTTCAGGCATGACCAAGTTCTCCCTTTCGTTTTCAGGCATGCGTTTGAGCGCTCCTACAAATTTTCCCTTAAACATGGCTCTTAAATTGTATTGTTTTTTGCAGGGCATCATATCTAACTGCATTTCTGTATTCCCAGATTTCCGACTTTGCGCAGAGCAGAGTCAGCAATCTGCATTCACTTATTGTGTCATTGGCAAAAACTACGTCAGATATGATTTGCCACACCAATCACAAAAATATTTTCTCCACGGACATTGGAAAAATAAATGGTAACAGTTCTGTTCAATATTTTGATCACATAATATACAATAAACTGGTTCATTAGCAAACCAATATCTCATTTGATCTGTTGTGGATAGGCCATTTTGTAGTATTTTCCATGATAGCACCTCATATTAGTTTAAAATTTTTAATTTCCAAGTACCTCCGCATTGTATTGGTTGTTTTAGCTAGATTTTTTTTTTCAAGTAGTTGTTACAATACCGAGTTAACGAATACTTTTTTTGAAAAAAGTTATATATATTTTTTGTGTTAAAGTGTTTCGAATATACGTTTTGAGACATCCAAGTATGTCTGTTTATTTTGCTCGCTGTAGTTCAATTATCATAGTTGACAAATCATATGCTAAGACTCAGATCTGCGCTCCATTTATAGTCTAGCAGCTGGTGCTGTGAGGCTCGTTCCAGCGCTTTTAGGAATATTCCCGTGTTTTCCTGATTTATTCCAGTTTTCTCTCATTGTAGGACTGCCAGTTGATATCTCAGTTTTTAGTTAATACCGATATACATTTAGATATGGTAGAAAACTGTGTGTTGCCTTTTTCTACTGTGAGTTAATGATCTTTAGTCTATATTATGCCAATTTCTACTTGTGTATAGATGGTGATTAGACCTTTCAGTATCCTAATGTCAGATACGTTGTTCTTTTGTTTTAAATGTGTTTTTTGTTATTTAATTGGAGTGTTTGGTTGTATTAAGTTTCAGCTCCAATATTAAAGTGTACTAAATTAGATAATATGTGGTGAACCACGAAGACTGCGTGGTTCATCTTTTCAACCTGTGATTGGTTTTTACCCCTACCGCTCCGTATTCTTCGGGTGATTTCATCTGTCAGTTTGTTCGTAAATTGTATTCAAGTGGTCTCGAAGACTGTCAACTATCGAACCAGATGTATTTGGTTGTGGCTAGTCTCAGCGCCCATTTCAGGTATGCCACACGTACCTTTCAGTCAGATTACGTGTGGTGCCAACATTACTGTTTTGTGCTAAACTCTCTTTCCAGTTGGTTGGGATACATCTCATCCATGGTATAAGTTCATATGAACATTTATAGTTAGTTTTTTTGTGTAAAATAGTTCTTGGTGAGTCAAAATCGGGATATATTAGTTTAGTTAATTCAGTTTAAATTGGTGTAAATGATATCACCATCGCAATAGTTTTAGCTACGACCCAGTCAGTTTTAGCTGGTAATTCGCAATTATTGTTGTCAATTATTAACGGGATATTGACAGCCTGAGAAACTAAGGTGGTATCTGTCCTGGGCTACGATCAAAGCATCTACCACTTCTTCGTTTCCCTTTAGCCGCCTCTTATGACAAGCAAGAAATACGTTAAGGCTATTCTAAACTCTACATCCCTGGCTTCGAAGCTTTAGACCACCATTTTGACCAGATAGGCTATCCCTGCATTTAACACTGAGCCCGGCATGGAGCATAGATTGAAGTAACAAAGGAGTTTTACGGCGCATAAACGTCACTGAAAGAATGGCCCCAACATGGAGCACGCTCGGTGGTGAAAGGTTAAAGCATCGAACCATTGGCCTTCTGGATAATACGTTTTAAACAATGAATTAATCTCCCCGCCCGCCTGGCTCTGTGATGCACCTCTAGTTGAATATTGTTATATCGCTAAAATATATTCATTTATAACGCGAAGAGCACAAAGACAATTTGATATCAACGAAATATGATGAATGAGCATTACGATTTAAGGCTATTATCCTCATAAAAAGGTCCTATTCCAGAACATGCGCAGGTAGAAGGCGAGTGGTATTTCCTTGCTGTAAATTGAAAAAATGTTAATCAAGAAGAAGGAAAACGCAACAATTCTAATTCGATGAGCAATGCAAAAAAACGAATCATCTATCTGGGAAACTGACTTATGTAAACTATTTGAACATCATGATATTTTGATATAAATCCTCCGATTTCGTTCCTGTGAATATTATTAAGTATGAACTAAAATGGATTACTTTATATCCGTTTAATACTTGAAAACCCGCATGTCTGGGTACGCTTGAACTTAGTAGGCTACCTAGTAAAATATAAAAAGGTTCTAATTGTTAATTTGGAATTGACCAGTAATTTTATATGAAAATATAAAAATAAACAAGCTTTTTTATTTGTGGTAAACGTAGCATAACAAAGAAAATTATTCAAGTTTGAATGGTTATTTATGGGAAATTGAACAAAGAATATAGCAATCAATGTATGCTCGATTTTTCGATTTTGCTACCCAAATTATAATTTTTTGCAAAAGTCAAAAATGGTCTGCACGCCTCAAGCGCTCGTTTCGTGCCAATTAGGTAACGGTGTGGCACAAAGTTTCCGCGTAATATCTCTGCCTATTTTGTGAAAACATCCTTATAACCTATCGAATATAGCCTGTTGTATCTAGTGATTTATGTATTTCGGGGTTAAATGTAAGGATAAAACGGGAAATTGGTATTTCCCGTTGGTATTTTTATACGAAATTATCGATTTGATCATTATCGAAAAATTGACCCAAAGACCATTTCAATTATAAAGGATCACATTTTGACCAGATTTGTATACAAATCTGAAATGATTACATATTAGAAAAGGTTTGCAGTTTTATATGGTTTGGGGAGAAAGTGCAATGGATGAGATGATTCATTTGGTAAAATCTTTACTGGCACATTGAGAAGCGCGAAAGGTCGTGGAAAAGCCCATTTCGTGAAGCCGACGATATTTGCTTTTGTTGGATTTGGTGAAGGGGAATACGCCCAAATCATCCAGTTACCTAAAAATGTGGGATTCAAATTAATCTTCTGGAGATCTGACAATATTGACGAAAATTCGGATTGCCTTTACCAGGCTTTGTTGAAAGTATATAGTTTTACAGATCTGTAGCCCGATGAGCGTTACTTGCCGCCAATGCTATGGGGAGAATGCTTGGCTGTACGTCTCGTTTCATTTCGACACCACGCACAGCGGCACATCTGAACACGTTTGCTATTTTCTCTCATAAAATCCAGCTTATGCTATCTGTCATTATATGTTATATGATATAGGTCTAAGAGTAAGCACTAGGTGATCTGTAACTTTTTGCGCACAGAGATATTATACTGACTCAATTTTTTTTCGTTACCTTACTATCCTCCCCTACTATCGCCACAGCTACATGCGTGAGTACAAATGCCCTGGTTAAAAATATACTATGTACCGGAATACATGACAGCAATTTACGTTGGTGGCGGAAGGTGTCCCGGGGTGGAGGCATAAAAAAATCCAAAATTAATTCAACAAGTTTCTAACAGTTTGTTTTAGTTTATTTACTTGAAGAAGACCTACGTCGTCTAAGAATAAAACAATACAAATGTACAAGATATGCGCAGCGTAGTCGCGTGAAAATTTTGACTATTTTAATATTTTTTCGTAAAATTCCAAAACCATGGGGGTTATTATCCCCTTTTTAAATCTTCCGCCGCCAATAGTGGGTGGAAATATACGAGAAGCATATAAATGTGGGCGCAATAGTAATAGGTGAGTGCAAATATGTTTTGCAGCAAATGTTCGTGAGTGCCAAATTGTAGCTACAAATATGCATGTGGCGGGGCAAAAGTACATGCATGTAAGCTTACATGAGTACAGATTGTAAACCTATGGCGGTAGGCTAATATTGGTAGGTGGAAATCTAATAATATAATAGTAGCGTCAAAATCACATTTTTTATTTCCTTTTAAATCCGGTATGCTAGAAACTTTAATAAATAAAAGTTAAACAAATAAACTGGCTGGATGACATTTAGATGGCTCACCATTGATCTTTCCTAAAAATACCTAAATTTTTTTCTTCGTTTCTGAACTTGCTATAAGATTTTTGATCATTCGAGATAACCAACGCTTCTTCTGCATATTGATAAATGCTTCAGCTGAAATAACTATATACTCTGTCCAACAAAATTCTCATTGTTTATTGAAAAAACTTTTTTTTAATTGTCCAAAAAAATTATCTGTTTTATAAGATATATTATTTGCGAAAAAGTGATAAATTGCAATAACACAAAACTTTTGAGGGTGCTCGAATACATGCCGCGTGATTGCAAAACTTCCCTCTAGTTTCATTAGTATAGCCAGTTTGTAATGACAATTTATGCCCAATATTGTTTACTATTTTATTAGCATTCACACCAAATGCTCCAGTTGTTTTAAAACCTTACGGTTCAAAGTCGCGTGTTTTAGTAACTAGTGATAGCGATTTGCTATCACGGTATGACGCCTTAATAGACGCCACGCCCGAAAGCACAGAATGCTGATAAACAGCATGTTTGCTTGTTATACCTTTTTAGAAGTTTTTGTCATAAAAGTCTTCGGTATAGTCGGTTACCTTCGGGCGCTGCTTCTAACCTTGCATGGAGCGATTGAGATTTTTCTAAATTTTCATGGGGGGGTATCGTGATAGCAAACGTGTCCTAGCGTGTTTCATCCAGATGCTAATGTTTGAGCTACTCTCACTTATGATTCATTGTAAAAATCTAATACGTCATCGTTTTTTCAATGGTAGCTTCCGTTTCTGATTACGTCATAGCCCATGACGCCCCCTTCCGTAGCCTTTAAAGGAGTTGGAAAGAGGCATTTTTATCTTTCATCGACGTATAACTGTTTTCATACTCTCTAAATTGTAAAAAGCCATTCATTTTATGGTGGGAGCGGGTTGCGACTCCATGCCCTCAGCCCCTAATACGCTAGGCTATGAACACAACAAATACGACGGATTGTGAAATATATAGTTTCGGAAATTTTCGTAAAATGCCATTCATAGCTTTCGAAAATAAATTGATATGTATTCTATTGATCATATTTGTGACAAATTAACGAATCAAAATGTATTTCATATTAGATTTTGAATAGTAGAATAGAATAGTGTTAATCTAAATTCTTGGCAACCAGTTCCAAACTGTTGTCTTTATTGGCTCATGGCCGACTGGAGAAAAATCTTTGTTTTAGCAAGTACGGGAGAGTTGACGAATACCTTATTTTAATGCAGATAATATAATTGAATACACAAAAAATATTTCAACTTGAAGGAATGAAAATGAACTTTAACCAGCAAGGAAAAAATTGAATATTCTTAACAATGTATTTGCTATCGTCTGATACGACAAAGAAGGGTGTCGAACAAGGCATTTTTCAAAAAGTTCCTCCAGTGTTTTTCTTTTATTTAAATCGGAAAAGTCATATTTTTCATCGTAAACATTTTCAAGCACCCTCAGCTTTAGAATTTTAAATTCTTTTTCTTCTTCTCGCAAGTGGTTCATACGTTTTCGAATCCATAGAGCTACGGTATGTGAATTCTTCTTTGATCCGAACATTTTCTTGCTGATATCATCGATAAATCGCTTATATTTCTTTTCCTGTTTATAAATCCAAGCAAGAGACTCTTTGGGACATATAACGCCATAAGCTATGTTGTGTCCTATCATAGTCTGAGAGAAATTTTTCAATTGGATTTACTTTCCCAATTAAAAATTTAATTTCCCAAGTATGAACCACTGATAGACCGTGCCTCAGTGGCAGTCATAGTGAAGTTTTGTCACAGCGCGCTGTTCCTAAACATTTAACAGCTGTTCCTTTACTTTCGCTTCGGGCGAGAGGTCGTGGTCTCCAAAGGATTTGGCTGAACCCTCAAGCTCTCTGATCCCCCTCAAAAAGAATATTTTTTTTAGTTTGACACTTTATTTTAGAGATGGGCCGATACCAAAATTTTCGCCGATACCGATACAAGTACCGATACCACCTTCGTAATTTATATTCCGATACCGATACCGCCGATACCGAGTACTTTGTTAAATATGTTGAAGGCCTATTTGTATCTACATACTTATGCCCTTGTTATAGTTGCACTCACGTATGTGTGCACCTACGTACGTTTGCACCCTTGAACTCTTGCATCCATTTGATTGCAAACTGTTATGGATGAAAATATAAAGAATTGTTGCTGCGTTCAAGCACACATGGGTCCAAAGATTGAGTGCAAATGTTCGTGGTTACACAACTAACGCGACACTGTAGGCCACAAAACACGTGAAGTTATCTCACCGATGCGTTGCATTACGTTTCGAGCAATAAAATAAAAACGGCCATACACGCCTGCATTGCTTTGCGTTAATCGTGTTCACATGCGTGCAAACCGCAAGCGTAAAAAAAGAAACAAGCACTTTGCGGTAGCTTTCATAGCAAACCGTTTGGTTTCGTTGGAAAACGTAGATGCATGCAGAGCATTGCGCATGCATAAAACGCAATGGTATAATCATACAAACCACGCAAAAACGCAACCTACGCAAATGTGTAATGCGACCTCAACACCTTTTAATGCATCAAAAAGAGGATAAAGTCAGTGGATTGATGGGTTTTATTCAATAAAACTCGAAGTGTAAATAAAATTGTTCACGCGAAGCATGCCCCGTTTTAATTATTTTTCAGAGCAGTGGAATGTGAGGTCTTTCCATTTATCATCAGTAAATAAAGCGTATTCGTACGCTCCGTTTTAAAGAGGTATCCGGTATCGGTATCGGTTTTGGTATCCGCGGTATCGGTGATAAAAATTTCCCGATACCAGTACCGATACCGATACCTCGAAAATCACCGATACTTGCCGATTCCGATACCGATACATCGGCCCATCACTACTTTATTCATCCCTTTATAAAGAAGAATCGAATTGAGAGGCCTCTTTCGCTAAGTATAGAGCACTGGTGGATCGCGTCGATGGTCCGGCCGGTTCGGTTGTCGCTAATAATTGACGGAACAAAATTTTTGATGGTGATAGTCTATCATCTAAATATTGCATAATCCTTGAGTTCTAGAAAATTTACTTACCGAAGACAGTTTCGATTGCAGAAGAATAAACATCATTTTTTGTAAAACTGTCATCTCATTGTTATGCTTTTGTAACAATTGTCGATATTCTTTCAAACATTTGCGTAGAAAACGTTGTTTGGAATTCGATAGGTCGGTCTTTCCTATTGTCTCAAGTACACAAGATAAACCATGATTCAAATAAATCAGGAATTGAATAAGCATCGTCAGTGTTTTGCTTCCTGTACATGTACTGCCGATGAATCGAAAACTGAGATTTTTTTGCATTCTCTTTTTGTTGTTTTATATTGTTTAGTTTCCAAGGAATGACGCTGAAAGAACTTTTGTGACGTCACTATAGTTTTTCGGCGGTTTCAGGTTGTCTGGTAACGTCATACTACAAACACGAACAAGCAAAAAAGCGTGAGTACAATTACAGGGTACAAGAAATAGAGCATGACGTATTCACTCCAATGTTGTCTCATCCATCAGTGAAGGGATAAAGAAGCAACAATATTTTACAAACATTCGTCGGCCAAATTGTCAGGTAAATGCCAGGAAACCTACAATAAAGCAATCTCATAGCTGAGAACATATATCTCTCTAGCCATTGTCAGATCTTGTAACATGTACATCTGGGGGGCAGATATCCGTACCATCGGCCAGCCCGTAATGCTAATATTCGACTGGCAATAGCGGAAGGAAGAATTCCGCGGATGACCTAAATTTTATGTTGTACTGGTTTTATATCTAATATGTATAGTCATTTATTTATATATGATAAAATTTGTTTCATAAAAAAACTTGTATGGTGAATTAAGCTTGATTCTGGGATGATGCATGAGGCTTGGTCTTTGATGTCATTTGCTTGTTACATTCTGGTCGTTTGACGTTAGAGCAATCTTTTCAGTCAAATTTTGATATCAGGTTCTAAAATCGAATAATTTTTTCATTCCATGTTAATTTTTGCAATAACTTTGACCAAAGTAAGTTTTTGAAGAAATAAGTTAAAACAAGAATGAAGTGATTTAAGCTACTGAACTTGAGTACGTGTGTTCGAATCCCGAGATATATTTATTTATTCAATTAAAACAGATCAAACTGGACCTTGAGCTCGATATAGACACTATGCTTGTTATCCGGTCTTGCGCATCGGTGTTTTCTATAATGATTCTTTCAGTGACCGCTTCCAGTTTTGGAATTACTGGAGTAGAGTTTTTAGGTAATGCGTAAACTGAATGGGGCGGAGTTAATAACCTGACTTATTTTTCAAAATTAGACTTGTGAGTAAATCCCCAACAAAAAGACACAGTAGATATGCAGAAAAAATAAATAGAGTAAAAACATCGCGGCGAAGAAAGCTTTTTTACTATTAGTAAGAACGCTCAGATTCTGCTTTCACTTTTAACACTAATACGGACTGTGTGTGATCGTGCTAGGATGTACATCTGGTAGCCTCATCGACACTTTCCCAACATATATTTAAAACGCCCACTAGAAGCCAGTATGAAGCAAGTAAAGTCGCAATATTCGTGATTTAGAAATATTAAAAGCACATGGTTGCCAACAGGCAGATAGATATTCGTGCTTCCGATCTGATGTGCAAAGCCGGTGAAAGCAAAACAAAATTTTGTAATCATTCAGAAAACCTTTTTCGATGGTAAACAAAAAACAAGGAGGATATTTATGTTTCATAATATAAAAACAATTGAAATAATATTTATTTTACCGGTATTATTCAAAAAGTCACGTTTCATATGCAATCTATTTCTAGTATTGTGATTATCCTATATCCATTTAAGGGGTTGTTCCTTTTCTCTCATATCACTTATTAGGAAGAATTTCTGCATGGAATTTTGAAACGTTAATAAATTATAGCATTTTGGCTTAACCCGCCTTGCATATCAAATCAGAACTAGATTCGTTAAAGTTCGTTTCGGTTTTTTCTTAATAATCGACAAGGAATTTTGCTATGGAATATTATAAAACACGTCTACATACTTATAGGTTCTATTACAACAGTAAAATTTGTTGGTGCAACGCCATTTTCAGACATATTTTTGATTCCGATCCAAAAATAATAGTATACATGAGTAGGATACCTCGCAGCTGCTAAAACTTAAATAAAACATTGCTGTACAGTATAAGTTTACTCGATCTCAATAGAATTAGAATTAAAAATATTTTGAGGTATTAGTTACCGATGAAGTGCGCACTTGCGGCATGATACAACATCAATCTATTATTAGCATTTTTTGTTATGTTGTTAAATAGTATAAATGCTGAATAGCTATATAATTTTATGATATTTTAAATAATTTGAGGGTATTTCCCTTAATGTACTCAGCTTTTTTTATTGAATTAAGAAAATTTAACTCTCTTTTCCAGATGCATCATACATTAAGCGACCAACACTTGGCACATCCAAACGAATATTGATTCGATATCCACGGTGTAAGTATATGCTTGTGTGCGTATGTTTCGCAAGAAGCGGCCATGTGTAGACTTTATAATATTTTGTTAAAATGTTTATTCCAACGGGTTGATTAGAACCGAAGCTATCCTCAAGTTGAGAACCTTCTACTTAATTCACTACTGTAAGAATTCAGCAAACTAAGCAATGCTGACTTAAAATTCATTTTTATATATCGCCGAGAAACCTAGATGATAAAACCTTGTTTCTTGCTTGTTATGTCACGGGTGACAAGGGATTACAATTAAAGCTCGAGATGTGTTTCTTTATTTTTTGTTCGTTCAGTAATTTTATATTTGAATTTGATTTTCCGTCTATAATTCCCTGTGTTTTGTCGGCTTATTGATGTTGTTTTGTCACGCGGCGCCGGATTTCGTTTGTCTAAATAATACAAAGTTATTTTCAAACAAATAACAGGTCCGGGTGAGATTCGGAATTTGGAGGGATGCACATATAGATTATGCATCTATTCTTTTGCAATCCAAATACTAAATAAATAAATATATCAATAGATACAATTAAATAAATCCATCCATTTGATAAATATCGATGTGTCGTGACCTAAGCTCGCTGTTATGGGAGCGAGCATTTTTCAAAGATTTGATACGAACTATTTGCTACGGTGGGCTGGAATACAAAAACGATACTAGCTGACTGACTGACCTAGATGTATTGAAGGAGTATAAAGATTTATACAAACCTTTGCTGAAAGTAAAGATTACATCGTTGTTTACGATCGCTGGAAATTACCAGAAACCACTGAAGCATCTTACGCTTTAGAATGTCTGATGTATATGGCAGAATGCGTGAAGCAGAATGAAGTGGCTCAGATTCATCGCCCATTTAGCTTGATATAAACTAGAAAACTTGTTTTTGCGATTTTCTCATTTTAGTATCCACCACTAGTGAATCCAGGAGGGACCAGTATTCTTGGCCCCCTGTTCCTGTCTTATCACAAAATTATGACGCAATGAAAAAAACATGATATTGTCAAATATCTATTTCCAATGATTTTAGTGATGATATTTTTTTTTCATTTTGTACAGTATGAGGATAAACAAAAATTTCGTTTCTAAAAATATTCTGTAGTTACGCCACTCAATTAGTAACAAATTAACGCGATTTTTTGACTTGTTTTTTTAGAAAATTTCCAGTTACATACATCGTAACTGGAACATTACATAATATGCGATATATTGGCATCTGCACAAAGTGATAAATTACAACATGAGCATGTCCCATAAATTCGATTATGGTTGACACAGGAGTCAACTTTTGTTCTCTGCGAAATGTCGGGTTAAGGTCGAAGTTTTGTGAACATGACCACATCAGCTGGTTGTGGTATAATAGGTCAAGTTTTAATTAGTTATTAATGAGCAATATTCAGATATAGATAAGAAGAAGGCCCAAGTTAAATCGTAGATTGAATTAAAAACATTTTCAAACATGATTAAGTTTAATGTAAAATTATATACTGAGCACACTACACACAATATCCCGGTTAGAAATTTTGTTTTGTCATGCATAAGTCACTGGTGGTCCGCGCTTTGGCAGCGCGATCCATCAGAGTGACTCATACTTGACAAAACTTGTTTGTACACAGATTTTTTTGATTGGCATAATTCTATTTGTGTAAGTAACGAGCCACATACAGACCGCTTTGGTTTGGGAAGCAATCAATCCGTTGAGAAAAAAATTCTGTTCAGACATGTTTTGTCATTAATGGGCTGCTGTCGCACCATTGTGAGGCTGAAACATGGTCCATCTATGACTCATACTTCACAAAATGTGATACAAGGCATAGGCGATGAAATTTTGTTGCAAATACTACAAATTTTTAATATGTGACACTGATATTTTTTAAAACCAGCTTGACAACACATATCCGTGCACAAACCTTGCATTGTATTTTTGGAAGTTCCAAGACACCAATTTGACACCTTCGGTGCATATTCAACCTGGGTTCTGTAGATACGGGGTGTAAATGTGTACTTCCGATACTTGGATGATTGTAGGTCTTTGCCTTTCACTGGTTGGGTAACTCTCAATTAAAAGGTTTCCACAAACCTTTCTCTGAGCAAACTTGATAAAAAAAATATGCCTCAATCCGATATTTTATTTATTCAAGCATGCGTCAAGTCGCGTTTTATCGCCAAAATCCCTCAGTGACACATACTTAACAAACGAGGTTTGGACAACATTTTCTGATCAATTCAATTAAAGAAAGCTTCTGTCTTTAATCATGCTAAACTCAAATTAGGCCTAACAAATAGTGGGTAATGTCCTCAAGCATATATTTATATTACTGGAATCAAACACAATTCAGTTCATTTCAGTCCAATTGTATTTCAACTTCGATACGCCATCACGTCTGACTTTCCGTTTATGTATGTTGGTGGTCTCGTGACTTTGTCTCATTCCTATTCGTGGACTTCTCGTCCCTAGGGAATTTGAAAACGGCTGATTAGGATCTTGTGCAGTCAAGGAATGTTTATTGTTAATTTATAACTATTGAATGATTTAGTTAGTTTAAGGTAGACGCATTCATTGAAAAAAACGTGTATTCAATAAGGTTTTTCGCGTTTTTACGTTGTACCTTAGATAGTGACGTCAGATTTTGCGAGATCGGGCGTAGTGAGAGTGTCCAAATAATATAATATCTATGAGATTTCTTACTCCAATGCTACTTTGCATCTATATTGTAAATTGATCGAAATTAAAGTTGGGTGAGCAAAAATGTCGTTTTCGGATATATACTAAAAATTAATGTAGATAGAAAAACGCGCTTTTAACACGCAAATACGTTCCATATTCAGTGTTTTAGATGACGAATTTGAGAAAAAGGTTCTGAATATTCTATATTTGGCGCGGCATTATTTTTGGAAAATAGGAACATTTCAATTCAAATTTGTTATGATTTGTGACCCCACTTGCCTTGAGACCTTCCAACATCACTGGTCTCTCGGCCCAAACAAAAATTTCATTTGCTCAAACTTGACAATTCACGCTCAGACCATTTTTTATTATTATTTTGTGTGCATTCTATTTATAATTATTAATTTCAATTTTTCATTTTCTGGGCATTATATGCATGCAATACCAACCCAGTCAGAAAATCGTGGTCGCAGCATGTTTTGTCAAGTATGGAACATTGGTAAATCGCGTCGTGGAGGTACAGTTCGTCTGTGAGGCATGTTTGACTAAATGAAATTTCTAATAAGGGTTAACTCGCGTTATTCCGAATTGAAAAATTGAAAAAGGATCACTGCTGGGCGAAATGGTTTGTAGCTCAAGTACGTAAGCATAATATTTAGAACGACTGTCTCGACGGTGTGAAACATACATGGCTCACTGTAGATAAAAGACTGTTAGGCAAAGATTTTATTCAGGAACCACTTCCAAGACTGTACTTCTGGTTGCTTTGATGAGGTTCTACTGTACTATTGATCAATCGCAAATCTTAAAATGCAGAAAGGGAGTTTGAATAGCTCAACCTGGTCGGTTTCCGAATTTGATCTTTACTACTGAAATAACTGACGCACAGGTGAACCATATGTCTCAAGCAAGAATTTGCATAGATTTGAAGTTTGTGAATGAAATCGAACTTAAAAATGTGTTGCACTATTACGAATTTACAAATTTATGCACAGATTGATTTTGAATAGATGTTTTTTTTCAGCATTTCATTTTTTGCAAAATAACAATTTTTAGACACCCATCACATTGGATCATCCTTAGCATGGCCATATTGCCGGAGCCCGCCAATTAGACCAGGGTTACTAGTGCTGTAAAGTATTGAGCTTCGCGGTTCGCTCAAGGTCACCCTAAGTTAGACTCTGAGTTACGTGGAGGTCATTAGTAAGCAAATCGAGTTTACTGGGACTCCGAGATATGCAACCAGCCAACGTGATAATCGAAATAGGTGCTATGCCACCACGGCCGATCATTGAGATTTTTTAAAGCTTGCTCAAAGCCATGCGGTGTGATAAAACTTTACATTTAATTTAAATGATAAAATTTGTTCCAAAATGTCAGTTTGATTGCAAATTTTAACTATACTTTTTCATTCATTTATTTATACCTATTCCATTATTAAAAGTTAACAAGGTATGAGAAAGGATTCAAAATATTTTGCTTCTACAAAAAAGGAAAATGTAATAGAAGAGGGCAGAATGAAGACAGTCGGCATCAAATGGTAAGCTTACTCATTTTTTTCTATATTGAAGTCAAAAACTAAGCTTATAACAAACTTTGTGATTTTAAACTTTGTGTTTTTAAATAGGGAACTTTGCGTTTTGCCCTAGATCTGCATAAAATTTTTAATACTTCTTTTATAAACTTTGAACATTTGTTGCGGCGTGGATGAGCCAGTCTGAACATACTGTTTCCCTAAAAATGGGAAACGCAAGTTCCCGTTCGCCTACACCACTCAATACCGCACTCACTCAAATATTTAATGAAGAGACCTTTTTATATATTAGTGGAATATTTAGGAACATTCACATATCTCAGGACGATTTTTGCTCGAACTAGTCAAATATTTTGTGCACACATGTTGTTGATACACCGTGCGTACAAGGCGCGTTCCATCTGTGCTCTATAGGGCTGGGCAGAACTCAATCATATGAAATTCGAATTCGATTGGGATGTTTATCTCGAATAGGATCGAATCAATACAGCTTGTTTTGCTTTTTCCTTTACATTCACTCACATTATAAAAAAATAAGTCAATGTTAGCAAATTCACTGATAATGATTATTAGAGACAATATGAACATTGTCTCTGATAGTCATTATCACCGACTTCGCACTCAGCCTTTCAGTACAACGATGCGTTTGCGAAAATGATTCCATTAAAATGAGCTAAATTCACTTTATTTTATACCCTTTTGGTTCTATGACTAATTTGGGACTGATTCGAATACTTTGTGCTTCGCATCAATTCGAATCACCGGATTGAATTGCCCAGCCCTAATGCTTTACAAACTAAATTTTCTTGTTCGTAAAACATTTGTCCAGGTATAATCTGATATAGAACCGAATATACGAATCTCCGGAATCGACTATAATATTGAATATAAAAATGGCATCCCTTACCAACTATGTTGTGGGTCAATATGGGTAACATTCTCCGACATGTATAATTACATACTTGGAAGGTTATAAATCGATATTCAAGTGAGGAAAATGTGGCGTAGTTGTCCCACGGGATGCTCTGACATTAACTTCAACATACGATTACATTTTAAAACTTTATGGTAAAAAGATGGGGTAGGAGAGGAAGTAAATAAAAGAATTGGCTAGGTTCGAAAGTCGCTGGACAAGACAAAGTAAGTGACCATCACGACTGGGCATTATAAACAAAAAAATGATGTCGATGTTTTCTCACTTTTTTAGTCATTGGAATGCCATGGGCCCGGGTAACGGGCTATAAGGTTTCCTTTAGCAAAATAAATATGTCAAGACACATTTTCGAAACAAACTATATTTTAGTCAGATTAATTTCATTAGATGTGTTGCTGGCTGTGTGGTATAGTGATTACCATAATTGTCTTCGCAGTTTAAAAATCATAAAGTTCGAGGGAACCAAGCCCACAATTCAACCCAACGTAGGCTCAGTCGAATCAGGAAGCGCATATCTTTAACCAGTAAGGTTAATTATGATCCTTTATAAGTTGCCACTGACATAGTCGATTCGTTGAAGTGAGTAATTTTGCCTTGTTATATCGAAATAAAACTATAGAACAGACTTTTTTAGCCAATGCGGTGTTCGTCAACAGTCTATACTTGCCACAAATCTCGTTAGCAAGTCGATTTCATATTAAAAAAGATGTGGGCCGCGTTGGCGCGATGAAACCGACAGTATCTGCCAAAAGTTATATATAATGATTGACACGGGTTCGAACGTCAGTAAAGTGTGGTCAAGATCGATGGATGAAAAAAAAAATCCGAAAAACAATACGTATACGGGATTACCCTGGGCGAGGCACTCTAACCCAATGCCTTGGGGCGATACTCGGCCAATAAATTCCTCATTGATTCCGCACTACATGGAATAATAAGCGCAAGATAAATCTTGTAACTAAGGAGCATCGTAAGTATTATTAATTGCATATACTGTGAAATGAGGTTCATTTTATTAAATACAATTACAGCAAATGACAAGTAAATTTACTGTACTTTTGCCACAGTATGTTAATGTGAGAATTTGCTGTTTTGAGATGTTTTCTGTTTAGATGGCAGTTGCTGGTACTACATCTTTTAGTAGATAGATCTTTGCTATCAAGTGGCCGTTAGTTGGTTCCTTCTAGGCACTGACTGCTTCCGGTCTTGCTCAGTGTGAATTTCAATAAAAAATGAGCCGTAATAAAAGATAGACACAATCATATAAAAAGGTCAATATTAATTTTTCTTATATATTAGATCCCATCAAAAGGCTGTTACTTGGTTCATTTTTAGCACTGCTTCTTGCCTTGGTAAGAGTGAATTGCAATAAAAAAAAAAAAATAGCCGTAATAAAAGATAGTTAATTTTCTTTCTCCTTATATATGAGATCCCATAATAACCAAGTCAATCCTATGTAATTTAGCTGAGGAATGCGCCTTGGGGAGTGCACACCAATCTGACTGATTTTTTCTAAGGATTTTGAATTATTTGCTATGGCATATCTGTGAACCTACTGGGGGCCTTATATCCAACGACCGTCGAGCACGAAGCTTCGTAGTGAATATTGGTAGTATCGGATACGGTATCGACTAACCGACTGAGTCACCGAGTCGGTCTATGACCGTTCTTTCATCAGACGAAACACGAAGAACCAATTTGCACAAAGTTCTTCATCTGCTAATTCGCCGTAACGAGAAACGAGCACTTAGTGCAATTAGAGGCTGTTCGGCATTCCGCATATATTTCCTATAAATGGAACACTTTCAAGTAAATATCTCACTCAAAAGTTTCGAAGAAATATTTTTTGTTAATTATGAGTCACTGATGGATCGCGCCGCCGAGGCGCGGTTCATCAGCGACTCGTGGTTAACAAAATTAAATTCGTGAATGAATAACGCTTTTCGTTATGAATATGGCCAAATTGGGTGGAGAGATTTTTCAGGAATGACAGAGAGAATGGAAAAAGTATCTGCTTCAATGGCGAAAAGTTTCTCAATTTTACAAACAATTCATTATTGAAGTTATTTTAATGAATCGCTCGCTATTCTTCCACGGAGGCACGTAAAAACTTTTCAATTGAAAAGAAATGTTCTACTGAAATGTAAAAACTGACAGGGAATCATCTTACCATCTGCCGGGATTCTAACTAGGACTGGGAAAATCCGGATCATTAGGTATTCGAATCTGACTCGAATATTTTGTCGAAATGAATCGAATCACTAATTCCGTGTAAACCAAACTTTTATTTATTTATTAAAAAAATGAATCCTATTTCCAGTAAAATCTGAAATTGCTTCTTTCTTGTTGCTTCATCCTCATCAGGAAAAATAGACCAAATATATTTTGTTGTAAGTATTGGACACTGAGAGATGAAAGAGGAGGGGGTTCTGATCGGGAAATGACCGCTTCGAATACTTTATGCTCCGAATCACCTAATTGAATCTCCCAGCCTTAATCCTAACTAATGTTGAATTTCGGGTAAAGGTATTTTTGACGACAATTTGAGGTACGTTTGCCTCGTTTTAACCGACACCTAATCGATTGATTGAAACCACCAATGTTATACGGGATAAGGGGGAATAGTATTTTCAAGTTTTTAGTCAGAATTCCAGAAAGGAAGATCTATAGCGCGAATTTGGACTAATACATAAGTTTGTTTATGTATGAACAATATATGAAACGGGCTTAGACGGGCTACGTCTTCGGCTTATATCCAACAAAAGAAAATTGGTTATCAGTCGCAAATATAATATACGCATTGTTGATTGACTGAAATTGAATAAACAACTAACAGAAAACTGTGTTGGCAGATTATAAATTTGATAATATTAGCAGAAACATGTCGCTCAAATAAAGGAATAAAATAACAAAAAAATGTATTATTGTGTGTGTATTTGTATTTCCATCAATGGAAATAATGATTGAAATAGACAAGATGATCAGAGAAGAAATTAGTCTTTTATGCTGATATGTATCCTTTGCTGTATCCCAGCAATTATTTTATTCTTTTTTCATTTAAATTTGCTCTGAACAAGGTTGGAGGAAGAAGTTAAAAGGAACCACCTAACGGCTACTTAGGCAGCAAAGATCCACATCAAGATGTAGTACCAGCAACTACAACAACACGGTAAAAGAAAAACATGCCAGAGAGCATGAACCGCAATAAAATACTCCTAAAATACACTAAAACTCTTCAACTGAATTTTGAACTCGTTACCTAGGTGCTTCCTTTGCAGACTTTTAAGATTTGAATTTTACTGGATGATTAACGACAATTCCCAATCAAGAACTTTTATTTTCAAAGCACGAGCTTATTCTATTCGGAACAATAGATATTATAACCTAAAAAGTTTTTGTTCAAATATTGTTCATTACAAATTGTTTAAATTTTATGCTTCGAAGAAAATGACTGGGTCGCACAATTTTTAATGAATGAGGCAAACAAAGAATGTTCCATTTTCACCGAATCGTTGATCTCCGTCCAAACTGTTTGGTCAGGGTTGATATGGTTCAATGACAGTTTTTGTTTGTCGTGGTATTAGGTTATAGAGCGATAGTTATTTGTGACAGTAGGTTTTCCTGTCCGTTATTTAAACCCAAGCTGTTGAAAATTTGTTCATCAACCACTATTTTTCAATGATGATGCGCCAATGCTCGACCATACAATGAGACAAACTATTTTTGTTGGAATTCCAGACAATTAATTAGTGTGTTAAAATCAAGCTGCATAGTGCATATATCCATCCTTTCATAATTTGGATTTCACTCTGCTCTAATTGTAAGCAAATAGCATCCTGGTTTCCTGCGTTGTGACAATGCAGCATTAGATTATCATCTTTTACTTTGTCTTCCAAGTCTATAAATAAATGATGAAGTTATTTTGTTGTTGTATATTCGTTCTTGGGCCGCTTGATTGCTATAAAAGTATAAAATAACGCTGTTTAGTTCAAAATTGAAATGAATATTCATTTACGCAATCAATGAATTTACTGTCACGCCATGCGAATGCATAGTTCCCAGTACAAATAAAGAATTGTAAGGTAGGTAGCGGATCTGTATACTATTTCGAATAATTTTTTGGGGGTTAAAGGGATTAGCATCAAGTGGAAGATCTCGAGTTCGAGACCTAATTGTTTCGACTCAATGATCAATTCCTTAATTTAATCTAAGGGGCGATACCTTATGATATTTTGTACTTATTACAGATTATCGTGTATCGAAGGCATATTTTAAAGTTATTGTCACAAATACCTCTCTCGAGGCAATTAATCGATTTATTTGCCATTAACAACAATTTTTTCTACAATGAAATACAATTTTATTAGAATGATACATCGAAGAAAAGGACAAAATTCGTCTTTTTGATGGTTGTACTATCATTCAAGACTTCATCGCTTATTACTTTATCCGTAATAAATTTTTAATTTGTGATGCACAAAATTTATAGATTTGTACTCTTTAGCCTAAATAATTATATTTTGTGCTATTTTGTCTCAAACTTCCGGACTTTATTTTATTGACATGTGATCACAGTTGAAGGAAAATAAATTTTCAAGACTTTGACGCGTCCATTGAACCATAAATTACAATCAGGTTTGTGTATTAGGACCATTCATGGAACATAGAAAATCGAGCTTTCAAATCTCGATTTACTATGTTCCATGTATGGCCTTGCTTGCTTATAAAATTGGAAGTTTGTATATATTTCTAATAACATCATAACGTATTTAAGTTTATTATTTTCAATGAGATTATGAGATTATGACTTATATCATAAAGTATAATAGAAAAATATTTTTTTCTTATAAACATATAAATAAGTTGGAAAAATGATATTTTTGTTTTTATTTACAAAAATACGATGTCGGTAAATGACAGGAACATTATAGCAGATAGAATAAAAATTCAAAAAGTGGTTATTTATAGCTACAGACTCGAAAGATCTGTAACGAAAATGCAGTAAAATCGGCGCAATTTCACAGTAATTTTGTTGGTGATATGTAGATAAATCCATGAGATTGACATTTTAGCCAACGAGGGTTTGTTGCTGGGACGTGGTAGACGAAGCACGATTGCTCTCATCACTCCTTAATTGTAACAGATTTAATCAGCCAACGAACAAAACGGAACATTTGCTTTCTATATTAAAATCCCAAATAAGAATGAATTCAATAACGGCAACGGATCTTTTTCTCTTCTTTTTGTCGGCTAACGTGGCACACATGTAGAACTTCATCTACAGTGAATGAATGTCTTATTCTATTTATGAATTTTCTTGACTATCTTATTCTCTTGCCACAAAAAATATCTTAGCATTCGTATGGCCTTTGATATTTATATTAATATTTATCACACGAGACTCAATATTCTAGATCTCATAATTATATAGTTTATGCGCCATAGTACTGGCAATAACATACCAAATTGAAAATTTCATTTTGCCAATCATGAGCCACAGATGGATCGTGCCCTGCCGACACGATCCATCAGTGACTCATATTTAACAAAACTTATCCGTGCGTTTTTTCTGACTGTGCAAATACCATTCGTCGTCTTCACAAATACAGGTACCAGCTGCCGACATTAAGAATTAATAAAATTCTGGCGAATAGGTTGATGCCGAACAAGACAAAGAATCACTCCAGTATCTCTTGAGTGTTCTCACTATTAAATTCGGTTGAAACGATATAGTAGCGGTGGGCGATATGCGAAAATACCGGTGTTACGATGTGGCTTGTCATGACACCCCCTAACGCCGAGATGTGCTGACAGTATTCAGTATTTCATTTCAGCAAGTTTTATTCACCTTATTTTGACCTAATTTATGAGAGTCAGTTGGTTAAAATATCATATCATAATCTGATCATATTATATATATTTGATAGTCGCATATTTAGCTACCATTTTTCACGTTTAATGTATACATGGGATCTTGGTATGTGAACTGAAGACGGGGGGCTGGGGTTAAAAAGTTCATTTCGACCTGGTCCGTTTTATTTTGTCAAGCATATGTCGATTACTAATCACGCCTCTGTGACACGTTCTACAAGTGGCCACGTAGAACAAATCACATTTCGTCAAAAACCATTTTACTTACTCCGATTTCCAAGTGTCTTGCTAAAATGCACTATTGGATAATAGCTCAGGTAGCATAAATCGCCCAGAAAAATTTACGATGTACAATCAGTATTTTAATTTAGGAAATAAACAATTTGCAATTTTGATTTAGAGGTCATTAATAAATTTATTACCGCCCAACACTAGTAATAAGTACCCTTCACAGCCCGCTGACACCATGTTTTCGTTTTGCTATTAATCTCTCATATTCTATGTGAATGATGAGAACTAAGAAAAGAATAATACACTTCAGTTTTATAAAGTGGGTATGTATATTGTCCTCCTCGATATTAAAATATGTTTGGCTTCGCGGTTCAATCATAAAACTTTCAACAAGATAGTTGAATGAAATAAATAAATTTGTCAAGTGTACTTTGTTCTGGAAAAAACAGCGTGTGTTCAAACATTTGCCGTACATATAACGTGCCTTTAGGGCCGATTTATGTGAGAAACACAATTTTCATTTCATCCGAATACAAATTTATATATTGTCTCAAGGACATGCTTGATTGAGTATGTTAGGTTCACTGTACAAAGATGTTTAATGTTCGTCTGTTCTCGCTTATTCATTATTATCTATATAGACTGCAACCCAACACACCATAAAATTTGGTCTGTCCGACGATGTAATGAAAATTCTTTCGAAAAAAGTGAAATAAAGTAGACAAATGTGATATAATGAATAATATATATCGAATTCAATTTCTTTGACAGTTTCTTGAATACCGTCCAAGTTCGCCTCACTAATTTTTCTTGTGTGCTCGTATATGGATCGCGCAAAAATGAAGTAATGTTCATAAGTTTTTGAATGAATATTCATTTGAGGAAAATTATAAATTATAAATTTTTCTTTATGATTTTGTGTGATCGTCAAAAGTTTTGCGCAGTCATTTCTCCAATCAGAAATTTTATTTTCGACGGCGCGATCCATAAGTGACTCATACTCGACAAAACATGGCTAAGTAAAAGTTTCCTGATGGGATCCAGGGTTTAGCTGGAATTATTATATTATTATATATATCGACACTTGCCACTCAATTAAATGAAATAATTTACCATTTCCACGTTATTTTCGCAGAGAATCAGATTCGATTTGAAACTATAGAACTCGATATCATATCCAAAATTATTATATCTGAAAATAGCAACTATGTGAATATATATATCCACGTTTCAAGAAAGATTTTGCGAACAAAGCAGAAACAAAAACTTTCTATTTGTATTTGATGCCATTTTGTAATCATCCAGCATTCGAAAATTCTCCGCCTTAGATATATGATCACATCGAGATTCAAAGCACTCTTTGAACGAGCGAAGCTGTGCCATGAATTATCCATTAGACTGTTATATTTTGACGCCGTCAATTTCAATTTTGGAATGATGTGTTCTGGTTGTTTGTCGGTATTTTGTTTTGACGTGCTAATATCGCACATTAGGTTTTGGAAGAGAAATAATACAAAGAAAATGTGTTAATAAATACACCCATATTTGATAAAATTGTATAAAAAGGTATACTTTATAATAAAAATCGAATGATAAAAGAATATATTGCCTGTTACAGACGTGCGTTACTGATAAAATTTAGTACTAAAAATTACACTTTTAGGGGAAAACATCTGAAATCAGAATTGAATCGCTATAAAACGATTGTAGTAGTAATATCTGCTCAAGACGGTGTTACAAGCATCAGTTACTTTTTGACTAAATATGTATTCATGCTTGTGAGAATAACTGTTAAAAAATTGGTTCGAATGACCCGATTGATGTTGAATGTCGCTACAGGGAAGAGAGATGAAATCACACAAGTACATAGTGATGTTACGTATGATCGCTTGTACGCCTTTGTGACTTATCTGCAATAAATTCAATGGCCGCCCGAAAATCGTGTATAATTTCATATTATGCAGCTTTGTATCATTTAAGTTATTAATGAATATGTGTTTGTGATTTCAGTAATTTACATAGTAACGTATATTTAGTTAATGCCCAACGTTAATTCTTAAATTCTGGGAAATGACACGCAACGTGGTGTATTGTTGCGCTGACAAGCCTGACGTATTTGTTGCGTTATGGTAGAATACTATCCCAACAAGAACGCAAGGTTTGTTTTGATATCAAGCAATTTCATGAAGCCACAATAGATTTCGCTTGTTAAGTGCTATTCAACCATTATGAAAAGCCTGACATAACTGTCAAGTATCCACAAAACCTGTTCGAGATCTATCATTATTAACACCTACATAGAAAAAAGCAATACGAACTAAACATAATTAATAATATGAAGCGTGGAAGCAAAAAATAGTCCACGTTCAAGATTAAAAATATTTGCTGGTTCGCAAGAAGGGATTTCGAATTGCGATCACATTCATGTTGGTTTGCTTCATAATATTGCATGTTAGGGAGATATTTTCAAATATCAGCCATATTGTCATGGTCCTGTCCGCCGGTATATAGGGCTTTGTTACTATAAAATAACAATTACAAGTGTTGATTACATTTTTATTGTCCTGTCGTCACTCTGTGTTTTTGGTGTCCAATCCAACGCCACATAAACTATAGTGACCATAAAAAAAGAAGATCGCTAACCCAAAAAAGAAATTATTCAAAATATTGCTACAATTTGGTATCGTTTGTTTAATACTGGGCGACGTGATTCAAACTCGGATTGACGTAACGTGTCATTTCGGTTGGAAGCCATATGTAGGATAATTTTTTTTAATAGAGCGGAATAAAAAGTGAAAAGAGATCCAAGTACTATCTTCGTAGGTTTTCCGTAATTTTGTCGTCGCGGTTTTCGTCATTTCATCTAATTCAATTTGTCTTGTATCAACTGCACGGATTTTGTCTATGTCTAAGCGAGAGGAGGATCATTGTTTAGACGCAATAACGGGATCAATATAGACACTTTGTAGCTCGATACAAACTACATTAAAAGTTTGAAATTTTGCGACGTATCAACCATAAATGGACCGTATCTAGACCAAGCGGCACATCTTCACCCCTTACTTGTCATAACATGCTTATATTACAGAACAAATTATTCCAGTTGTTACTCCAATTCTGAGATAATATACCCGAACATATTTTGTTTAGTATGGGTCACTGATGGATCGTGCCTCTAAGACGCGGTCCATCTGTGGCACATGCATGTCAAAATAAATATCTTATTTTGGTGGTATTTCTGTTGCACTAAATAAAGTATGTCCTGTGTCACAGGGAATTAGGGGGTGTTGCAAAGTGACAAGTCGATTATGAAAAATGCAGCAAGGTCTTGCTCAAAGTGACAGATACCATTAGACTCAAAGTCGCCGAAACGGTTTAGTTTAGTTGAAACTTAATCTGGAGTCGGATTGCAAGACCTTTGCGATTATTTTTATTGTTAGGATATTGAATCAAAAATTGTCGCGGAAAGTATAAACCGGTTAGTTTAGATTTTAGAAGATTCTTCAAATTTGAAACAACGTAGTCGCGCCAATTTACCGGAATTACTTATACAATATTAAACAATATGTACACTTTATGTTGTGGTTCGTTAGTGAAATAAAGGTTACTTTGATTAACCTATTGAGTACAGATTTTCCAAATACTATTTTAAAAAAAATAACGTACTTCTGTATTCGAGACGTAACCTCATTTTGATAAGTTATCATCTAGGATGTGACTAGGATGTACTCTGTATATTAATGATAATTTATTTTTCAAATTATTTACCAAATTAGAAATTTCCTGAAGTTTGAGCCGCAATTGGACCTCATTGGTGGAATCAATCGGTGGCTCATACTTAATAGTCGATGTAGTTTCTTTTTTTCATTATATTCTACGTAGAATAATAGTAAAAACCCGATACTTATAGTTTGTAAATAATCGTTGTTCTATTCTGGGTAACATTTCAAAACATTTCTTTGGTTATGACTAGATAAACGTTTAGTAATTAACTCAATGAAAGGGAAGATAATGTTACAGACGCCTATAAAATTACATTTTGTCATTTCGTGTGTCAGATTTGTTTTTGTACCAAGTCGTTTGATGATAAAATGCACAGTTCCGATCCGATTGTTTTAATCGCCCGACACACTTGTAAATAATACCTGGTCAGCAACAACTATATATAACTTGGTGAGTCAGTTATGGGTAGGTAATACTATTGTTTATACTACACGACAAATTCGTAACCAAATGGAAAAAACTTATGAGATATGATTGCCACTTCCCAGTCGATAAGTTTACCCCGAGCATCTTTTGCTAATATGAGACACTGGGCGCGATCTATCTATGGCTCACGCTTGGCAAAATAAAACTTTCGATCGAGATTAGCTTTGTCTTGGAGAAATGCTAAATATAGCAGTACATAATCCGAAAAACTCGTGGCAACTATATTCAATCGTTTTTGTTCTCTGTCGTTTGTAAGCACGTTCGTTAAATATAAAACATTACCATGTCTGCCTTGATTTTTTTTTTTTTTTTTTGAATTTCAACCTTGGTTTCGATGTTTCTAACACGACGATTTTACATAATATGAATATAATTGTTGTTCATAGACATTATGTGATGCGATGACTGGTCAAATATTAGTTTTATTATTCAATATGGAATAAAGTTCCCACGAATTATAATGTCCGGTTCATTGAATTTGCGTGAGTATCAACAGATCCACTAGAGCAGAAATTCTATGTATGTCATGTATCAAATATCTTTTTGTAGTAAAACTCAATCTCACGACATCCATGTCCGTTTCTTGGAATAAAAGGTGCGTACTAAATTAGAAACGATATGTTGAAACATGTTTTGCCAAGCGTGGGACACTGATGAGCCGCAATCCATCTATGTTCCATACTCGGAAAAAATAAATTATATATCACTGTACTTATCGAAAATAGCAAGTGGTGAATTACGTCTTTTGGGCATGATTTATCAATGGGTCATACTTGAGAAAGCAAAAATTTCTAATTCAGTAGCTCACGACATGGAATTGATATACATGAACAACCAATACTTGTACGTGTATTGACAACACTTTTTTCTAACCGGACAAGTCACAAACGTACCCCGCCGCTTCGGCAGTTTGATCCTTCTATATACGACTCACGTATAAGGCAGATAATGAGCTTCAAAATTTCGCTCAACTAATTTTACAATTACAAAGAAACTTTCGCACTATGATTAATGTTAGAACTATTTATCAGCATTTAAAACTCGACACACAGTAATATTTTGAGATAACTCCATCGCTTTTTTTTTATAAAATCTTCTCGTTTGATGTTAACTAATTCTCGTTAAGCAAAGAAGGCGGAAAAGTTCTGTTAAAACAAGCCTTATTTCAATAGGCATCGAAAAATTAATTGGTTTAATTCAGTAAATTATATCCGTTCATTTTTTCAATGCGGTGTGCATTATTTTTTCGATAATGCAAAATGCCAAGAAATACTAGCTTTTTCTGTAGGTTCAAAATACCAGACACTTGGAGTGAAATTTTTAAAACGTTGTTCATGGATAAGTCATAATATCCCTGCCAAGAAATTTTTAATCTTGGGGAATAGGCTATCGCGTGTCATCCTATCGCGCAATATAAGGTAAGGGTATGGGTAAGACATTGTTTAGAAATCAATCGCATGAGGCGTTATATTATATAAAGCATATCTTCAGATTCCATGCTTTGAATCACTGAACATCTACGTTTGTTCACTAGTTTGGAGATGGTCCTCCACAAGATGTTCAAACATCGTTGGTAGAAAACGTTTGATTAAGCTTGCTGATCTTATTTGTACAACACTCTGAGTCCATATATTTCCATTGTTCAATTTCATTTATTATTTTGAATTCCTAAATACGGCTGCACAAATATTCCCTTCAAATTTTGCCATCTAATCCGTCTTGCTGTGGAATAGAACAATACAGCACTCGTTTTGTGTAAGCAGTTGGTTGTTCTACTTTCTATCTGCTGTGAGCATTGTAGTAGTAATAGCAATATTGTACCGGGAGGTACTATTCAGAAATCGTGTATCGTATCGGACCCATGTGAGGGCTGGAGGCAGCGTTATGTATGATTCTGCCTATTTATTATAGGTCAAAGCAATTTTGACAATCTTGTGCAATGTTACCATGGCGTTGGACAGGGGACAGGGTACGGACCACGTTTTGGGAGGGACAGTCTTTAATAAACGTATTTTTTATGCGCCATTACTGTTTTTGTCAAAATTGTGTATCATGAAATCACAGAATGTAACGATTGATACATTCTGACTTATCTGTTCGGTTCAAACTTTGTTTACAGTTCGCTGTTTCCGCAGTCAGACGTTCGTTATTTTTGTATTGTTATCATTTCCTGATCCTCGCAATCTTGACGTTTGGGTCACGGGATGTCGTTACTTGTCATTCGTCAAACAACGGACTGAAACGAGATCAACAGGTGTTTGAAAAAATGTTTTTATTTTGCAAAATTATTCCAACAAATATTGGGCATTACTCGAAGTAAAAACTTTTATTTTGCTAATGAGTCCAATCGCGCATTCTGATATTTTTTAAGCATGCGTACACCACTACCGCGATTAAATAATGAAAAGGTGGGTTTCGAGATGTAAATTCGATAACGAAACTAACAAATTTTCATTTCGTTATTAAGTAGAAAGAAGATGTGACTCGCATATTGAAGGTAATTTTAAATAACTGCCCATAATTAAATCAACGAAAACGGAATAATTTTCAACATTGGATCATTCATTCATTTTTTCACTTTATTATCAAACAAAACGGGTACGGGCTATAGAATAGTGCTAACGTGTTCACTGCGTGCAGTAAGAGGCAAATAAAAAGAAGATAAAAAGAAGAAACAAAGAAGTGGTAGATGGTTTTATAATCGCTCAGGCCAGATACCCATCACTGCGCTTTACTATGGGGGTTTAGTTCTGTATGGGATGTTTTCCGTTTAGTGTGCAGTTGGTATCACTTTATCTTGTAATAGCTGTATATGTCATATGAGTGACCGTTAGTTGACTCCTCTTGGGCGCTTCTGTTGCTTGGAGCTTCTATATAAAAAAACTTAAAAATATTGCAATTCACATATTGTAATTCACAATTTATCTCGCTGTTTCCAACCAGGCGTAAATCCGCAGTTAATTAGTGTTTTTGAAGTCCACAATTAAAATAACCAACGTCAAATTCAAAGCAAATATTTTATTGCTTCCTGGTATCAGACTCGCTGCGTGAAACAGCGAATTCAGACAGTAAAACCTGGCATCCATTGCCGCGACTTGAGCGCGCTGACAAACGCTGCGTGTGCGCGTGCCTCGGAATGAGCGCGACAAACTGATTATCATTACCAGTGGGTAGTTTGCCTCCAAGCAATGGCGCATATGAAATGCAGGATCGTAATCCCCATCAGATATTTTATTTTGTCAAGCATGAGCCATTGATATACCGCGCCATGGCATCGCGATTTATCAGTGGCTCATACTTTGGGCATACTCACACAGCGGCAAAAATTTTGGACTGGAATCGTAGTTTCATGCCGAGTAATTGTCCTGGTGCGAGTAATTGTGCGTAATATTTTTAATATTTCACATTCTACTGCATTAACTTCATCTCATATCATTAAAGTAATAGGCGTCTGTCGACAGTGAAGCAATATTGTTGTATTATTACTAACGTAGTAAGAGTATAGTGTTTCAGGTCGTTATACTTCATGTCGTAGCTGTAAAGGAAATACATGATTTTAAAATTCGAAACATTCCTTAAAATGTGTTGATGTTAGATACTGGTAACGAAGAAGATATTTTTATTTAAACAAGGCCAAAAGCAGTGCCTCAAAGGAGCACACCAACGGTTACTCAACTGCCAAAGAGCTACTACAATATAAAGTGCCACCAAGTACACTTTAAGCACAAAACAACCCATACAGAACTAAACTGCCATTGTAAAGTGCAGTGAGTGGTATATATCACGGGCGATTCTAAAATCATGTAAAGCTTCTTCTCTAGTCGCCTATTACGACAAGCAGGAAATATGTTGGGACTATTCTGAAACCCGTATCTACGGGGATAGAATTTAATATATGTTTTAAAATAGCTACCGGTTCCTTGATGCTTGGAGAAATGATCATCTTAATATTTCTATTTGTCTCTTCGTAATAATAACATAAACCACATAAAGCAATATCATTCCACTAGGTGTTTGGCATTCGTTCGTGCAGAAACGTTTATCCCCCTTAAAGTACATTATTATCAAGTTTTGGACATGTTCGAATATTCGGTCGTTTCGACAAATTGATTATTATATATCGATCAGTAAGCCGTGCACCATGAATACAGCAAAATTAACTAACAAAAAATATTATTTTCATGTGGTTTTCCGATGACAATACGGCGGTATTCTAATATTTAATTCTAAACTATTCTGTCAGATAATTTTTTCAGAAAAACATTGCAGTGAATGTCACACGACGCTTGACAAATTCCTCTCTGTGGCCATAGTAGACAATTCCCATTTTTACTTCGCCCTGTACAGAGATTGCACTTTATTTGAAAATAAATTATCAAAGCATTGAATATGGGTCACTGATGGATCGCGTCGATGACAGAAGTTCTGATTGGGATACGGACTGAATATGCATCGACGCTTGGATTATTCTCCGATTGCAAATGGATTGCTGCAAAACCAGGTATTGCAAAATTATGATGCAGCACCAGTATTATGTTGAATTGCGCTACTCCACTGCGTTTTTAATATGCAGACAGAAAATTTCTTTTACCAAGCATGAGTCGTAGATGCCTAAAAGGCACGATCTATCAGTGACTCATACATAACAAAGCATGTTTGGTCAATATATTTCTGACTTCGTATAAAAAAGATTGCCGCAATGCATCCTGCTCAATAAGTAAAGAAGTCCAGATGGTTGAACAGAAAAAGGTTTTAATATCAATTGATTTTAATTTTATCAATTCCGATATAGAGCAATTGCTATTGACTGACCACTGTATATTTTGTGTCTTGTTTCGTTTTTTGATGCTCGCCTTGGAATATAAGCAGCAATATAATAGGTTACCGATACTAAAAAGCTTTCAACATCCTTTTTATTTAGGTTTTTTTGTAAAATTAATAAAAACACACTATAGATAGTGAGTTTATATTCCTCACTCTCGTTTTATCCGGCTTTATCATTCATTCATAGACAACAATCCAAGATTTAACTATATGACTACAGGGTTGCCATAATATAGTGATAGTTTGAATGATATCTGCAATTTGCTATACAAATAGAAGGTTTCAACATTTCAGATTAACGACCTTGCTAATATTTAATTATATTTTGTAGCGACGTAAAATTTGGCTAAAATCATGATTTTGCTGGAAAACCCATCGATTTAGGAATAAACATATACCTATACCTATACCTTATGATTTTTCGTCAACTTGACATGCAATTACCAGCTGACGGCTCTATATTTAATGTATTGCCAAAGCCGCAAAGCGATCAAGCCCTACCAACTTTTAAACTTCTGCTGATCAGAGCAGTTCACGTCCGGATGCGTCAGAAGGTCGTAACTTGCGTCAATAAGCGTTTGGACGGCGATTTAAAATCACGCTTGAGTATATCACCCGGACATGGGGTTCGCTTTCAAAATCGGATTCAAATTTTGACCCCGTAGGTGCACAACGCTTACCCATATATAAATATAATTGTATTAGTTTTATATTTACGGTTCATGTATGATCGGATTAAGTTAGCAATTACCGTCTTCGGTCAAGGGCTATATTGTGTCAACCCATTGGGTTTGAAATTCTATCCGTTCAAACATGGGGTATGTATGATTTGCATCCTGATGTAGCGCAATACTGCTGGTTCATGTTTGATTGTGCGTGGTTAAAAACCCATTTCCGGGCAAGGGACCAGCTGAGTTATTTTATTATTATATTTTGATTATCTGTGCCAAGTCTGCATTACGACAGTCTACCTTTCAGTCACCCATTAGTAAGTGTTGAAATTGAAATATAAATGTGTTGCAATAACTAACTTCGTCCGGAATGTGATTTATATTGTGACTGTCTCGTTTATAATGGACTTGGTCTGATCGAGTTCCGCCAGAAAGAATCTTGATCCTATATCAGACGGTTGGGATGTATACAAAGCAAGTATAGGAAGTATAGGATAATGCTTTTTCTTATTGTCAATACTACAGACAAATTAGTTTAGTGCTCTGTTTGCAGTAACTAGCATATTGAACGCAATGGAAACATGTCGTATTTTATAACTAGTTGTAACGAAAGATGTAAATTATGTAGTGTAAATTATAAGCAATCACGAAAATTTCGTCAAAGCATCTTTTGTTAAGTAGGATTCACTGATGGTCGTTGTTTTTTTTGCAAAATAGGATACTAAAATGTCTATCTACTTTTATCGTGCTGTGTAATCTACGATACGTATCAAAATTAGTTAGAAAAAATGATTTCACCAATATGTAGTTTTTATGGATTACAATCTTCAGAAGACACTGTATTCGAAATGAACCCACATTAATGTGGAAGGCGTAGTATCTACCAAAGAATTTTTTTTTTCTTAAATTTAACGAACCTCAATTCTATTCTTCAAGTCCATCCTTTATAATTGGAATCGAAAATTTAATTATTATTATCTCATCGTGACGAGCCTCCCTCCCTACATGGAAATGCGGTGGAATTTGGTTCACCATATTCCCCTGTGAACGCTTCTGCCTATGGGATATGCGGTCGGTCGCAAAATCTTTGGAGTCGCAATTTTGAAAGATATGTATTTTGCTCATATGTGTGACTATATTTCAAATTTAATTGTCAAACACGAGTTATAGATAAACAGCGACTCGTGGGGCGCGTTTTATCTGAGGACCATGTACAGGTCGTAGACGATTAATTAGCTAATCGCCAAGCGTATTCGTGTTTACGTAGTCGGTAAGGCGGGACGCCTACAAATCCAGCGGTCGTTTTACAGAGTATATGTTGCAGATTAGTAATCGCTTCGTTTAATAAATTAATTCTATCTCTTGTCTAGATGGATTGAAAACCAATTATGAACTCTAGGTCTATGTATGCTATATATTGGTTATACAATGTAACGTTGTCAAAGCGAGTTAGTGAACAAATATATATTTGATAAGAAAAGGAAACCATGTGCAGCAAATATTTGCCATATTTTAATCATTTGTCATATGGATTACGATTTTTTATTGGAATTAATATTACCGCAGTTATTATTGGCTTGTAGTCACTCCTTTAAATAGGCATTGAGTCTGCTCCTCTGATCACAGTCAACACCAGCGATCATTTTAATTAGTGCTGTCGGAAACGTATAAGCATTCCAGTATGGTCAAGTTTATCTGATTTTGAGGGACTTGTTGGGACTCCTAACTCAATTACATTAATCTTTATTAACCCTATGATAACTGCAAGTTAACCGTGCTCAATTTCGATGCTTCAATATAAAATTGTGCTGTGAATTTCGAATTCATTTTACCAAAATTTGGATTCAGATTGCTATTGACAATATTGAAGAACTACTTTCCTGTAATATAAATCTGTTCTCAGAGAGGATACCCCTTACTATACTCTATAGTGGTCCAGTTTTAACCGGAGTGTTTTCCACTTAGCGCTCAGCTGCAACATTTCGTAATGGGTCTATGTCGTATAAGTTTTCGTTGGTTTTTTCTCTCTACGGACCTTGCTTATAGTGGATTTTTATTTAAAAAATAAAAAGTCGCGGTAAAGCTTATCATAACATGAGCATGACGTAACCATTCTCCGAAGCAATTATATTTACAGTAATTCCGGAGTATTTTTGAATGCTACTTTTTCCAACTCTCAAGCGTTTTAACTTCTTCCCAGCTGCAGAATATAAGTTTAATGTGTTTTAATACATCTAGATAAAGATGGATAGGGATTTAATTTTGGGTACATGGCATTATGAGCGAATAAAGCATGAAATGGGTCAAAGCGGAACGCTATTATTATTATTACTATTATAAGTTTAATTTTGCTAAATTTAATTAAAAATTCTATTTGTCGAGCATGCTCAATAGGAGGTGGCCACAGTTATCTATACGGATTTTTGTGAAATTATTTCGTAGTCGGTTTACTAAAAAAACGTAACAACACCTAAACGTAAACATTCAAAACATCATACCGCTTAAAAAATGTCATCTTACCAGAATTTTGTAGCTAAATATCAAATGTATCACTTGTGTTAATTTATAATTTTCAGTCCTTCATCTAAGCATGGACTGCTGATAGGTCGCGCCGTCGAAGAACGATCAATCTGCTGATCATTATTAGCTCCATTTAGACTATCATGGTGTAAGAAATTACCACAAAAACACGGTGGTTTTATTGAGTTTTTGTCACATTTCATCCCATTGTACGAAAGTGTGAAATTTTTGAGGTTTTCCGCGCGCACTTAAGAAGCGTTTTGCACTATATATATATACTCTCGATGTCCTTAATGGGGCTGAAAACCACGAAGTTATCATGTGGGCACGTGCGACAACGTTTGAAGTTGTTGTAAATGCACCACTTTATCACTATCTGAAACAATAACAAAATCGGTCCGAATTGTTTAGTGTTACAATTGGTGAAATTTGGGTATACCTACTTTTATAATATAACTTCATGCTTCTCTTTTTGCTTAGAATTTGTAGAAGAATATTTGTAATGAACAGGCATTTATTTATCATCCGTTACTTTATCTCAATAATCAAAAATTCGATTTTATTATGGTCATCTGTCGCAAAACTTCATAAATGTTAGGGATATCTGCTCAAAATTTGTCCAAATCAGCAATACTTTTGACTTTTGAAATTTATTTTTTCTGTATAAAGTTCTTATATTTTTTTTCGTCCGCATATTAAATAAAACAATGACTAGAAATGTATCGTTATTTATTAGTACATTAAATGTCTTTCCCCGTTCTAAAATTGGTTACTATTCACCAAATTATTTTTATTGTAAAATTGTTAACTAAAATAAAATTACTACATATTTAGAGTGGGGCTCCCATCCCCAGTCGCCACGAAGGTCAAATATTTACCGGTTTGGCATTTGAGAAAGATAAAGTGGCTTGACCCCTTTTTTTCTATACTTATCTGGAATTTCGATGTGTCGAGTATGGTCCATAAACAAACAATGCCGTAACGGCGCGGTCTATCTGTGGCTCGAGTTAGACCAAATGATTTTATAATTACAAAGAAAGTTGCTCTTTTAATGAAGCGTAGACGAAGGTGTATTATCTTGTTTGTCACACAAGTGGTTCTAATTTAGCGACCTGGATTGATAAGCTACTGTTTGAACTGTTATCTGAACCCTGTGTACCTACCGACTCACGTAAGTGGTTATAAAATCTTCTTGTCTCAGCAAAATTTTATTCATGTAACATTGTCAGTATTGAACTTGTCAGGTAGTCAGGTAGTATTGAACTTGTCAGAAGCAAACTACTGGTACTGGTTTTTAGAAGTTTGCTTTCATTATTGAATAAGATATTATATTGACCGCTCCTTCTCTAATGCATTTTGTCAAGTATGAACGGCATCTCGACAGCTCGATTCACCAATCGCTCATACTCAACGGTACTACTTTAGCAACGACTTTGTGGTCGATGCATAAGAACATAGGGCAATTTAGCAGGAGTAACATACGAAGGCTCTAAGATTGTTGCATCGCGTTACGAAGCAAGATGGACTTTGGAAGGCCCAGTTACAATTAATGTCATCATCGACAGCAACTCGACTTTTTTGCGTTATTTGCGAGTCTTCGGCGTGTATTATTTTCCTTACTAATATTTAATTAATAATTGTAATGTGAAAATAGTGTTTTGTTGAGGATTTGTGCTTGGATCTGTTGAACGAAAATATATGGTATGATTTTCTTTTCTATTTTTTGAATTCAGGTGAATTACTTTCAGTACATTTTCGATCAAATTTCAATTCAATTGTATGAAACACCTTCTATTGGCAAAAATGTACATCCGTGTAAATGTGAGAGAGTTGGTGGTTTGATCTCCCACTGTCACAGGCTAGACATTTTGGTTGCGTCATGAGTATTTTATTTCGTATAGAAACAACTATTCAGTCCGTACAAGGTTGTCCAAATGTGTCCTGTTGAGCATGGGTCACTTCGACTTCGCAATCCCTATTATGGCTCATACTTTACAAAGCAGTATTTCAGATTTGAGTTGTTACTAAAATTGCAGTGGATAAGGAAAGAATACCCCGTGAGTATTATATAGAATCACTACGCTCTGAGCTCTTGTAATTTATCTTATCCTTGGGCAGTGTTGCCAAAATTTAGCGCAATTTCGTCCACGAAATAATGAAATGCGAAATACGGTCACCCGCGTCTTGAAGACGCGTTCCATCAATGGCCCAATACAGACGATGAACTGTACCCAATATGAGAAATTTCATTTTGTCGAGCATGAGTCACAGATGGACCCTGCCTAAGCGGAACGATTCATCAGCAACTCATGCTCAACAAACCATGTTGGAACAAAATCTTTTCGACTGCGACTTACTTCAACTTTACACCGAGCAATTAGTTTACTGGCATAATTAGCGAAAGTTATCTCTTTTCAAAGTCATGCACCTATGCGTCGTTATCGAATTCCAAAATAAAACCTCATAATAGCTACCCTAAACACCACACCTGGTATCGAGTGCGAATTCGAACTAGTTGTCTTGTCATAAAAGTCACAAAATGTCATCGGAGACTTAGATAACGTCAGGATGGCATTGGACCATAAAGTAGTCAATCATGCAGCTAAGGTCGAGTGTGCCAGTTTAGGGGTAATTTAGTATACAGTTCATTATTAAGAGCATAGGCTTGTTTGGCGTTGAAGTGTGTTGTATTTTTAGCGACCGACATGAGTTAATTGGTTGTTTGGAGTTTTGTTTTAGATAGTCAAGAACGTAAAAACTGTCAGAGTGAATTTTGTGCACATTTGGATTTCACTTGGAGGATCTCACTAAAATTACTAAAAAGGTGCAATTATTGATAGGGCAGTAATAAGATTGATTGCGGGACTTTGCAAATATGGTTTTACATATTGTGTTATCAAATGTTTTCATAAATTTTCTGAATTTTTCATTTAGAAAAACATGGTCGTTGGGCAATATGCTATGTACAATAAAAAAACTCGATTTCGATTACTCTAAGTGGCAAACCGCATGATTTTAGATCAAGTTGTTCAATCGTTGACCGATTTGAAGTGTTTTGCAAGGTTAAAAAAGCTCAAGTTAAATTCTTATAATTAGTGAAATAGTATTTAAATTTTAACTGACGTCTCAAGATTTGTTATACTTGAAATACCAGTTTGTTAGCATATTTTTCACATTTAGAAGAAAAATCACGAGTTACAACGCAAAAATTACCATACGTTATTACTTTAAATGAAGACAAATTAAATTTCAACAAGAACTGCACAATATTAATTATTGGTTCGAATCGAAGCATTACTAGATATAGTAATGACCTTGTTTTCGTCGTCATGCTGAGCAATGTCAATCACATATTGTAGTTAATACCGCTCTTCCTCGTTTTATTAAAAAGATAAAGATGAGTTAATATGATTTGTCTGCGACATGCAACTTCCGCTGGATTAACCTATTTCCAGAATTAACCAATTAGAGAATTTTCGACAAAGTATTTTTGTTAAGCATGGGTCAGTGATGGGCCGCGCTCATGGAAAGCGATCCATCTGTGGCTCATATTTGACAAAATAAAATGACTGATTGCGCACTAGTTTGAGCATCTTATATGTAACAGGGACAGTGATAACATTTTGGGTTCTTTTTGTTAATATTATTATGTCAATGTCAAATTTTTACGATATTTTACGCAGAATTTTTTTTTTTTAATCATAGTCTCCATAGCCATTACTCGGGGTGGGTCACCCTGGCCAGGCCCGGCGCACCAGCGGTCACTTATAGACCGAAAGTGTTAGAGGTATTGGAAAAATAAAATCTTTCCAGTTCGGCTCAGCCTACCCATGTTATTACAGCCTGGGTTAAGTGGGAGACATAGATTAACGAGCATATTGTCATATTCTTCAACACGCTCGTCAAAGCTGCAGATGCAAGTGCGCAAAGAGCTCACCAATTTTGTCACTCACAGTGTTTTGCAACTGATAGATCGAGTGGTCGAGGAGCGATCCGCATGGCTTGAACGAAAACCATTTTAAACTATTTTGTACGTGTTTGATAAACGAATTAAACCAATGACCAAATTATAGCAAAATAACTTTGTTCAATTTGCAATAATTTCGGCGGCGCGACCCATCTGCATTCCACACTTGCCAAAGGATAAGGAATATGTTAAATTTTATGATTAGATGTTGTAAGTGGGTTGAAAATATTCTGCGTTTCAACTATCTTTCTACAACCCAAATCCCGCCTACCCGTAGAGTGTCGGCATTTTTGTTTTGTATTTACCTATTTAGTGTAACTCAAAATAGTTGTCTTTTGTAAGTAGCTTCGTCTTAATCCAGATTATAACTCGTCGGAACGTCGCCAAACTACGTTGGTCCATTAATTTTTGTTTCGATTTGTTTTGACTAGAAAGTAATCAAAAGACTCTGCCGCTAAAACGAACATCGACGAGTCTGCTAAAAACCTGGCAACGCCTCTCGACTGGCAAGAAGTCAAAATAAGCAATTTGGGAAGTCTTGTTCTAAGTTACACAGAGTTAAAAAATAAAACCTCAAGAAATTATGCTTCCGTCTCCATGTTAATGTTAATTATTTTTGCCTTTAGCTGCCTAAGAAATAATCCAAATCAGAAACTTCACTATGTTAAGTTTGAGCCACAGGTGGACCGCGCATGACCGATTCCCAACAAATCGCGTCTAGTCAAAATTATTTCAATTGGGATGAGTAAAGTAAAAAAATTGCATTCTCGAACGTGTAAAAAACTAATTTGGGATTCAATTGGCCACTGCAATCAACTTCTCTCTAACGTGTAATTCAAAAAATTGCCTCAACACATCTCCTGTGTTTCTAAGCGGTCGCCAAAAAGAAGCAAAGAAGTGGTAGGAGGTTTTACCACCGCCCAGGACAGATACGACCAGCTGCAGTCTATTACAGCGGTTAGAATGTTTTCCATTTAGAGTACAGCTGTTGGTACCCAGTAGTGGTTTGTTAGTTACTTGGCAAGAGTCGATTCATTTTAGAGGTTGCTTACAATGATTTTGAATAGGAAAAAAATCTTATTTCAGCATTGCTTCCCGAATATAAATTTGTTCAAACACGATTATAAAATACTAACACTGGCACTAATGGAGTATGATGACAACATGATTATAAATAACCCATAATATCGCCTAAGTCGTTGTGACTGTGATTTTGCAAATTAAATTTTGGCGTCCCTATGCAAATCACTAGCATGTCATAAACATATTATCGCTATAACCACAGTGAAGTGAGTGCACTTGAGTATATTTGACACTCTGTCAAAACCTGAGTAAAAATTATTATATCATAAATTCAATAGAGGTAAAAACGTAATTTTACGATCCTACCAAAGAAAGTGTGCATTTTGTCGAGCATATGCCACTTATGGATCGTCCAATTGTTTTGTGGCATATGCGTTTCAAAATAGGTCTCTGACAAACCCGTAGGACTTTGACGTAACTTCATTTTTATAATGCTTGTCGCGTGTCAGGACAAAAATATACATTTCCCGTGCGTTTATTACGCGCGAATGACCAACAAGAATGCGTTATGAAATCTTTTTCATTCCATTTCAATCTTGTAATGTTTCTTAGGTGTGTACGTTAAAAAGTTAAAATATTAATGTCTCATATTAGACCACACCATACTGTTAGTTTATTTGTGTTGTTTAGCTTGTATCCTGTATATTTTACCCTATGTAAGTTTTTACAAACAAAACAAGGTCGTGATGGCAAGTTGACGTGGAAAGAGGTCTATATTTTGCCAAGAATTGATTTTCCGTCGGCGCGTATTTCCCGACTTTTTGCGATTTTTACTTGTCGTAAATGGTAGTTTTGGTTGAACGCTGTATGAGTGCCAATACGCTTGAGTTCGCAGTACGAGTCAGTCTCTATGTTTTCAATGGCTGGGATTCCATATTAAGATTTTTGGATTCAGTATTGCAACCGATTCGGATAAAATGTCCGATTCGGAGGATTCGAATATGCAAATCTTTGTTCATTTTTGTTTAATAGAATCAGATTAAAAAAGGGTGGATTTAAATATTGAAAACAATTTTAGGTAGCAATAAATTCGACTTTCGAAATTGTTTGCCATAGTATATAATTTATTTATTTTTATCTAATCATTTTATTCCTTTGGTTTAATGTGTCTGTTATGTACAGGAAACGTTGTCAATTGTAAATTTCTTCATTTTTCGTAGATGTCACTATTAACGTAAAATATCGTCGCCTTCATAATTCTTCACGTTATTCAATACATAATTTTTATTTAGCAAAAATTTTCCGATCGGTCATCTTATCGGGTAGGTGAATATTCAAAATTTACTATGGTTACTATGTTTGTGGTTCAATGGGTGAAAGTGGTTGACTGTTACGTTTTCCTGCAGGAAATTCACGACGTAGTTGACCCGTGTGATAGACATAGATTTTGGCGAAAACCTAAGAGCGCAAAAACTTGTTTTATGTTAAACAGGAAATAGAATTTTTGAAACCCACAAAGCAACAGCCTAATAAATTGAAACATTATTTTTACGCCAACAAATTGTACTCTTTATCCAAAGTTATTATTCTGCTATTTTTCGAAAATGCAATTTGGATTCTTGCTTCTACATATTTTACAACAAATGACAAATGAGACCGAATGTTCTGAACAATCCATCCGAATTCAATTTAATAACGATTATTTTGCATTTCAAAAGGCATTAGTGATATATATTATTAATAGCAATTTGATGGGTACAAACCATTGAAAATTCTTTCATCGAGATCGATATTAAGTAACCACCAATAGAATTTGTTGATCTGTTAAAATGAGTAGTTGGACCGTGATTGTTATATTTGCATTTCCGGACAATTTGCACAAGGCACGGGCATATAATAATCATATCGTCTTTCCGGCTCGTGTTTTTCGTTTTTTGCTCAATTTTCCCCAACGAAGAGACTAGGTGCAGTATTTTACGCGATAAAAAATAACTCCTAAATTTTTTGAACCAGAAATCCAGTGCATGCATGAGCATCATATTACTCTGAACAACGTGCCGTTCAGCTTGTCGAAAACTTCACCCCATATGTTACGTTAGACTGTTGTTTAGACTCGGTTTGACAACTATGGTTATTGATGGAACGCTCATAAATTGCGCCTTCCATTTATTGCCCATGATTGACAAAATATATTATGAGCGTTTGATTTAGGTAGGATGGAGTATGACGCTAAATTGCATGGGTGGTGGGTTAATCCGTTCAAGTTAAGCCTGCTAAACCTGTGGTTTTTGAAGGTCGTAAATAGGATTAAGATGTACTGATGTTTGAAGGGCAAAGTTATGATTGACTTCTTGAAAACTTAAAAGATTGTTGTGTATTGCGCATATTTTTGGTTGCCAAAATTGGTTAGCGTAAGTTTTTCAAATTGTAATATTTGTGGGCGAGTTGAAATTTTTTGGTACATTCGGATTGTTTGGTTATTCGTACCTTCTTAATCACTTAAGATATCTGGGATGAACGTATGAAAAAGATTTATTTTAGTAAATTTTCAATCGCGAATTTAAAAAATGATTCGAATCGATTCGGAAGTAGTCTGAAATACATTTGTATAGAATATTCTGTTTTGTTTTGAACTTTTTTACTAATTTACTACCACTACTTTTTGCTATGACGTGTTTTTTGCTACATCTCTACATTATTAGTTTTATTATATTCTGACTCCAACCTTAATTACTGACAGGCTTTTGATTAAAATTGTACCGTTCGCAATACACTTTTATTGCCAGAGTTACTCCAGTGAACTACTAAGTGTTTCATGAAACTTCCTTGATTTTCTTCGCCACTAAACACTTTTCTTTTTGTCTAGTAAGATTCCCTCTTTTTGCTGAAAATGACCTCTTTTGATTACGGATTTCTAATTGCAGCGATAACGATTGTGTGAAATAGTATCCATTATTAATAATTCTGTTGTATCGTGATATCAAAATACCTACTTGGGGAATTGAAAGCTATAAAAACATTTTCTATATTGTATAATCAGGAAATCCTCCTTGAAAAATTGCATACAGGAATTTGCGATGGCAAATTTCCAAGTGACTTGTTTGAATTATAAGAAAGAGATAATTAAACAAATTATAAACGTCCAAATATGAGTCGTGGATAATGCGCGCTGGTTATCGCGTATTATCTACGGCTCATGTTCGAACAAACATACTTCGTAATAATTTTTTCCCTCTTTTTGGACTGGGCAGCGGACAATACGGCGACGTAACGGATTATCGCTAGTAGATTACGGGTTTCGGATACCGTTGTTTCCGTTTCTAGCGAGTTTAGTAAACAGCGTTGATCAGCTGGGGATGGTCAGTTAGTTGTATGTATTGTATACACTTCCGTAAAAAATCTATTTTGATTTCGAAGCAGGATATATAGTAAAGGATGGAATTAGTATGACTAGGGAAGTTGAAATGCCCCCAATTGTTAAAGTTATAAGTAAATGGAAGAAGTAGGTTTTATGCCGGGGAAAAGGTGCATCCGTTTTCGTATGAACACCATATTGGCGTAATCAATCCAATTGTAGAGTCTTAATTTGTTGTAGCTTACTGTGAAGTACGGCACTATTTCACCCTTGTCAATGAGTTTGTTCGAAGTTAACGTTTTAAGGATTTCTCAATGACATTTCAAATCAAGGACTCCAAGTTATATTGAATTCGATCAAAACCAGTAATTCGAAATAAACGAGAAAACATTCTACAATCTGAAACTGCATGTTTCGGTATATCATTGATGGGTTACATCGGAGTGGTACAGTCCATTTGCGGTCCATGCTTGATAAAAGCCTATTAAATATTGAGTAGATACTTAAATGCGCCTTTTAAAACCCGCCATTCTCTATTAATAAATTTGGCCTTTTCTTTTAATGAATCTTGTAATTCACCATAGAATGAGAACCATTAATAAAATTCATTACTCAGGAAGACACTTTCAAACTTCGATCTGATTTGGATTAATCAAATACTCTTTTTCGTGATCGGACATAATTGAACAATAACAAAAAATCATCGGACAAGTTGCGATTTTACAAAGATGTCGAAAATTATCGCCAATGTATATCAAAATCGACTTTACCCTTGGTTTTTAAAATAGTATCAGAATTGTAAATACCAAATTCATATCAATATGTTTATATTTTGGATTCGAACCCTATTAGAAAATGTCCGACTCAATATGTTTGTGCCGCTGAGTTACGATGCAATGAAAATATAATGCCCACGTTTATAATTAATGTACACATTTATAATTTTGCATTCACGAATAGTTAAATGTATCTTTCATAGTTGAAGAATAGCCGTTCGGGGTTCGCAGATGCTTAATAATACGTTACGTTATCCGTGAGGTTATAGTTAAACACGTTAAAGATTACCTTAGTGGATATTTTTGCTGTGTCAGAAATCTTGCCTTATTTAATTTCGAGTCTTTGTGTTTTGCTCTCTCATTTGCTTCAACAAACGCAGGTTAAGGTAGCAACACCCCTTGCTTTATTTTCTCGGCGTTTCACCTCAATTGAATTAAAATAAGATACTGGTCGCTGAAGACGATCAATGAAGCAATGTTACAATGAGATAACGCGAGCCATTACATGATTATTTACACGCAAGGCGTGCTTTGTTTAGAAATTGGATATTGGCAAAAAAAGAAGCGAGTACCCTTTGACGGCAAATCGCTCGTAAAATGGGGTCCAAGTAGGAGCGTTCCGAAACGTCGACATAATAGGTTTGGATTTGATACTTTCAATGTAGGGAGTGAATCTAATATTGTTTTTTAATTGTCGTTTTGTGGTTTCAGGCATTTTCACATGTAAAAGGTGTCTGTCTATGCGCTATGCACATATGTGAACACGAATGTTTTAGATCCATTCTGTGAATTTCATCATTTTTTATTTAATTCTCGCTATTTGTTGTAACTTATTACTAAATATCAAAATTTTCCAAGTGAGATTTGTCAAGTGTGAATAATTGATGGATCGCGCCGTCAAGGTGTTTGGTATTTTTGATCTGCTTCTTGGCGGGACAAATCAAAAATGATTTTGCATAACATTTGGACTGGCATAAGCAAAACAAAGCAGTTAAGGAATAACACCGGCCCCTTTTATGGGCAACAAATTGAAAATATCACGTTATTCCACTTTTATTTTAAAGTATTGTGATGCGAATAATCGAGTAAGTTTGCGTTATTCTTTATTTCGAACCAACTCATTTGCAACACATTACAATCCGACTGTGTTCGTTAACATATAGTTTACGTTCGCTCTCGACGTCTAGCAATCTTCTCACTTGGTCCCCTCAATGAATCCTCGAACCCCTGAGAAAAGTGCTATTCAACTTGCCGCGCCCAAGAAAAAGGTGTGAAAATAGAAGCTTAGTAAAACCAAGTTAGATAGGGATGTCTGTTTTGAGAATTTTAGACCGACAAACCATAATGAGCGATAATATAAATATCGTAATGTGATTGGGTTAGTTATATTAGATTTAGAAGGGAGGGTAGTGAGAGTCGTAAACTAGTCTGTGTCAGTGACAGAAGTGACAGGATGCTGCTGTATTATAAAAAAAGATGATTTATATCCAAATTGAAGAATTTATTCAGAACTATCCATTTTTGGTCCAACGCGATAGCCCAGCCTAGATTGGCCGCAGCACTAAGTCAAGGCTTAGTGAATGGATAGATATTTAGCGGCAAAAAGGACTGAAAATAAAGTCCAAACTGGGATAGTTGTTCCATATCATTTGAAGTTGATGCGTGTTCTGTTCAATTATAAACGCGACCAGATATTGATTGTAAATATTTTCTGCGCGAGTGAAGTAGGGATGTATTTTTAGAAAACAATAGTCAAATTAGAATCAAATACTAAATTATTCGACTCATTATTTTTTTATCGTGGTTGCCTTGGCATCGAGGAAATACGATATTTTTGTTCACTTTTTGACACACCAAAAAGCGTCTGCCATATGCTCCAGACGGCACCGCAAATTGCAATATGTCGAACTTTGTATCTTTATGATATAATCAAATTATAAATTGTCTGTTGCAAAAGATTGGATTTTAATGCATGCAAGTCCGCATTATCGATTTTTGAATATTGAGATGTATGCGTAATATGAAATTAGTGAAGTATACCGTCCGGCAAGTCGACAAGAATTAAGTTCGCTCGAACGCGTTATCCTATCGTAAATTTTTCCCGCCGTTATGTTTTGTTAAGTATGAGTCACTGAGGCGCGGCCCCTCTGCGACTCATGCTTGACGAAATAAAATTTCTCTGATTTGAGATCTCAATATCAGTAACTTGAAAATAGTAAAACTAAATTAGTATTTGATTTTTGAAGTAAATGAATACCCATCTGGGGAGAAAACGTGAAACTTCTTCGTTTGTAAATTGAGGAAATGTTGAATATTTAGGAATTTGTATTGATGTCTGTATGCCGCATTCAAAGGCGGAGTAAAAATGCGTATGCTGTTGGTATGGGGAACGTGGACTAACTACTTATCCTTCACCTGTGCGTTTGTGTTTGCGGATCCGCATGCAGTAAATGCAAGGATACAATAGCAAGTGTAACTATGACTAACTAGAGAAGTTCAAAGTCCTGCTTCACACTTACACAAATTTATTTCTGTAACGTTTCGTCTGACCAAAGTCAGACTTCTTCAGACAAGCATTTTAAAAATGATGTGACAACAAAAAGTTGACATGTAATATAAAGAGAGGATTGCATGAGAATTCCTTTTTGTCACATCTTTAAAATGCTTGTTTGAAGAAGTCTGACTTCGGTCAGACGAAACGTTACAGAATTAAAATTATGTAAGTGTGAAGCGAGACTTTGAACCTCTCTAAAAGTACTTATATCAAATTCCCCTATAACTAAATATTGTTGCTTTTAAGCTACATTTTTCTCAAGCGTTTACAAAAAATAGCTTTCATACGAAATAACTTGAAAAATAATGTGAACGCTAACGCAAATACGCTGAAAACATTAACTACAATATTTCTTACCTACCATCGCATTAATTCGATTTTTACGTTATCATATTACCTTCAGAGTCATTGCAAAATAAAACCCCCCACAAAGATGCGAACCTACAATTCTCGTAACGTATTCCTTGTACATTTACGAGACGATTGAATGGTGTTTAAGATGTGGTTATTACCCAGGACGAATACCATTATTTGCAGTCTACTACACCGATTTAGGAAGTGGAATGCTCATTAGGGATTTCTAGTTGGGTACTATCAAAAGCTGCCATTCAACCCTACTCAGAGATAATTTCAATTAAATTAATTATTAAAGCCATCGTTGGCTAATTTCTATTTAAATTGGACGACCAACGACGTACCTTATGCATGTTTTCGATGTACCTACAGCATTACTGCTGCCAGTCGACGAAGGTCGATAGAAAAATCGAATTTTTGGAAGTAGTTAGCAGATGATCTGCGTTTTTGACTTCCATAGGGATTTAGTTTTTTAAACATTGATTGGCTTAAAACTCTCTCAAATTTGCCCTTAGTCCTGCCTGGGGAATTGTTAGTTTGGTGGCCCGTAAAACAGGTATCGGCCGTTGATAAATCGTGCGTTTCACGCGCTGTTTATCAACCGGCCATGGCTAGTCGACCTTTTAGGAATAAAGCATTGTTTTAAAATACAATTTACGCCTTTTTATAAACTGTTGTTGCCAAATGTCGCTATAGGTTATCCGAATTCCATTTTTTCTTCGAATATGATCAATAAAAAAAGCTTTTTCCTTGTCATACGAGATCGACTTTTCGTGGCTTTAACACGATTTTGCCAAGATAATGCATCAAGCAATTCGAAGTTTTGATATCAAAGTGAGATAAGTCTTTATATTGTTTCAAGTTGTGCAATGACAATGGATACGCTCCATATAAACCCTGTGACGTATTTATAATTATTCAGCTGAAACTTTCGTCTTGACGAGATTATAATTTATGTAAATTAGAAAGACCGAAGAAACGTGCACTGCTTTGTTGTGGGTTAGTTGGCAAAGTTCAGGTTTGAGAACTATAGTGGAATTATTTACATTTTTTGCTACACGTATCTACTGACACTGCAGTGTTACTACTGACTTATAGTGTGTATATAAAAGAAATCTATTGTTTTCTTTTTTATAGTAGATCTCTATAGGAAGTCGATTAAAAAGCGGAGATATAATATATCAATGTTTGGTTATGGCTACTATTTCCATAAATTTTAGAGGCTTACCCTTTGAACACCGTTGTTTTCTGCTGAACGAAAGCGATAGTTTCACATATTGATGATGTAGATACCTGAAAAAAATAGCCTAGTTTAAACTAGTTCGAAATTGAACAGTTCTGAATTACCGCATCTATGTGTTCGATTTGAACAGCCTCTGCAGCGCGATGTGAAATGTATTGCGATTTGGTGCATTTTGCCCATTACGACATTATTTCAAATACTTGATTTTGACCTTGGTCTTGAAAATGGATAACGTAACTTATCAAATCCTATCTTAATGACGAATCTAGGTTTAACACGCATGCTCCAGTTGCTACGGAAGTTATAAAGCTCTTTTACGAGATTAGATCCTAACTTAATTAATTTCGATTTAATTCGATTTGCATTGTTCGTCGACTCTCTCGATATTGATAGCTAGAAAGATACCTCTCTCGCGGACAGACAATAAATTAATGAAAATTAGATCACTTTTCAGCACGCGCACAATTTATCTCTCCATCTCAGTTTTTTGTTGATTTTTAACGCGATCAAAATTTATGTAAAAAAAAATGAAAAATAAATTAAATACAATTCGTCAGCTTTGTCGACACAGGTGTGAGAGCATGAAGAACAAAAGTAGTCGGTGATATGCGGCCAAGCATAGTCCACGCAAGAGCTGCGCTTAGACATCACGGTTCTTGCATGGCCGAAGCTCGGTGTCTAATATCCTCCCCACCCTTTCGGAATAACTTATTTGCTCAAGTGATTTGTCCGTTATCATGACTAAATGATAGTATGGAACGTGCGTGAGATTTCTTCAAATTTTTCTGCACTGACGACGATATAGGACTGACGTACCGGTTCGGTTGTTTTTGTGTGTTTACAAAAAAACCCAATACATCGGACGAACTATATTCCCTAAGTTTTTATGACATCTGTGGTTTTCTGCTACGATTTTGAATATTAAATTAAATTTAGTAGATATTTCCGTGTATCTTTGTTTTTGTATCATAAGAAAGAGATAAAGTATTTTTGATCGAAATAAATTTTTGAACAGCTGGGCGGATATGGATTTGTTCGCTTGGTATGAATTTGTGTTTTTTGGTGACTGACGGAAATTCACTAGACACACGATACATCACTGTGATTTCATTGCCGATTACTTTGCGTATGCCAAAAAAGTAGCGGGGTGTTCCACATGTTTAGTTATTAACACTTACTAGGCATGTTAGTGTGTTACGATCAGGGGCTTAACTGTATCACTTATGTATGGTGGCGGAAAAAATTCACTTCTTCTTTCCTGGTCTTTTGCTGAAAAAAAGGCTCAATTTATTACCTTCTCATCCATTATTACTATTGGGGTGTTTCAGTTCTGCTGAAATGTTCTCCCCTTGAATTGCAGTTGCTGGTACTACCTTTTCTACTAGTCCTTATCATATAGATTGACATTAATCGGTTCCTTTTAGGCGCTGCTTTCGAGCTTTTTGGAGTGAATTTTAATAAAAAAAATCATATCTAAAACATCAAAAACTGATCGTGTTCAGATAAAACTTAGCCCAACCATCAAGTTAGTTTTTATACAAAAATATTTTAAATCTAAAATCGGCATAACACAATCAAGCACGGAAAACTTGTTCGAGTGTTTGTTATTAAAATCTCTAGTGGCACATCGAACACATTTTACCGCTTGCGATCATGAGATTTCTTCAAGTACCCTCTAATACTAATAGGTGGGTGCAACCATTTTTGCCTTGTTTCGTTACGGCTCTTGTTTGTTCTTTAAAACTATGACACTGACCCATATCCCGCACCTAAGGAAGCTTTTGTCAGCGTTTTATGTCGGTATTCATTTAATAGGCTTTTATTATTGGTTCAGTTGTGTTTCTTTAATTTGTGACTCACCCCTTCACACGCTTCAGTGAAATTTTTGGGGAATAAATGGTTTTGGTTGATTTTTGGTCATCGCTTATGGCAAGAAGGTATTTTCTTCCATTGTTGGGGTGAATTGAAAACTGTGGTCTATGAAATCGCCTGGTTATGACGAATAAGGGGTGTCACTTTAAAGAATTTTATTTTGTCAAACATGAGGCACAGATGAATCGCGCCACAGAGGTACATGCTTGACAGACAGCTTTCCTTGATTGTTAAATACTTGATTAAATGATAAATTTGAAATTTTGTATTGGCGCATGTTACTTCGCCAGCGACGGACAGCACATACCCTGCGCTCCTTCAACGGGCCAAACTAATACCGTGCCGATTTTCATAAATTTATTAATTCGGGCAGAACGGGATACCTGAAAAATTATTCACGATACCTGTCAAATTCACCGTAAAACCTCGCATGTTGAGTTGCTTCCTTTGTCTCAAGTGGTTATCGTCTGCTCGTGACGTCATACGATTAACGAATCGTAATTGGTCGATTAATATAATGCAACGTTCTGAATAGCAGCGTTTGATTTTTGATATGATATGTTGCAATAGCATGACTTGTGCGCGGTGGATGAGTGACTGACTCTATCACAATATCTGGCGACGGCTGTTAGTAGCATGAGTAAATCGGGAGTGGGAAATTAGCTAAAGCGATTATAGACAATGTGTTCATTAATGTACCTTATTTACGCAGACATAGGGTTTGTTTTATAATTGTTTTTCAGTAAAAGTATCACTTCCTGACAAATTTATATATAATTCAGCCGGAAACCTTCGAATAAATTTTAAACAGATCCGACAAAAAACATTGTCACCGAATCTGACTGAATAAAAAAGGGATTTTATATACGGTACGGGTAATTACCTCAAAAATGTGAACTCTAAGTGATATCAAACTATTCTTGTTTAAAATTGTTGCGGATGCGGTAAATGGATGTTTGATTTAAACCTAATATTGATGAAACGCATGCTCACCTTAATCGTATATCAGCTCATGATAAAGGAGGTTATTATGAGAGGAATTTGAGAAAAACATTGAAAAAATTGAAGTTAGAGACGTGATAGATATGTTCAAATGCAGATATTGTTTATTCTAGATAAGGTATATTTTTGTGTCAAATATTTTGTAATGGATAACTAAATTTTCATGATAACTAAATTTTCATCATTGTTGATCGATATTTTACTATTGTTTGTTCTTTGTGACTGTATTTCTATTCCGAAATCATACTGCCCTATATACAGTGCCATCTGATGACACTCGAAATAACACCCGCTAATGTATCGTAATTTCAAGTGTATTCCGGTCGCCACTTAATATCGTCAACGATCTTAGAGCAACGCCGCTCAAAGTGATGTCATTAAATTTTGATGGAATACTCATGTTCATTTTCGTTACAAGCATAACTGCAGCAAATAATGGTCCCTCGACTCGCAATGTACTGAGGGAAGGTATGTTCGTCAATACTATAATTTGCGTGTAGCTCGATGCCACGAGATGTTTTTTGTTCAGCAAGATTGAATGGAATATAGACAGACTAAAAAGTACGTCGTGACAAAGGGCAGTAAATTTACTGTTTATCCCTAGTAATTGTATAATTCAAAAATTCGAAGGGACATCTACGCCAAGTATGGGCTGCTGATGGACGGCACCTCGGCGGTGCGTTCCATCAACAGTCCATAATTGACCGAAATAGTCGTAGGTTACGATATTTAAAACAATTTTACTGTTTGGATTCGTCTTACTATTGTACACTTCAAGATTCGTTATTGAAAACTGCTCAGACATATAATATACTTGTTTGATTGTAAATGTATCAACTGTTTCATTTTGATAGAATTGTAAATCAATTCGATTTTAATTCGAAAATAAGTGTTTTTAACAAAACGAAAACTATTCCTCATACTTTCATTCATTAAACCTAAAATTTCTCAGATATCACCTTCACCCATTAACTATATTTGACTCAGTTGCGTGTTTATGATTCAACATACAGCTTGACCTCTGGGAGTATACGCAATCGTATCTAACTTTATCTATTATGAGAGTTATACGTATCGTATACACGGACCCTCCATGGGTCATACTTTGAGGCATAGAGTTTTTATGTTTAATTAGTTTTGGTTTGGTATGGGACAAAAAGCCCAGCCATGGTTGAAATCAGACGTCGGTTGTTTCTACGGTCGGTTAAAACGATTAATTGGACGAAACGGGAAATCGTCACTTGTTTCATTTTTCTGAATAATTTCACAAATATGTCATTCGCAAACAATTTTCATTCTCACCATCCCGCGTTAATTTTTATTTAAACAACATTAGTTTTAAGCTCTCCTAAAAGATAACAGGAATACCCGACGCCATTGGTCGTAATGTTTTTTTTTTTGAAATTAATTTGAATATATTTTATTCGAATATTTAAAACATTCATAAAAGCTAATAATTTTAATTCTATTTTATTCCACTCTGATAATAAAATTATTTTTTCAATAAAGTTCGTTATGTGCATTTTGTAGTAATACTACGTTATCGTGAATCATTGGCATCCGCATCTCCAGAATTCACTTAGAAAAATACGTATATTTTACGACATTTTTAACAGCACACGCCTGTTAGTAATATCGTATGATGTTAAAGCAGTCGAAGGACATCTTGAATATCATATTCCAAAAATAATTTGCTGGGGAATTTCATTTCATGACACGCGCATTCGTTGCACAGTTGCACACACTGTTAATTGAGTGTCGACGGGTTGAAATCAATCAAGTTTGATGCACGGATGCTGTGAGCTTTTGAAACCGCGCTCTATCCATGCCGCTAATTTGATTCAAGACCCGTCAATCATGGCGCCTATTTTGACTTGCATGCGTATGTTGTCGTTTGATTATCGCATTCTGAACGGGAGGAACGGGATTCGTTCCTGATTATAACTTATCATGTGGACAAGTCGATAACGATGCAAGAAGGACGTTGTTGTGCGCTTTATTACGAACTTTTGGGTTTTTGACTATTTTTATATCACAATGACTCTTCTACAATGTTTTTAATTCACGTTTACAAAACTACTGCTCACTCACTCTCAATTTTTCATTCGATTATAATAATATACCCCCTTTTGATAATAAAAAAGGTAGCGTCTTTTAACCAAGATATGAAGTTTCGGCCCGCATACGTCCTATTCAGAAATATAATTTTGTCAAGCATAAGACACTGATGAACCTCGTCTCGACTGCGCGATCCATCAGTGACTCATACTTAACAAACCACATCTCAATGTGATTTGGGTACTCTGTTTCAAACGTATGGTTTCCAAACTGCTCACCCTTTGCTTTAGTCATCGTGAGCATATTCGCATACGCATACCCCGATGCGTATCTATACGTTTTTATATACATAGGTCAGGTTTGTGGCGAGACGTTGACTCCAATTCGGTGCCTAGGGAATTGTCGCAATAACTTCCGACGGGATAACATATCCGTACAGTTGGCAAGACATTTAACGAAGAAAATTGTATCCTTTAGCCGTATTAATCCACCACAAATTGCACCTCTGCTCTGTGGTTAGTATCGAGTAAGGAAATAAAGTTAAGAATAATATTAGTTTTTCTTCAAAGAACTTCGTAATTTTTCTTCGAGGTTTTTGTGTCAGAGGACAGAATGGTCAATTCCGCAGGTAACTTCTTATTTTAAACATGTGCACCGTCATATATGACGTACTTTTGCCTAAGTCTATCTGTGTGCCGACTGGCCAGTAAAATATTGATATGAAGATGAAAAAATGCATAGAAGGATATAATATAGTCTTGATACTACTCAACAAACCACTCAAATTTGAGTTTTCCGCTCAAATTAGTTTACGATAAACATTTATAAATAATGTCAAAAATTTAAATTCCAATATTCAAAATTTCCAAAATTAAAAGATAACGTCATCCGTGTGGTACACGTACAAATAAAACCACACATGCGGTTTATTTCATTTATTTACAATTTGGATCTTTTCGTCGCTGTGTCTATTAAAATTGAGAATTGCCTATTCAATTTCAATACAAAGAGACAGGTGTGGCACAATAAAATTTTACGACCCACCAGATCACCACAAATGGCGCCATTGGTAAGGAAAGCTACACTTGATAAAAGCGTTCGATTTTTGGATTTCAGTTCATTCTAGGTAGTTTTGGATGAAACTTGTCTGAAGTAGGTGGTATTTTGCAGGTTTTGAGATTTTAATTTGCAAAGCACGTATCACCGACGAAACACGCCTTTACGGCGCGATCCATCGGTGACACGTACTTTACAAAATACGACAACATAAAGTTTCTCCATCCTGGGTAAAAACAGCAAGTCTTTGTCATTCTCTCACTCAATTTACCGTGGTTCATTGATGATCCATGCTTGACTCAAGATATATCTAACATGTATTTTAGACATTCGACGAATATTGGTATTAATAAGTAATATGCGACGACGATACATAGCTATTCTGTCAAATTTTATGTCGTTAAATTACGTTCGAATGAGGCACGTTGTTTGATCATTATGGCTAAGCACTAAAAATGTAAACGCGAATCAAATTTTGTTAATTTCGTCAAGATAAAACACCGCCACGTCGCGTTGACTAACAGTCTGTTAGTTTGAAATTAGATCACCTTATCATTTAACGAACCTCTTTCAATATTTGTTTTATGGTTATGAGTGAGCCGTGGGTGCCGTAAAACGCAACGAAGCGAGTTAATCATTAATCGGGGCCACATATAATGTTATAGAAAGGGGGTCTAGAGAGAGCCATAAATTTATAAATCTCACGGGCGGGATTGGCTGCGATTTTCTGGCATCTCGCTTTTTATAATAGCCATGTATAAATTACAACGCTAAATAAGAGCGATATTAACCACGCCTATGAGCTAGCCCCTTTGTTTCAGAATTGTTTTATTATCTATTAGATCCATTTAAATTTCTCACCGTGATCACTGACTCGGAACTAAATGTTTTATAACTGTCATATTTCGCCATTTTTTCTTTGAAATAATATCGAGCAATCAAATGTGGGTTTATTAACCTTTTCGTTGAAATTTTTATTTGGTAGATTGTTTTAAAACGTCTGTGAAACGGTTCGCAGTTATAAACTTTATTTTGATGAGCATGAGCCACAGATGGACCACGCCTTTAAGGCGCGATCCATCAGTGACCCTGGCTCAACAAAATATGATGCGCAAAAATGTATTGACTGGCGTATTAAGTTCCTCATGAAAGGGAAGAATATTGATAATATTTGAAGAGAGGTTTTGATGACAGAGCACCTTTCTATTGTTTATTGCATAATTCGCGTCGCGTACATCAGATCATATTGTAACTTCAAAAGGGTAGAGGGCGACACGAAAAATTTTTAAATGTATCAGTTCTAGTTTAGCTCACGAGAATGTTAGGAATACTTTGATTTAATTCGTGATTGTATATTGAACAGCGATTATATGGGTGTTGAATTACTTCATAGATTAACTTACATAAATGTAGTCTCGTGTTTAGTCTTGTGTTTTTACCTGGTTCTTAATTCCAATTGGTCGAAGTGCATCGACCCCTAGTATAGGATCTTCCTTAGGGGGCTACAATTAAATATATCAATATGAAAATACCACATTGAATTTCGTAATTATCATTAAAAGCAACAGGGTTGTCTCGCCTCCTCATCGCATCTCATGTTCGACGAAACAAACGTTTACAGACTATGTTCCGATGGAAATTCATGAGAAATAAATCCTTATTCATATATTGCACGGCTGTTTATTAAAAGGTTATTCCATTTGGCAATAGTTCGAGTTAGATGATATATTATTTTTTGCCGATTCTGCCCGTAAATACTCTAAAATGTTGTCGTATGGAAGTATAGAACTTATTTTGAAATTCAGTTCCAGTGTAGTTATACCTAATATCATTCACCATAATATTTTCTTTACGAAATCTTTTTAAATATTTTGTTATTTTATTTATACTTGAAAGCGAAGAATTCCGTTCGGGTTTGGTATGACTCATTTTCAGTTTACATATTCATTTTTGCTAATGAGAAAATCGTTTTTATGCTTTGAATATTTCCACCCATATCGTGAAACGGGGACGCTCGGGACGAGTATCCATCTATCTCTTCTATGGTGACGTTATCATCGTAGACCCATAACAGTATTAGTCAATCAGTATTAAGCCGATTTCACGAGGAAGCAATGTCTAAATTCTTGTTTGTATAGGGCGTTAGTCAGTGAATGGACTATTTCGAGTCGTAGGCAGTGATTTTTATGAGATATCGAGGGATTTTTATCACCTTTTTGTCAGTGTAGAAGCTCTTGTACCCACCCACTTTTTACAACTGTCAGTAAACCTTTTCAGTGCGTATTTATTTAGAGCTTAATGGATACTTCGTTTTATTTGTTGGTGTTATTTCAAAAAAAAAATGTTGATTGATATTGAGAAAAGGTAGATATACAAAATGTAGCTGAATGTTTTGATAGGACGTTTTTCTTTGTCGAGAATGGGGAACAGATGAACCGCGGCTCGACATCTGTGCTCATACTCGAAGAAAGATCATTATGCATATTATTTTTAAATCGGTTTTGCGAAATAAGAGGTTGAATTTGATACAACAAATGTTTTTTCATACTCGATCAGACCAAGCATGATCCACAGATAGTGCGATCCATCTCTGACATATGCTGATCAAAACTTTAATGAACATAAGCTTTCTATTTGGATGAAATAAATTTGAGCATGAACAAGTATATATCGGGGGTAAAATAAGTTTCTCAGTTCTAAAAGCGTACTAGCGTGATAGAAAAGGAAGGTAAATTCGTACAATATCAACAAGCGCGCTTTTACGACTAAATTTTGTCGCTCTCGGAATGGTATCGCTATATTCTCTTCTCCGCACGGTACACTCAGTAATGACAGGTTTGTTGAACAACCTTTTTACCGGTACCTGTCAGAGTCGATGGTCTGTGAGAGGACAGGCTTAGTAGGGATAGTATCCATTACAATCAGTTAACGGTATACCGGTAGTACTAGTCGGTTGGGTAATTTGGTATCAAGTTGTCAGTTTTTTACGAGGGCCTGTGAACCACAAAACGTTTACGGGGTAAATTGGATTGAGGTTGGATTACTATAGATTAGATGTATTAATGGATAAGATAATAAGGATGTGACTGACCGTAAGGGAACTACGAAACCTATAACACTCCAAGTTGATATTTGATTGTAGTTTTTGGGGAGGTTGTGAAATTATTTAATCAATATTATTACTTTGTGTATTAACGAACGATGAACATCGGATGTCGTTAGGCTTGTAGAAATTGCAGTTCAACGTTTTTTTTTCAAAAATTAGAAATACTGAGATATACCAATTAACGAGTATATATGTTTATTTGATTATTTTAAATCGCCAATTTGAATCGGTAGCTATGGTTATATTCTCACTGTAATTCAGACCCTAAAAGTAATTTGAAGACGATCGAGCTGCAATCAGTTACCTCCAGGATCTGGATAATATCGAACTATTGGATTAGTTTTAAATAGAAACCACTGAGTTTTGGTATTATTGTTTTATTTTATTAAAAAAGATTCCGAAGAGTTTTTCCGTGATAAATACGCAATTTAAAAGTTGGGTCATCTCGCCTGCACCTTTTTCAAGTTATGAGTTTACGACAGCCCAGACAATAAAAAAAAAGAAACCTTATTTGTCAAATCAACCACAGACCAGGTCAAAGAAGCTTCCTAGATCACCGGAATAAACGTCAGAGTAAAGAACATTAATTAGGACAAATTACCTACGTTACGACGTCGTTAAGGGGCTGGCGCGCGCCAGAAAATTGCCGCGGGCAAAGTGGCATTATCTGCGGATCGAAGAGTCTATCAATGCGGGCATTCTAGCTGATAGGACACGAGCGTCGGACATGTTGAACCGCGGTGTGGAATTTTTGGAGATAGGTTCATACGATCATGCATGAAGTATTGGCAAATCATGCTTTTAAGTGTTTTTCACCAATGCATCGTGCATGATCGCGTTTAACTTGAGATTTGTCTATATTTTTGTAATCAGATAAATAGTAGTTTGCAAGTTTGCGGGGACGCTTATCATTAGCGGCATATTTGCTTGATCTGTTTTTATCCAATAATCCTATCTAAAATTTGCACGTTTATGCATATTTATATTCAATTTCTTGTTTTGACTTTCGTGTCAATCATGTTTAGTTAAAGGCAGTTTATCGAACCTATCATCAGATATTATTCGGAGATAATTTGAATTGCAATACTACTATGATAGTTTATTTATTTATTTTTATTTCGGCAAACACATTGATACAGACACAGTTTTAGATAACCGAACTCAGAAAGAGTTCTGTTCGAACTACAACGATTTACAAGTACCGATAAGCTAGAATAGAAAGATATAAAATGGATGATAGTATAGAATCATTCATTTAATTAGAGATGAGCTAAATCGTGAACTTTATTCATTTAATAAGTCAAATCCAGTATTTCTTAATCAAATGGATATAGGGTAACTAACTGTATTATTATTATAAAACATAAAATGCACATCATAAGGCATTACTGGATAGAAAATACAGTGTCTCGAGAAAGTGATGCATTCATTCTTGAATTTACGATCATACACATATTTGAATCATACAATCATTTGACTCTTTAAGCCCAATTTGTTTTCCCAATGCAATACTTCCGAAATATTCCCATTGAAAAAACCCTTTTTAAAAAAATTAACTTTACGCAAGGTCCCCAAGTAGCGCCCTAAAGGAACCCACTACACTCAATACGAAAAACATTCCAAAGGGCACTGAACCGCCATGGTAAAGTGCAGTTGTGGTATCTGCCCTTGGCATGGTCATTACCATCTATAACTTCTTTGTGTCAGCTCATGATCTTACGACACGCAGGGAAAACGTTAGGACACTTTTAAAGTCCAGACCCACTAGGTTCCATCAGTGGCTAATACTTGAAATTAGTTTTCGAATTCAAAATGCCGCATTATATCATGTTTTTTGTGCGACTGTCATATACTCGCCACATTTTAATTATGATTAATAAAAGGAGTTCTTTTTTCATTTTTGATCAAATTAAAAAATTCTAATTTGCATACTGCATTTATGAGATGAAAACATTTTAATCAGACCATTAGTAAGTAAACCTTATTTGTGTTACGGAAAACAAAGGTTCTATGAACGAAGTATGCTTACGGTAGTACGAATATAATTCATCTGTCGCGCAAGGACTCAAGAAACAATGAAATCTCAGAGGTGATTCATATATGGCCCAAACTGGGTGATGTTCTGTTCAGCCGTCTCCTCCAAGTTTTGATTGACTGGAATAAAGTAACAAATTCTGCGTTAGCCTTTTATCGTTTGCTGTCGTCACTCAAAATTTTCGATTTTTTTTTGTTCGTTCGGGGCAAAAACATGACAACGCCAACTAATGTCAATGTTTTTGATGTAAAACCACAATTTTTTGCACAATTGATACAATGCATATTTTGCCAAGCAGGGGCCGGTGATGGGTCGCGCCATGCTTGACTAACTTCGTCTTCATACATAAACTATTTCTGATTAGGATGTATTGTTTTGCTTTTAAGCGTTAGTAAATTCAATCTCAGTTTCATTCTGCATTCCCCACTTGGTTTCTCTACCATGTTCAAACTGGCCTACAAAATTGTTAGAATGAATGGTCATTTCTAATATTTCTATCTCAAAAATTATATTTCTTAATGCTTGACTTGGCTTAAAATAAAATTACTCCATTTGCTCTTGAAATTAAACAACATTTAGTATTTTTTGGTTGTCTTTTATCAATGATAAATTAGACAAAAGGAAAATTTCAAACAATAGCAGTTTCTACGCCAACGCTTTATTTTATCAAAATACTAATTTTTGTTCCTTCGAATCTTCTTTTATGATTTTCATTTTCAATTTCGTCTAACCGAAAACGGATAAACAAACAAATAAATATTTACATTGCTGACAAATTACAGTGATATGAACCTCACACGCTGACACCTTGGAATAATTATGTTATCGTGTCCTTACATGTTGTTGATATTGGTTTAGTATTGTTTACAAGTGAGCATAATTAAGTTTAAGCAATGCTGGGAGTATATAACATAATATTAAAACCGTGAATTTGAATTTCAAACCGTACCACACAAATAGGAGTATATGACATTTTTTCACGTAAGAGTCACAGACAAAAACTGCGCTTCTGCGGTGCGACCCATACTTTAAAAAGACACAGGTGGTCTAAATGACTAAAAGCCCATTTTCTCTTACACCAATATTGCCATAGTTTGCAATTAAATGTTGTACGATTATAATCAAATTTCAAATTTTATAATTCTGTTTTGATGAAGTTGAACAATCATTATGTGTATGTAGTGATTCTACAAATCATGATTCTGTTGCACGATTGTTCCACAAAACACAGAGCCGACGAACTTGATTATATGGTCTATATAGCATTTTGAAGCTTGTTTCCACAAATTTTTTGGCATCCATATTATTAAAATATGAAACTAATGCCCAGCAGAACAAGGCCAATTTTCCTAGACTCATTATTCTCCAAATGTTCTGGATATCTTGACGTCAAGCATAATTAGAGTTGTATTAACGTATTATCTTCTTTATAAATACTACCCAAAAGACGTAATTTTCAATATTTCGTGCCTTAGTACTACGAAGGTAAATAGCTGTTCTTTATGTCAAACTTGTTTTCCAGTCGGACGTTGTTTTTTTGTTGTTGTAAATTAAAACCGTTTCATCGAAATTTATTTCGATAATTCGGCATGAAAAATACGACGACAATCGAATCACCGACTGAGCGAAACACCAAATTGTTGGCTTGTCGAGTCTGAGCCGGTAATGGATCTATCAATAGCTCATACTCGACAAAAATACTAGAAAGAAAAATTGTATCTTAGTTGAAGCCAGCCAACTAACCAATTTGTGATTGGCTTGTCACCTATGGCTTGATATCTTATATCTCGTCTTGTGGTATATGCAAAATGATACTTTACTTCGGTGTCATATTGCGATCAAAAAGTTATATTTCGGGAGGAACTCGATATTTTACTGTAGCTGAAGGCTAAATGTTGCCAATCCTGGGGGTGAAAACCGGAATCGAGTTTAGAATGTAGACTAGGCGTGTTATGGGCGACATTGTGATTAAATATAATGTTAGCATTTTCGGTAGAGAGGTGAATAAAAGGTTAATTAACAATTAGTTATATGTAAAAATATAATATGGAACCCCGGGATTGTCAGCAACAATACGATACTTCGTTTTAACGTATAGAACCAATAAATGCTATGTATATTTGTTACTTTGAATATTCAAACGCCCTATTTCATCGGATCGTACTCGAATAACGTAAAATGAAAACAAAGCCAGAAAGTTTAACCACGAGACACGATCCATCTGCGCATGTATTTGAAAAATATATTCTGAACTTGGACTCTAAAGTGAATGAATTTATTGAATGTTCTATGTTTAATTCAGAAGAAACTATATGAACAATTTGGGTCTGATACATAAGTGGGATTTTTTGCAATTTAAACAAACTGTTACGAAATTTTGTAACAGTGGTAAGGTTCAATACATTGTATCATATACTTGAGTTTCACTTGTAGCAAAACAAACAATATATGAACGTTGCGTGTATTACAGACCCAAGTTCAAAATAAACATTCGGTCAGTAATTGCCTTGTTTTTCTTTTGTGTATATTGCAGCTCAAAGACACGTGAGGTGTACTAACAATAACAGACAACAACTATAACATAATTGTAGCCCACTGTGGGCGACTCAGCCTACGCGGATAAAGGACAAAAGCATTTAGCACGTTTCTCGTTCATCGTTTATTCAACGGTTTACAAATTTTTAAGCCAGCTGGGAAAAGTAAAGTACATTTTCTGCAAAAGGATTATATAAAAGGAAAAGCAACAAACCCGCAGTCAATAAGTAAAATTGTCTGTGTGTACGGTAGGGTAACGTAAAGCAAAGAGCAAAGCAAAGCAACATAAAGGTTGAAGATACTGTAAACAAAATACTACAATACACGAATGTGGACATAATTGAAGACGTTTGAAATTGAAGCCGAATTCTAATTAGAAATTGATAAAGCAGGAGATTGGGAACATTATGTTGTCATCCGGTTTCACTGTGTTATGCGTCTTTGGACTTTTGTTTATAGGTAAGCATTGTGTTGAAATTTCTTTTCATAGCTCTGTGAAATAGTTTTAACGAATTAGTTAGCGATTTGAAGATGAAGCTTTTCCTATGAATTCATAGACAAAGCAAGCAGTAAAGTTATGATGATTAAATCTTCACAATCCTAACTGAAGGACCGGCTGCCGTTTCGGGTTTTCAATTAACTGACATGCGATAATATATTCCATATTTTACATCAAAATAATTTGAAGATTGAAGTTTGCAATCTCATTCGTCCAAATACTATATTATTATTGTTTTATGTCCGTCCTTCATATAACGTAACATCCTGCATATAACAAAAAGGCTTTAATTTTCCTAATCATTGTCCATGATTAAATCAAGAGTAATTTCTTTATATATTCATGAGTTATACCTGGGCCTAACTGTTTTCCACGGTGTGGCGTTGGGCTATTTTAATGTACACACTTCGCAATTGACTGTTATCAAATGCTGTATTTTAAACTTATAAATAATGTATATGAACCTGAATTCCTCCTTTAAATTGCCGTAGCGTATCAAACAGAAGTGTAAGAATAAGCCGGAAAGTAACTTGTAATTAAAAATGCTATTTTGAAATTGCGGAAAACTGATCACAATTTCAATTCACAAAATATGGTGAAGATACGGAATGTGCGTATTATTTATCAGTCAGAAAATTAGTGTTAAACTCATGTTGTTGAGTATGGGTTACAGATGGAACGCGCCGACAAGGCGCGGTACTTTTTTGTCGCATGCTTGGCAAAATTGAATTTATGATTCCGAAGCTTTTTGTCTGTATCTCGTTCTTTTATCATCTGCAAAACGTTCACATGAATTATGCAGTGGCCACGTTTGAGGGCTTGTAGATTGTGACCTAAATAGTAGTGACAAAAGTGTTCACTCTTGTGAAGTCATTATTTTGTTTTGTAATACAAAACGGAATAAATTTCAGAAATGGAACACGTGTCCGTTGGTTCGACGTTTTATAGCCAAACAGAGTTGGCTTGAGTTCAGATTTTTGATATTTTATGATATTTTTGCGGTCAATAGTAATTCACATATATTTGTTTCTTATTTTAGGATTCGTCAGTGCCAATAATACACCAATCATCGTCGAGCATCCCAGTGACGTCACCACCATCATCGGTCGTGATGTCATCCTGAGATGCGTCGTCGAAAACTTGCCTATTGAAAATGATATTGTTCAATGGACGAAAGGAGGTTTTGCTCTTGGATATGATCCAGAAATCCCAGGTATATATATTTAGATTTTTAAAAGTAAATTTTGCATCAAGCCCTTGTGTAATATTAATCATACCATATTTGGCTTCAATTTTATCATTTACAGTGTTTAAATATATGAGCTATACAATGATGAGCTACAAAAGCGAAAAATATTACATACTGGACTGAACCACTAATTAGTAGAGTGCAGTTAGGGTGTCTGACCAAAGCGATGGCTGAGTTATCTGCAATAATCAAATTTTTGATTCATTTATAGCATTCAATCGTCTATCCATGATCGGGGATGTTTCAATAGGAGAATATAACCTACGGATACAAAATACAACTCTCAAATATGAAGGAGAATACGAATGTCAAGTCAGAGTTGACAGGTTGAGAACCAAAGCAAAAGTTACTGTTCTAGGTATGCTAGCACCATGTTGTTTTTATTAGGGCAATCCAGTGAATAAATGCGATTGTCAAGCATGAACCACTGATGGACCACGCTACTGGAACGCTGTCCATTTGTGGCTCCAGTTTGGCAAAATAATAAGTTTAGATTAGAAAACCATCTGTTTTTACATTTGTGAAAACAATGTATGTATATTTGATTCGATCATACAAAATTGTGCTTAATTTAAGAAATTTGAAATTATAACTGTCTATGTTATAGCATCAACTAATTTACAATATTTACTGTTAGTAGTTAGCTTAACATGGCATATGTATCTAGGAATTCAATATATTTCTGTGGTTTTCTGAAATTTGACAAATATTTTCAATGTGCCAAAACAATTTCTAATTACATTTAACGTTTTAGTTGAAAACAACTAATTCCACATGTTCGTCTTTCACCTTTGCTGATGTAACCGAGAATTATTTTGTGAATTTGATATTTTGCGATACTGAAATTTTTCATAATTACCGGGATTTCGATTCGTCATGTCGATTTACAAAGTATTTCGTCGTTTCTTTTCCTTTAAATGACGCATTGCAAACTCGCCTAGCTTCAAGCCATCAGTGACGCATGCTTGAGTTCAATTTATCGACACAATAATTATATAGAAAAGAAAATCCATCCGGTAAAATTGGCGCCTTCATCGTGGTTGATTGGTCTCCACTTCATAAAGTAGACCACGACTTGTGCTTAGCAATTTATCCTATAGTTTTAATATCTTGTACGTTCCTCTTAATAAAAAGATGGAATTTGCGACATTATATGACCTGTAATAGGTATGTACTTCGACATATTAAATTAAATTAAAATGAAGGATGCCTCTTATATATAGTGAAGACGGGTTCTATTTGTGCGACAAAAATATAGTGATTTTACCCATTTAGAAGTCAATCAGACGTGTTTTGTTAAGTACGAGGCGGAGTCGCGGTCCATCAGTGGCTCATGCTTGACAAAATAGAATTTCCTATTGGCAATACTCCATATTTTTGTCGAAAATAAAAAAAAATTAAAATGATGTCTTTTTATAATGTTATTACACATTCCACAAGGAATCACATATAACATAAACTGATCGAATTTACGAAAAAAAATGGTATCATGATTATTTTTATATGATTTTTACAAAACTATTCGTTCTTACTGCCAAAAGCCGATACGAATAATCGTATACGTGTTGGGCCTCAATTTATGAACAATTAAAATGGCCGAAAGTTGGCAGGCTTTTTAACAAAACGGATTTAAAGGAAGTTGTCTTTTTTAATCTTTAACAAAATCATTCTTTCTACCACATTGAATGAACAACATTTTCACATCAAAGAGAAAAGTTAACAATTTTCATGTTGTAAACTTCATTGTTCCCGTCTCACCGCACCGACGTAATTTAAAATTTATTATAGTTCCACCTTGTTATTAACTTCCGTAATTACAGTGAAATTGTAGTTGTAATACGGTACACGGCCACGGTCACACACACCGCAGAAGTAGAACTTGTCTTTCTTTTGTGGAACCAGTGCGATTGAAAAATAGAAGTGAATTTATTGTTGGTTTTCGACAAATTTTATCAAATTTCGTTTTTTTTTTGAAGCACAGGCCACGAATGGGCAGAATTTCTGAAGGGAAGGCATTGTGGAGCTGTTTTGAATTTTTATTTAAATCCACTTTTTTTCGAAAAAATGTGGCAGTTCATTAAAAGCCAAACAACTTTCAAAATTAGTTAAACCCGGAGCCATCGATTGATCGCATCAACGAGGGTCCAACCGTGGCTCACAAGTAACAACAGTATTGAAGTCACATTTAAAACGTTAAGAAGGGTTAGCTTTTGTGGAAACACACTTATGTTACATGTGCGGTTTTTGCCACTCACATTTAAAACTCAGCGAAGCAACCATTCATATTTTTAATTCGTTACCGGTACATAGGTCTTTTTATCTTGATTTGATTATTTTCAGTTTTGTTTAATTTTGATCATTACTCCCTGTTAATTCATTACATTACGAAGTTCAGGAATCAATAATTTGAAACACAGAAGACTTTTGAATGACCGACGTATCTGAATTTCCATTTGTTTATGAAATTGAAAACGGTTTTTAATTAATTAAAACAAATGAATCAATAATTAAAACCGTCTACGCGTTAGCCCTGATCACATTTCTTTTTATATCGAATGCAAGATGTCTGGAAACTGGGAAGTTATGGTATAGGCGCATTTCTAAATTGTGATATAAAGATTTCTTTTTTCTAATATTTCTGAATCCGAAATTTTATTAGTCAATATGAGTAGCGGTGGGATCTCAGCCTCCATCAGTAACTGAGACTTAACAAACATTTTTCGATTTTTTTTCTGTCCGGGAAAATGTAGCAAAAGCATCATTCAAAAACACATTGTAGTGAGCAAGAGATGCACAGGACCCTCCATCAAAAATTTCATTTCGTCAAACATGACCCATATATGGCCCTCGCCTCAACAGCGCGATGTTTCGATCAAAAATTTCTAATTGATGATAACGATAGCATAATTATACAAAGATGAAAGCGAAATGATACAAAATTCAGGTCGTCGTTCGGATGTCCGGTTTCAAAATTCCCATCGATCACTCCCTTTTTTTTCGAAATTATAATACCGCTTATAATTATGCGCTCTCATTTTCGATTAAAATAAATACAAAAAAAGATGACGTCATCAAATATTCAAATATGAATCCATAACTCTTGGCCCGGATTGTGACTTATACATTTCAGAAATAAAAATAAAATAAATAGGCCATCCAAAGGTTCAAAAATATATGACCTCCATGACTCTATTCATTTTTATTACTCAAATGCCCAAAAGGCCTGATCAGATTTTCATTTCGACACCCAATACGTGATAAATGAAAAATAATTTTGAAAAGGTGCTATTGGTCAATAGGGAAAGTCCCAAAGGGGAAGATAGTCCAGCGACCTAATTGACACTCAATTTACAAGACCCGTTGCGGACGGTCGGTGTCAATATAGGTTTTCGATAGTCGGCTTATATTACACGCCAGGTTAGAGTTACACCTTTGATTTGAAATTAAACTGACCGGACGGGACAATTTGTTCATATTTTTAATTCATAGTAATTTAACTCGCTTGACCACTCCAAATCCCACAGGTCATCAAAACTACGATTGTATTTTTATATTCCCGATCTTAGTGGTTTAAACAAGGCTTTCCATTTATAGTTGTGATATTTTGTGACATTACTGGAGTTATTTGAAATATAAATGTTGGTCATTGGTCAGCTTCCGGTAGACCACTGGACACAACTGTTTGGTTGCTTTTTTTAGACTAGTAAAAAAATTACTTGAAACTTCTCCACGCGCGATAAAATCAATAATAGTGCTTACATTTACTTAATTTACATGGTCAAATATGTGACTATCAGTTCCTAATACTAAAAATAGACTTTTATTTTACTTTTTCTTGTTACAGTTCCACCAAAAGGTCCAATGATAGAAGATGTCCAAAATGATGACGTCATTGATGTACTTGCTTATTCAGATAATTTGATCACGTGCCGATCCTGGGGCGGCAAACCGGCAGGAAAATTAGCCTGGTATAAAGGTAAGACCTCGTTTTAAAATATTGTAAGCCTATATTTATGAAAATTACAGTAACAAAATGTTATTTCAGTTTTACATTCAGAAATTTTACTTTGTCGAACATGAGCCATAGATGGACCGCGTCCTGCGTCCGCGATCCATCAATGGTTCATGCTAGTCAACGGCATGAACAATGATAAGTATAGTAACAAGCTTGGTATAAAAATGCGTCTTGGGGTATTTATCCTTTTTATGCATTTTACGTGATATTTTTCAAAAAAAAAATAATATATTTTATAAAACAAAGTCGCCCTTATTTTACACACACCACACAATTTTGGTCTCATTGTTTTGGGATAAACACATTACGCCCATCTTCTCCCGTCCCCGGAGTCTACAACACAACCCGGTCTGACACCGTCTATTGACACTTAGCGACAAGAAATTACTTAAAAATTGTGTCTGCATGCATGCATGACCAAGGTTACCTGCTGATCGGGGCGCAGCTGTCGTTACGATTCATGGTTCTCACCGCAATGCAATGACAATAGATCGCCGTCCCATGGCGAAAGGCATTGTTACCATTGTTACGCCAAATGCGTGTTTAAAACGGTGTCTTCATAAGATAGGCATTTGGCGGCATATCTGGCGCCTGTATGATGTAGGAATTTTCAGCTGGCAAGCAGGAAGTGTATACTGGAACATGACATAGCGACATTGAGGTTTATGTCCACACTTGTGTTGTTCTAATGAGATTATTATTTTAAAACAAATAATGGCGAAGCATAAATGTTACTTGGGCGTTAAATAAAGTGCTTTTTATATATGTCTGGTAAATATAATGTCATTCTGTACAAGCGACAATTTTATTTATGTGTTAAATTTTCATTTTAAATAATTGATCACAAACTACGCCAGGATTTTAACGTTTCTTTAATCTTTCAGACGGTGCCAAATTAGCGGCAAACGTCACTTACGCCGAAACCGAGGCCAAGGACAAATTGAGGAACAGTAGCGCCACCCTGCGTCTCTGGCCTACAGAACTGGAGGACGGACATCGCTACGAGTGTGTCATGACAGCCGATCCACGATTTGAAAATTTCGGTTTGAGCGGGGAAATTTCGTCCAAAACAATCAAAATAAACGTACAAAGTAAGTAAATATGTCTAATTAGTTTAAGCAATATCTTCACTTGAAATGAACGGGGCTAACTTGCATTTTGTCTTGACAGAACCTCCGGTAGCATCAATCACCCTGGCGTCAGAAACGGTCAAAGAAGGTGGAAATCTCTTCGCAAGATGTGAATCGTTCTCATCCAAGCCGCCTGCAAATTCATACATGTAGGATATCTTTTTTTTTTACAAATGTGTATATGTATGTCTTCATCGCATGGCTATAACGCATATAGCATTTCCAGTCTTGAAATTAGTATTTGAATCAATTCGGGTTCCTGTCGGATTCGAAAATAAATGTAACTAAAACTGCCATCTCTTGTTATAAACTTTCAATACAGATATTCCATGCAATCAGAGAAAAATGTGAAAATATATTTTGTTAAGCATGAGTCACTAATGGATCGTGCCGACGAGGCACGTTGAACTGGTATTTTTGATAGCCCAACAAGTAATAAACATTGTTTTTTTTTGTATCTAGCTGGTATTTGAATGGTCAAATATTAGAAGGACGAACTGGACAAAGCTTGGCCATTTATAACGTAAATCGAACATTGAATGAGGCCACTGTGGCATGCCGTGCTGTCAGCGACGTGGGGCAATCAGGAAAAAGCAGCCTTTCCCTGAATGTTTTATGTAAGTATACCTGGTAAAACTACGTCCTCTTGTCAGCATTGGTATTCTAGTGGTAGAAGTATTAAATGGTTTTAGCTTTGCTCATGGCAGAGACCACTCACTGCACTTTACAATAAAGCTTCAGACTGTTTGTTTTACTTGTTTGAGCTCGGTTGCCGATACTACTATTTAAAAGCATATCTGATAAATTCCTAGATTTATTCGTAAACATGTCTTAACTGTTAATGTTTTTAATAGACGCTCCAAGACTTGTCATTGCACCTGAAGACGTCGTCACAAATATAAGCACCACCGTTAACATGTCGTGCGCCTGGGACTCGAACCCATTCGCTCTTATAACTTGGTACAAAAGAGGAAACATGGATATACCAGTCGGCGAAGGCGAAGATTTAACTATTGACGTAATCGACCAATTGTCTGCGGGAGAGTACGTCTGCGTGGCTGACGCACAAGGGGTACGTAACACGTCTATTATTCTACGCTCTAAAAAAATTATGGCGAACTCGCTGGAATTAGACCCTATTTACCTTTTGTTAAATATAGTGGATAAAAGTGGTAAATGAACGAAATGGATAGTTAATTTGATAATGTGGAAAATTTCAAATCTTTTTCTTTTATATTCTTTTTCGTATTTAGTATGTTGCGACCAGATATTCCAGTTATTAAACTTTTCGCTAAAATTTTTTGGGTTCTTTGTTGTTTTCTAATGAAATATATAGAATATATAATAAATATAAAGAAATTAAACAATTATTTCTCTTATTTTATAGGTTGCAAGCAAAACTGCGTCTGCCCGTTTGGACGTTCTCGGACCACCCATTTTCATCAGTCCCACGACGCAAGAAGCCACAATCGGAGGACGCGCGGTTATTAACTGTACCTTAGGGAGTACGCCAGGCGTATCGCACGTGGTAAGTTTCTCGCGTTCTTCTGATGTTATATTCCAGGATATAAACTTTAACCTCAAACTTTTGCAGCCGTAAATTAGCGTTTGACCGTTTTTTTATTTTTTATTTTTGTAGACTTGGAGCTGGGAACGCGAGGGGAGTCGTTTGAGCCTCGAGAATAATGACACTGTTGCGTATAGGAATAAACCCAAATACGCTGGAAGTATGAGTTACGACCACGCAACTGCGTCCTTGATCATTTATGATGCAACAAAGGAAGATATGGCGCAATATAATTGCACCGTACATAACTCATACGGAACCAGATCGACAACTATCGCCGTTGAAGGTAAATTTTCAGGAAAATACCAAAGAAAAAGCGGAACATTTTTGCTATTCAGACTTCACGGGCTACCAATTTCACTGACTTGGGCTTGTATTGGTCCAGCATTTTTCTTTGTCTCTTTTCATGGGATTATGAGCATCATTGGGAGATTCTATAATTCCCAAACTTGATAAACAAAACATTGAATGACGTAGTACAGTTCTTCCAATTTGATGACGTAATGACACCTATGTATGTGTCGCCATCACTGCTATATCTTTCTGTTTTTAGAACGGGCAGTTGAGGGTATGCCAATACTTATACCAATCATTGGAGCAGTAGTGGGAGCTGTGTTATTGATCGTTATCATCGTAATTGTTGCAATCTGTTGTGTGCGAAGTCGAAGACAACGAAAATCTACAACTTTCCCTCCTGAGAAAGAATCTCTACATGTGGAACTGACAGACGGTCCCAAAGAGGTAATTTGTAAATTCAGATGTGATGTAATGTGTATGGCTGTCCAAAATATTCATATTCAAAATATTTGGTCTAATATATTCGTGATTCGCGAATTCATAGAGTAATCGATTCGATTTTTTCCAGCAATTCGAAATTATCAGAATCAAAATTATCTACTATTTACAATATAAAATTTGGTATATGTCATGATTTCAACAAAATGAATTAATTAAAAAATGATAAAAGATAAACGAAACGTTATTTTGGCGTTTAATGAGAATTTTAGAATACCTTTTTTATATTATAACTCGATCCCAGCAAGCAGTAGTCACTAGGAACTCAACAAATTGCAAAGAGTTTCTACAAACGACCCGCCACCATTATTTTGGCTTAACCCTCTTTGCTTTCACTGCTCGACCAAGGAAGATTAATAATAATCCACAAAAATCCATTTATCGCCATACTTATTTCCTCATCTCAGGATAACAGATTGGATGTACTCGGACCAGCAAGTGTGAAATTGATCAGTCCTGACGCAGATAGCGACAATCCTTCCACTTCTGCCTCTCTTTCATCACGTGACGTCGTGAGGCCGTCACTAGCGTTAGATGAATATCGAAGCGCAGCTCACAATGATGATGGCTACCATACTGAGGGTGGGTTGAAATGTGAAATTAAGTTATGTGAGGGGTCACGATGAGGGCAATCGTTTTTTTTCTACATTTAATTTGCGCTGTAAATATTATTCTTGTTTTGTTTAGTATCGGCCACTGATGGATCCATCGGTGACTCATACTTCAATAAGATAAAATTAAGGCACGGCTTACTGTGCACGGCTTACTGGACATCATGTTGGCATCGCAGGTTGAAGGTTGATTCCACTCGGGTCGTAATAATTTGGGTATTCTCAATCGAACCAGAAAGATGATATTATTTCTACAACAATAACAACTCTGTTCGTCTATAAGTGACCGCCGGTGCAGGTTCTTGCCCAGAGGGATACACCCAAATCAGTGGTTTTATAGATTGCCTAGAAGTAGAACGTAATTTATGCTTATCTGGTCTAATACCAATGTTCCTAATTGAACATTCAAAATGTTTACATAATTTCTTTATTTCTTTCAGAAGCAAACTCATGGAACAGGCATGAAAAGCAGTCTCCGGAATCATCTCCTGCCCGCAGTGCACGTGACGACTATCAACGGAGCGGACTCGTGACGTCACTACCAGTGACATCATCACCAATGGGAGCGTTCGAACGTGCAGCCTCGCCTTACGGAAGCAGTGACGTGGCCGCTGATGGGGGTTACTTGAAGTATAATTTACAACCGATGCCATCATATAACCAATACCCCATGCACCAATTCGGACCCAATGGTATTGTTGAATTACCCCCAACGGGGTCAAGGGCGATGTCACCTGTCAATATGTACGGTATGCAACCCCAGTATCCATCAGCCTATTATCAGCATGGACCCCCATCTTCGTCTTCCGGATATAGGAGCAACGCTCCCTACAGTGTCCAACACCACAGAGCTGGCTCAAATGCACCCTCTGTGGTTAGCTCACATCGTAGTGTTACCCCTTCACCCGCCTATGCACAACTTTTAGGACGCAGTACCCCCGTTTCGGTCCTTGGGGACAGGGCGATGTACCCGGTTCCCATAACCTCACAAGGAAATGCTGCAATCCGCCGCACGTCTTCCCAATCATCACTGGATCAGGCTCCATCCTCAGTCGCCACCCAGGACCCATACGACAACCCCTCGAAAATGAGTCAACTATCGTCCAGAATGAGCCAAGCCTCAAGGTCATCGGAGCTTTTGAACAAGCCAATGACCGCAAGAATGGCCACACACGTGTGACCTTAAGCTCTAAACTATAATCACGAAGGCATGGATATGCCGCCTTTCGTTAGATAAGATGATTATATCTGTGAGATTGCCAAAACGGGCGGATGGATGGTGACGTCATAAAATATATGACATTACAAGAAGAGAAAATGTCGAAAAAATGGAAAGGGTATTTAAAACATATCGATTGCCTCATGTTCTCATAGTATCATGTTTGATCAAATGTTGCTATCATAATGACCATGTATGGTCTATCCTCAGATGAATATTTTTGCTTGATAACCTTATTTAGCATGGGACGTTGGCGGAACGCGCCGCCGAGGTCATACAAAACGTTTTGACTTTTCTGCATAAAATTATTGTTCCGAAATTTTTTATTGATTTTTGTCGCCTTTTATGCTTTTCTATATCGTTCTTTTTGCACTGTTCGAATGTCGTTTTTTTAACTGTACTTTTTAATCAATATAATTTTTGCTGCTCATATTATATTTGACATTAATTTCAATCACGATTTAAAAAGTCTCTAAAATGTTTTGTCAGGCATGGGGCACTGATGGAACGCGCCGAATAGGCGCGGTCCATCTGTGACTCATGCTTGGAAAAATAAAATTGCGGATTTGGGTCTTAGCGAGGTCTGACTATGAAATGCCGGTTGAGCGAATTTTAATAAAAATAGTAAATCTAAATTGGGATGAAATAATAAATATAGATTATCATATGTATCAACCACTGCTTAATTTTTACCTCGAATTCAAGAATCGATACAATTTATTGGAATTTTTTTATGTATTTTTGTCTTCTCTGTTTGCAAATATTTTTTTTTATTGATTATGTTAATTTTTTTTTTGTTTTTCGAAAAATATAAATATAAATAGGAAATCCTGTTTCAGTTGTTGTTTTAGACTCACTGCACTGTCTCATTGTTTTGCTTTTGATTTTGCCATCACGACGATATTTTATACTATTTATTACCATTGCTTGTGGTTCGAGAATTATATTATCTTGGTAGTATATGATCTTGCATACGAGGCAAATAGTTAGCAATTAAGGAGTTTAGAGACATTTTTAGTAGATTTTATGACTACCAAAAACTCATTGTTCATGCACTTTTTAGTAAGTATGGGCCTCTGATATATTGCGTCACTGAAAAAGGTTCCTTTCTGGACCATGTTTGTCAAAACGTGATTTTAAATTTGAATGACATACATTACATTAAGTACAAATGTTGCGAGATCACCGGCGGTCCGAATAATCGCCCACGATCCCTTGAACCTAGTAGGTACGGTCCCTCAACTGCTCATACTAAACAAAACTACTGAAAAAAAGCAAAAAAAATCCCTTCACTAAAATTCCCTGAACAGGAACCACCTGTTTACTTCCCCTCCATTATCATCATGCATTTGTCATTGTTAGTAATTTAAAAACGGATAAAAATCATGTTTTCACCCCAAAATTACAAGAAATAGCATATTATTTACTTCATATACTATTTTCACGCCGTATAAGTATCCACATTTCATTGTGAGAACAAAAACAAGAGTGGCAATTTAATACGCCCATAAAAAGTTATTTTTCGTGCCGTGGCGTGGCACCCATACCATCCCTCAGTTTTGTATCACCATGCCACGCCATAGATTTTCAGCAACATGTCACCTTGTATATTACGTTAAGTTATTTATTACAACTTTTACCTTGAAAGTCTCTTTATAATAGTGGAGAAGGGTAATAACTGGACGGAATACGTTGTTATTAGGAATTGTATTTCTAGTGATACTTGATATACTAGTGCTTCCATGCCGTACGTTTTTGTTTACGAAGAAACCTATCTCGATCGAAAATTAAATTTCGCCAAGCATGGGTCACAGATGGGCCGTGCCTTGGCGGCGCGATCCATCAGTGACTAATACTAGACAAAATATGTCGAGAGAATTAGAATTAGAGGACTTTTTTGAATTTATTTCTTCAAACTATTATTATTAAAAAAATGCTATTGCTATAATTATTCTTTCAAAAAAAATTTCTTTGAATTAATATTGTTTCTTGTTGATTTTTGTTGAAGTGCGAAGGTCGACGGTAAGAAAAAAGAAGCATAGGCAGGAAAGTGTAGTTATGATTACCTGTACATTTCTGACTTTCCATCTTGGCGTTCGCAGTCCCAAAAACGAAACTATACTGTTATACTATATACTGATATATAATATGGGGTAATGGACCATACCAAAGGCTGAGGTGCGCACATATTAACATCGTTTACATTTGTCGACGCTGCCGTCCCTAACGTAGAAATTAACATGTTTCTACGTCACTATCTACATCAGAGGATGATTTAATTCAAGCCTAAACATTAATATTAATTCACTAAAGCATGTTAGTAAACAGGGATAGCATGTTTTCGTAGTCTTGGAGCGCATATCATTGTGGGATTACATGGAACATAGATGTTACTATGTACTTACGGACATAAAAATCCCAATCAGAAAAAATACCGACCATTCACATTTTGTTAAGCATGGGTTACTGATGGATCGCGCCGCCGAGACACGGTATATCCGTGACTCATGATTGACAAAATAAAATTTCTGATTAGGTATTTCAAATGTTGGATCACTTAGACATTACGATCGCAGGAACATTCACTGTCTAAACATCGGGTGTTTTTTATAAAGACGAAGACGCTATGTTGCTAGATTGAAATGAAGATTTTAACGAATTTCGAATTTACAGGACTTCTCATATTATGCACCAATATGATTTTAAAAGCAGGTAAAAAGTATAAATGCTATATTTATATGTGATACAAGTAGGGAGATTGTGATTGTAAGCATGAATAGGCTTTCATCGACTGCTCCGACAGTTGCAGTATCTGTGTATTATCTTATGATCCGGTTACCAACTGAGTATCGGACTGAAGCGCATTTCCGATTGTGATTAGGTCAATCATATGATGCTTGTAGGTATGAGAAGGTCGCGATCACAGTTTTGCATTATTAGTAATTTTATATTTATGTTTAAACTATTTATTTGAGTGGAAGTTGATGTATGACACATATAGCGCAGTGCCTACTCTACTCCCGAGGGAAGGTTCCAAAATAAGAAATATGAGTGGAAACTTTGGGTGTAAAAACACGACGCTTGAAATATTATGTGTAAGGCTAATCACAGACCACAAAAATGCTGTGTCAAGTATGGGTCGGTCACTGATGGATTGCGCAGGCAAGGCGCGATCAATTTTTGGGCTCATGCTTAACAAACTTATTTCGATGTAGCGCATCAGATAATTATACCGGCATAATTTCGCTTCAATAAATTTATATAAAATATATATTCTTTGATATACTTTTTTGTAAACGACGAGCAATAATACAATTTTAGGATCAGAGATTTGGTGCAGCCTTAGCGATCCTTCGAACTGTGATTGCGTGGCAATTTCTTCTGGTCCAATAGATACTAGTGCGGTTTATGAAAATTCAGTAACACTGGTATGCAGAGTGGATGGTGTGATTGGAGAAGAAGTTCAATGGACAAAAGGAGGGTTTGCGCTCGGTACAGATCCAACAGTTCCAGGTATTTCCTATACATTTCGATATTTGTATTATTTACTCTGAGCCGGAAGCAGTACCGACTTTCTTAACCTAATCTGTCCTACCACTCCAACTCCCCTGCTTAATAATCTGACTTACCCTGCCCACCTTACCTTACACCTGTTCTGTCCAACCTAATCCAACTCCGAACACACGAGCTGTTCTAAATAGTCCATCTTTCTATATAATATACCTTACCTGGCGCGCCAAAGAAGTGTTAGGTAGTTTTACCATCGCCCAAGGCAGATACCACTCACTGCAGATTTTACCATGGCGGTTTGTCTCCGTTTGGGATATTTTACATGTAGAGTGCAGTCGCTGGTTCTACGTCTTTTAGTAGCTCTTTGCTATTGAGTGGTCAATAAATCGTCTCTTTTAGTCTCTGCTTTCGCCCTTACTCAGAGTTTTAATACATAAAAGTCTATATAGTGTTAAACCGTCTAGTCCTACCCAAAAATCCCTTAACCCGTACGAACCATACAGCTCCAACCTCTAAGCTATCGCCAAACCATACCCGACAGCGCCGGGCTATATTGTTTCGTAAAAATGAATGAAGAATCAATGTTCCGACAGGATCGGAGGTTTTTATACGACACGTTTATGCTAAGATAGTGCTAAGACTTTTAGGAGGTTAGCAAGGCGAGTAAGCAGCAAGGAGTTGGAGGATAGCGATGACAGTTAGCGTAGAGGAAAGTGAGTTGTGATAAAGAAAGGGGAAAGTGGACTGTGGGTTGGTAGGCCAGGTAGAGAAAGCAAGACTGAGGAAGGCGAGATAGATGTAGGTGGGCGAGGGAACTGGGTTGAAGGAAATTTGAGGATATTAAGTTGATGCAGGTGTGTGGGAAGTATTGAAGCGAGAGAGAGGAATGGATTTGAAGCATGCTGGAAAGTGACCTGAAGGAAAAAATCGTCATTTTGCTTTGAATTATAGTTTATTGGCCACTCTATCTTACATTAAAAAATATTAGCTTTTATAATGTTGAAGACGTGAAAATAACATCTAAATATTCAGTGACAATCAATGGCAATTATGGCGAGGAAAACCCGAATCATTCAGAAGTCAAGTCTGATACGATTAATTTTTTAATTCTATCATCAACTATTATCTATTCAATCATTCACATATGAAAATCTGTAAATTATTATTGATATAAGCAAACTGGAGGAGTACTTTCAGTTCCTATCTCATCTTTTAGGGTCCAAAAAATATGTTTGGCCAAAATCGAAATATTTTTGTTGTATTTTTCGTTAAAATTTGAAAATTCCTCTTCGTTCCGCAAGTTCTTGTTCCTATTAACGATCCATGAATGATTCGAATCAATTATGCTTCGATACGATCTGTGACGACGCGTAAAAGTTAAACAGCGATAAGGGCACTACGCCATTCATTGCAAAGAAATGCGCCTTTGAAGCGAATTTCATTAGCAACCTTACAGAATTGAGACGCACGAGTGAGTGACTCGAGGCCGAATCTAACGAGCAAAAATTATTCGACTAGAACTCAGACTTGATAAAATACACATACTAATGACTCGGAACTTGAGGGTTTTAACCGAATTCTCAAATTATATTATGAATGCTGCGACGTTTCTTTTTCCAAAGAAAATTTCATAATAAGCGTAGACTCTATGTTCATCATTCAAGAGGCATATTAGCAATCACTCTTAGCCTGGTCAAAAATTCATTGTATACGGGCATGATTAACTACTATTAATATTAATAATAAAACACTATATCCCCTGAATCTATAGATTCTTTCGCTTTCTATAATAATCTTCCTGATCCTGATTAAGCTTGTGCTGTTCATTGGAATCGCCCACTTTAAATTAGAGATGGGCAGATGTATCGGTATCAGAATAAGTATCGGCAAGTATCGGGAATTTTCGAAGTATCGGTATCGGTCATGGTATCGGAAAATTTTCATCACCGATACCGCCGATACCAAAATCGATACTTCACTTCGCCGATACTACGCTTTATTTACTGATAAATAAATGGAAAGACCTCGCATTCCACTGCTCTGAAAAATAATTAAAACGGAGCATGCCTCGCGTGAACCATTTCATTTACCATCTGGGTTTCATTAAATAAAACCCGTCAATCCACTGACTATATGCTCTTTTTGATGCAAAAAAGGTTTTAGACGTCACGTTAGTTGTGTAGCGACGAACATTTGCACGCAATCTTTAGACACATGTATGGACGCAGCATCAATTCAGTATATTTTCATCCATAAAAGTTTGCACTCAAATGGATGCAAAGGGTTCAAGGGTGCAAACGTAAGTAGGCAAACACATACGTGAGCGCAACTATACCAAGGGCATAAGCTTGTGAATACAAAAAGGCCTTAAATATATTTAATAAAGTACTCGGTATCGGCGGTATCGGAATATGAATTACAAAGGTGGTATCGGTATCGGCGAAAATTTGGGGTTCGGCCCATCTCTACTTCAAATTCTGATGGCGAGCAAAAATAATAATTTAGATACAAGTTTTTGTTTTTTCCTCCGACTGCAAAATAAAATTTCATTTTTAAAAACTCATATATACCAAAATGGGGCGAACTAAACTATCTTTTCTTTTTTAAGTTTTTCCAAGATATACAATGAACGATAACGCTGCCAACACCTTGTCAGGAAATTATGATCTGACTATTACTAATGTACAACTGGAAGATGAGGATGTTTATCAATGTCAAGTAACAAATTGCGAGGTCCAATCCGCATCTGCAATATTGTTAGTATTAGGTAAGTAGGAGGACTATTTCTCCACCGATAACGATATCAGTGTTTTTGTGTGTCGACAACCCAGGAGAGTTTCTGCTTAACACCAAAACTAATTTTTGGTAGAAAGTAGAAAAGCGGAATTGCTGAAGCAGCAAACATGAAAAAGTGAAAAAAACACAATTGACAGATTTGATGAAAATAAAAAAGAAACTTTTGGACTGTCAACCACGCGGATGTTAAAAAATCGTTTCGCATTAAAAACCAGTACTTTTTTTTACAAATCTACTGGTTGTTATTTGTCGTTTCAAACCGCTATTAGGTGCATAGATCAGTCGAAAACGACGAGCGATAATATCGCCTAGTTTTTGACCGATACAGAGATCTAAATAAGGTAAAAAAATCTGCTGATATTTCAGTGGAGCAATATAACGATTGACGACGAGTTAGTAGTGTCATAAACAAGGATATAATCTTAATTGGAAAAGTTTTGTCAAAACATCGTTTGGTAAGTGTGGGTCACTGGTGGATCGCGTGGACGAGACGCGGTCCATCTGTAGTCCATGCTTGACAAAATAAAATATTCGACTGGGATTGCGTTATTGATGTGTGGCCAAAATACTAATAAAAAAATATCATTTCACTTAGTTCCACCGTACGGACCTGTTATAATCGACGAAGCACCTGGGGGAGAATACAGAGTAGTTGTAGAGGAAACAATATTAATAAGATGTGAAGCTTGGAATGCAAAGCCAGCTGCAGACGTATACTGGTACAAAGGTATGGGACTCTTCATATCTTGTCTTGCAAGGTTCATCATGACGGCGTGGCAGGGATGGGTACCAATCCTTCCACCTTATTAGAAGAGGGGGTATTCACCGAACTTCCTGGATATTGTTTAAATTCCACTATATTATGCAACAACACCTTGTATTTCATATTTCATTGTATTTGCTTGAACAGGAAAAGGCAAACTGAGCAAATTTCTCCGAATAAAAACATTAAAATTTCAAAATCAATTTTTGTGTACCTACGGAACCCGAGATTTTAAATCTTCCATCGGCACTAAAGTTCAACAGTTTAGTTTGACTGTTTGGCTTTGATTAGCTACAATATTCCATTATAAGTTTGAACACAGAATGATTCGATATTCGCAATGCTAGCCTCCTTTTACTTACTATATTTTTGGCGTATCAGGACTACCCCTTCCCTATTCTCTGGACGATTTTGGTGTAAAGTATATTTAAACTTGATTGATGATCAATATATACGCTGTCTGACCATTTCATCTTATATTGTTATTGTCTGACTCTCAAATAAATCAACCATCGGTCACTCATCAGTAAGCAAGTGTTAAACATTGCTTAAATACCTCATATTATACATGGTGGAATTTTATCACGTTAGCCCAATTATTGTTAGGTCAGATTATACGTCCATATTTCCGTGTTACTAATGACGTCATGGCAACAATGTAAGGATACCCTATGGAGGATTGTTATTCCAATATGAGCTTTCGGCAAAATATAATTATAATATCAACACAATGCACCCTATTTTCATTCAATATTTCCTCTTCTGCTGATCCTTATTTCCTAAAAACTGCTTTTCAGGCTTAGTCTAACCTACTGCGGGTCGTTATAGATTACCTTCTCACTTTATTTTATTGGAAGGTAATCAGCAGATCACGCTCGATGTCTACAAGCAGACATATCCATCAGAATCTGCTCTTTATAACAGTAGTGCAACATTATCATTGACACCTAATCTCACTGATGATGGTGAAATTTATACTTGTGTTATGAATAATGATGCGTTAATAGCAGAAGATCCTGCTGTTATACCAGCTCAAAAGAAAGATATCACGCTGGTTGTTCTTGGTAAGTAGGTGATTAGGGCTGAGCAATTGAAATCGGTGAATCGAATCGATTCGAAACACAAATTATTCGAATCAATTCCTTTCGTCAAAGAATAAATCTATTATTTATTTGGGTTTGTTGAGCAAGGTCCAAATGTAGAAGCTCGGAATATGCAAACAGCGGTTTGCTGGATTTTCCCAGGGAATTGTATGGCTTTTCGAATCAAACCCATTCATTGTATCATAATTTTTATTTTGTACCTCAAATTCCTGAAAACATTTTTGGATTTTTTTTCTATTTAACGAGAGCGTCTTGGCCTAGTCCTTCTACCTAAAGTTTAACACAGAGATTTTCAAACTGAGGACTGTTTAGCCGATGATTTACGTTTTCACTTATTCAGTTTAACTTCTGTATTTTTCATATTAACCATTTCTTTCATTTCAGTGCCGCCGATAGGTCCCACAATAGATGATTATATTCCTTCAGAAGGCGTGATAACAGTAACAGAAGGAGAACCAATCACAATAATCTGCAGAGCAGAAAATGGAAAACCATCCCCCGTAGTTAGTTGGTATCGAGGTACCCGTGCTATATCTTTTCTTGCAATCCAAGGAACATACCACTCACTGCACTTTATCATGGCGGTTCAGTTCCGTTTGGGATGTTTCCGTTTCGAGTGTACTTGCTGGTACTACGTCTTTTAGTAGCTCTGTGCTAGTAAGTGACTGTTAGTTGGTTCACCTTTAGGCACTGCTTCCGGCCTTGCCCAGAGTGAATTTCAATAAAAAAAAATTTTACTTTGTCCTGGTCAAATATATATTATCAAGTATGAGACAATGTTCTTTCCAGTAAGCTATTTTTGCAAATCTTGGCAAAATCGTTCTTATTTGATTTCGTTCATACGATTTTCAAGTTTGGCATTTTTTGTGCAGTTGCTGGTGCTAAATTTTTTAGTATAGCTCTTTGCTATCAAGTGGTCGGTGGTTGGTTTCCTCTGGTCGCTACTTCTGTCTTTCCTCACTGGGAATTTCAATAAAAAAATAAAGTTCTGTATTGTCACAAGAATTTGTAAATAAATCGGCGGAATGTTTTGCTACAGAATGAGGTATTCGTAGTTCGTACTCAAATCGTTATTGGAAACGCTTTTGGAACGATTCGCATTCTCTAGTCCGCACTTGGCCGGTCCCAAGGAGAGGTATAAACTCAGCTAATTTCGATAATTTATGTCTAAAATAACATTCTTTGAATGATTTTTCTTTTGCTGTTGTTTAGAATATTCAACCTTTGCAAATTACCTTGTTTTCAATGAAAAATTATTATAAACAAAAAGGAATGAGTAATATTTTGCAGGCAGCTCAGAATTGACAAATAACGTAGATATTCAAACAAGTTATCCCGATGTATACGGACGGCAGAATGTCACAGCCTACTTGCAAATGATCGGGAACGTCACTGACGATAACGTAAGATTTACGTGTGGCGTATGGAATGAAGCATTGCCGTCATCACAAACATCATCATTCATATTGGAAGTTTCAAGTACGATAAAAAAACATTTTCTGATTTTAAAATAGTATGACCGATTCACCCGGAAAGCATGACTCGCAGACTATCTTGATAATATTTTTTGTTGTAGAAATTTTAATTCAACGATGAGTCCAAAATGTGAACTGATTAAAAGCCCAAGCGCTATAATCAGGTGCAGTCAGTTGACATGTCAAAAGTTTACCTTATCAAGTATGACCCAGAAATGGACAAGGTTTTGTCGGCTCATGATTGAAATTTTTGAAATTTCTGATTCAAAATCTATATTAGTATAGATAGCATATTATGTCCACAGTGATCAATGGTGGTCAAAAACTCAACAATATCTGGTAATAGAGCTTTGAACTGTTGTTGAAATGCACATTTAAAGTATAAATATTTATTTTGTTTAGCTCCCCTTGGTACAGGCGCAATAATCGGCATCATCCTAGGAATTGTTCTTGTGATACTGCTTTTGTTACTTCTTGTTATCTTAATTTGGAAGAAAAGAAAATCGAAGAAGGATCTTGTTATTGATAATGCAGCTATTGTGAGAAAAATATTCATTTTCTTAAATTAGTTAGCATGATACTAAGCAATGAGGTTTAAAACTACAATAAATAACAGAGGATTTGGTTCTATAAAACGATTTATATATGTTATGTTTATGACGTCACATACAAGGTGCTGAACAATTTTATTCGGTGATTCGAATCGATCCTAAGCACAAATTATTCGAATCAATCTCGAATCGTTCACAGGAACAAAAACTTACTCAATGAAGCAGAATTTTCATTTTTATCGATAAAATATAATCGATGTTGGTCAAATTTGATCAAAATCGATTGTATTATGTCGTTTATCCGTACGAAAAATTATCCGCATCAAAATTTGATTTTTAAATGTTTCGGCTCTGCCCATCCCTAATTATGACCAAACAAACTAATCTACCTTTACAGACGTTGTTTTGCTTTTACTTGAACCAATTTTCGTTGATATACTACCGGATTCAAAAAAGACTTTAATAATGTGATCGATCGCAAGACATGACTAGGGTATATGGGGGTGACTAAATTATGACTAATGATGACGAAATTATAAATTAGAAATAAATAAAATTTGTGTAAGTGTGAAGCAAGACCTTGAACCTTTCTATAGTTAATCATAGTTACTCTTTCTACTGCATCCTTGCATTTACTGCCCAGGGATCCTACGCGTACCTAAACGCATACAAGAAGAATAAGTAGTTAGTCCACGTACCCAAGACCGAATATCTGAAATTGCAACAAATTAAATGGAATTTTGCCTAAGCAAATCAGTCAGAAATGTTTTGCGCACACATGTTATTGTTAATCTTGAGTCACAGATGAATGTATTGATATTTATTTTACCGATACGTATGTAGGAGTATATTCCTAAATAACAGAGTAAAAACTATTCAAAATGAAATACAGGTCGCACCACAACTGCAAACGACGCCGGAAACCCGAGAATCTTGTGCTACGTCATCATCAAGTTCTTCTAGTGAGGATTCCGATCTTGAAATGAAAAAAGATATTCAGTTTGATATCGTCGAGCCCGTTTCGATAGAATCTTTTCAAGGTTCTTTTGGTATTAGATAGAATTAATTAATGCTCATGAAAAGAGAATTTTAGTTTTATCCAGTGTATACAGTAGATGGAACGCGTATTTGCAAATGCAGAATCATTGGTACGTATATGACCAAGCTCATTTAGCAAAATTCTTTTGCCCGATAAGAACCCTTACTTTGTCAAGCATGAACCACAGATGGTTCGCGCCTAGGCGGTGCGATCCATCAATGACTCATACTTTAAAAATATGTTATGACTAAATGTTTTTGACAGGTTGTGATATTCAACAGAATACCTCTTACTCGATGCTTTTTTGTGAAATAGCTACAAATTCCACAGTCATCTACAAAAAATTGTGAAAGTTTTTTGCTGGATTACCACACAATATCAACTACAGTCGGGAAGTTTGTCTCAAATTTAGAATCAACCTGATTGAACATTCAACCATAAGACAATAAATTTTAGAGAGAAAATGTGAACTCGAAAAAGAAAACGGCAAAAACACTTTCAAAATTATTGGGAAAATATTTTGGTACGACATAGTACATTTTGACGTCATAATTAATTAGTTAATTATACTTCAATAGGTGCTATCAACGATGCATATGAAGAAATTGAAACAATCGACTCGGCAGACACGAGTCTACCTCCCTTTTCATCCGAATCTTCGGAATCTTCTTCTGACTCATCTTCTACAGATGAAGAGGCTCAAGAAGAAGTTGTACCACCAGGAGGAGATGTATTTTCCTTATCGTCATCTCTAGTAAGATCAGAACGTGGATCTCCAGTAGAGTTTTTGCCAGATGACTTAGAGATTCTCAGTATATCAACACCACAAGGAGACAATTGGGCCAAATCACCACCAATTAGTCCGTTCGAACAATACGTAATACGGAGTCCATCTGAGGGAATGATAACAACTGTATAAAATATTGTGCTCCGAGGCGATTGAAATTCTAGAAGGAAAATATAAAATCTTCGATGTGGAAATTAAAATTTTTATATCCGCTTTGATACTCTTCAAACATAGTTTTCTAAATATTGCTCTGAACGTCCTCAGAGATTTCATTTTCTCAAGCATGTGGCAAAGATGGGCCGTGTCTTATTATCGTGATCCGTCGGTGGCACTAATTAACATTTTGCATAAAAAATTCTCTTATTGTAATAATCCAGGATGGACCTCCTCCTAGGCGCTAGACACATTGACTCATCCAAGTCAGAAAAAATCTATCCAAAAAAGATGTTTTGTTAAGTATGAGTCACTGATGAATCGCGCCGCCGAAACACGGTCCATCTGTGGCATATACTGAGCAAAATAAATTTCTGATTTAGATATGTTCAAGCAAAAAACTATTTTGGCATAATAATGTTTGTAAAGAAATTTCCAAGTTTGAATGGAATGTATTGATGCGTTGTTAAAATACATTGGTGTGTTTGCACAAGACAGGATACGAGGGGAGTAGTAGAGTCCCCCACCGAATAACGCTAATTTTTTTTCAAAATCATTAATGCTGGCAACTTTTTGATGATTCACAATCAAATAACTTTTTACATCTATTTAAATAGTAAAATATTGTTGCACAGAAAAATTTAACGCTTTAGGCGCGATTTTCACACGATTCCTTTTATTCGGCAGCAAAAATTATATGTTCTATTCAGAAACCTAACATGACTTAAATCACTTCTCCCCAGACCCCTACTAAAATTTCCTGAAACTGCATGCTACTATCCATCAGTGACCTAAACTGGGTAAAATAATTGATTAACAATAAAAATGCACTATAATTTAGTTGCTTTAACGCATGGATGTTAAAATAAAAGTTCATCCAATCAAAAAATTCTCCCAAATCCCAAATATAGTGACGTCACTTTATATCATCACGAACGAAAAGGAGTGTCGAGTTAATTATTGACATAAAATGTTGAATCGTCGTTCTTTGACAAATATTATGGACGTTATGGGATTGTACATTGTTACATGTTATAATAGCTCGATTTGATAGATCTCAATGGAGGACAGGATCGTTGCCTATCTAAGAAAAGGACAGCTTTATACATAATAATTAATGGCATCGTTGTGACAATATTTTCAAAAAAGCGAGATTCTTTACGTATTGATATTTGAGGGATATGTTATTTTAGTCGAAAGTTAAATACGAAATATACAAAAAGCAGTTTCTATCATAAGAAAGGCAAAATAAAATTTATAAAAAATTACTCAAAGTAAGGATAATTGGAATCATATGAATTTCTATGAACAACATTGAACAACCATATTAAATCTCGCGTGTTTTAAATTACTAAAAGAAACTCACTTACTCGGAACTTGAGAAAACAATTTCACTAAATACAATCCGGAAAACTGTTCAACGATAGGGAGTTTCATAATCTGGCTGTTCCTGAATAAAATTGCGTAAATTTTATCAAATTGTGGATTATGACTTCATCAAAGTTAGGCGCTTCGTTTTCGAGTTATCTTTTTAAATTCTTTTATGCTCTGTACTTTTATAAAACCCTGGTGTGCTGGTACGAAATGCAACATTTGACAATTCGTCAACCACCGAACTTTAGTGACTTATTCATTACTATATTTACAACAACGTTTTTTTTATGTGACGAAAGTCTTCCATATTTATTATATAATCATCTTGTTAAACTTGGTATCCTTAACATAGACCAGAACAAAAAAATATATACCTATAGTTAAGACTTAGTTAGTTACTATTTAGTAACACATATTCGAGAAAATCCTAATTTGATGTGGTCGAAATTTTGATTAAAGCTTATTCACATGGGTTTAATATTGGAAGGACATCGAACCTTACTGCTGCTACTGCTCGCGTGCAGTTCGTCGTTGACGATAACAGGTGGTGTATTTTCTCTTTATTATTACTATAGATATATTTTCGAAGTAAAGCTTATGTGTCTCATGATCAACAAAAAAAAATGATTGGGAAAAAATCTGCTTTGAATCACAGAACTTAGTATTCGAATAACCCGAATCGAACATACATCCGAATCGATTCGGAACCTAAATTCCAAAGTAGTAACTCTAATGTCTCAAATAAGTAATAATGCACTGTTAAATGCACGAAGTCGTTCTAATACGTTCATTCAAGTCGAAGTTAAATAATTCAGAGAGATGTCAAATTTTAATCCTCGAATGTGGGAAATTTTAGTCTGGTAGCATTTCGTAATTTTTATGTCGTTGGCATGCGCCAATTATGGACTACGAAGCCGAGGTTATAACACAATAATTATTCCATTGGCAGACGCAAGTTGTTCAGGTAATGCAGTAGACTGTACAAATGTAATTATAAAGGGTCCAGTCAGCAAGGAAAGTCTTATCAAGCACTGACATAAATCTACAATGCTTGGTACAACCAGAGGGTCATCAGGTACAATGGATAAAAGGGAACTTTGCTCTTGGTGAACCAACGATTGAATGTGAGCTTATTTTATCATAAATTTATATAAAATGTTATACCTATCTTTAATATAGGTCATCGTTAGCGCAAATACGCAATAGGATTGGTAACGTGACGTGACAAGTAACGATCTGATGATGCGACGACGTAAAGAAATATCGACACTCCTGTTGTCCATATGACTTGTGTGAAACTTAAATAAATCATCCTCTTCGTGTATGCCCTGTACTGAGCATTGACAGCTACTGTTTGAAATAAAATAGAGGTGAATGTTTTCTACAGAAAAAGTTTCGAATTAAATGGGAGCTTTTTTCCAACTCTATAAAGATTACTCTTAGTCTAGCCGTTTCTCTTGATTATCACGACAACTTGCGCTCGACATAAAAAAATACCAGTATGTTTACCGGTAGATGTCAACGTAAGTATTAAAAAATACAAATAAAAATAAAATATATATTCTGTATTCAATCGTTGTTTAATTCCGATATTTTGAGTTAAAAACAAAAATGAAACGGGAAAGGAAAATAAAAAAACAGGAATTTTTTTTTAAAAATATGAAATTAAAGAGATATTTTCAAAAATAATCGGAAAGCAAACACTGCAGCCTACACTAGTGGCCGATCACTGCCAAAAAAAATTAAGAATTGAAAAAAAAATTCCACGCGTCTCATTGCTACCAATCACTTCAGCCGCCAAGTCAAGTTGGGCTTTCCCAACGACTTCAACTTGATTGTAGCAGTTTTACCCCTCCATAATCTCGACTCTCGATTTCGTTCAGCATTAATATTCAATCAGGAATTGGATGTTTTTATGTGTATTCATGTACTTGCTCGCTAAGTACTGGTTTAGACTGACTGGTAAACCCTATCGTACGGAGGTAGGCAGAGATGTAGTGATTCAGGTAAAGCAGGGAGATAACAAGAAGTAATATTGTAGTTGCACCGATCTCTACCGAGAGCTACAAATGTAGATATTCGATTCGATGGGTATAATGATTATTTATCTGATGAACATGTTAATGATGTTTTACAAATTTTTTGTTCCAATATCAGAACTGACTTTGACAATTTGACAAAAAATGCAAACAACATCAACATTCACATTGAATTGTTACACACATTTGTTGTTTTGATAATCGGTTTCAAAGTAATAAATACCATTTATCATATCAATAAACATATTATATAAGCATAAATAGGAGTGTAAAACGGCGTGCAATCTAAGGGTAATTTATTCGCGTTTCGGGAAATCTGTCCCGGCAGGCCGGCAGTAACTGCCCGCCACTATATTTTATTTTATCAAATTGGCCCGCGGCTCAAAAAGATTGCCGACCTCTGTATAATCGATTCAAAATATAAATTATTCGAATCAGTCGCGAATCGGGAAAAAGTACAAAAAGATATAAATCATAGTGGATCTATACATTTCAGCAAAATGTGCCAAAAAGATTAAGCAGTAATAATGACTATTGGAGTAATGGAGTATTGTTGAGTTGATAACATACACGTTGTTTCTAATAGTAATCATTAGAGGATTTTTAAGGAATATGCAGTCGATGACTTCTTGCCTTTAATAAAGGGGATGAATTGTAAGAAAAAAGGCGGGATATTTATATTGAATTGGTGATTTGATTCCATTTGAAAAAACTATCCCAACTATAATAAAATTTCGAATGATTCCGTTTTGCCCAGCCATTTGCTACAAGCTATATTGTATTCCAAAGGATTCAACTTGAATGTATTTAAATGTATGAGTGTTAGTACAATAAAGAATGTATATCTATCGTTGGTTTGTAAATAGGTCATGCTAGGAAAAGGCCCAGGGGAGATATCGTTCACTGCGCTTTTTATAACGACCCAATCCTCTTTGACCTGTTACTGGTATCACATTTGAAGTAATGCTTTCACTGTAAAGTAGTTCTTTCACTTTCGCCATATAAGTCGCTGTTGGTGAAAGTTCTGCTTCCGGTCTAACTTGGGGCAAATTATAAAAAAAATTCCAATTTCTCTCAACAGGTTGTGACAGATATACCATGAACGAAGGAATAGATGGCAACTATAACTTAAACATTCAGAACACAACTTTGGAAGATGAAGATGAATATTCTTGCCAAGTTACGGACTGTTGCATGCAGTCCAACACCGCAACATTGACCGTAGACAGTAAATTATATAGAATTTATGAATATATTTTCACAATTAGAAAATATTATAAGAAAACAGAGGCGTAACAGCGTAAGTCAGCGCCTGTTAGACTTTTGTTCTGACCCACCCAAGGATGGAGATAATATGGTTTCAATATAGTTATATTGACACATGTGATGATACTCCGAAAAGGAGCTATACCGATATTATTGAAAAATGAATTTTGGACTGCAGACTTTCGTAAATAATAATAATAAATGATAAAGCAAATAATAAAACATTTAAAATTGTACATCCATAGCCAAGCGCATATTTTGGTAGATGTAGATGAAATGTTGAAAAACTCACGAAAACGAGCTAATTATTATGTAAATCCCATGGTGGTGATGTCTATAAATTTCAAGTCCATACTGAGTAGAAAATAGACACTGCTCGATCAGGAATTCAATATTTATCTATTTTGTCATGTATGAGATGGACAGCAAAGTTTAATAAAGCGTAGGAAACAGACGTACTCTTCAAGCACTTCGTACAACCCCGTGAACGCAACTTGCACTTTTTCAGTTTTACCGTTGCCAACTATTGTGGACAATGTAGAAAATGGAATCATAGATGTCTATTCAGAACAAAACAATCAATTAATTTGCACATCTGAGAATGGAAAACCTCCACCGACTGTTACGTGGTATAATGATCAGAACAAAGAGAAAATGGAAGCAAGTTCAAGCACCACAGCAGGTGCAGTGATAGCGTTTTCTTACGAATATGCATTTATCTCGGAAATTTTACTTAACCATTTTACTCGACTGTTTCAGTTTTTTCATTATGAATAGATATGAGCAGGCGCTGATGAAAGTGGGTAGTGTTGTGAATAGGATGTGCAGGAAATCCATCCGCACAAAACCATGAAATTCTCAAGAATATAAAAAAATCGCAAAAAAATTTTTATAGGGCTTCTTAATGCTTCAAATTTGCTAAACTAGATACTTTCCATTTTTTAGATCCAAAAATACTGTTTCACTGAGAGTGTTGAGAAGTGGATACAAAATGCCTTTTCGCTGAGGCTGTGTTGATTCTTCCATCCCTTCCTCATAATTCCACACCTTCCGCCGCCATTCTAGATCACAACTTGTTAAAAATATGTTAACGCTAATTTAGTAGTGCATGGGAAGGTCGTCTCAGAATAATTTATTATATATCGCAGGTTCAATCAATAGAACCAATAGTACCAAAACAATATTCACTATCAACCCTACAATAGCTGACAATTGGACCATGTATTATTGTGATGTAAGCAGCGACGCAATTTTTTTGGATATTGAAGGATCACGTCAAGCTTATGTCAGACTCAATCTTTTACGTAAGTATTGATCGAAGTTTGAAACCCATTTATAAAAGAAATTTTCAACTTTAATTTTCTTTCGTCTACTTTTACTGCTTCATTTTATTTTCAGTAGAATAGAAAAACTTAACACGAAGCAATAAATAAATAACGATCATCGTAACTGATTTGATTTCGTCGGGAAAGATGGACATTTTTTATTAATATACGATTTAACCAGCAATCCAAATTAAAAACTTGAAAAATTTCTTTTCTTTGAAATTGCTTGGTTAAATTCTGGTCTTGATTGAATATAAATCATATTATTCTTCAAGCAAAAGCTTTGTTAAATATGTATAATATAAAATTTCGTAACATGCCTATTTACACATACATAATACATCCTCACTGAAAAAAGTATTTCTTTTTTATAGCCACTTCTTAGAGTGGATCACCCTGTCCAAGGCCCTGTAACAGCGGCCACTTATAGACGTTGTACAGGGTTACAATTACTGGAAAGATATCATCTTTTCCTGTTAGGCTAAGTATAAATATATACTTCCGTTGAAAACGTTTGTTTTATTTTAGTTCCACCCAGTCAATTCTCAACAGGAATAGCTTATGGAAGCGATTTTGTAATTGACGAATGGGAAAAGTCAAGTGGTCACATGTAGTGCAACCAACACAAATCCCACGGCCACTCTTGCTTGGTTTCGAGGTTTGTATAATATACTACGTCAAATTTAGAATTGTAGCAATGGCGAGGGTAGGATGCAGGCTCGTTCTATTTCATTCAAGTTTCTGAAACTATACAACAATTTTTTTCGATATACCAAATGTCTTTTTTTTATTTTGTCAAACATATGTCCACATACCGTTGCGCGCACCACCAGTAACCTTTACCCAACAAATCGCGTTTCTACCGAAATTGATTACAGGTGAAGTTTCCAGTCATATGGAATTACTCATTTATTTTCCTATCATTCTTTTATATGAAAAGAGGCGAAATCGATTGAACTCTAAGCACGACTAATCTAGTGAGAATTGGATATTTTGCTTTATTTTGAATAATACGTTTATTTGTCATTTTTTGGCTTTCAATTTGCAGGAAACATATCCCTAGTTAATGAATCAGCCGTCATAAATGCCAATGGAACTTATGATGTTTCTGTTTCGACCACAATCAAAGGAAATTCTGAAAATGACGGAGTTGAATATTCTTGTCAATTATATATTCCCGGAAATTCTAGATCGTATTCTGATTCCACATCTTTCACAGTCAGCATTTATTGTGAGTGAAATCTATATTTTTCAGTATTTGTACATCAATACCTTGTTGAACATTTGTTGAACCAAAAATGATTCGTGGAACCCATACTGTAACAAAAATGCAGTAAAATAACTGTTAGTTGAGAGTAATAAACAAATAATAATTATAAATCAAAACTATAAAACCAAGGTAAATATGGGCTGTTAAAGGAACGCACCGGCGAGGTGCGTTTATTACAGTGCAGTTGAGATCGGTCTGCAAGTCTTATTTTAAGGATTAAGATTGAATTGGGTTCAAAAAATGATGTAATTTAGACCAAGACGAATACGACATCCAAGCGACTTGGAACTTTTAGCATCCGTCACTGCTACCCAATTGAAAAAAAAATTCCCAATGCATATTTTGTTAAGTTTTTGTGACTGCTGGATCACGTAGGTGAGACGCAGTCCATTCGTGGTGCATATTTTTTAAAATTAAATTTCTGATTGGTCTTCTGCCTAGTTTTTTTGTCCAGCTTTGTAGGTGTGTCTCTCTAATCACTTGATTTTGAAAAATCTGACCCCATGGGGATATATAAAAAAACGATTTTAATCTTCAGATTTTCCATACGCAGCTGTCATAGGTGGATCTATAGCTATTGGAATATTACTCATACTTCTCATTATACTGTTGATATTTTGTATACGGAGATCAAATAAAAAGAAGAAAAAGGGAGCAGGAAATTAGAGAGCGAGAAGCACAGGTTTGATCAATAAGCGATTTATGTAGAGTTTTTTAAATGGAAACTCGCGTAAACAAATATTAAATTTTAATTTACTTGTGTCCGCTACATTGTTACCAAAATGGAGCAAAATTGTCGTTTGTTGTCAGTTAATTCATTTAATGATATTGAAATAAACTATAAAGGCGACTTTTTGGCGAATTAGGTTTTTTTGAGGGCATCGTGTAATAAACAGTCCGCCAAGCATTGTTCGGATTTCAACTATTCAAATACTGCGAATGAACAGTAAATTTAGCGTACGTTTGTCATAGTATATCAGACAGCGTAAAGAGTAAATCTCTTGTTCTTTTTGCATTAATCAGACGCTTCATGGGAGTTGAAAAAAAAATCAAATTTAATTCGGAAACTTTTAGGTTTAATGACTATCGGATTAAAAGATATCTAAAAGCAGGGGGTCTTAAGGAAACATAATTTGAAATATATATTTTAGTCCCGTATACCTCGTTATTGTTTAGAATACGATCGCGAATGAAGAAGTTTTACGGCAGGAAGAAGAACGTGAACCACCTATTGCAGTAGTAACAAATTCTCCCCTAAATACCGTTTTTAATGGTAAGCTGATAATAAGAATATAAAACTTCAATTTCAAAGTTTATATCTCTCTCAACCACAACATTGCGTTACAGCACAAATACTACGTAAATCTCTATTCCCGCGAATTAGAGGTAATTGTCCATTGCATTGTCGAGTCCTGAGCCTCCTATATTTACCAAAATAATTATTCTATATAGATCTATTTAAAAATATTTAGATGAGATGGTAAAAAGACCACGTGGTACCATGTTAAGTTCGCCACATTTGTTTCATAATAATAAGGTTGATTTCGTCAAATATGAGCCACAGATGGACGGCGTCTTATCGATCAGTGATCAGTGACAGTGATACTTAACAAAAAATGCTTCTACAAATAAATTCTTGACTGGGATAATGCAACTTACTCGTATAACGAAATCGTTCCTAATAGTCAGCCTAATTTTTAACTGTTGCCTTCAGATGATCAAGGTTATTCGTCTGAATGGTCCGAAGCAACAACAACAAAACCAAAGTACGAAACAACATCGGAAGAAGAGACAGATACAGACAGCATTGGGCCACCCAGTGGGGAAACTTTTTCACTATCATCATCGATGGTTCGTTCTGAAAGAGGTTCTCCTGTGATGATGTACAGCGATCTAGATATCGAAAGTACTTATTCACGGAATACAGAACTTCCGACTGCATTACCATCCCCGGTATCATCGATGCCAATTTATTACACAAGAGAAAGACAAACCAGAATGCTAACAGACGTTTAATGTAATAATTGCCATTGATGCCTCCAGGGAAAGAAATGTTCTTCCCGTGAAACACAAATGGCGTAGTTTAATGACGTTTCGAATTATTATCAAACAAGCTTTAACAGGTCAGTGAAAAAAGGGAAGTCTTGTTGGGCTGTGGATTTTGTAACGACAGTCTTCTTTGTACTGTATGTGTCTGATTAATATTATTCAGGACCAGGGAGAGGAATCATCACGGAAAACTGTACTCAATTAGCAACAAGATCCGACTGTTGCAATGACCTCTAAAATACAATTTCACATCTTTATAGTAAACATCTCTTCGACAAAACTCTAAAGGCATTCAGCGTGTAACTCCGCCCGAAATATATTTTTAATTCTTGTGACGGGTGTGGAAATGTTGGTTTAAAAGACATATTGCTACCTCTTGGACATTGAAGAAGAATTATAGCGTGCTATTCTAGCTTTATTCAACTATGGATTCACACATTTCGGATTAAAACAGCAGAGTGCTATTCTAGCTTTTTAAAATTTCAAACCTACAAACATGTAATGGTTTCAACATTTAGATTATTTCGAAAAAGTCAAGCATTCTCTTTTTAAAGTTGTTGATTGTAATATTTCTTTCTTGTTGTTTCTCAGATTACTTTATTAATGCTGTAACCGTTTTAAGATAGTTTATTTTTTATGGTTCCGAAGATCGCCACTTTCGAGTTGATTACTATACTGCACTAATCCATTGATTGAATACAACACCAAAAATGTATCCTCTTTGAACAGTGAATAGACATAGACATCAACAGCATTTGAAAAACCCCGGGAAGTTTGTGTTGAATCTAATTTGAAGCTTAACAAATTCCCAGAATGAACTATTTCAAACTATGTAATAGGTGCACGCAGAAAAATTCAGCACCTGTAGTTCTCTCGGTTAGTAGACCTATTACAACTTCACCAACTTTTGCAGTCATGCAAATTGCAACAATAATTTTGGGGACGCGCCTAATCAGAAAAAAAAGTCGATTTGTCTTTTGTAAATCATATACAAGACAAGGTTGGATCGTGTGCACAACAGATACTGCTTTTTGGTCGGTTGATGAATTTAGGACTCGGCGAAACCGAATCATTAAAAATTCGAATATAATTTGGATGAGGTTTTCGAATCACACCAATAATTCCGAATGGATAGCTACAGGTCCGTTTTAAACAATTACAATATTCCCGATTAGTAAAATCAAGAAATCTTCAACTTCAACAATAATGAGAGGAATATAGTGAAGCAGGGGTATCAAAAATAGGCGGTCCGCGATGCATTTTCGACTATTTGAAGACACCCACATTTTTATAGCCTATATATATAGAACCTCAGACATATCCGCAAATATCCATCACGCCTGTTCCTCATCTCCAACTTGGTATTGCGGCCTTCCATAATATTACAAGGTTTCATTTCACCCTCGAGTAAAATTCAGTTTGAAGACCTTTGCTGTAAAGTCAAAGAACTTTGAATTCATACCATATAGCTTAAACGAATTTGCCTGAAATCGTGAAAATTTTGATCGAGTTATGTCAAAATACGAAAATTTGACATCTTTCTGCAATTTTTTTGTTTCAATGACCGTCTCACAGCAAACTCTTCAAAGTCTTGATATTGACCGACAAATTTAGTCATCCAACACAAAACTGAACACCAATCCTGTCAACTGAACAAATGCAACCTCATCCTTGTCAATATTATCTCAATTATATTCATAAAACAGATTTAGGTAGGTAGTTTCAAATGTAAAACATTCAGCACATAATATAAAATCACATCACAAAGAATCTCGAACTCCTATATGGTGTTCTATTCCAATACAGTTCATAAAAAAGGGTCGTACATAACATGCTATTCTCGAATACCAGATTTGAAAATTCAGTTTGGATGAACAATTTACTGCAACAGAGCAATTGTCGGCATTAATAGGCTCGGTTTCGTTCTTATATTGGAATTCACAAGTTGTTTCCCAACTGGTATTTTTGTTGGGTATGGTAACAATAGATGCTTGATGTATTAATTCAACAAAACCTGTTCTAAGGATTTGAAAAATGCCCCCATATTTGAATGATGAGTATTTACTTTAAATGGCAGTTCTAGTCAGAATAATCATAATCAGTAAAGCAATACTTCGTAGTTGGTTTGTTGTACACAAGTCAGTCACCCTCAAGGTGCAGACTAGCTGTGGCTTACGTACAACAATTAAGTATTACATTAAGTTTTACATTTTTTTCAGCCTTATTATCAACCACAGAAAAAATGTAACTGCGAACATAAATGTAAAGCAAAAATTCATTCCCAGCCTCGTAGATATGGACTTCAGAGTTTCCTCAACGTATTTCCTGCTTATCATTAGAAGTTATTTTGAAAAAAAGAGTAAAAAACGGCAGTTTTACAAATTAACAAAAGGAATTTATATAAATATATTGATTTCCGTCAAGTTTTAGTTGAGTTCCATTAATCACAGTTTGTCATTAGGTCAGTCGAAAGATTTTCAATTCAGAAAGCATTTTCAATTCCGTATAAAAAATATTGATTTCAACAAGCATAGGCTGAAGATGGACCGCGTCACATTAGGTGGGGCTGTGTCACAATCAGTAGGAGGCATAAAAACTAGATCTTCTGCCAATATATAGCTTTGAAGATTCGGACCCACAATCAGCCGTTTTTGCTGCCAGCGACCATAATTTTTATAGATAACATTTCATAACTGGCAGGGCATTTTTTCGCAGTGCGACTGGATGTAACAAATTTGTATATCGCTGATACGGATAAAAATTTCGCTTCATACCTCACAGTTGAACACCACATAAAGGCGTAATTTAGTGAAAAACACATAAAATCTTTTGAACATAAGATTGCAGGATTGATACTTGGTAAGAATGGAAGAAGATTTGAAACCAGTGGCATTTATATGAAACAAGAATTGGAATTGAAATACCAAGAAAAAAAAAAATAATTAAGACAGATTAACAGGTATTGGTAAAATCCTAAAATTTCTCTCTATCTCAAGTTAGTAGTAGATTTATAATAATATATCTAATCTAAAATGTACTATGTGTCGGATAAATTTAATTTAATTGACAGTAAAAGTATACACGTATAAAATCATGTTAAATAAAAAAAAAAAATTCCACGTATATAAAATTTGTTACAGATATGTCAGTCTAATATTGAACTAATATTAATATTTAACAAAGCATTGTTTACTTGTTCCCGATCAAAAATTGGTTTTGTCAAAATAAGAGACAAAGTTTAACCACTTCAATCAGACAAATCCTGTCAAAACATTTTTTGTTAAGAGTGGGACACTGATGGATCACGTCGATATGACGTGGTCCATCTTTGGGGCATGCATGACAAAAAAAATTTCTGACTGGTACACTTCGTTTTGCCAGGTACAAAGTTGGACAAGAAACACAGATGGACCACGCCCTTTTGGTAACCTTTTTGTCAAGTATGACAGTGGACATATATTTACCTTGGACTAGAGTCCGACTGATATATCATTAAATATATAATATCAGCCAACCAAAATATACATACATACGGGTACGCGCAATTCTCACAAAATGATGCGTTTTTTGTTCAAATGGCAAAATTTGCACAATATTTTTTGCTTCCAACTAGGAAAATCCCCAGCAGATGTTATTCGTGTGCGATGGAATCTTATTCCACCTTCCCTCCGCAAAAATTGCTCAGGAACGCATCAAATTGTTATATGCTCATTTGCATTTCTTATGCAACAGACCTGTTCTTTCATTATGTTTTTAGATTCATTGCTTTTCTTCAGGAGATTTTTCAACAAGTTTGACATAGGATGAAAACATCGGTTATCGGTGGTCAAAAATGTTAAAATATCGGTTGCAAAAAGGCAATATCGGTCAGGCTCTACCTTGGACCATGCCTTGTCGCCGTGATCGTGCCACGTACTCAACATAACATTTTTGAATTTGGAATTTTGAAAAAATTTTAATTCTGAAAATTAGATCTAGAAATATAGGATGACCAAAAATTTGATGAATATTAATCGCAAGAGTTGGCAAAAGCAATTTCTTTGATATAATATTTATTACAAAAACATTGGGCAGTTTTGCTACAAGCATCATATCATGGAAAGAGTCATAGCCATGGATAATTAAATATAATTATTTAAAATCATTTACAATAATGAAATTGACCATCGCCAAGAATGGAAATGAAAATAACATCCCCAATGTATGCATGTTTTTTTCTTGTTGTTATGCTCATCGAGTCTGAGAATGCTATTAATCTATATAAGCTATGCAAACAAAATAAACAATGATCAAGTTCGATAAAAGGATAAAATCGTGTTTTCACTCGAGATGACTAATTTGAAAGAGTTGATTATTGTTGCTTTGACTTTCTTTTCTTTATTTTTTGTGTGACGACAGAAAGAGTTGTGGAAAAGTTTCCCGTAAACATAACGAGGAATAAAAATGCTATCGATGGTACCTGCAATAAGAAAAACCCAAAATTAATAATGGTTAGAGTTGTCCAATGGTACTTCAAGCTTGCGCCACAGATTAAAGATCTGAGCACCCATTAAATAAATTTAATTTTATCAAAAAAGGTCAAGAATTCACAGAATATTTCTGTTAGATTAAGATCTTAATAAAACCACAATTCATCCAAGTCACAGAATCTTAAATTCCTTCGAGTGTCCGAACCTTCACGAAACATTCTTCATTCGAACAGGAAAAGGTTTAAAGCCGAGTCATGAGTCATAAAGTATATTTATATCCTATAAAATCTGATATAAATCGAATGCAGCACCTGAAAGGAACCAAATAATGGCCACTCCACAGACAAAGAGTTATTACAAAATGTATTTATTATCATCAACAGTACTCCAAAACCGAAATTCCAAAACGGGCAAAAATACTTAACAGAGTACTGTGAGTAGTGTGTTCCCTAAGGGATGGTTAAGTCATCAATCACTTTTTGCTTCTGTTTAGTTGACTTCTTTTCCCCAGCTGAAAATTTTTCGTTGAGACATGTGTGGCAAAATTATATTTCTCGATTGGGTTACGAAATGCAGGAAATATGTTAGAACAATTATAAAGTGCACACCTACAGGGCGCAAATTTAAAGTACCATATCTGAAATTTTGAGCCAAATGTCCTTACCAACACAGCAGTTCATCCCTAGATATAATAAACTACTACCAAGCAACGAATCTATTAAAATTACATAGATAAAAGAATATACCATACCTGCCAATCCATAAAGTTGTATTTGATGGATAAAACTGCTAATGAATATGCATTATAAAGCTGCCAAAACTGAAAAATAAACAAAGCATTATATACTTACTATAGAATGCAATACACATGCTGAATATAAACAAGAATGAAATCCTGTTGATAAATATCCAGCAAAATATAATACATAAATGATAATTACCAGTGACCAGACATATCAAATTATGTAGCAAATGAGTAGAAATGCAAATCATAGAATTGGCAATATCCAAGGAGTTTACTGTAACAAAGATTCTCAAACTGAAACTGGTTGAAAGGCCCAATAAAGACTTGTAAACTATCCAGAGAGTTGCAATACACCATAAAAACTGGTCGCCGCAAACATCCCGGTCATAATCACAATTCGAAATTTAAAATTTAACAATGCAATAATGTCATTCAAAAATGTCTACTCACATGGCCAACAAATAAAAATGGCAATAGAAATGTGAGACCTCTCCACATCCATGAATGAAAGCCCTCTGTAAAGAAAAATACACAAAAATGAAACACTGTAATTGTAATGAGATGTAAAATCTTAACATTAAGCATGCTGGCCTGGTGAAAAACGTTACAGGTTGATGTTGGAAAACTCTGTTTGGGTAAGTCCATGTTACTAAGCCATGCCCACTGCCCTCACTCAACTTCGTTTGTAATAACTTGGATAAGCTTGGTCAGACCAGGAAGATCAGTGCAAACTATTCTATCCTATTCATCGAAACTGACCAGTAATACAGGGTCTTTAGATTTTTGAAGACTGGAACATTGCAAGAAATGTGATAAAAAAATTTAATCGTCTGAACATACATGCATATTGCATAAAAATTGATTTGAATCTAGAGTTTAAAAGTAATATCCCTAGATGAAAGCAAAGCTCAATTCGGCTATATTCACATGAGTAGCCCCAAAATGGCACTATTGGATTATGCTACCACTAGAAATGTGTCACTAGGTTAAATTATTTTTATGAAAAACAAATAAAAACTTTTAACCAAACTTAAATTTAACTGGGTTTCAAAAAAAAATGTGTAAATGAAATAACTTGAAAAGTCATAGCGAGAAGGCCTAATAAGAAGTCTACTAATATAACACAAGGGATTACAAATACCATTACTATCATATTTTCATATGTGTAATACGGGACACAGTTGATTTAAATAAAAATTAAAACAATTATTCTTAACCAACCCTAATATTATTAAATACAATAATGTGATTTTGCTAATTGGCAGTGGATGAATGTGTTCATGTTGGACTATGCACCACAGCAGAAAGCACAACTCCTGGAATATTCACTCTTCAGTTTATTCAAATCTGTGCCAGTTATCACAAATCCACCGAAAATCATAGAGCAGGTACTAGTAAATCAATATTGAGTAAGTTGAACTAGTCAAAACAATGGATAACTTGTTGAAATATTGAAATTTGATAGGTATTGAGGGTCAAGAATTTTGGGAGATGAAAAGAGGAAGCGTGTGAACAAAAAAAAAACCTCTGGTGCATATCATTCACTATCACCAAATACTGTCTTTTCTTGACCCTAACTTTACTTCTGAAATAGGAAATCGCTCTTATTTAATACTTACCTACAGTAATATCCATATCATGACGTAAACCCAATGCTCTCAAACGATACAAACAACCAGTTTGATAGTAGTATTGAAGTAACTATAAAAACAAGAATATTACAGTGTCAATATAAAGATCAGCCATCTGCAGCTCAAGTAAATGAGAAACATGGATTTCAAAATCCAGACAAGCAGAATGTCAGCCACTCTACTAAGACCACTGTATCATATTTAACAGATTGAAATGTCTCTTTTTGATTGTCTAGTAGTAAGCAAACTAGATAAAGTTCAAAAGATAGGTTTTCACGCCTTATATCATTTTCTGGGAAAATGCAAAAACATTTCGGATCGCTTGAAGAAAAATAAGCTTCACCCTGCCCGAAGTCACAAACAAGTGTGATTTAGTTGCATTTGATTAGATAAAGAAAATATTTTTTTTATCAAAGTTCGCTGAGAGCAAGGCTGCAGGAGACATGCCTGGAAAAATCTCCTAAAACCACTAAAGGGCGAACAGCTAGATGAAATGCAGGAAATAGAAACTAAGGAATGCCCATTCGTGACAGAGAGTTGCAAAGACACGCAGATCAACACGATCAGGAAAACAGTGACAAGGCAAGAAATTGCAAAGTTTTTTGGAAAAAATTTTTTGCATAAAACTGTTTGTTACACTGTGGAACCTCATCACTGAGTAGGATTGGTAGCCAATAGAGTAGTGGACTGATAGAAAATCTTTCATACATCAAAGCAACTCCAAACCTTGAACCTACAGAAATATTTAACTTTCAGTTTGTACGCAACGTTACTATTTTCAATATCAATAATTTCCAAAGTGTGCGATGCCAAATATCAAGATAAAACAGATTTAGAGAGCTCAATACATTCCTTAATCAGATATTGACCCTAAACACAAACAATGTCGGTATTGAAGAATGTTTTGAGAAAAATGCAAAACAACAAATACCTGAATGAAACTTTGATAAATAGAAAATGCCATAAAAGTATTTCTGAATTCTTGATAAGATTGTCCTTCAGGCCTAAAAAAGGAGTAAGTATTACAAATCAAAGGAAAAACATAATCTGTTTGTATGAAGAATTAATCAGTATTTTTTTCACTTTGGGTGTCCAGATTATCCATGTTTTTTTTATGAATCGACAAAATAGCTTCAAACCCTTCTTGAACCATTTTCTTTAGTTTGGTTTTCGAATCGAATCTGTCTGAATTCGAATGTTTTAAGATGCTATATTAGGTTACAAACCACCCCCCCCCCCCCCCCCCCCCAGAAAAAAAACACATTTAAATTTCGTTGTTCAAATCCAAGCAACACTGAACAAGAGCGAAATAGCTGTGTACAGCTGGGCACAGGAAAATTAGCAAAAATCTATCATAAAAAGTCACCAAATAGCAGAATAATTTTAAAATGTTACTTCTAAGGTCTGACAACAATTAAACATACCTGACATAACAGGCATCTATTAGAATTGAATTAAATTTCTGAAAATGCTTAGAATCGAGTCAAATTACCGTTATTCGGACAGATTCGAAATTCTTAAACTTGTATCCCTAGCTACCAGACACTCTAAAACTTGATATTGATATTTCATGAAATATTGACATTTGCTCAATTTTCTTCCGATAGAACCCATCCATTTCCGGTTTCTGGGTAGCAGAGAGGTTGAAATACTCCGGTCAGTCTGATTCAGAGTATAAATATTATCAAAAACAACATAACGGTTTTGATATTATATGTAAAGATGGCTAAAAATAACTACAGCATATTTTTATACATTAAAATATCAACAAATTCAGTAAAGCAGACAAAAAAATCTGTGACATGATTAATAATAAATACAAATCGGTTCAATCAGATTTTGATGGATACGTAGATATATGACTTACCATATTACAAATATTCCTGATAAAAATACAGCAATGTAATGATGCATCACCCACCAACCTTTAATTCTAAAGATACAAGAATAAACTAAGTTGGCTATCTGAATCATTTTTTTGTATTGTATTTTTATAAACATCGTTACATTATGAATCAGTTTAATAAAATTGAGCAAAATCACTGCAGACCAAAAGGTAGAAATATAATTCTAAATAGATTCAATTTGTGGAAAATATATATATATTATGATTCAATTTTTTCGAGATTTGAAATCAATGTGAAGTGAGAAATAAGAGTTCAGACATACTCTTCAATACAAAAAATTATTTGATGCGATTTCTACATCAATGCCCTTCATTAGATTTTGAATATTCTTAAATTTATTTCACTGAGAAATCATGACACATTTTTTTTGAATGCTGAAAATGTCCAGACTTTGGTCAGACGAAACTTTACAGAAATTAATTTGTGTAAGTGTAGAGCAAGACTTAAACCTTTCTAGTTAGTCATAGTTTCTCTTGCTATTGTATATTTGCATTAACTATACAGATTCACTAACGCAACGGCATAGAGAAAGGATGAGTGATTAGTTCATATCCTCCAGATGAATGGTGAATTAATGATTCATTAAAAATTTAATGTTGTAAAACTTAACTTAAATCAGGACTCTGCAAAATGGGCAAAAAATTATCAAACGAACAATTCGGTTTAGCTAAAATATGGGACCATTATTCTATTCATATAGTGAATTTTGAATACTTTTAAACAAAATTATAAGTACCCTATAATTAACTCAATCACATATTCTCACCTAGAACCATTTGCAATTAATATACTCTCTCTCACAGTGAGCGTGCAGTAATACCAAAGTAAAAAGAAACTGAGTGCTGCATCAGATATTCGGTTGTGAAGAACGAAAAAATTGAGAACCGATGAGAGGAGTGTCATTATCGTACAATACAATTTAAATTTTTCATAATCGTCTTTGTATCGATACCTGTAAGTTTTAACATGTATGCGAAATTATTGAATATAATATTTATATCTTTATGAATGTCACAAGGTATTGTCCACCTTATTAAACAAGATAAGAGTGAGCTGTGTTTATGTGTTCTCTGCAATGCTGGAGAGGGTGGCAACATTGAAGTTGAAAACCACCAAGCAGCACATATTATCATGGGAGACAATAATTCTTTTCCATTAAGTTAGACAAGAAATGTTCAGATAATTTGATTCACCAAAGATTACACCAGAGTCTGGCCAAAACTCAGTGATGAGCCGTTGATCAATTAGGCCGTGTTGACATGATCAATCCGTGACACATACAAAAAAAAATTAAACACATTTTAGGAAAAACAGGTCTACCAGTGGAACTTTTTCCAATCATATCAAAAATTGAGTATAACAAAAACATGCGAAAGAGTCAAACTTATGAAATTAGGATTCCCATTAAAGCTGGCCGAATGAAATTGACTACTGAAAGCAGGGCACATCCATTAAAATTGACTAAGCTGCAAAAAAGACTTACTTTTCAGCTTCACTATCAAATGTTACATTGACCTGGCCGACAATGAGACTGAGATAACCCCTGAATAAAAAAACAAAAAAGAATCAACCGCCATAATTTGCAGGATTCTAACAATAATTCATTATCTCATTAGGAAAATCATTCAGAAAATTAAAAAAATCCATACGGACGTGAAAAATAAGCAGAACAAGGCTAAGAAAATCGATTATACATATTCAAATGGATATTTGAAATTTCAGCATGATTTCAATAAGAGTTTGTGAAAGATTCTGGAAAACTGTGATCATTGGTCGGCATTGGTTGAAAAGTGGTCAGGTATTCTCACATAGGAATGAAATAATATTTTACACACAGAAGTGTTCCTAGATCAAATATCAGTTAAAAATTGGAAGAACTTTTTTTATAAAATTTTTAACAACAACCACACCTCTCACTCTGTTGGTTTAAAAATAGAAAAGATAATAATAAAATTTCCGAGAACTTATAATATTATAACTTATACATTGATAGACATGTAGAAACGGACAGCGAAGATACATTTTCATACAATTGGGTTTGATAAAGACTTCAAAATGTCAACTTTTTTATGACAAATCACTCACAACTCCTTTTAGATGATAGATACAAAAAAAATTGAAAAAATGCATAAAATTCATTTCGTAGCAGTGTTGATGGTTTTAAAGTCTTACAACTCATTTGCAGCTTTATGAAGATCAATCGAAATTGTTTCAATAATTTTTTTTCGAAGATTAAACTTAATTTAAACGACCATCGCTCTATTTATAGACAGTTTTGTTAATTTTGAGGAAGTTTGTACTTCATCACTGTCAGACATAATAAAGCATTGCAATCTCCTTGCATATGATTTATCACATGATATTGCCTTTGACTAATTTTTGCCTTAGAACAGTCTTTTTTATTTGAGTATCTTATCTGGGAATGGTAGCTGGCATCCTTTATAACTTTATCCCAGGAATTCTAATTTCCCAAATTAAATATCAAACTTTTACTATTATTTCATTTAAACTAAACAGACATGACCTGAAAATCCTGCAGAATAGATGGTCAAAGTCCAAAGTACAAGACAGTGCAATCTGTTATTGATTGTGACATCTCTTTAAATGTGTTCTGTATACTCTTGGCTAATAGTAAGTTCACTATGATTTAGTTATATACTTGTAATATGTTGTAAATAGCCCTCAAGCGACAAGCCGACAGAACCAACCAATCGTCAATTGCATGTGCCGACATATTGTACATGATTTGAAGTAGTTTGAATATTTTTGAATGTGTGGTATTTGTTTTGAATGTAATATTCTACTAGAAAAATGCCAATTCCTTCCTATTCACTGAAACTTATTTAGATAGATCTCACAATTTTGGCAAATAGGCATTTTCTATAGAAATGAACCAATGTATCGGAAGCGGTATTCGTACTAGTATCGGAAAATTTTCATCATCGATACCGGATATGTCTTTACAACGGAGCGTACGAGTATGCTTTATTTACTGATAATAAATGGAAAGACCTCGCATTCCACTGCTCTGAAAAATAATTAAAACGGGGCATGCTTCGCCTAAACAATCTATTTACACTTTGGGTGTTATTAAATAAAACCCATCAATCCACTGACTATATGCTCTTTTTAATGCAGAAAATCTTTGGACCCATGTATGCTTGCATACAGCATAAATTCAGTATATTTTCATCCATAAAAGTTTGCACTCAAATAGATGCAAGACTTCAATGGTGCAAACGTACATGGGCACACACATATGTGGGTGCACTATATCAAGGATATATACATATAAGTATGTAGATACAAAAAGGCCTTCAACATATATAATAAAGTACTCTGTATCGGTATCGGAATATAAATTACGAAGGTGGTATCCATTTCAGGGTAAACTTTGTTCCCGCCCATCTCTAATTTTGTCAGGATATACTTCCTGCTAAGAGGATTGAAATATTTTTTTTCAGAATGGACATTTGGACACCCTAAGTAAAACTAGATTCTGTCACCCTGCAGTGAGCACAGCACAACCAAGTTATCAACCTATGCTTTCAGTGGCCATCATGGATTAAGCAAATTTGTCTCACAAACGATCTGACCACATAACCAATCGAACTGTAGATTAAAAATTGTATTTAACGCATACATTTATAATATACAATCTTTGATTTTATTTCAAAATTACAAAAATGATGAATGAAATAAATAAATAAGAAATGTAATGTGATTTACCCATTTTTTCTTGGCAAATAGTTTTGTGCTTTGTTCAATGCTTCTCTTCTTTCTGCTATTTGATTCATCAATTTTGTTTTTTCTGATTCATCAGCTTCACATCTGTAATGGAAATCGGTAGGAGGTCAATTAGGGAATTTTTAATAATCTCTACATTACAAAATGATATAAATGCCATCAACTGTATGTAAAGCAATTGACACATTATTTTCATCAAAACACAATAAGAAAGGGGTTGGGATTGCTACAGTTTTATACACTTTGCTGCAAGAATTAAGTTACTGGTGTAAAAGCGATACGTAAAATTATAGCTTTGAAATTAAAATTAACTATCCAGAAAAAGTTCTATGAATGGTACTTTTTATCAAAATGGGCATCATCTCTATTGTGTATAATTACTTTGCTATCATAATCATTAAAATTAGAAAAAGTTTTTTACGTTTTTAAAGCACTGGAGAGAACTTTCAACTTCTTTTGTTGCTTCTGAACTTGACCCACACAATTTTTTCGTTGAACAAAATATGACTCCGCGGTTTTGCGATAATCCGCATGCTTGCTCTAGAAAAATTAGAATTTGATCACAGGGAGACAATGGGAGTCTTAGGATTGGGTGGACTGTGAAACATACTTCTTATATTAGGGAGTTTTAGCGTCAATTGAAACATTAGGGATCTAGTCCATATTAAAAGATACAGTACCATCTCAAACTGATTAGAATCTGAGCTGAATTACCAAGAAAGCCTTCACAACCCCAAAAAATTTTGCCAAAATATAGAACAAGGTCAACATGTGTCTCATGCTTAACAAACTAGGGTTTCTGATTGGGTCGGTCCTTTATACATTGAAAACTTCATCTTTTATCAAGAATAATAGTCGAATAATAGTATAATAAATGAAAAATCATCAGAATTCCACAATACTTGCACCTAAACTATTCGGACATTCATAATGAAGACAGTTCTTGCTGAAAGAACTATTAACTCGTTAGAATGTACCACTTTTAACAGTGGGATTTTCGATGATATTCAGGATAATAAGGACTGAAGTATATCATACACCTGACAGGTGACATAATTTACAGTACCTCAAAGTCTGTAAACAATGTTTCGAGTTCTTTCCATTCTTCTTTACAAATATCGAAAGTTATTCGTTCACCAGTTCTTTGAGCTACCTCCATTGTTTTAATTATGCAATTACAGATTATGTCCCGGCTGGTGATCTCTATGTGATTCAAATAAATCTAGATTGCTCGAGTATAGCTGTTCTGATGAGTGATTGTAGCTCACAATCCCCTTTGTTGCTTTGAAAAAATAAAATTAAAACCTGAAAATAGATATGAAGATGACCAGATCTAGCAGTATAGGATATCAGCTAATTGGTGTAACTATGTAACTCCTAATTTACTATTAGCATTTATTGAATATACCAACATTTTTCTGACACTCGTTTAATAAGCATTAATGAAATGATATTCGCAAAAATCCTTTGCAATTGTGATCAGATCCAAATAAAAATGGTTTGATTTAGCCCCCTTGAAACTAACTTGTTCCTGTGCCGGATAATATATGATGGCGTGACATGACTGAACTTGGCATTGTTGTTTTACTTAGTCTCTTCATGTGACAATAATCTGATAATGGAGGGGGAATATTGGTGTTGGAAAAATGTGGCAACTTGTCGCCATTAAATACAATAAGGGCTATTACACCCTATAATTGCTCGAGTATAGCTGTTCTGATGAGTGATTGTAGCTCACAATCCCCTTTGTTGCTTTGAAAAAATAAAATTAAAACCTGAAAATAGATATGACCTGATATGACCGAACCTGATAATATATGATGGCGTGACATGACTGAACTTGGCATTGTTGTTTTACTTAGTCTCTTCATGTGACAATAATCTGATAATGGAGGGGGAATATTGGTGTTGGAAAAATGTGGCAACTTGTCGCCATTAAATACAATAAGGGCTATTACACCTTGCCCAATGTTCACCAAGTTTTACAGTGTATTCATTAATTATTATCAAGTGCACCAAACAATGGGTTTTGTGCGTAATATTGATTTTTGCCCAGGTTTATTAATTAGCGATAACTGCCTGTCCCAACAAAGTACAATTTTAAATAAGTTTAATATGGTACCATCAATCAATCATAGAGCAAATTTTGCCAAAAAAACAATAGATAGATAGGCTGGATCAGACATCTAGACAGTAGAGATGGTTGGCGGACTAAAAGTCACTATCTAGGTACGGGGTTTAGATTTGTCTTGAAGTCTTAACGATGTTGTAAGCTGGTAGGAAGACACTAAAAAGAAGCAAAGAAGTGGTAGCCCAAAGCAAATATTAACCACCATACTTTACCTTGGTGGTTCAGTCCCATTCTGCATTTGGGATGTTTTTCGTTCAGAGTGCAGTTTCTCAGTGCTAGTATTGCATCTTTTAGTGCCGGTAACTCTTTCCTGTTAATTGACCATTAGCTGTTTCCTTTTGCTCTGAGTGAATTTCGAAAAAAAGCTGCAATCACAATAAAATCTGAAATACAGAATAGGCTAAATTCTAGCCAAGACTCTCTGCTCTAGGGGCTCGTAAACTCTTCTAGACTCTAGACAATCTGTACAGCGTGGCACATGACTGCATGATTGAAAAAAAAATGTCTGATTCTGATATACATACCTAGCTTGGCATAGCCTTCAGCTGTTAACTGCTTTTACCGGTGATTGTTTAAACTTGTCAAAATGTTAGCTAGCACTGCACATACCGTATATATATTCTGCCAAGTTACCAAAGAAAACGCAACATCAAGCAAAGGTCTGTTGAACTAGTGGGATTACTTGGCAAACATTCTCTCTACGCGTGGTCGCGGGGACTATACATCAATATTACAGATTATTGTCATATTTCGCAATGAAAATTTACGTGTTCAATCACGTATGTTGGCCGCGTGGACCAAACCGCACAGACGATGGCCTATTCCCAATCGCACAGACTGCAGGCGGTGCGGTGTGTATCATGCTGATCTAGCGTGCAGGATAGCTCAGCTCCTAGTAAAAAAGGTGTTTTGCAAGACCAATACATTATATCGACACGTATACTCAAAGACTACTGACTATGGGGTCTGCATAGCGCAATCGTTTAACTAACTTAACTTATTACATAGTCTACTGTAGTTCAGGACTGTGGTTTAGCAAGAATTATATTTTATGCTGGCCAAAAGCACACCCGCAGAAATTCAAAATCTGTGTCATCATTGCGCGAAAGTAAGCTTAGATTCCATTGGTAGGCTTTTATACTTGCAAATGATAGCTAGTACACATGTACTGTGCCACATGTACTGTGTATACCCATAGATTGTTTGTTACAATCTATTCTATAGTGTACCATGGCCCATGCCCGTCAACACAGCAATTTTACGCTCGACGACGTTTGATATCTGATATTGCGCAGTGAATTACAAAGCAGCATTGAAACTGGTTTTTATGTTGATATAAACAGCTAGGAAGCACATATACTTGAAAGGATTTTTCAGTTGAAATAAAACATGTACGATTTGAAGACAAAGACGGTCGGATTTATAGGTGGAGGAAACATGGCTTATGCGGTTGCCATGGGGATTGTAAAAGCAGGTTTGGTGCCCGATGCTTCTTTAGCCAAAGTCTAATTTCACTCTGCTTTAACCATGCGTTTTTATTGATTTTTTGCGATGCGCTTCTTGAAGAAAGTCATTTTTTTTTCAGTACCGGTACATTACGGTAATCAATGTTTTAAAAACAAACACGCCTCCCCTCAGGTCGGAATTTAACTTAAGTTATTTCCATTTTCAGCCAAATATACTCAGTACTTTTTTCCTATAGGGTTGGTCGATCCTGGAAAAGTATTTGTCAGCAACAGATCAAAAGAAAAATTACAATCGTTTAGCAAGGAAGGTATTCAAGTCACCCAGAATAATATAGAAGTGTTTTCAAAGTGTGATATAATATTTCTTGCTGTTAAACCACAGGTGAGTGAATAGGCTTTAACACCTAATTCAGATTACCAAACAGCAAGTTCATTATTCAATAATACAAAGCTCCTTAAACTGATATATTATCTGTTCCTGTATAAAATTTTTAGCCCGTTTTTTTTTTCAGAAAAAATGGTAAAGATTAATATAGGTTTATTAAAAAAATTTTAAAACTATGCATGGTACTTAAATATTTATAAATGTACTTTGTTCAGTATGATGCGGTTCTGGAATTAAGTAATAGGGAATGGTGAATGGTAAAACTATTTTTCACTTTTTTCCTTCTGATATGATTTTTGTTGAGGAATACTAAATATACAATAGGTAATCAAATTTTGATTTGGTTTCTGGAGAACTTAAGATTTGTTTATGGGCTGCCATAGCCCTTCATCCATATCATATTATCTTTGTGAAGTTACAAATATTAATTTGGGTATATTCATATGATTTAGGTATTCCCAACTGTCATCAATGAACTGAAAGAACGTGATGGAGGGATGATGGACTTGTCAAAGAAATTGTTTGTTTCTGTAATGGCATCAAACAGTCATGAAGAAATGGAGGCTGTACGTTATATCATCATTTTTTTCTTATATTTAAAAATAATATTTATGACTTACTAATTTTCATTACCGGTACTACTACTCTTGAATTCATATCGACAGAGTTATAGCCCAATGCAGACAACACCTTCGGCAAAGATATTTAAAAAATATTGTAGTGGTCAAATAAGGTTTACTTGGTATTGGGTCAAACGTTTATCAATGGCACAACAAACTGGTGAAAAAAGCAAGCTATAAAGTTTGGATAATGCATACTCACAATTATTAGAATTTAATTGAGGTGGATTATTTTAGGCACTCGGGAAAGGAAGTAAAATAGTACGGTCATTGCCGAACACACCATGTCTAGTTGGAGCAGGAACGATAATGATTTGTCGCGGCAATCATCTCACAAATGATGAATATGAATGTGTGAAAGTATTGCTATCATCATGTGCAGAATGTTTCGAATGCCCAGAAAAGCTTCTTGCACCAGCATCCGGTGTAATGGGATGTGCACCAGCCTATGTGAGTGTTGATGAAATTTTATGAAAAGGTTATTTCAGCACAACATTAATATTTTGAACAAAAAGGTACACATTTGGTGCATCAATGGTCTACACATAAACATATTTTTATGACTTTCTCAAAGCCATCAATAGCAACTTTTAATATTAGTAAAATTTTACATTCGACCCACTAGTGGGATCCAGGGGGCATCGGGGCACGTGCCCTGAAAACAGAAAATTTAGGTTTTTCCAAAAAACGTGGTAAAACGAAGAAAAAAACTCCCAATTTTGAATGATGCTTCAAGCTAAATAACTAGAAATAGCAAAATTTTCGGGTGCATTTTGATTTTATAATGAGAGCTTTTATTCCATTTTCATACAAATTTCTCACTAACTAATTTTGTGTATTTTGTGAGGATGATGTTGTTGGCCTGACATGTTGCTGATTTTGAGTATTAGAGTGAACGTTCTTATTCCATTTCCATAGCGATTGGATGAATAAATTTTACTAATTGATTTTGTTAATTTTGTGACATACCTCTCTTAAAATGAGAATTTTCCTTTAGTTTCCAAATTCTTGCGAGCTCACAACACGCTGTTTTTTTTTTATTGGGGTGCATTGTTTGAATTTAAAAAAAATTGACCCCCCCCTTATAATTTTTTTTCTGGATCCCACACTGTCTTGACCATGGATGTGTTGATAACTAACGTAAACAAAATTCAACCACCCGCCGTTGATATATCCACAATCTTTGTGGTATTTATGAGGCCCAGGAGTATCCAACAAATAGTGCTGACTATTTCTTTCAGTTCTTCATTGCTATTGAAGCCTTGGCTGATGGTGGAGTTATGCATGGACTACCAAGAGATCTAGCGCTGAATCTGGCTTCAAGAGCTGTCATGGTAAGTAATGATAGACTATTGATGAAAATTTATTTCACTGTTGACAAATGATAACTGTATTTCATTTTCATTAACTTTACCAATAGGAAAGGGACTTCGATTCAAATTTCATTGAATTCTGAATTATTTGGACTGGCTTTTCTGTTGGAGATTAGTTACATTTGCGTCAAACCTGAATTTTTTTCCACTCTGTCAAGCATAGATATCTTGCCTAAAAATGTCTAACAATCTTTTTTTATACCGTCTAATTTTAATATTAAGGGGGCAGGTAAGCTGGCAATGGCGTCAGACAAACATCCAGAGCAATTGAAAGATGCTGTTGCATCACCAGGTGGAACAACAATACGTGGGTTGTATGCTCTTGAGAAAGCTGGTTTTAGGTCTGCACTGATTGATGCTGTTAACGCTACTGTGATGAAACCATAAAATTTGGAATTTTTGTGGTAGAATCCTTCATTAATTCAAGAATTCAGCTGATCAGTAAAAAAGGGAAAGAAACATTTGAAACATAGACTCATTTTCTCTCTCCACTAGATGTAATGGCGAAGCAAAAATAACACACAGGACTAGGCCATTTTTCAAAACATATCTAGCGGTAACATTACCATTACTTATGTAGGTAGTCAACGGTGCAACGGTTTAGTAAAATAGTAATTAAAAGCTGTAAAATATTCATTCAACTACCTCTGTCCGGCGTTTACTGAACATTGTCTAGAACAATTTTTAATATCCAAAAATAAGGATGTCTTCCAATTCGGTTGGGGATTTGTTTGGAAAGCAAACTATTTTGAAATAATGTCAAATTTGACAGGAATCAAGATTTTGTCTCCTAATAACGCCCTTAAAGGAAATATCTCAATAATTATTTAATACATTAAAAGCTTTTAAATGAAATAAAATTATTTTATTGGTGGTGTTTACTTAGAAGCGGTCTATTGCACAGTGATGGGTATGTTTCGTTGAGACAACTCTCTCTAGTCTTTATCCCTTTGTTCAGGAAGAAATGATAAAATCTTTTGCTTCAAGTCCGGCAACATGAAATTTTCTTCTAAATATAGTCCACCGAGAAAACCCGCACCAGCTGCCATGAAGAGTCCCACTGGAAATCTTGCACAAATATACCCGAGAATGAAGCCTTGAACAAGAGGACTCGCAGATATTTTGTCTGAATTCACCTGTGTAAACATTGATGCGCTAAAAAAATGTTTCTAGATGATGAAATACGTTGCTAATAAAATACATATGGTTCCAATTCGGGATTAGATTTAAAATTCTAATCATAAGCTTACTTTTATAAGATTTTCTGCTGCTCCACCACCAAATTCTTTCACAATTGTATCTTTTAAATCCGGCTGTAAATTAAGTTGATGTAGATTATAAGCAATAATGGGTTGGAAATTTTGTGAACTTGCCCAAACTAGACTGAATGAGAATTGTGATGCCTTGAGAGAAGGATTTTGTTGCAAATGTGTTCATCCTTGGTGAATACTTCAGTTTAGATTGCGATGCTAGTCAAACTAGCTAGCCATTTGTCTGTACATATTCTATTCTTGCTAAAAACTGTATATTGAAAACTTAGTCTAAAATCCCAAACATTTGAAGACCATTGTATCCGATTCTCTTGTGAGTTCATGTCCTAGTTATGCTTTGTACACATTTTATAGTTATGTATGAAATTGTGGGTGTCAGTGGTAACGTGCGGGATATAATTACAGTGGAAAAACAAAGTTTCAGTCACTTCATTCTGTTCCTTCCTTCGCCGAGAAAAGCTCATAGGCCAACATCAGGAATATTCAACTAATATACATCCAACTAGTTTAACATACCTTGTCCTCCATTTTATGTCTTCCAATGAGTCGTAAGATTTTGTTGTGAAAGATTTATAGATTACTTACACTGATTATTACACTGGTACAAACAATCTAATTGATATATAAAGAATTGAATCAAGTATGATCAACCGTAAAGTACCCGTGCCATTGCAAATTTACATGCATTGCACATTGGCTTTTCTTGTATATAGTTTGGTGCGTGGTTGGGTCAGATGGAATCAGACCTAGGAATACACATATAAGACCAACTTGATACAGGTTTGAATCTCGTGATGGGTGATAAGGTTGGCGGTCAATTTGTACCTGTATGAAATTGAACCAATTGTCAGTTCGCGCCCTGAAAAAATTGTCATCGGTAAATAACTACCGTAAGGCCGTGGTAACTATCGAGGCCGTAAGAAGCGCTTATCTGGATCCAGCATACCCCTCTCATCCCTCAACAAGATTTAAACCTATGTCACAACGACCAGAAATACATATCCTGGTACCGGTAACTCAAATCATATTCCCAACACGTAAATACCGATTGAGCTAACCATGAACTGTACTGATTTATTTTGGCTTTCCCTTAAAAGTACAAACAATGCACACAAATGTAAAAATCAAAGAGCTACAAAACAAGCTGAAAATTTGGAAAAATGGCTAAAACCTGAAACAAACCCTAAAATTGAATTCTAGAAGCCAGCATCCTATTTACCACGGGACAGACGGCAAGTCTACTCTAATCGGATGATTATATGCGGGGGGTTTTGCTGGACACCTCAATTTGTCAGTGGCACATGATGGTTCACCAAGAACATGGCAGAACGGAGAGCCGACCGGCGACCACCCCAACCCCGGCCATATGCAGTATATCTATCGGCTCAATCGGTGAAGCGTTGGGAATACGCTTATCTCTGATCGACATAACACAGCTTCTAATCCCATGGGGGATGATGATAATATGCGAGAGGTTTGCTGAACACCTCGCCCATGCACGGTGGTACACCTAAGGGGTCTCATGAAGTTTAGTACATACCTATCATACACATTTTCATGTTGCAAGCGACTCATCCTAACCCGGGATACAATGCCAGATGCTTGCAGCATTGGCGCCCGCTAGTTAGGATGAGAATATTCTGCCCGTTTTTATTTTAATGACGTCCGGGAATAAGGTACGGTACTAAACTTCACTAGACCCCACCTAAGTGTAAGCGCAGCTTACGGCTTCCTCCGCCAACCAGTACCATGCACAAGAAAATGAGAAATACGAGAATCCAAAATAACCTTCACCCCGATTCGGAACTGATAATCAGCTGCTGCTTACTGGAGTATGTTTATTTTGATAGAATTCAATGGAGCAGAACGGATGGGAAAAACAAACTTCGGAAACTTTTAGGTATGCTATTCACGGAACAGACATATTTATTTTCGACAGCTCCGTCGACACAAATAAAGATACCACATTACAAAGTTATCAAGAAAGCAAACAAAACCTAAAAGAAAGTTTGAAAACGTGCCACGGAATAAGTTTCAAAAAAACATTCGAAATAGTTAGCACGCGTTTGCTTACCTCAAAAAAATATTACTAAATTCGACCAAACACATCGTACAGAACCCCTTCCCCCCCTTCAAAAAAATAAAGGAGCGCTAACACACACTCACACTATAAGCTAAAACACAAGCGAAAAAGAAAATTGGACTCTACTGGAAAAACTGTACATGAGAAAAGAATACGTTTAAAAAAGAGTAAAATGGAAATGTTTTGAGGACAAGGAAAAAGATGATTGATCATTTTTTAGCAAAGCATTACAGTTGTTGATAAAAGCTACTCAATTCGCCATCTTTTTTTTTCATTCAAATCCCCCCCCCCCCCCCCTATTTTGCTCGCTTACCCGTGTATGGCGCCATATCCTTAATCGTGCATTTTCGTGACATCGGCGCCGTAAACTGGCTGAAAATATTGCGCCTTCGCAGGCACACACTATGCAAAATACTGTGCTTGGCCCAATTACTGCTTTGCTTGTATTGTTACAGGCCCTGTAAATATGGACGCTCCATGAGCAAAGACTTGAAGACCAGCAACAGTAGTTAGCCAACGTTTAAAGATTGCCGAGATAAACAATTCCCACGCAAACAAAATCGGAATTTTTCTCTACAAATCTCCCGATAACGTCTTACATATACCATTGTTGTTGTCGTTGTTGTTTTTTCCTTAACTTTCCCGCTAGTGATTGTTGATGTGTCATGGATCGCGCTTCCAAAACGCTGTCTATCTTTGGCTCACACAATTAGCAAATCCAATTCTTACGATTTTCTCCAATAATCGCTTTACACTTTTTTGCTTCACAGGCACGTGGGGAATTGCGTGATCACTTTTTTGGGATTTGTCAACAAATTAAGCGACTGCCCTACCTCCGCCCCCTTTTTATTTGCGGGTGTGCGCCGTTACGTTTGCGCGTTCCATGCCACACTTGGTTCTCATGTGTATATTTCCCCGTTATTGCCCAATGTAAATAGGTGTCGCTGTTGTCTTTAGCATTGTAATCAATATGACTGTCTATGTAATTGCTGTTGTGTATTACATATGTAATTATTTTCTCTCCTTTCTTCCTTTATTTTTATAGGTTCAGTTTTATTTTAAGCCAAAAGGGCTCGTGTACATACTGCACGTTTTCAAATTTCGCAAGAACTTTTTGTCCAACTACCTGACCTTTCTTTGATGTATTACTGTATTTATTGACGAATTCAATTACTGTAATATTTTAAATTTTTGCTCACGACGGAATGGTCGAAATAAATCTATCTATCTATGATTTATTTTATTTTATGCTTGCGATTCACACTAGCGCAATGTCTTCATGCATTTCAGTACGTTTTCTAACGCAACCTAACGGAAATTGCTAGATTCGTTGCGTGTGTTTGTGTTACGTAGGCATGTGAAAACGATTAACGAAGAGCAATGCATACGTACTGCTGTTTGTTTCTGTGAAATCAAAAATATAGTACTAAGCAACACTTTCAATTGTTGAAAATTCCAAACAGTTTTGTCACGCACGATTTTTTTTTTTGAATTTTTCACGCTGGATGCGCACTTTGTAATGTCGTGATTACAGTGTCTTTTAGTATATTTCCAGCTTCAGCTAATTGGGAACCTCAAGTCATGTCAACATCGTTAACCTTGAGTTTACCGAGAGTATTAGTTCCTACGTCTCTTCCTCTCTAGTTTATAAATATCTGATTAACATAGTTTAACGTTAACAAAGTTTTGCCTGATTAATGCTCTAGGCAAAAAGTGCAAATTCATCTAATAATAAATAAAAATCTAATAGTTCCTTACTTTTCATTTTAAAACATTTGCCTGGAAAAAATAAACTAGGTATTTCGTTCACAAAACCAGGTATCCCCGTATAGGTTTTTAGGCGAGTAATCCATTATGAATTAGCACATCCTAAAGTTGAAGATCTAGTTTACACGGCTTCAATCAAATACTATTAAATCCTAAAAATAAAACCAGGTTAACTAGTAATACTAAACCTAATTTATTTATTGAGAGTTGTTATGAATGGTTATCATGAAAATATCCATACCATTTTTACGATGAGGGATGCCACTTTATTTTACTGATTCGGCGATGGATCAGTGAGTCAAGCCTAACCAAAACATGCCTGCAAAAATGTTCCTGGCTTTATTGAGCAACAATTTTATTCTGAATAAATATTTGGACGTTCATCAATATTACAAAACATTAAACATTAATTGAAACTTTCTATTAATTTTTAACAAAGAATCAAATTTGGAAATATTCCACTTAAATACCACGATATTTGATTTGATATAAATGCATTTGAAGGTAGCAGTAAACTGTAACAAAAATGTACTGTAATCAACTTTTTTTAAAAGAACATGGTCGTCACATATGTGTTTCTCAGCACCAAGTTAGAGTTCCATTGTTATCTAACATTCTGGTGCAGAATCATCAACATTTGTTGAGTTGTTAGTTTCCCTGTTATCGTCAATTGAAATTGGAGTTTATTACTGACGTACACGAAAAAAATCACGTTTTGGGGGATTGTGATCCCGGGAAGTGTTCCTCTTGTTCCAGGCAGTCTTCCCAGTGTTCCCCTACTCGGAATGGCAATGATTTCAGTAACCTACCGGTACGTAAGTTTATTTGTCCCGAGAAACGAAGAGAATTCATGTTGGAAATAACATACCGATAGGACAACCTATATAAAGTTGGGTAGGCTTACCGAGGTTACAGCAAGGTGGATCACACGCCAACACTGACCATTAATGAAATGCCGTTGTATCCTATTTTTCAAAACGCATTAGCAGCACGCACTATTTTGGACTTGCACTACCGTCATGTGAAAATGCACCTCTTTATCCGGTTATCACCTTCCATATATGTAAGATGTTATTTCGTGTCTTAAAATCAATATAATTTGGTATGGTAACTCTGAACATTATTTTAAAACGTGGATATTCGGTCAATTAGTGGATGAATAATGGATGGGTTATTAGAATTAAAAAGGTACATTTGATACATATAATGCAAAACAAAATTGTTTTCAGAATTGATGACCATGAACATATCACAGTAATTTAACTAATAACGACTTGTTTATTCAACCATGAATTCTATATGGAGCACACACTATCGAGAAGCGGCACAGTCTATATTGTAATGTGGCATTGATCTCATCAACAAGGCGGTTTGAATTTAGGAAATTTATAATTAAGGCAAACGAACAGAAATTTCACTGCACTTTTGTTGCAGTATATCCTGAACCAAATTTTTATTTTGTCAAGCAAGGGTCGCAGATGGAACGCGTCCCATCATCAGCGACCCATGCTTAACAAAATATGCTTAAATAAAATGTTTTCAGTTAGGATAGTTAGCTCAACATATATTATCTCTGACAACTTCTTGATAAAAACTTCATAAAAACATATATCTGTTTATGCTATTTAAAAACTTTTCCGTGATCGGATGAAAAATAACTTTTCTTTCGTTGGCATTCACGCAGTAGAAAATTTGTTCCAACCTAAATACGGCAGACATATTATTATTTACGTCCCGGTCGTCTGAGACATGGTCCACGAAAGACGTATTATTTGAAGGTTATTTCAGACTGGATACTATATTAAAATGGTAGAAAATAAAAGTTTTCCAAGCAATATATTTAAAAATAACGCATGGTTGTGTTTAAAAGGGGATATTTATAACCACTGTGTCAATTGCGGACAAAATGGAGCGACCAATTCAACAAAAAGTATTTTGTTATGATTAACGCTTCACCGACGTATAACAGCTCCCTCGAATTTAACTTCTTTATGCACTTTTATTTATAATTGTGATGTTTCAATCGCACGTGAGTCTCGAAAAGTCCGGTTCGAAATAACCCGGGGCGTGGCAACGTGGGGAAGCTGGGCCAACCGGAAATGTACCTCTCTTGCTTAAAACTGTGTTTTCGTATAAGTCGTTAAAATAAAGAAATAAAATATTAAGCTGGGAGTTTCTTTACTAAATCAGATTTAAGGACAACCGGAGATTTGATTTTCATTTAAAATTGCTGTTATTTTCAGGTTGCACCAATTTTGATCTTTTTTAAATTCTCGTTTGCGTATCAAGACTTCAATTGCTTCACTGCTTTCTAGAATATTCTTAGTATAGGAAGTCTAAATTTAAACTCACATTTGAAAAAAGTGAATCACTCATTGCAATAAAAAACTTTCTTTATTACTTGAAAAAAGGGTCATGAGTGACACAAAACATAGCAGTAAAAAAAATGTTCAAAATTAAGGATGAGACATTGATGGATCGCGCCGTCGAAGCGTGGTTCATCTGTGATCCATGCTTGACAAAATATGTTTACTTGTTTGGCGTGAATTTATGATCAGTCCCGGTCAATAACTTCTTCATTATTACAGTTTGTATCGATACAGCACCTATATGTTCCTGGTAAATTCCTGCAACGTTTTTGCTTCGAACATCGATGATCTCCCGTCGAGCACTCATCAATATCTATTAAAATTAATATTTTATTTTTATTCCTATCCAATCTTGAATCATATCGTGTTAAATCGAATTATACGAATCTGAATTTTCTATATAAAACTAAAATAAACAAAAAAAAAACAATAATCGAAAAACTTTCTGAAAATATTGGCAAAATGTATTCAAAATTGTGTATATCCGATAGGATTCTCACTCAACATTTTTATCAAATTATTTTCAATTTAAAAAAATGAGTAATCGGTCATCTGAATCAGATATGCATCCGAATCAAATTTCGAATATTAAAAGGCATCCCCTGTTATATAGAAGTGGTAGATGGTTTCACCATCGCCTAGGACAGAAACCACTCACTGCACTTCACCATGTTGGTTCAGATCCGTTTGAAATGTTTCCGTTTAATGTGCAGCTGCCGGTGCTACATCTTTCAGTAGCTATTTGCCTCTAAGTCCGTTAGTTGATTTATTTTAGGCACAGCTTCCGGCCTTGCTCAGAGTCAATTTCAATAAAAAAAGTAACATCCTTAATAGAAGCATAGTATAATAAATTATTCATCTACGTTGACGATACGCCAAATTAGGTCTACATTATAAGATGGAAAATTATAGCTAAAATTGCATTTATATGTCTCTTGCAGTTATGTTCCAATTCTGTTGGCATTGTATCGTTTCAAAAATTTTCTTAATCAAAATCATAGAATCGATTGAATAACTCAGACGCGACTTGACTCTGGCTAAGAATTAAGCAGGAATAAAAAAAATGTTGTGTGCCGTTGCGTTACTCAACCGCGCCTCCCAGGAGGATATAAAACTTGCAATGTACCCAGCTGTGAAATCTGTGTTCATCTAACCAATAATGATGCTTTTAAGAGGGAGCTTATAGTGTGAGAGGTGGCAAATTTATCTGTCATTGCTGTTGAATAGACTTAAAGATGAACTTCTGACTCGACTCGAGACTAGTAAATGCATGACTCGACTTGACTTGCGACTCAGTAAGATGACTTGTCTAGAGACTCTAACTTCAAATTTCACTAAGATTCGCAACTCGTGTGTTTTTTGACTAGTCTTACTTGGTAATCGGATTGAAGTTGCTTGTTCCTAACACTGGATTCGGAAATAGCGCCTATAAAGAACGCCGCTTACGCTAGAAAGAGTTCCTCCCAAAATTGAGAAGATTGTATAAAAGTTTATATTTCTATCCAATACTGTACAATACACAATACTGTACCTGTACAATTATTATCGACAAATTCATAACCATCCTGGCACCGACATTCATATCCCCTGGTACAGTTGTACAAGTTGTAGGAGACGCACAACCATGTTTTCCGTATGAACAATCATAATCTACGAGAAAAAGAAATAGAAATATAAGTTTTTGGTATAATTATCTTATCTGAAATCACATTTTAACAATTGTGATATATGTAGTGTGGGCCATACTTTGAAGTTGCTTGTGATCCATTGCTAGCGTAGGTTCAATTAGGAAATTTTATTTTGCCAAGCACAATTGACACGTCTTGGCGGCGCGATCCATAATTGACTCATATCTTTAACGAAAATATTGTCGGAAAATTTATTTTCTGCCCGGGGATAAATATCGAACAGTATTTCACTTATCATTAAATTATCGGTGGCACGATCCATCAGTGATGCACGCTTAACAAAACATGCGTGATCAACATTTTTCTGGCTGGGTAATTTCACATTTGCTGTGTATATATATATACATATATATATATAATGAGATCATGTCTAGTTTCCAATCTTACCCTGTATTGCATAATGACTGCAAATTGGATTTTCCGCCCCCGCGCAATATTTCAAAACCACATTTTTATAATATTCCGCACACGCTTCATCTGTTCTTTCGCCACAATTCGTAACGTCCACAAAATACCTTTGTGTCTCTGAGATAAATATACAGATTAAAGATCAAAGTATAAAGCGGCAAATTAATCGAATATTTGCCATGGGGTTATACCTGAATCATTTGAAGTCTCAATTCTAATAATATTTGCATAAATCGAACCGCGAATAAATAGTCCAATTCGATTATGACAATTTTTATATCATATTGTGCAAAATATTTGGTATGATTTTATCAAAAGTACATACGTATAGTAAATTTAGTGGTCATTTGTACTAATTTCATATTTCCAAAGTTTGAAACTACTTTGTTGATGGAATGTACGTTAACGGAGCGTTCCATCAACGAACCATAATTGGCCAAAAATCCGTTTTAAATTTTATTATACCGAGTCAAATTACTGTTAGAGAGCGGCTGGAACTCTGAATACACTAACAGTAAACAATTACCTTCAAGATTTAGTAATGCTAAAATAAGAGGCGAACTCAAATCATTTACACAAATAATGTATCATCAAAATAAGATCGATCTAAAAATCAAATTACGAAAGACATACATATCAAAAGTTATTCTAAGATGTCGACCAAATTACGTTTCACCGAGTAGGTCGTGCATACATTCATAGACGTTTTTTGTTTGATATTTTGAAAAGTTGGTCTCGCGCAGCGTTCGTCATCCGAGATACTTAAACCGATATTTTGTACCAGTGCAAAAGGCCTAACTTTGACTTAAACAGAACATCCGACAACTACTGTTCATTGAATTCATAACAAATTGAGATAAAGTGATTTTCATTGCATATGGTGGCTAAATATGTCTGACTATAAATTGAAAAAAAAAACTTAGTGAGACAAGATTTTGTTAAAACATATTTGTTAAAAGTCCCGACTGGCGATGAAAGATACGATAAATCGAAGAACTAATCAGCTTGTTAAATCAGCACAGTAATTTCGGGATCTCATTTTCTCAACAAAACAACTTATTCACGCTTCGCCAATGTGGTATTTTAAAGTTACTCGAAAGAGCAGGTTATATGGTACCACACTATGGTAATAGTATTTATGTCTTATCGCAGAAATTTCATGGATTATTACATCTCCTAAAACCATATCCTCAATTTTTCGAAAAACGCAATCTATTTTCAAGTTTACAAAATTTATACTGTGAAAAATCCTTTGGGAAAACTAAGAAAAATATCGAATTTCGACAATTTTGAATAAGATTAATAAAGAAAGACTAAAATATTTTTAGTGGCCATACGTGCCAAAGGCACTTTTAGATGCCTCGGACTGGGGTCATTGTGGAACATAAAAAATTTGGTCAAAACATGTTATGGAAAAAGTCATATTTATATATCACCGCCTGGGGAATAAAATAATCTTCATAATTCAATTACCAATATTAAAGTAAGTAATTACGAGTAGCACAATTTGACTTGATTAGTTTTTAACGCTTCAAAATAGGCCAAAATCCTAATTTTAATTCCATTTAACCTTAAAATATTGTTTCAGAAAATATTTGCAATTCTATTCATGTTGGTTTATAAAATCTCGGTTATACTGTGACGACACAGTTTCTCGATCAAATCCAACACTCTTCCCGAATATTTCTCGGTTACATGTAGTTAGGATGGCCCACTACTACACAGTTCTTGGTAGGGTTAACGTGGGACTAACTACTTATTATTTATTTATGCCTTTGCGTATGTGAACCCGTAAAGCACGGATGCTGTTTAAAGAGAATAAGCTACTAGATGAGAGATTCCAGGGTTTACTACTAACTAGATTGATATTCAAAAGATCCACTCGCTGCTATCTATTCCAACGGCACACCCCAATGAGAAAATTTATTTTGTCAAACATGGACCACAGATTTATATTGCCTCAGAAGCGCGATCCATCAGTGACTCAAACTCAAAATGATTGGATAAAGCCTCACAGATGCTGACAAAGATTGAATTTCTGTGCGATAGAACTAGATCCATTATACCGTACGCAACTAAATTTGACAAATCGACCATACTTAACATACCTGCACGAATTTCTTTGCCGAATGCAAATATAGTATTCCACATAATAACGATTTCCATGAATGTTATATCCATTTCAAGATCAACTTGTATCAGGTGAATTCACTGTATATTAACCAAAGACGACAACAAAAATATTGTTTGCAATAAAAGACCTGTTAGGATATTCTATTGCGATCAGTTAATATTGAGATTTTATCAATTACAAGGCAATTGAGCGGCTGTTCCTAATGATATTAAATATTATTAAGCATGTGCCACAGTGACCCATAACAAAACGTGTTTGATCGAAAGATTTCTGACTGTGTTGGATGGTTCCGTTTCGGCATTGCTTTCGTCCATGCTCTAAGTGAATTTCAATAGAAACAAATTGACAGATACCAATAATAAATTTGTAACTTGGTTCAAAAATTCCCACTGTTAAAATCGTAACGATCGCCTTTTGCTCTTTGTCATATTTAAGTTAGTTAATATCAACATCATAATTTCATATTAAAACTATAGAATACAGTCAGATTTCAAACTATTGTAAGAAAATATTTATCTCAGCTTATTTTCACAAGCCTGGTCGCCCAGGCGCATCTCTACACTGATCGATGTTTGACAAGTAAAATTTTAAGTCAGCGTGGCAGCTGAAATTAATACCAAGTACAAAATAGCCGAGTACCAAAATAACGTTTACAAGAAATTTTAATCGAGATACCATTTTCTAAGACATGGTCCACCCGTGGCTCATGTCTGATTGAATTATATGATGGAAAACAACAAATTTGATCATCTGTCCATGCTGGACAAAATCGGGAACCAACAAGAATATTCTTTACCTATTTATTTGCCATGGTTCCGCACTAGCGGACGTATTTGATGCAATCTTTGTTGATTTCTCTTAGTTCTCACGCCACCGAATCTTCAATATTTCATTGCATAACGTCAGTGAAAAGAAAACTATCTATTCAAATGTAGGCTAATAACATATCCATGTACTATTTATAGGATGATGTTATTAAAGAATTTGGGTATATCATAATTATATGTCGAATGATAGTTTTTTGTTTAAATATCTTCATCAATAACACATACTTAATACGTCTTTTAGTATAGTTCTAAACAATCATATGAAATTTAGATTTGTCAAGCATAAACCACAGAGGGACCGTGCCTTTGCGGCGTGATCTATCAATGTCTCGAACTTAACACAACATTTTTGGGTAAACTTTTCCAGTTGAGACGACCCATCCAAATTGTTCACCGAGTGATCTCACAATTTCGATTGAGAAAAAATATTAGGTCTAAGTTAGGTATTGAGGTACTATATACTGAGGAAAAATCAATTTTGCCGAGTCAAAGGTAGCAACGCGCATGACGGTCGTCAATCGGCGCGTAATTATCTGAATTGTGTGCGCTCCAGTTTCAAACTCGTATTATTTTTAGGAATCCGAATTTGTGATAAGTGACGCACAATAGAAAAACTTTCGAACCTTGTTCTCCATTCAAGTTTCTAAGTACGCTACTCCCAGCTATACTTAATGCTCAACAAAATAGCGCATTCCGAAACTAGAAAAAGAACAGAGCTGAAAACTCTGGCATATAATAAATGCGCCATATGGTGCTGAAATTGGTATTCACGGACAAAATAAACAGGCAGACAAACAGACAAATATTCGCATACAGGGCACAGTCAAGCCTCTCAGACGCTATGTTCACCACAGCTATTCAAATAACAAATCTTTTTCTAACCGAAAGTCACTCATTGCTGACAACACACTTCTCTTTTCTTTTGTAGCCTGAGTACAGCCTCCAGTTTTTTACATAATACATATATGCGTATAATATCTGCATAATTCATAACCTGGTAAACCTAGAACACTATTAAGAGATAAAAAGCGAAGAAAAAATTCACCGAAGATACTATCCCGCTCAGGGCGGTGGAACAAATGGTGACGTAACGGTCAGCGTAGCCTATGATAAAAATGGCACTTCAAGTTCAAAATAATTATGAAATGAAATGATTTTTTAAAACTAAAAGAGCTTTTCATATGTACAAATAATAATAACTGATAAAATGGTATTTTCTTTCCAGTAGTATATGTGGAGAAATTAAGTAAAAATCACCTTCTCTAATATTTATATATAAGTTGTTTGAAAACCTCCAATTTTGACAGGTATCATATGGCATTAGTTCAACATATTGAGCATTTTTCCCTCGTAACCATCATTTTGTTGTAAAAAAGCTGTTCTAATTTAAAAAATGATCACCTAAACGTTATTCGAAAAGTAATCGCTAAATTCCGTCCGATTCATTTGTGTTTACGGCATACAAATTCCAGCTATAATTTGTTTGTTTACGGTGACAACTTTCTATTTTACAAACCTGTTCGCGATTTTTATATTTTCTTACAAGCGTCTGTGTCATTTGGATTTCCTCAATAAGAAATATTTTGCCCGAATAAGTTTTGTTAAATATGAGACGGTGGCGGTGATCGGGCCGCGAAGATGTCAAATCTTCAAAGGTAAGGCAACAAATTGCATATATCTGCAAGCAGAAAAAGTAGCGTGAGATATACCAACCCAAAATTCGCTCTGCGCCAGAAAGTTGATTCGGCTTCGCTATTGGGATGATTTGGCTTATTCCCTAACGGTCATATGTTGCAATTATCTCCCAGTTGTCGTGGTCTCGTCTTATTGAACCTGGCCGTCATTGTTGTGTGTGTTTATTGCCTCTGATGTCTACCGCACCTTTGATGTTTACTGCCCATTAATAACATGCGCACGATTGTGTGTGCGCCGTTGGTTATCTTTGTGTTTTTTGTTAAACCATTGCATGTTTCCCCGTTGTAAGGCGTGGTTATGTTTATTGGTCTGGCGCTATGTTAGGGAAACTGTAACCTTACTGGCGCTGGAAGGGTATTAATAAATTTCTGGGCAGAAACTGTCTGTGTAAATAATTGCTACAACCCAAAATTATAGAATACTCCATTTCTTGTTCTTCGAACAGATGGTTCGAGTGGCGCACACAATGTGGAGTGGGCAAGTGATTGGAGTGGTTCATGTGATGCAAGTGCTGCCACAAAAACAAGTGGTGCGAATCGCGTTTTGTATGCCTGTGCACAAGGGTGGTAGTACAGTACGGAACGAAATTTTTATGATACTTCGAACCAGTAAAAAATTTCGTACCGAACTTCGTAACGTACCTTTCGAAAATTTTCCTTACCGTACTGTACGATATTATTTTTTCGTACATCATACCGATCTTCATATCAGTACGAAATTAAGTTCGATTATTATTTTTCATTTATCGTACTAAGTTTCGTACCAGTACGAAAACAGGTACGATTCGCTAGGCAGCAATTTCGTACCGTACCAACTACCAAAGAATGTCCGTTGTGCACCATACATGGGTTACGTGCAGTCTTATTCGAAGGTATGTATGGATATAAAAAACATTTTCTTTGTGCATTTTTGCATCTGGTATTTCTGGTGCAATTTAAGTCCTCTTCACATTACTGAATAATAATATTTATTTGTTCATACCAGACAGACTTATTCCCGACATGCCTCGTTCTCTATATCGTGACTTGGCTGTTTTTTTTTTACAAAATATGACTTCTTATTGAGATGAGCATCATCTAACATTCAACTCAAACCAGCTTAAATATATTATTATATCCTGATGTTTCTGCTTTGATAATATACTTCTACGCGTCAGAGTGCAAACAAAACGTAATAGTAGTGGTTACTGGTTAACTTAGTTGGAAAGGGGGAAAGAGGTTTCTATTCAATTTCAGAAAATTTTTGCGCGGCTGCGGCGCGCTATATTTATTCCTGATTAATTTTGTGTATTTCGTAGCACTTAGCCTTTGAAGTGAGAGTTTTTATTCAATTTTCATGAAAATTTCATCGAGCTTCCGGTGCGCAGATATATTTTCCTGTCTGGTAATTTTTATTTCGCTCTTGACACATGCATTTTTGTTTCGTTCTCAAAAAAAAAATTTGCGCGCCTCCGGCACACTAAATCTTTTTTATAATTTGAAAGCCTATGTTTGCATGTTGGAAAATATGTGCCCTTCCCTTGTTTTTTTATGGATCCGCTATTGTAATTTGTATATTCGAGCACTGATTCCTGCGTCATTGTGAATGTTAAATAAAAACGGGTCAAAGCACATCGGCGATACTAACGATATATTCAGAAACTACCGTGGTTTTATTATTATAGATGTTGCTTATCTTGTTTCATTTTATTGTTTTCCCGCCTTTTAGTTTTTATAGTTTCCCGCTTTCCCTGTCTTCCCGCTGTTTAGTGTGCAATTTCCCGCTTCCCGCCGTTTAGTGTTGCCGTACCGTACCAAGTACGAAAATTAAAAAATGAATCGTACCGGAAAGTTCAATCGTACCGTACCGAACTTTGTACCGTGCCGTACTACCAGCCTTGCATGTGCACCACTTGTTCCACCACTTGCACATATCATTTTGTGAGCACCACCAGCAATTGGGATGCAGCGTAAATCATTTTTTTCGGTTGGCAAGGGCCCATGACATTACAGGCCAGCCTTTGTCTTCGTCATGCTTTTCCGGGTAAATTTGCCTTGATAGCTGAAAAATTCCGTTATTAATTTGCTTGGGCTTTTTCCAGGTTTGATTTTGCGTGATTTACGTACCCTCCAGTAATATTTTTGTGCCACGAGAAGTTCGTTGAAGCTTACTAGGTCGGTCAGACATTTTTTCTAGTACGAGTCGACCCTGTAAAAACATAACTTACTGGTACGATTTGTCCGAAATACGGTTGACTGTGATTCCTGATTTTGCTTGTTCCGACGGTGCTCACGGTTGCAGAGCGTTCAGATGGAAAAGTGTAAACTTTTACAGCGCGTTGGGCTGCGATTGCTAGCTGATCAGTCTACCACATTGCAAAATACTAGTCGACATGCTGCCATAAACAATGCTGCATGTTTCAGCACTTCTTCCGCCACAAAATTTGTTCCTACTTTGACGCTGAGAAGAAAATTGCCAATTTCTGAATCGAGGAGATGTTCCTCGTCCAAGTAAGTACCGGTACCGAACAACATCTCCAAATGCTTGTTTTTGTGTGGGTTTTAACCTGTTTAGTGTTAACTTAATTGCTGGTAAAGTGACTTTCCTTCATTGCATGGATTTGTTCATGAACAAATGATGATAGTCCTGCCTTATTCTGGCGACAAAAATATTTATTGTTTTGTTAAACGAAAGCTAACTTATCTACATTTTGTCTAATAGCTGCTGATAATTATTCAGTATTAGGCACAGAGCCTTTCAATTTAACGAATAATATATAATCTATAAATTTCTGCTTCATTGCTCAGGCCAAAACTAGAAAGTGTTGGAAAGTTTGATAGTCCTAAAACAGAGGGAAGATATGAAACTGGACAATTGTTTCTTCACAAAGTTTTTGGTTATCGCGGAGTCATTTTATTCCCGTGGTCAGCACAGCTTTACGAAAGGGACAAAAGTGATCAGAATTCAGAGGGGAAAGACAAGTAAGTTCTCCCAAATCATTGGAATTTTTCTCACTTTATATGACTGGGAGTTTATTCTACATATTGCCGTATGTGCCAATGTCGTAACCAAATCACAAATTTTAATGTGTCAAATATGCACAATGGATGAAACACGCTTCAGTGGTGGGAAAGAGGGAACTGAAAGAGGATCTAATCATTTTGTTGTAAACGTAATTGTTTTTTTCCTTGAAGCATCATTCGTATTGCAGATTGATGTCCATAGACAGAAGCACATGCGTTTCGCAATGTTTGTCTAATGGTGTGTTTAAATTCTTGTTCAAAAATTCTACTGTTGCAATCCGGCAGATACTTTTTAGTGACAATGTCACAGAACATATATACATATATATATTTCCATCTTTTACTATCTTTGCTAATGAGCAAGGTAGTTTCGGTGTTGACGTTTAGGTATAGCATCTTGGTCCATTGCTGATGTGGATAAGCATAAGTTCAAAGCCTATTTTTTTAATATCGTTATGGATTTTTATTTGGATCTGCTTTGTAACTTGTTTTTTTAAATTTATTTCCAGAGTATCTGAAGATGGTTCATCAGGAAAGCAAGTTATTGCAAAAACATTGACGTATTATCAAGCACTGGTCGACTCAAGAGATTGTCCTTTTATTGTATGTTTGATTATATTGGATTCTGGTTTTTATAGTTTTCGGAATATTTCACTTTAAATTAAGATCCATTCAGAAATAAATGAAAGAATCCAGAGAATGTTTTTCTAACTACAGATAGATATGGAAGAATACACTGTGCAGAAGCTTGTTTTAATTTATGTGTTGGTTCTTCAAACCAACATAAAAGCTTTATTAAAACAATTAACCTGCTCTATTTTCCTAATTCCAAGGCTACTACTTCAGTTTTACTGCAGCAATTATTTTGCTGTATAATGATGATTGGTACATGCCAAATGTTGTGTTGTAAAATTGCTTTGTTTCAAAACTTTCTTCTTATCTGATGAAGATTTTTATTTTTTTTTTCTACTTTTGCTGAAAATTTGTTGATGTATGGTCTAACTAGTAGTCATTTCCTTTTCATAGCAACTGATGTAATCTTCGTTCAAATGCCCAACTTGCCTTGTTTCCGTTTTTACTGCTGTTTTCACTGCTCTGGTTTAATGATTAGTGTACAAATTCATTTAGAATGCTCAAAGTGAAGCTGTGACATTCCTTGGTAACAGCGAAAGAGGTCAATCATTATACACAATACCTGGCCTTGACTATGTTAGTCAGGAAGATATCTTGCCATATACAACTGTTGAAAATATTCCAATTCATCATGAATTATTTGATAAATTTCTAACTTATGATCCAAAATCGTCAAAACGTGAGTAATTAATTATAAATAAATAATCAATACCTGTCGATGTTATTGAATGGATTGAATACAAATATATATATATATATATATATATATTCACACTGCTACCGCAGAATGAAATTGTCTCTGACTATTTTGTGACGTTACACACACAAGTGTTTATGATAATAGAATTTTTCAAAAAAGCTTTGACATATTAGTATTGCTATCTACCAGGGCAGATTTCCCTCACCGTAATTTATCATAGTGGTTGAGTCCTCTACGATGAGTTGCTGGTATAACATTTTGAAGTAGCTTTTTATCGTAATTTGTGTTAGTTGGTTCCTTTTAGACACTACTTTCGTTTATCAACAATTTTCATAAAATAAGATAATACTACCTTTTGTGAATGTTTGAGTGTGTAGCATTGATTGCATTGTGTTGCTAAAAAAGAACAGTGGTTCATGTCTGACAAAGAAATTTTTCTAAAAAGGATTGGACCAGAATACCCTGTACTCAGACACCCGAAGAAAATAAGCTCCATCAGAAGAAAATTTGGCAAACGTCAATATTTCATGCTATATCTCTTGTTTCGCCTCTTTCTAAAAAATCAAACTGTACAAAGAAGTTCAACAGGTCCCGAAGAAAAAGATGAGAATGTTTTTGAACAAAAATCTGTGGATCTGAGATGGATTAATGTATTTTAAAAGTCTGATGGAATTTTCAATTAATTTCTTTCAAATTTACAGTTCCGCAAGCAACAGACACACTGACCACATGGCAAGAAAAGAATCATATGTGTTTAGAATTATCCAAAGTACATCAAGAAACAACTGGTGATATAAGAGTAACTGCTATGCCATTTTTCCTTGGTGCTAAGGTAAATAAGCAGGTTTATACATTCCTAATATGAAATATTATAAAGGTAAATGGTTGTAAGAATCTTGAATATCTCAGATTAACTTTGGTTCGGTACAGAATTTTGGCTTTATATCATTTTTCTGATCCACGATTATGTGACTGTTCACTTCATAAAAAGAATTGTTTAACCTCACCTCAGTGGTTTCGGAGATTTTTGGTTTTGTTGGCGATCTTAATTAAGTATCCATATGGTATCTAAAAACTTGTCTTTTTAATATTTTTCTTACTCAAATTGACCCTTTTTATTTCACTTGTTTCATACCAACATTAAAGATATTTTGGAAAAAAATATAAAAAGCACTGTGGTTCATTTCAGTTTCCTATCATGTAAATGTACCCTTTTTCTTAAATTTCCGACAATAGGAAAATTTTTTTTTTTGGTTGTCATGAATAACTAGTAAACCAACATTCTAGAACTCCCAACTGGCGATGCATCAGGAAAATGGGAATATTGGTGAATAAATATCTAGATTAAAATCCTGTTGGAATCAAAAACTTAAAATTTTGTTGTTTGCACATATTCCATTTTTTTTACAGGACACACAAAATATGCAAGAGTATTGGGTAAGTTGGATTATATAACGAATATATAGTAAAGCTTGAAATGGACAGTTGATGAAAGATAATATATCACTTTAGGCATATGGGAAAAATGTCTTTGATAAACCATAAATAATGTCATTGAAATTTTCAAAAAATATGATTTTGTAACCCAAGTCAAAATTCGTGTAAATCACTTTTTTACTGAACATGACTTTGGTGTTCTGGGCAGGATAATTTGACCTTGTGTTTGCAATCGTTTTAAGCATAATTTGGTACCTTTGTTGTAAGACTTGTATACTTCTTTATATGGTTAAGGCAGTCCTAATAACATGCTGAAATTTTCTCAAGTGGAGATATCTGATCAGAATTGAGAATTTTTCCAACGCAACGGTTCATCTTCGAGAACGACATTGGAAAACATATGAAGTTCGAACAGGAAGACTAGGCACAATCAGTGGCAGGGGTGTAGTGGGATTGGTGGGTTAACTCTTCGAACACTACAACTCTATCAGAATCTTTGTTTTGTATGCCACGATTCATTGTCAACAGCTCATATGCAGGGAATTGATTTTACTTTCATGTTTTAAATATTTTAAATTGTGCGAATAGGCAATCAAACAAATACACTTATCAAATTTACTTTGCGTGGTCATGCTCTTGCTATCAATTGTTTTTCGAAAATGTATACTTAGTTAGATGAAATGCTGTGAATTTAATGTATCTCTACTCCAAAATTGGCAATCGACATATTTTTGTGTGAACCATTGTTGAAAGTTTTTCATTGGATTTCATACAAAACAAAAGATTTCTGATTGAGATTTACCCCCAAACACCTCTTGCCCTGAAGGTTCTTGGGTCCTGTTGGGCTGTTACTAGTAAAAGGTATTTTACAAGACCAGAGTTGAATTTTTTTACATTTACCAGTGGAGATATTGCATTCGTATTGAAAATCTTGGAAAATCCCCTGTACAACTTCGAGAAAGGCATTGGCGAATTATCAGCAATGGATCCGTTAAAACCGTTCGGGGCAGAGGTGTGATTGGCAGGGTATGTTAGTGTTAGCCATTTATACATGTCTAGAAATATTGATTACGGTATAGCATTAGACGAGAAGATGTTACTTTTTAAAAAAAAATAGGACGAAAAAATTTGTTCATTTTTATAGTTAGGTTTTTTGTGTTATCAAGTCCACTGCTTGTGCATTGACCTATTTCTATCCTCATATTGAAGAAAGTTGATGAGAATGAAAGTGTGTAAAATGTATCTTCGGGCCCTCATGTTTACGATCTCTACTATAATCTGAATTGGACCAACAAGTTTACGGTATAAATGCAAATTGCAATCATTAAGATATTTTGTCAAAGATACTTGTGTACCGGTTGTCAGAGGCATTTTATGTTCAGCTCTGAAAAACAGAGAATATATATCGTTATGTTTTTGTAGCAATCAACACATCCTCAATATTTTCAGCAATACTCTTTTGAGTTTCTAAATTGTTTTTTTCGAAACTGCTTGTGCTTTCACGTTCGAGTATTGCTGATTACCGGTATGTTTTTTATTTTGCAATAGGAACCAGTATTATCTAAAGAACAACCAGCATTCCAGTACAGTAGTCATGTATCTCTCCATTCTCCTACAGGGCATATGTGGTAAGAGTATTTTTTCACAATTCAAATTTTTCAACTACTGGTAGATATTTTCAGCCAACGTGAATTATAGTAAGATGATCCTGTTATTGTTAATTGCAAAAATCAATGATATATTTTATTTTTGGTTTGTTTTATATCCCCCACTGATGGATAGCTCGTAGTAGAGAACTTCGCCTTTTCTTAGCTGTGGTTGATTAGTTATTTAGGAATTCTTTCACCTTAGAATCTTGCTGCGTGTCATAAGATGCAAATAAAAGGAGGAAAAGGTGTGTTATATGATTATACGAGTGCAGTTGCTGGTACTACATTTTTCAGTAGCTCCTTGCTATTAAGTGGCTATTAGTTGGTTCCTTTTAGGCTCTTCTTCCGACCTTGCTCAGAGTGAATTTCAATAATAAAAACTCGGAATGATTAAATGAGTCAAATTGTTCAAAAAAATATTATGATGACTGTGTTCGCAAAAGCCACTATATTTTCTGTATCTCCTCTATTCTCTTTCTAGAATTTTGAATATTCAACCATGAAAATTTTTGATATGCAGTTCAATCTAATTATTACTTGTTGTTACAGGGGAATGTTCAGGATGGAAAGACCTGATGGAACTCAATTTGATGTCAGAATTCCCGCTTATGCACTCGAAAGTAAATTAGATCCTAATCTAAACAATGGACCTTATAAAACATAGAAACATGCCACCTTTACTTTCAAGAAAATTATTTTAGTAAGTGTTCAGGATGGAGAGACCTGATGGAACTTAATTTGATGTCAGAATTCCCACTTATGCACTCGAAAGTAAATTAGATCCTAATCTAAACAATGGACCTTATAAAACACAGAAACATGCCACCTTTACTTTCAAGAAAATTATTTTAGTAAACACTATCATTATTTGATGACCAATTGCAGATCCAGGGTGGCAGAATCTTGAGTGTGTCAATATTTAGGTAGCTAAATTGTGTTGTAGGATCAACATTCGTTCGTTGGTCTGAAAAAATTGTTGAATGATGAATTGCGCCATAGACTAAGACTTTAAACGTTTTTGCGACCATCAAATATATCAACAGTTTTCAAGTATTGGAAAAGTATGGATGTCCATTGGTATGTGGATGTTGAACAGAAATAAGCAAGATGGCAATTCGGTCATTCTTCTATTAAGTACTGAGCACTGCTGGTTCGTGCTGGACGAAATTAACTTTCTGATACTGTTAGATTTTTGAAGAATTCTAATTTGAAATTTTAGATGATTAACTTGCTATTTACCTTTTATTTTATGATGTTCTTTGCAATCTGCAATTTTTTGTTAAGAACAAATAGAATATTCTTATGCCCATGTCTGTACCGCCCGCTTCAAATACTGCTTTCATACAATTATAACTCTACATGTATTTTTTCAGTCTGTCTTATGCTTCTTTGCATATGAAATGTAATAGTGATATATATTGAAATCATAAAATATTTGAAAAAAAACACCATGAGCTGCTTAATTTCAACACTTCTAATTTTGTTTACATGCCTATTTAGTGTCTTCTGTGCCATTTTAACAGTTTAATATGTCCCAAGTCTGAAGTGCCAACACAACAATGATGTCTTACTCCATCATCAAGTTATCTATGATCACCTACATTTTATTGAATCTACTTAGGATGTAGCCAACCTTCGACCAACTCATGGTATAAAAATTCAAAAGTCGAGACAAAACACAAAGCAAATAAATAACTCAGTGAATATTGTGGAGCTATACTAAATTAGATATTTTTCAACATGTTTGTACAAGTAGAGTTCGAGAGTGTGTTACGAACGTGCCAGAAGCTACTGAAGCACTTATATAATGTGTGATTTTAATATTGGAATAATTCTTTTCAAAAATTAGACTTTTATACCCAATCTTTCAAAAATTAATGTTATCTATCATTTTGTGATATTGCTTCTCAAAAGAAAAGTATCCAAATTTTGTTTTCCGTCCATTTTGTTGAGGGGGCTGAAAAATTTCTACAATGCAAAAGACTTAAATTTGTAATGTTTTATATTTGTGAACAAGTTTATATGAATTGGCTGTTGTTGTTGATGTATTTATTATGACAAAGTCCACACTCATTATAAAGCATGGGCTTTTGATGGACCAGGCTTCAAGTAACACATTTTAATATTAATTCCTATTTGCGAGTTATGAGTATATTATTTGGACAGAATTTTTTTTGGATGAGTGTGCTAATGTATTTTTGAGTTACAGCATATCGTCTAGTTGTTCACCATGTGATTTTTCAAAGTTTAGATGCTACAATTACTTTTAAAATCATGTAAAGCTAGTGTGTCATCGACTGTACTTTCAAGATCTGCGTATTCCACCAACTCTCTGCCTACATTAACCCTTTTCACGAAGAAATATTGCCCTTTGTGTGACGAAGCTAAACAAGAATTGGAGCCGTATGAAGGGAAATATCATTTTGAACAAGTTTTTATCGATTGCAAAGAAAATAAACATTGGTTTGACTCATACAAATATGACATTCCGGTGTTTCACTTCAACGGGAAATTCTTGATGAAACATAAAGTTGATCACGAGGCATTGCAGGGTGCATTGAAAGACTTTTCGCAGTGAATTTTAGTGTCTTGAAATATGACTGGAATTGTCAAATACCAAAAGCAGTTATGGAAAATTATTCAAAAGGATAATTTAGATAAATTGCAGAAGTTTTTGGAGGATGTTACCGATGGCTCAAAGTTGGTGACTATGCGGCACAAAGCATCTGGCGACTCTGTGATTCATTTGTCTTGTCGACATGGCTTATTAGAATTGGTAAAATATTTTCACGAAACTTGGAACGTTGCAGTGAATTTAAAAAATCTTGATGGTAAAACACCTCTTCATGAAGCATCTGCAAATGGACAATATGATGTTGCTAAATATTTATTGGATAACAAAGTTCCAGTTGATAGTTTGAAGATTAGTGATTGGACTCCATTAATGTTGGCTTGCACTAAAACAGGGAACCTAAAAGTTGTTAGATTGCTTATTAGCAAAGAAGCTGATATTCATCTTGTAAATAAGGTATGTTCACATCAACCCAATCTCCTCATATGAAAATTTTTGTTGAAGTCCTTCAGTACATGGATCATGCTTAACAATATAAGTCTGTATAACAGAAAGCCAGCTACTCGACTGAAGTACTCGAGGGGGGCGGCTAATAAAATGAAATTGACCTAAAACGAAATTTCATGATAAAACCCAACACCATTGCCTGTAAATGAAATTATGTATACAAAAGGCTTCGAATTTTGCCTTTTAACTGATCCGAAGAAAATGGTATAAAATCTGTCACGATGATTTAAAAAAAAAGGTTTCATTAATGTGTGGTTCTCCCTGTTATATATATATGTGCCAGCATGGATTCCAACTGTTTCGAATTATTTTCATTTACCTTAATTGGGACTTTCTGCCCAATTTTATAAAACTATTTAAATTTGTTTTTACTATACACAAAAAAGTTGCTTGCTTTAATTGACGTAGAACTGCGTTTTCTGACCTTGTTGTATTGTTTCCTATAATTGCTCTTTCTAAGGCATTAGCCATAGATGTCCTGTATCTTGACCCATTAGTGAGTGTCATATGCGCGGAGTAAAACGCTCATTATTTGTAATTAAAGGATTGTATCTGAAAATAAATAACAGATATGTATAATCTTTAAAATTTCTCTTTACAGGATGGGTGGAATTGTTTCCATATTGCATGCAGGCAAGGCGATGTAGCAGTTGTTAATTATTTACTCGATCTTGATCCAGACATCTGGAAAATTGTCAGTAATAATGGTCGAACCCCTCTGCATTCTGCCGCTATGCATGGAAAGACCGAAGTGTTTGATATTCTGTTGCAGAGATGTGATTTTGGGTGCGATACCATTTGCTTATATCAGGTTTATTATTTTAAAAGTCTGGCCAATATTTTTAAAAAATAATTGCAAATTTATATGGGTTTATCGATTGTTCACTTGGTGGTCAGTGGAGTTCTAACTTGAAGAGTTTCATGAATACGAGGTAAGCTCATGAAGTGAATCGGTGGTTATTTGATGAATCAGTTTTGAATAATACCCCCCAAAATTTATCCGTTTTGCTGTTGAACAATTTTCATAATGCAAAATTTTAAAAATTTGGTCCCGGTCAAAGACTGATTTTTAAGCATGTTTGCATCGACGAGATGCGATCTATCTGTGACCGCATAATATTCTAAAGGGATCTGCTTCTATATATAACTACTGTCCATTTTCCTTCCAGTTTGGACACCCAGGATTCATGTGGGAGTACGCCGTTGATGGAAGCGGTCAAAGGTGGACACATAAATCTTACAAAAACTCTCGTTAAAAATGGGGCCAGTGTGAATATTGTCGACAACCTCGGTAGAAATGTTCTCCATCTCGCGGCTGAATGCAACAGAATTGACGCTATAAAATTTCTTATTGAAGAATGTAACATGGATCCTAACGCCAGGACTAAAATTAACAGTTCTTGTGGTGGGCTATCGGGTCACTCTGTGTTGGACTGGGCTCGTAAAGAAAATCAACAAGATGCGATAAACATTTTGATCTTTTTGGGTGCCGTTGATTGAGGGAATATTTGTTGCTATTTTTGTTAATAAATCTCAAAGCTTAATCGTGTATTACGTCTACTTGTGTTTGTGTGATTGAGTACATAGTCTCTTTTAAAGTCACAATACGCATGAAGTTGTCTTATCGATGCGTAGCATTATGTTTCCGATAACAAAATAAAAACGGCAATGCACGCGTGAATTCATTTGCGTTAATCGTGTTCGCATGCCTACAAACGCAACGAAACGAGCACTCTTCTTTGGCTTTCATAGCAAACCTTTCAGTTTCATAGTAAAACGTAAGTAAATGCATGCAGAGCATTGCGCTTGCGTAAAACGCAAGGTTAAAATAAAACAAACCTGGAAAAAACCCAAACTACGCAAACGTGTTGTGCGGCCTTTACATTTATTTGAAAGGAAGGGTTACGCACATATAACCGGATGCGAATGATATTTTTTTAAGTTTCGATAAAGTAGAAACAACACAAAAATACAATAAACACAGCATAATCAACCAAATATACCAAAATACTGGAAAGGACCAAAACCTTGAATAATGTTGATGTCGTTACCTTTTTAATAATAGTTAAATTTTGGACATATAATATAGATAGGCTTTTTAGTTTATCCAAACCGGCGTTCAGTTGGTTTAGAGATTCTAAAACCAGTGTTCCGCGAACGCTGTTTCTCGTGCCGCAGAGCGCTTTGGAAAATGTGCTATTTGCTTCAAAACATGTATACAAGAAACCCTTGCATGGGCATATCCATATATTGTATGTGCTATGGAGATTGCCTCGTCATAATTTGGTTATCGCATTATACCGCATTTCATGGCAATGTGAATTCGGATTTTCTGCTCTGACAGAAATTGATAGCAATGATCGTCACAGACTTCGAATTAACTACGTAACACGGATGCCCTGAGCTTTACCGAAACCTCGTCTCATTCTCATCTGTTCCCATAACAAATTTGGTGCCATGCGCCGAAGAGTGGCCTTTCCCGTGCGTTTATACGCCAGAAACCTGAAATTTGTCGTGCGCCCTGGGAGCGCAGCAGCAGTTAGACATAATTAGCCCATTCCAGACCCTAAAAACCCATTTCCCAATTTTTTTCGCGCGAATTATGACGTAATAATTCCACTTTGCCAAATTCATTCACCCTCTTACCAGGTGTCCTTAGAAGATCATGTACGGTGCCTAAATGCTCCAACAGACACGCTTCATATGTGGCTGATACCAAATAAAATCAAATAATCAAAATGGGGGTGACTTTCACTCAACATTTAATTATTGTTAAAAGCACAAGCTACAAATTTGTTCATTCATTAGGCGACAGCTACACAGCAAAATTAGTCCTGTTTTCAAAATAAATATATTGATTGAAATCCTACAAAAATCGATATCGCTTGTTTTATGCAGTTACAATAACACGCATGTTGACACAGTCGCACATCGTGCAATAGTTCAAATTAAAATTTTTGAAAATTAAATGTCTTTTTGGAAATACGCAGTCTGGAAAGTTTTAGGTATTCTTTGTTTTGATTTATATCCTATAGATATGAAGGACTGCGAATAAGCTTTAAAAAGGCAGTTACATGTACTTCAGCCAGATATAATTTTTTGTCACGCATAAGTCACAAATAACCATCGCCTCCGCGGCGCTATCCATTAGTGACTTCTGCTTGACAAAAGGGATTTCAGTCAAATTTTTTTCTGACCTAGACTGCGTGCTTGCCCAGCTATGAATCGTGATTTAAGTACCGTACGTTCAAAGAATTTTATAATCACCAACATTATACCAATCATTTTACTGTCAGCCTCGCGGATACAGATCCATGCTGCTGGTGAACAACGGTTAACTTTCTAGGTATCTCTGAGCTTATTTAAATCGGAATATTATCCCAGGTTGAATGTGGGCAATGGATCGCCAACCGCACTTGTGGGATCCAAAATCCACGAGTTTTTAATCAAAGTAGACCCAAATCAAAGATCGGTAATTTAAATGTGAAGGGTGTAAATGGGTTGAAAGGGCGCAAATATAAGGCATCGTATAATTTTAATAATAAGTCGTCAATTTATTTAATGGATTAATACCAATAAGGAATATATTACTAGTCTATGGTCTATGTATTAAAAAATAAGAAATTAACCAGAAAAATATTGAAACGCGTTTTGTCGAGACAGCAGTCCATCGGCGGCATATGCTATGCAAGTCGAAACTGGTAATTTTACAAATGTTACAAACTTATGCAGGGAATTGATCGATATCTTTGTGAGAAATTACGGAAATCATAGGTCAATGTTATATATACCAAACTCAATTTCTATGTCAAAGGTCGCGCTAGTGTATAAGTTATATCGTCCATTGAACCCTAATGCTTTCTTCCCTACGTAAAATCTGTTATATATTACCACGGATAATTCAATCTAGGACTAGGCATCCACTCTCAAAATGTTTTATTCGTTGTTTGTCGAATCCAATTTTTACAGCTATTCTAAATCAACATAAATGACAAATGATAAAAAAACAAAAGTATGAATGCTATCAAGTATCAACAGTTCTCAGGAAATGTGACTAAGCTTGTTAATTATGAGACTCTCATTCGAATATTCAAATGATTTCGGAAACGTTATTCGATTCTATTAACAATCCAGCAATAATAAAATGTTTGCTCAGTCTTTCTTATCCCTGAAGTAATTCTGTAATATTTCTCAGTCGTTTGCATGAGTTTGTAACTATAATTAAGCGATACTTTATGATCACCCAGTGCAGATACCACTCGCTGCACTTTACCATGGTAGTTTAGTTCTGTATGGCATGTTTTTCACTTGAAATGCAGATTCTTGCACTTTGTTTGGTAATAGATTTTGGACACTTGAGTAGCCGTTAGTGAGCTTCATTTAAGCATTGCTTTCGGCCTTGCTTAGATTGAGCTTTTATAACAAAACAGTATAATCATTGCAAATACTGGAACAGAATATTGAACAAATTTTCCGGAATAATTTGAAACGAGTTGAAGCATTTCACGGCAAGTTTTTTGTTTTGGTTTACATACTTCAAAATTCACATACTGACCTTAATAAAACTATCGAAAGGCTTTTAATTCAAATTCAAAAATTTTTTTGTAACATTTTTTGTTGAAAACCTCCGGTCAACCACATAATTTAATCACCGGATTAAACGAATAAAAATGTCATTCTACTCCATTTTAGTACGTTTGATTTTTAAAAGACGTTACAAATTGGGATCCGTCATTTTGGATTAGAAAATTGGCATCATTTCTCAGGACAGGCGAATCAGGAGGTAAATATGTTATTTATAGTCTTGCTTTATTACTCAAGAGGCCAAATATATTAGCGAAAATCCACATATGGTGCGTGAAAGCGCAGTGGAGTTACAATTTGTGGAAGCTTTTGCTTGTCACTCCATCTTATTTTTATTTTTGAGGTGAATGGATCTATATACTTCATTTCCTCGTGCATAATAATTATCGATGTATTTTATCGAGCTCAGTGAAAATTTAATGGCCTGAAGATTGATTATATAGACAAGTGGTATATTCCAGCATGCGCCGCAGATAAACGCGATTTGCGGCCGCAGTTATTTCAGACCTGCGCTTGTCAACAAATCGAATAATTCAGTTTTCGCTCACGTGGTGACATAAATGGGTTTCGAAAAAATCCTTAATTTGTACTCAGTCTTATTGTCGCGGCGTGCCATTCAAAAGCCTTCATTAGGTGTGTAGACGCAGTTTCAAGCCAGATTTAAACTATGCTCAACAAACGCATCTCCTGAGGCATACCACAAGCTTAGAAAGAGTATATGAGACAATATTTTGCAAGGGTTCTAAACAAAAATTTAAAGTATAACTATTCATTTATACGCGTATCAAAACGTCTTACTAGATCTCACTATAGCAGTTCAGTTCTCTGTCATTGTTTTCTGATAAGGGTATAGTTATTGACCTTCATTCAGTAGCTCGTAGTGCTTTAATACGCTCGACTTCTTATAATAAGAGTGAGCATTTAGTTGCCCTTACCTACTAAACAATGATAAAGATTATAAAATACTGTGTTTATAAATATGCCCAAAAAAAGATTAGAACCCCAATATTCGAAAAATAGGATGGAAATGTCCAGTTCCCAAAGAACTTTATACTATTTTTGAAATTTACTGCCTTTTTAGAGAGAGGCACATCTTCCAGACGACTGCGCTTCTAGTCGCGTCTTCTCCCTTTTATAGAAGTTCAAACGGAGTTAATTCTGTCTTCTGACTCGTATTATAACCAGCAAAATGCTAAATCTCGTCCTATGTGAGTTGTAGTTACAGAAAGTAGAGAAACGGTGAAATCGAATAGGTTTATAGCTAAAACCTGTCGCCACTAAACATGAAATCACTAAATACCTAGCCAGAAACGTAACGCCCACTGATGCCGAGATACGGCACAGATGGACCTCGTAAATAGCAAAAATAGTCATGATTGCGTAAGGTTTATGCTGAAACTAAATTTGTCTGCCAGTATTTATATTAACTCGTTAGGTGAAAACTTGAGATATTATTTGATATAAGCTTGAAACGAGTATATAAAATCCCAACGTTTATTTCATATTCATCTGCTTTCATGAGATTGTGAACTTACACTCCTTGATTAACCGTAAAATGGAATTTTTGTTTTTGATATATTTATTAAATATTTATTATCAAAATGTCAAATCACGACAGGTTTTTACTGAGACAATTCATTGCTCAACGTTTATCGCGAATTCAGATATTTTTGCTGTATTGGTGTGCGCCCTTATCCCAGCGGTTTGTGGCAACATTTTTGTCCTACCGACCCAATCGCTCATCAAGAAATTTTCTCTACCTGTCAATCAGGGATTTGGCGCTTCATAAAAAACGTCACGGCATGATTTTAGAAAATCTCTTCATGCCCGTTGACACAATAATTAATTACGGTCGTGATCTCACAAATGTAGCCTCCATTGGCATTATTTAATAAATAAGAATGCAATGTTAAACCTCAAATCCCTGTACAGTTTTCAGATTCTTTCGGCTTCTTAAACGTGAAAACATCTGACCGAATATGTTTTGCTAAGCATGGGTCCATCAGTGGCTCATGTTTAATAAGTTAAAATTTCTTATAGGATTCTTCATAGAATTGGAAAGTTTTAGCTTTAGCACACATGCGTCCAAAACACCCCTATTTTTTGTTTACTATGAACCACCGACTTGGTAAAAACTAGTCTTTCTGGTTAGCAGTAGGTAAGCCCATTTTGATTTCTAGATTGGAATCGGTTTGTATATGAATTAGTCAGAATCGATTCGAATCAGTAATCTGGGTTTATCTAACTAAATGTAAAAAGTAACTTGTACATTTCTACGAGTTTGGGGTGAACGCTTCACTCATTTATTATAGTTTTACAAGAATTTATCATTCTGTCAGCAGATTCGTTTTCATTCAAGCAGCATGGACAATGAGTAAAACGTCACTGTCCATGTTTAACTTGAAAAATAACGATAAATATTGTGTTGGAATCAAATTCGGGGAGATTCTGCTTTGAGATTCGTTTTGATTTTACTGACATATATATTACTGTGGTTCAGTTCTTGTCGATATTATTCTCGATCCCGATTTGAGCAGTAATATTGTCATTGCTCGACTCATTCGTCTGTACGTGAATAGTTCGGTAATTATCAGTACTGCTTCTCTTATGAGTGTTGTTATTTAGGATCCGAATCGATTCCCATATATGCGCGATTGAATGGTCAAAATTACTCACTTATGTGACTTGGTTTGTTTTGAAAAATTTACAAAAAGGTAATCAAAAAATATTTTCTTTAAGCATGAGGCCCCCTTGCAGCGTCCCATCCGGACTCAAGCAACAACGATTTACAAAATATTTATGGCTGGATGATCAATTCGTTGTTTTGCGATTTTAAAATTCTTCTGTATCTGATTCGAAAAATAAATGTATTTGCAAATGGCAACCCTAACTATCACGTCAGAATTCTTTTGTTGAAATTCGCTTCATAGAATTCCTAACCCAGTCAGATATGATTCACTGATGGATCGCGCCACCAGGGGCAGGAATTATAACTAACTGTCACTTATATTACAAAGATCGACTTCAAAATGCAGCAACTGCACTTTAAGCGAAAAACGTCATGAAGAAGACTAAACCGTAATAATAAAATGCACGGAGTGTTATCTGCTCTGAGCAATAGTAAAACCATTTACTACATCTCATTCCCGCTCCGTCGTCTCCTATTACACGCAGGAATACACAGCAATTTTGAAGCCCGCGTCTACATTGCTTAAAATAAATGTTCTAATTTGGGAAATGAGAATTCTGTGATTTAGTGCTGGTAATTAGATAAGAATTAAAATATCAAATCACAAAAATTTCGTCCAAACATGTTTTGTTAAGTATGAGTCACGTGTGCTTGTGAAAATTACATATTAGCACTTGTAGACTTGTCAATTAATTTCTGATTCAATTAGTATAATTATATGAGTCAAGAAACGTCTAATACCTTGCAAAAAACAAAGTCTGGTAACGCTTGCCCACTTAATTTACTGAGTTTGTTTTTTATATCTTGTGTTTTTGTTTTTCGCATATTCAATAAAAATTTGTAGAGCATGTATTACGGATGAATCATGCGGCGCAATCCCATACTTGAACAAACTTCAATTTGGCAGAATTGTTCGTATTTGTTGAACTCATTCAAAAAATTATTTGATCAACTCTGAGCCACAGATAAAACGCTTTCGGTCGATACTAACCATCATCAACTACATAGCACAATCAGACATTTTATTTTGTCAAGCATAAGTCACAGATGGATCGCGTCGCCAAGTGAACCACATTATACATAAGTGCTTGGGCATACAGAATTCTGATTAAAATAGTTAGCAAAATGTATTTTGGCAGGTATGAGATTGACATGGGGAGTCTTGTCTGAAATTAGATTTCACTAAACATGAGTCATAAAAGGAGTAATTGCCACGAGCGAATATGGCGGTTCAAGCTGATTCTATAAGATAAAAGAAGTGTTCAATATACTGGTAGAGATATTATGCTAGGGGAAACTGAGTTGGAAATCGCCTGTTTGGTTCAGAATAAACATTTGCAATCTCTAATCTTCGTCGTTTAACTTGAGGGATAAGGTACTTGTTTTGTGATGAGAAACTAATTTGAGTAAAAACTATAAATGAATTAGAAGGATAAATCCGTAAAACGAGATGGAATATTAGTCAGTTGCTTAATTTCGCTTCTTTGCTACTTTTTTGAAAATTCAATAGAAAACCTGATGAAAGGCCAACTTCGCTCGCGCGCGTATATCAGTCTATAGATCAAACTAATAATTCAATCAAGTTGTGTTGATACACTCTTCCCAATTTTTTTTTTTTTTGTCTTTTCGAGTTGGATCCTTAATATTTTGTGACAAGTGTTATTTTTAATAATCGTACAGTATTTGACATGAAAAGCGATAATTTATTTTAATAAAAAAGTTTAAGTCGGTGTTAATCGCAAAGCATATCGTATTGTGCCAACGTGCACGTTGTGTAAACGAAATAGGAAATTTAGGTCAGTAAAAGTAACGGTGTAATCGCACATTTCACTAGATTCGATTCCTCCTTCCTGATTTTCAATAACCTCTTTTTTGCTTTTGGAATATTAACAAAAAGTTTCTGTGTACTTTAGGTGCGCGTTCTCTCCCAAGCGATATTTCGAGTACGGGGGATTTTCAACCACAAAAATCTTTTATTTTCTTGTTATTTATAGCGATTTTGCGCCTACAGTTCGATTTTGATATCGCCGTGACTGTACGAACCATCAGTGTGGCTTACGTGCAACAAAGCATAAGATACTGTTACTTTACAATTACGGATTTTGTTGACTTTCACGCTTGATATATTTCTCATCCGTTGAGGTATAAATACGCCGAGAGCATAAACCTGAAATTATCCCTCAATTTGTTTGTATATTCTTCAATATAAGCTGAGTTAGCTGATCCTCAGTCAGATTATTGCAGATTTACATTTTTTGTTCTACAGTGAATCAGTACTTAGTCAGACAACTGTGAAAAATTGCTTTGTGAAGTATGAGTCGCTGATGGATCGCGCCGTCGAGGCACGGTCCAGCTGTCACTTATACTTGACAAAATAAAATTTTTATTTGGTTAGATATTGCATCGTGTACTTATGGATGTTTATTTATATATTTTGTATGTTTATTGTCACTTCCATTGCTTGTTTGAAACCTCCGACCTGGTTATACGCATGTCCGGCCACAGACGATAGGTTTTAGCCAGAAAAAGTGCGTTTACTGTCAAGTGTTTGAGGCCTGTAGGGCATGAAAATCTTTTCAAAAACAAAAATTATAGGTCTATCGGTTTACAACAGCTAAGAAAACACGTTATTCTGACTATCTGGCTATAAATTATCTTACATTTTGAGGAAATAGAAAAAAATTCATAATACGTTGAGCAATGAGCAACTAGTATTATTGAACAAGTAGTATCTGTAATCGATCAGGAAGACTTGAAAGTTCGCCTTTTTTCAGCTCGGTATTGTAAAATTTTGATAAAAATGAATTTCCTTCCTTGAGTAATCTGAATTGCCATATTTTGTAGCAAAATTGTGAGATAAGCCAAAGTTTACGCTGTAAAATTTAACGAAAGTCTTGATGTTGCCGCACAAATAGCCGAATATGATTGATCAGAGGTCTTTTATTTTATGGAATTTTTAAATGTATTTAGTGTAAATTTTTAAGAAACGTTAATGTTGAAGCACTCGCTTTTTGTGATCTCCTGCCAGGTCCGTGTGATGTAGTCTATTTGTGACATAAATCAGACAGAACAGCAGATTTAGAATTGCAGTGTTACCAACTCCTATTATTCGATCATGAAAAAATGCTGGAAGTAGTAGACCGATAATAAAACAATCCCCATTTCTCATCATTTTATTAAATTATCGTCAGGTACTTTCTTCCAAGTGATTGTAAAATAAGTTGTTTTCAGTAAGATAACTGTTACAATAAGTGGGCGCTAAAATGTTTTCCGGGTGCGTCTTACGTATCGATTTTCGACGTTGTTTTGCGTGACTTTGATGCAGATTACGTCACGTAAACGTCGACGTTTGATTTTTATTCAACCGTGTTTGCCTTTGCTTTCGTCGGGGCAAATTAAATTTTGTCTGGCGGTTTTTCAGTGTCCAAATCGTACAATATGCCAACTGCTATGAGCATGTTTTCTAAATGTGGAGTCCCACTGGACCAAATATTGGAAATATGAAATCACGCCTTTTTGTGGTAAGACTTGGAGCGTGGGCGGGAAAACTCAAGGGCCAAAAGTTGCTGCAGCTATACAAGCCTGGTCCGTGTATTGTGTTTATATAGCTTGAAACAATTTTCTGGTTTCGTCAATAAAGATGGCGTATATTTGGTTGACGTAGCCTGGTCCGTGTATTGTGTTTATATAGCTTAAAACAATTTTCTGGTTTCGTCATTAAAGATGGCGTCTATTGGTTTGTGGTGTCGTACCTATGTTCTTAGAAAGAATATTTACAGATAATGCGTCAGAGAGAAAGGCGACGTTCACGAACGTTTACATGTGGTATTATTTACTACTGGCAGTGTTTAGAAGTTTTTGCCAAAATTGAATCATGATAAGCCGCATTTGAACGTCGCGAACCATCAGTAAACCGTGCTCGGCAAAGCAACAACAAAGCTATGGTTTGTTTGTTAAAAGAAAATCAATTTTATTTTATTTCAAAAACATTAAGATATTCTTTGAATTCGTCACTGTTTGAGGTGTATTATTGTCGCCTTTAAGAGGTAAATTGGTGAATACGATCAGTTTGGTATTTATAGTAAAATCAGAAATACATTATTTTTTGTTTAAGCATGAGCTGCTGATGAACCGCACCTCAGAGGCGCGACCCATCATTGGCTCATGCTTAACAAAATAAACGTAAAATGACACACCATTTTCGGAATGTTGATATTACCAATTTGGCTGGCGATAAGCTCGTTGTAATCTGGTACAACAGTGCATCTGTTTCTGAGACATTATCCATTCCATTTTGAAACTCGCTACTTTGTATCGTATCGATAAGCAGTTCTTAGAAGGTGAGTTACATGAGAGTAATATAACATTGAAATCACGAATTTCTTCGACGTAAAAGAAAAATAACGTAAGTTAGCAGTCAGTAGAGTTATTTTTGTTAGCTGAGCATGCGTCGCAATATCTTGATTTTGACTTTCTTTTGTAATGAAAATTTTCAAAAAAAAAACTTTTAATCGATGTTTTTGTTGGTTACGTAATGTTTTTGGTCATATTCTACCACTCGCGCATTTTTACAAATTCAATTTTGCAGATTTGCAATTAATTTATAATAGAAAATATTCGTCGTTTTTTGTGAAGCTTATATAGCTTATATAATATAGGCCTATTTGCGCTGTATGCAAATATATTGCTTAAACTAAACCCCGTACAAATATGTTTTACTGTGACATGAGGTACAGATGTTTCGCCCTCCTCGACGCGTCGTCAACCAATCCATACCTGACAAATATGTTCGCCGATTTTTCATGGTCTATTGTATAACAACCTGCTTTTCTCACAATGATAATTCAAACCAAAATGAGTTGCAAATTGTATATTCATAGCCTTAATTGCTTTCAAGTTAAGCCAAACGGAAACACATTCAAGTTGTATTCAATTGAATTTAATAATTTGGTGAGGACAATTCACAAGTTGGAGGTGTGAATGTCATTTGTTATAGGTTGGACATGACAAAGTCGTGTAATACATTTTTGATCCGACGATTTAGTAGCGCTGAACGTGTTATAAAGTTCCTGATACTATTAATAAGACTTTACAAAAGTCGTCCGAGAAAAAAAAAGAGTTTCGAGTTTTGTTAAATATGAGTCACTGATAAACCACGCCACGCAGTCGCGGCTCATCTGTGTTTCATGTTTGGAAAAATTTGATATACAATGACTAAGTATTAAAGGATTTTTACTTTGAGCAAGTTTGGTAGACTTGTTGTGTACTATGAAGTTCAACGACGTTGAAGCATGTCAGAATAGGTTTAACATACAGGCGAATTAACTGTATTTTGTAGACCCTCGGTTTGGTATAGATCGCTCCGGTGAAGCACGTCACTCCCGTGGTTCAACTGTTTATGCTTTGCAAAATATCGGCCTTTTCGTTGAGTTGTAGTCGGTTTTCGAGCTAATTTAGGGCTGTTGTCTGTCGAGGTCTTGATACGTGTGTTTCAGGCAGAACAGGTAGAGAATATGGGGAAATGTCCTAGAATATTTGCACTAAAATGCATATATATATATAGCACTGTTTGGGTCTAAACTTCAAATTGCTTGAGTACAATAGAATCTGGAATGTTACACTGATCTATAGCGGCCTTAACCAATATTGGTATTTTGGTTTTATTACCTGGAGATTGCTGGATGGTATTTTATAGACTGACTCCTGCAAAAATTTCTCAGTTATCGATTATCTTTCCACCGCCATCGGATCACAATTTGAAAGTTTTAGGCAGTTTTTGCACTTAAAATTTCGTTTTCGCAGTATCGACTATTTTGTATATCGGCTTGGGAAAAAATTAATATCATTGATAGAAGTACATCTCAAATAGAAGATTTTTTCAATTAGTGTTAATTAGCTGTTATCAAGCTCTGTATCATCGGTCAGTTCCTCAGTTTTGCAAGCTTTTGCTTTTATGTATGCTCGGAAGGATAGGATTAAGTATTTTGCATGTATGCAAAATCTACAGAATTTTCATGGACAGACAGTAAATGTTTTCCTTTTTTTATATATATACACAGTATTTTGCATGTATGCAAAATCTACAGAATTTTCATGGACAGACAGTAAATGTTTTCCTTTTTTTACCTATACACACAGTTGAAAATAATTTCCTTGAGTGTATAGCAATATAACGATAAAGCAGGTAATTCAGTCGGCAATTTAGAGGCCAATTTATTCGAATTAGTTGTGGCTACGTCATCACCCACAGAATATGCAAAAATTATTCAGTAATACCGCTATCACGTCTAATACTATGAATGATGGATATAGATTAGTGCACTCATACATTTGAAGTATTGATTCAGCATAATTCATTGCATTCGATCGATTTATTTTCTTATTTATTTAATGATCTGTAAAATTCGCCGTGCTGGCCAACATTCGACCAACTGCAAACATATATCGCTTCTATCGTTGGCATATCGCTGGCAACATTTTTTCGCATGACCTTGGTAAAATATGATGTCGTTTCTATGGAACTATATAATATGTAGTTCCATGGAAACGTCACCATATTTTAAATTTATATTATAAGAGTTGTACAGGTTACGATGTAATAGTTACATTTATTTTGTGTACTAAGTAATCTCAGGTAGTTCTTTGAAAATGTAGTTAAGTATTTCATGTATATAGATTTTTTTGTTTGGGGTCATTTTTAATGAATTCAGGGTTTTGAACTTTGGGAGAATGAACGATGATAAAAGCGATCTTAGAATTAGTTTATTCTTTCTAAATACTTGATTGAATATTGCATTAGGTTAAAAATATTAAGTAAAAGTAAAAGAGATAAATCAAAAGTCGGTAAAATACTTTCGGAAAAATTCCGGAAAATTAGATATAAGCCCAGTACCTTAACTTTTAATCACTGAACGCTAACTCTACAATTCTCTTATCGATTTAAATTTTATGAGCCGAATGACCTAGTGTTCGTTACATTGGTATCTTTGGTCAGGATTTCTTGTTCGAGCTCTGGCAAGCCTGGTTTATGAGTCCATGCCCTTAACTCAATCCAGGGGGCAATATTTTGGTTTGGGAATCACTGAGTGCTTTCCAACAACTTAGTGGGTTCCGCTATGCATGACTTTTCTGAGATTAACGAACTCTGATAAAAACTTCCTTCGTCTTTAATAATAGATAAACAATATGATTCACCATTAAAAGTATGCAAAACGTTGTATACTCTACCCTCATTTGCTCAACGTTACTGTTCGTGATGAAAAATACATATTGAATACACGCGCAATAACGATCTATTGGATTTGAATTATGCGAGTCGTTGAGAATGTGATATTGTAAGTTGATAGAACAGAAGTGACGGGGCAGTAGGCTATATGTTATAAAAGTTTTTATATATGCATTAGGATTTTTCCTGAACGTTGAAAATGAAGGAACCCATATTTGTTTCGTGCCGTCACATGTTCTTCCTATTCGGTCAGAAATTTTATGTCAGGACAAATTTTATATTCACGACAAAAATACTGAGCAAATTACAGTTTTATTTCCAATTACATTAAAAACCTTTGTTGATTAAAAGTCTGAATACATTAATGTAAATTATGGCGAGACCGGGAAAGGGCGGATGAAACGTTTTTACAAACACATTTTCAGCGTTTCTCTTAACTGTTGGCTTTTCATCCAGTAAAATACTTGACCAAACGTAATTTCTAATTGGGATAGTTAAAACTCTATGCAAATATATATTAAATATCGTTATTTTCATTACAGTACCTAGTACACAGAAACAGATTTAAAATATGTATATTTCATCAAATTCGACAATCGTAATCAACGGTGCAACGTCTTTATCAGCAAATGATACCGCGACAATGGAAACCGGTTCGTCGATTCTTACTCAAGATGAGTTTTTTGACAAAAATGAGTCCACTATGTACGACTATATTGGTGACGAAGTCATAGATAGAAGACTAAACGAACCTTCTCCGTATAATGGAGAATATTTAATAGAAGAGCCAATCATGTACGTTCTACTGGGCCTTCTGATGGTTTTCTTTCTGACCCTCCTGGTCCGATGTGTGAGGATAACACTAGATCCATACAACGCCGTTGCCAGATCTACATGGTTTGAAACATTGAGTAAAACACATATGGATGCGTTCTGATTTCTTCGAGAAAATTTTTTGAGGAAATTTGCAGTGGCCTTTTGAAGAGACAATACTCGAAAGCTCGGTGGAGGAGAAACGAACGGGTTGAGAGAACCTTAGGATTATTGCGACGTGAGTGAGTGGAATGTGCATACCATTTTGGGAAATGAAGAATGAAGGGTTCAATGAAATATGGATTTGAGCTGCTTTTGAGTTGAATAAGAAAATTACATAAACTATTCAAACTTTATCATTCAGTGATAAAACTTTCTCAGCCACAGAAGTTTATCACGAAAATCACTTTCTTGTACATTCTAAATTGAAAACTTTGTCATTGTTAGGTATAGTAAATAGGAAAATTTCACCAAACTCTTTTTTGTTCAGTATGTGCCAAGTATATGCCACTGATGAATCGCGTCGATGAGACCCGGTCCATCTGTGGCGCATGCTTAAAATAAATAATAGTTTTTTGATTGAATTATGCGAGGAAATGTGTCCTGCTTGGCACATCGACTCGAAAAAACTCTTTGATAAAACCTGTGATCGCGAGATGATATCAGATGTCAAGTTATGCAAAGTGGAAGGACAGAGATACAGCGTTACGTAACTTGGGCGGTGGTAGTGCGCACATGTATGGCGCGAGGTATACAATGTATCGGTGTGACCTATCTTTGTATCCGTACCAAAGTTAATATATTTATAACAGTACTAAATCTTGTTCTCTCTTTTTGGTCAGTCAGTCTGTTCCCACGTACCGCGGACATCCACCCTCACGACATCCCCTTCAAAGATTTTGGATAAATTACATTTGGCAAAATTTCGGAAATTGCCTTTTGTATGCGTTTTTGTCCCAAAATGATGAATTTTTGCAAAAAAGGCCAACATTTTTAATTTTTGAGAAAAAAAGAAAATTTCGATCATGATTATTCACAAGCATGGAATCTTCGATTTATTTACGAAGAATCTTTCTTAACAGACTACGAGTGCGCAAGGCATTTTGCATAGTGCGTTCAAATGTAACCATGTTTCAGTTCCCAGTGAACCAATGGAATACCATGGACTATACATTATTTACCAAATTTTATTTTGTCTCGCATGAGTCACACAGAAGACTTTTGGATGACCGTTTACTGGAATATTTAAATGCTTAGAACGGCATCATTTTGTACTTGTGATTCTAGTTTCCTGTGCTGTGATATATATATAATCTGTCCGTCTTTTCAAGTTCGAGGCATTCCTAAATTAGAAATGCAGTTTTGCAAACATGCGCCACAAATGGACCGCGCCTCTGCGGCGCGATCCATCAGTGACTCTTGCTTAACAAAATAATTTTTTAGACTACATTTTGCAAGCTGGTTTTTAATTTGATTGTCAGTTTATTGAATTAAAATTTAACAATCAAATTTAGGTTCAATTTGTACATGACAGAAATACTGAGCAGAATACAGTTTTATTTCCAATTAGCTCGAAAAAAACCTTTGGGGATTCAGGTCTGAATACATTAATGTCAAATCCGGCGAGACCGGGAAAGGTCGGATGAAACGTTTTTCAAAAACATTCAAGAGTTTTCCCTAACTTTTTGTCTTTTTAGAACAATAAAATGGTATAAGACAAAACTTAGCGATTTTATTGGAATTTGACCAAACTTGCGTTATTTTTGTTACATGGCCATTATTTTACCCAGCACATGATATGAAATATCCTACCTAGTAGGGAAATATATGTGCAGACGTGTTTGGTCCAGAATTAGGTCATCAATGGATCTCGCAGCGAAAATTTCACCTAGTCTCTCAGTCAGAAATATTTCCATTAATAATGATTTGTTAAGTATGTGTCACTGATGAATCACGCCGCTTAGGCACGCTCCTTCTGTGGCTCATGCTAAGCAGATCAAGTTTTTGATCAGGCTACTACACTTGTACACTGCAAAATAGTTGTTCTGTGAAAATTACCGAGTTTACCTATTGGTTTAATTCCGATGTACTTTTTACGGATATCTGATTCACCTATAGATGAACTTTTACCAAGTTTCATGTTTGAAGTTTTACGTAGTTAATTTACTGGGTAAAATAGATAAATTTACCAAATTTTGAACTAGATACTTGAAAATGACTCTAGTATGAAAAACCAAGTAAATCATAGTGAAAATATTCTTGAAATAGACAAGTAAGTCAAGTGATTTCAATCTTCAAATCAATTAAAATGTCTTAAGTGCGGCAGAAGACGATTGTCAAGTTTAGCTGGTTTTTAATCTAGGTGCTGCTACCCAGTTTTGCAACGTGAAACTAGGTTACCTAGTTATACTTTATCTACTTTTCTGGGAAATTTGTTTTACTTTACCCTGTTTAAGTAAAAACCAGGTTAACATCACTAAAGTCGAGAGTTTTTTTTATTTTTTTTTATAGCCACTTCTTAGAGTGGATCACCCCGTCCAAGGCCCTTTTAACAGCGGTCACTTACAGTCGGACAGGGTTACAATTACTGGAAAGATATCATCTTTTCCTGTTCGGCTTAGCCTAGCCAAGTTATTACACCCTGGGTTGAGTGGTGGGCATGGATAAGCGAGCCGGACTCGCCGGGGCTCGAACCCGAGATATTCAACCTGCGATGCCAACATGTTTAACCACTAGGTACTGAGTATAGTGGAATCAGTTGGGATAACATGTTACTAATCCATTCCCAGTCAAAAAATTACGCACAAACACGTTTTATTAAACATGAGTCACTGATGGATCACGCCGCCAAGGCGTGGTTCATCTGTGACTCATGCTTAATAAATGAAAATTTTAGATTGGGATTGCTTCACCGGAATACTCTCAGACGACATACCTGAAGCAATCCTTCAAAAAATCCAATATTGGGAATAAAATAAATAACAGCGTCGCACAGGTGTGTTAACAAGATATTTTCCGAAATCAATACCGCAAATGCAAGAATGCGGTCACACATCCCTTGTATCAGGAGAATAGAATCCGTTCTGACATTCAATTTCTGACAAATACAAGGAGATAATGTCATCTGTATCGACTTTCGAAATCCAATCAAACACTCGAATCAATCTTCTGAAAGTTGTTTGTGTGGAATGTGGCAACAATGCTATCGATTTGCAGGAGCATTTAAACAATAGCACGCAGGACTAAACGCATTGTTACGAATAAAATCGAAATTAATGACATTTTATAGTTAATAGCGTGTCACGGGACGAGATATCTGTCAACAACGCAGGCTTAAAGCAATTACTTTCAATAGCTCTTTTGCAAAGCCCTTTCAAAGAAATTTTTCATATTGAAATTTGCTTTTAGCAAAATAAAATTATAGTACCAGAAACTGCATGCTAAGCGGAGAAAACACTCCTGGCTGAAATCATCCGCTATAGGATACTAAAGTGAAATAAATCGTATGTGCCATGGCCGATAATAAAACTACGTCTGCACCACTTCCTTGTTTCCTTTAGTCGCCTATTACGACACACGTTACGAAATTTCTAAACTTGACCACTTAATGACATCGTGGGGATAGCACACTATGAATGATGAGGTGTATGCCCCCCTCGCCGACCGAAAAATTCAAACAAAATGATTTCGCGCTCCGTTCTCGATGTTTTAAAGTGATGTACAGTAAAAAACGCTATTTTTTCAGGGTAAATTTTTTGACTGCGAACCCAATATTCCGTCATAATGTAACTACAATTTTTTTAATTTTGCCCCCAAACCCTCTTTTAAAGGTCAAAATACGGCAATACTGAAAGTATTCAACTTTTGGCATAAAAGTATGTAATTATTCAGAGATTTCCTAAATTTTTGCTTCTAATCTTCATTTTCATTTTCCTTTCTTGGTACATTAAAAATACCCACAGAAGGGCCCGTGGTTGTCGTGCGTTGTAATCCCCAAGTTGGTGACTACGTCATTTCAATTTCATCGATCGTTTTGAGGCATAAAAAGTTCATTTCTTCTCCATTTTACCCACGGGAAATCGAGGAATAATTTCCGTGAAATTGAGGTCGCAATCAAAATCAAAAAGCTTCGCTCCGGCAATTTGCAATTTCGGTTTTTAATCGCAGAAGCAAATCATTATTTGGTACATAAATAATACAAAGGGTCAAATCGACCCGTTCGGAGTTCGTTCAACAATTTAATGCTTTTTTGCAAAGCCCATCATAATTAAAAAGATTTTGTCAGGTACGAGTCATTAATGGATCGCGCCGCTGAGGCGCGATCCATTCGTGACACATGCGTGGCAAAATAAAATTTCTGGCAAGCTATAAATGTAAAAATTTAGGGACATTTCTATTTGAGGATTTTTGGGAACAAGTCTCAGTTCAATCGAACACTATTTCCCACGTATGATATAAGGAAAACATTTTGAAAATTTAAAATGTATATATATGCAACGTCGTCGCGTCTCTACGCAAATTATCTTAAATAAATCTACGGTATAGAGCGGAGCTGAGCATATTGATTATACATGACCCGAATTTAATCTTACATAATGACATTTATTAAAATTAATGGAGATTTGAATCGGTGAAAAATTAAGTTTTATATTTTATTTTTTATAGCGAGTGAATCACTCTGAACGGGATAGCTCTGTACTAGCAGCCATTTATATCCGAACAGAGTTAGTGCTTATTAGAGTTGGCAATTGTAAGTAAGAGTACAGGGTTTACCTAATATACCTAGTTTATAGAGTTTATTTTCAAAGTACTTTTACCTGGATTCTCGAATATCTGATATAACTTTTACCGAGTTTTCTTTTGGAAATTTTATCTGGTTGAATCATTAGGTAAAACAGGTAAATATACCTAATTTTTAACTCGGTACTTGAAAAATTGACCAGATATTTGGTTAAAGAAATTAGGTAACTAGTATGAAAAAAACTAGAAAAATCATATTCATTCTGAAAATGTTTTTTGAAATAGATCATTCGGTAATTTCAATCTTCAAATAAAAAAAAATTGCTTAAAATGCAATATCCGACAAATACCGAGTTTACCTGAATTTTGATCTAGCTACTACCTAGTAACACTAGGTTACACAGTAACATTTCACCTAGTTTTTTGGTGAAGTGGTTTTACTTCACCTAACGAAAATAAAAACTAGGTTGCCATCACTAGTGCCTACCCAGTAAGTTATTATACACTGGGTTGAGTGGTGCGCTGGTGTGTTCGAATCCCCACAAGTCGGACTTGTGGGGATTTGAACCTAGGGTTTTCAACCTGCGATGCCACATGATAACCACTAAGACATAATACGGTGCAAGTGAAACTGCAATGTGAAGTTGCAGTTTGGTTCCGGTAAAAATATTGTATTTGAATAAATGCTTTATATCGCTTTTTATTTCATTAACTAGCCACCTTAAGCCAGGTCGGACTTACACTGTAACAAAAAATGCAACAAAATCATAGGGCTTTGACATTAATTTTACTTGGCGGTACTGAAATTCAAAATTGACTTTTTTGGCCAAATGTGGGATATTGATGGAATGCACCGCGAAGGTGCGGACAGCCCATAATTGACATCAATCTCATCAACATGGCGTTTTTTAGCTATGGGAATATGCAAGTACTACAAATGACCACTAAATTTACTGTACTTTTGCCAAAGTGTAGTTCTAAAAATAGCCAACTATAGTGACTACTCAAATGGCAAAGAGCTACTACAAAACGTAGTACCAGCAACGACACTAGTGGTAAACATCCCAAACGCATCTGAAACGTTGTGGTAAAGTACAAGGCGTGACATATGTTCTGGGTGATGATAATGTCATCAACCACCTCTTTTTTTTCTTTTTGGTTGCCTTGTAGGACACACAGGAGATAGGTTATTATTACACAGGATTAAACTTCAATGTCATCGTATTTAATTCCATGTGACGTTACTGAGCTCAAGCTAGCGATTTCCGGCAATCCTGTTATTTATTCTATCAACCATCAACAGAATATAATCTAATTCAAATTTAAAAATTTCAAAAACATTAGTATGAAGTAGCGACGAATTATATTAAGCGCCATAGGGCACGAAAAGGAAAATTTCTTCCACTTATGGTAATCGTTCCTCTTATTGCAATGCCTAAAGGTGCAAGGTACGTGCCCTTTTAGACCCCTCTGTTTCGTCGACAATGTTGGCAAGAGGACAAAACAATTCAGAGAGGTGGACAATTAGTTTGCCTTTAACATACACTCCATATTTTCCTTGCAAAAATGAAAAATTATGTATCAATTTCAATTGTAATGAAAATATAGCATTCCCGAGCATGAGCCACTTATAAAACGCCCATAAAATGCATTTGGATCATGCTCGACTACTGTTTATAACACTGCGACAAAAATACAGTAAATTCACAGTTAATTTGAAGTAATTGGGTTTTTAATCAAAATTTTTAACCGATTATTGCAAGGATAGGCCGTTCCATCAACAGTTCATAATTGTCAAGTAGTCGATGTTTTAGGCTAAACTTAAAAATTAGAGTTTATGTACGGTAATTTTACTGCCTTTTTGTTACAGTAATGTGGCACTTAAAAAAGGAAACAGAGTTCTTCCTGTACAGAACATAACAAACGATTTATAACGTGATCGTTTCCCGACTGAAAACCTAGTGCTGATCTGCAGCAAACAAGAAGTTATTGCTTATCATTCGTTAAACTGCGATATATGCTTTGAAGAATTGAATCTATAGACAAATAGCCCTCTATGGAAAGAGATGTTCAGAATTATTGTCTGCTTCGTTTTTCTTCTTATTTTGCTGAAAGCTTTTGGTTATCGAGGCGAAGCACATCTTAAAACTTGTAAGTGACATTTTTGTGAAATTATACTTAGTTTGAAACCGACAAAGTATATTTTTATAAATATAGGAGTGTATAGAAGCAGAGGACAAGTATATATGAATACAGCGCAAGTTATAATGCAATATTTTATAAAATAGTTTTTTCTGCTTTGTCATTGGTATATACATACCTCTTATCCCAGTTATAATATTTTGATCAAGCAGTTTTGTCAAGTATAGTATGAGCCACCTATGGACAATGCCTAAGCGACCTAAATTTGTTTAGTAACGAGAAGTAAGAGAAAATAAGCCAAATAAGAGGATTAATAATAAATTTTCACTCCGTATTTTTCCTTTTTTCGGGTATTTTGTTCTTATCCATTATTTCATTTTTGGCAATCATTGTTATAGCATCAAGCTTGAGCTATAAATCAAACAACCTTGCACCAACGGTCTCTTATACATGAACAGGGTTAGTGTTGTTGAATATCGGGTTAAGTACAGCCTACCCAATTAAGTTGGGGATGGATTGATGAGCCATACTCGTGGCCAAATAAAAAAAACTTGGAAAAATATAACAAAGAACTATTATAACTTACATTCATGTTTTACAGTAACTGAAGAAAATTTTGATGATATTACAAGAGATATTTCATATTTATTTGACGGTGAGTGATTTATAATCTACAAATTGAGGAATAAGTTAATTCGCAATATCGTGAAAATAAAATGGCAAGACTGGTATCTCCAATACTATCTACATGCCACGTTTGCATAGATATTAGGGCATTGTTTCTCAACCCCGCATCCGATTTTTTTGGCTTTTAAATGCGTACTTTTCTATTTTATTATTTTTTTTATTGAAATTCATTTTGAGCAAAGCCAGATGCAGTGCACAAAGGCAACAACTAACGGCCATTCAATAGAAAAGACTTACTAAAAGATACAATACCGCCAACTACAATCCAAACGGAAAACATTCGAAACGGAACTGAACCGTCATGCTAAAGGGCAGTGTATATATTTAAGATGATTATGTTGTCCGACGAATATTGGGTCGAAAGATTCTCATTACTAATTTACGCCGTAAATTTGGGTCGCCTCGAAAAAAGTTTGAGAAGTACCGTATTAGAGCTTTCATCGTCGAACTTGTTTTTACAAGTTGGTATAAACGTTATTTGTTGAGTATGAGTCAGTGATGTATCGCGCATCGTCAGCGTAGTCCATCTGTGACTCAATCTTGGCAAAATAATTGACTGTGGTCTGTTGACTGTGGTCTGTTTCAGAGTTTAAAATGGCGCCAGTGGGCAACTTTATTCGATATATCATCAAAATACAGGATAAGAGGAAATATTTTTTGTGAGACCAATTTGACTCTAAACTATGATACATGGTGAATTACCCCAATTATCTCAAAAGACAAAAAAAATGCGTAGCAAATCAGTATACCACAGCCAAACTCTTTTTTTGCCTTTATTTCAAACAAAAAAGTTGTAATTTGACTCGCTAACTATTGAAATATTCTTTCTCTATTTCAGAACTTTGAACACTATTGAATTATCGAAAGTGGAAGCCAGATTTATTCAAGGCTAAGATATCTTCAAACTTCAAAATATTGAGCAATTGATTTGTGAGAAGAACGAATTGCCTATGTCAAATATTAAAACAATGAAATTATTTTTTACACATTAGTATCTCCCAACTAACATGCATATCATCATCATAATGATTTCCCGCTTGATTTTCAAGTATACTTGCTATTTTTTAAGGATTAAATTGCTTCCAAAATACCTACATTTCTGTTTCAAAAAAGTTGTCTTCGAAAATGATCAAAATAAAATGTGAATATAGATAAATTTATTCGTACCCTGTCTTTGATTTTCTTCGATATAAATAACCTTATTTTACTGTGGATCCTTACAGTGACGAACCTAACGCTGAAGAAGGCTGAGAAACGATATTTTGAATAGACATCGCGATAGCTACGAATTCACCATAATAACCCTGTCAGAAATTTCATTTAGTCAAGTATGCACCACAGATGGACCTCGTCTCATCGACACGATTCATCGTTGACACATACTTAACATAATATAGTTTTACGAATATTTTCCGGTGAGGTATATAAACGAGCTGTGAGAGAGACAATATGCTTTCAATTTATCACTTCCTCGCCCAACAAAATTTAAAATTCCACTTCGTTTTGTTTTTATTCCTTCGACAAATTGTAGACTGATTCTAATAATTTGCGCTTCGAATCGATTCACACCGACGTTGAATTGTCTAGTTTTAGTATTATGATTGACAAGCACAGCTTTTTCAATTTTTTTTTTTTTGATTAATATTTTATTAGTAAATGATAATTAACCAAACATGAATTTTGCTGCATGCTTTACTGTCACTAACGTGGTTTTCGTGAAGTCCGTGACATGTCGAACAGCTCGTGTACCTACAGAAAACTGGTTGGAGCAAGTTCACATAATGGTAGATATCTTGACTTGCAGTCGTGTGCTGCTATTGTTGGTCCGCCAGGTTTTCTCATCTTGCCACAATCATGAATTGAAGGCTGGCCGACGCTCCATTGTGTGTTCTGTGCTTTGGATTGAACGTTGTCGATCCACTCCCACTTTCCCTCTACCGCTTGATCAGTCAAACCGATCCAGACATTTCTTGAATGAGGTAAAAAATAGTCGTAGAGGTATTGTCGCACAAGTTCGTTACGAATACCATCAGTTGCCAACCTCGCTCCTTTCGACTCGCAATAGGTTTTTGCAAAGGACCACGGCATTCCCTTAGTCCCCACGATGTATTTGTACTGATTAGCGGCAGCAGCCCATCCTTCTCCCGCTCTCTGAAGTACGCTAGAATTGACCAGAAGAATCTGACTCACCAAGAAGAGCGTCAACCTCAACATAGCTGAGATGTTATTTCAATATTGTCGTCGAGTTAGAAATTACAGTCAATTTTATAGAAGAAAATGCAGTTGTGATACCTATCAGTCGTAACGAGCATGTATTTATAGTTTTACATCTCGAGTTCCTATCGCCATCCCTGAAGTTCATCATACTCCAGAAAACGTTATTTAGTTTCGTTCTGAATTGCGACAAGTAATTTTATCCGTAGCCGAAAATTTCCATCATGAATGCCTCGTTTCATGAACATACAGCCGCATGCCGCGCCATTTTTGCGTTTAAGGATCACGAAACGACTTGTAATCAAAATTCACGGGCCTCGGGCTCAAAAATTTTCTTGATTACTGCCTGTCCAAAGTCTTTTTATAGCAGAGGCGCATAAAATTTGAATGTGCTTTTCGTAATTTCAGTTTAATTCTTTGCTTGAAATAATGATAAGATTACCACGTTATATTTGTATTTTAATCATGATCATAAATATAATTTTCCCAAAAGATTGGATTTGCCTAATCAGAAATTTTGATACAAGAGTATATCCGAATGTACTGCATTCATTCACATTTCGTGATAAACTTGAATTATTGTTTTCTTATTAAACGTGATCGCATCAAAAATTTTTTTTTTTGGCTGGAGAGAAAAGTCAGCAGATTATTATTGTTTTATTGAAAAGGTTCCGTTTCATATTGTGTATTTTATTTTAACCCATTCTGTATGTTTTGTGTTCCCTAAAACTTCTCTGAAAAATTAGGTGTATGACAGGGCAGAAATATCAATTTTGAATGAAAATTCGGATTACGAAAATATAGGAAAATACCAAAGCGCCTTCTCCAAATATATTTCCTGGATCCGCCGCTCTAATGGCCTAGATGTGTGAACACTACAGTGTACAGGATACACAACACAATGCTCTGTACATGGGCGGATCAAGGGTTTCTGCATTCATACGAGCTTAATTATGATTTCTCCTTATCAGAGATCCTATTTGTCAAGTACGATTCACTGTTCGACCGCACTTCAGCGGCGCGACCAATACATACCCATAGGTAACAAAGGGTGTTTGGACGAATAGTTCGTACCAGACCGAAGAAAGGTACCTCTTCATTGTGGGTTTCTTTTCAATAGACGGAATGTATTAGTTCATGATGGAATAAACGGACGATGGAATTCCTGATGGGATATATGTGATATAAAACATGTCCACTTGCGTCTCGCGCACGCGATCTACGAGAAAATTAAGCTGATATTCTATACAGTGTCGAAGAAAAAGTGCCAGAAAATTAAATTTGTTTTAGTATTGAAGATATTCCACGCAGGCTGGGGTGCTAGGCAGATTATTGTGCAGTTCGACTTTAAATGACCGAATTACAGGCGACTAAACTAGGCATAGATGAAGAATTATCGCGGACTCCAGCCATGGATAATATATGACCTGGGTAAGAAAAAAGATACAAATAAGGGATGCTAGTCAAAAGATCGCGGCCATTTTATTTTTTTAAATAATCCCATTTATTTTCCTAAATAAAATTTAATTCAGATATACACCATAGCTCAAAATTTTATTGCACTCAAATTATATGTACACAACACAAGCATTAAACAATCTATCTAAATATATTTTCCTGTTTTTTTGAATAGGTTAAATGTTAATGTCACCATTGTTAGTTAAATCAACTTTGCAAAGCATACAGAAAATGTAGAATGTTAGAAGCAATGAGTAAAAACATTTATCAAATATAGTGTAGTAAATTAGCACACAGGCAAATCTTGATTTCAGCTGAAGCGAAAAGGCGAGAAAGCGAAAAGGCGAGAGAAGTGTTTGACGTTCATTCTGTCAAGCCCAATTTTAAATTTTATTTTGCCAAGCATTAGCCACAGTTGAACCACGCCTAAACGGCGCGATCCATCAGGGACTCATACTTAACAAAACATGTTTGAGCACATTTATTCAGACAGGATATGCAGAGTGATTTCGTTATCAACACAAAAGGATAGATAACATTAATTTCCTGTATTCCAATGTACCGGTACTGGTTTACTATTATGAAAGCTGTTCCTTCTGAATTTTGATTAGCGCCATGCGTGAAAAAGTTTCTGAAATGATCCCAGGAAATTCCAGACCCATGGAAGACGAAAAAAATTTTTAACAGGGAACTGAGTTTTGGCACAAAAAGACAAATAGAACAAACCACTCAGTAAACAGTTACAAAATATAGAGATAGAGCATAGAATATGATAATTTTTGGGAATTGGTATAAAAAGCATAATGTGAAGTTGAATAATAATTAACAATGTACATACACATACATACAGAAGATGAAAAAAGAAACTTAGTCCATTGGCGATTTTTAATCACAAAATAAATGATAAATGTTTTCAAATGCACAAAAATGCTACAAAAACCATCAACACTGCTATCTGACAGCAGTATTGATGATTTTCAACCATTTGCACAGTTTGGCTGCTAGCTATCAAACAAATCAATGTTAATTCTTCTTTAATAAGACATGAAATTTTTGCTATTTTGCTAAATTTTTGCTCTGTTATAATTCATTTTCTTCAGGTTTCTGAGTAGCAGACATTCAGCCAGTATGGGTTGGTGTCTGCTTTTTATATGAAAGGTTCTACCATTTTAAAATTTTACCAACAACATCATATACTAGAAATAGTAAAATTTATTACCTTGCTGGAAAGACATTTTCATAATCAAGCAACATAATTTGATGACATGATGATAAAGGTAAAAAGTCGTAAGGACAAAAGATCATTCAAATTTCAATATTCGCACCAATAGAGCTGTTACTATATGCTACAACCACAGCGGTTTGGTTTAAGATAACTGGCACTTTGGTTTAAGATAACTGGCACTCGGGTTGGCACTTTCAGTTCTAAAAATGTTTAAAATCATAAACTTGTGAAAATATCCAATGACTCCTAAAAACATGTTGTGATCACATTTGGGTTGAGTTACAGTCACTGATAAATCATCAAAAACCAATCAGGTCTAACTTTCACCAAACAACAGGTGTTAATTTCATGTCAAAGGATACACCCAATACCCAATCAAATTTCTCTTTAACATGGATGGCGCGATCCATCAGTGACCCATACTCAACAAAACAACATTTCTGATTGGAAGGAAATGCTTCTTTGTATTGAAAACCAAGTATCGTTCTGAGTAGTTTTCTCACACAATTCACTTCACTAAGAGTTTTGTTTGCTTTTCTGGTACGCTTAAAATGATTTCACTCAAACAAATGTATTGTGCTTGTCAATGACGTGGTTTTATCATAATTCGCGTAAATTTATTAGGCCGTTATCATGGATGTGAAAAACTTCGCAATATTTTTGCATTTAATGCAACCAGTGATTTTGTACAATGAAGAATGGCGCAAATAAAACTTTTACACTGTGAACACACATTTGATACTGGCTACATGATTTATACACGTTAGGTTTCAGACCACTCAGATTTCGATTCTCCCAATGATAGGCAAGATTTACGTCGTATAAAAAACATTACGCACCACAAACAATACTATTTTGATATACAGTGTTCACCTCCAATGACATTGTTATAAAAAGTATAGGTAAAATGTTGCGAACTAAAGTAAGTTGTTCTATAACCTAAGGTTCTTTCTAATTGAAAGCATCTACTAGAATCTGCGCAGCCTCTTCTTTGTGTATTTTCCCTACGCCTACTGCTGGTGCTGGCAGAACAGGACGCCCGGCATACTTCAGCTAAGATATAAAAAACAAAAATTATACAGATTGATCGACACAGGAATGTCTTATAGGTAGCAGTAATTTAGTAAGACAGAGAAAATTTGCTCAAAAATATTATGCTGGGTCTAGGTGTCTTACGTGTTGTGTTGCGTATGCCGTAATTTCATGACCTCCGGACAGACGAGTCCACAGTGGCAGCAAATATCTCAAAATTGATAATTGAGCTTCTAAAGAATTATCGTCAATTTTTTAAACTAATCAGACTCTGAGACGCTTATGAATAAAGATTATTTTGCTAAATTCAAGAGATGAATGATTTGATGAAATGGTGGAAAATTGCAAATACTCGAAAACAAATGTACAAACTCAACAACAAAGCAGTGAAAACCTAGATTACTAAATGCCTTAATCAGGGGCGTAACCAATCTGCAATTTTGAAGAATGCTTTATATACAAACCAAATTGAATCTTGAATATAATTTAAGCAGAATTGCTCAAGAAACAGAGGCCCAATCTCCTCAGTAGAAGTAGAGTAGAAGAATATTGTTTTCTTTTGGGCATCCAAAATGCTCATGTCATTTTCTTCGAATGTATGAAAAAGCTTTAAAATCATCAACACTGCTATTTCATAGCAGTATTGATGATTTTGAACCCTTTTCCACATATTGGTGGCTACAAGGCACTTGAAAAAGACCTTTTATTCTTGTATCGAAAGATATCATAAAATCATGCCCACACGCTGAATTTTCTCCTGATGAACCAAACTTCTTCCGGTGTCTGAGTAGAGTCAGTCTGTCCTATACAAACCAAAAAAGTTTACCTTAACTCCATTTAAATTTTCAAATCGAGTCAAGACGAAATTCCAAGCACCCATGTTTCTAGGTTCTTCTTGTGCCCACGTATACGAGATTCCTTTGGGTAAAGATTCGATTTGCTGTCTTATATCGTGAGCAGGAAATGGACAGAGTTCTTCTATACGTACAATTGCAATGTTTGAAGATAATCCTAATCTATCTCTTTCTTCCACAAGTGTGTAGTAATGTTTACCAGAACAGAATATCACCTTTTGAAGTCTGTTGAGTAATTAATTAGGTAAAAATTGCTATAATCAAACATTCATGTCGAGATGGCCATATACTAGTAACTACTTGTATATGAATGACTTTGGTATCAATGAAAACTCATGATCTTTTCAGTTTGCCGAATCACTCAATGAATTACTGAAATGGATGTGAGAATTAGGAACGTCAATGGATAGCACCATTCAGATGCACCTCATCAGGGTATGACGAAGCTCAACAAAACAAGATTCCTGAAATGCTGTAAAAAGACATATTACATGCAGTTACACACGCATTTTCCTGACAGAGCTTACCCAACTCATTACATCTTTGGTTAAGTGTTGGTCATACCGGTAGAATAACGAGCTGGACTTGCCGGACTCCAACCAGAGAAATGAAATAATAAAAACTTGATTTTCAAAAAGCATAATTTAGACTGGTAAAACTTCAGCTACCGGTAGGTACACGGGCAGGAAAAATGACTAATTAGGAAACCATTAAAAAAAATATGATATTAAGGCAATAAAAAAACAAGCTTAAAAAATTACATACTTGCTCATGTCTTTAATTGAAGAATCAGGCAATACTGGTTTGAAGTGAGTACCTGGTGCCATCTCTGAGAAATCAGACATAGCTGCCTGTCATACAAATATAATACAATTAGAAAAGATACATAGATATTTGCATTGCATCAATAGAATTAAAACTCCATTATATATATTTCCCAGCATTCCTCATAGAAATTTGTGATCTTATCGAAGCTGGGGAAAATTGATGCTTCCGAAATATTTTACAGAATTTCCTTTTTTTATTATTTCTAAATTGGATAGTTACTTATTCACTATATATTACTGAAGAGGATTTTTCTTGATAAAATATGACCCGAATTTATAACGCAGTCAATATTTTACATTCCAAATACCTTTTTTTTTATATGTAATACAAGATACTGACATATCTCACCTTGACCAGAAGAGTTAACATAAGAGGTAATATTGAAATTGATATTAAATTTCACACTGAATTATAATTACATTATAAGAAACAATAAACTCACAGGCAATCTCAACAGTGTTTTAGGTGAAGCAACAACCAAAGGTTTCCTATAATTCCTTATCATTTGTCTTCGCAATAAATGAAAATATTGAGCAGGTGTTGTTGGATTACAAAAATGTATGTTGACATTGTCACCGTCGATACCTTGGATATAAAAATTATGTGGAAATAAGATATTGAGGGTGATGACCTTCCATGCAATTGCCCGAAATCACTAAATACCTTTCACCATGAACTGGAAATACCAGGGCAGTATATAAAACAAACAATTTGTAATCATAAACCAGGTATGATCAGTGATGCTACGAGATCACATTATGGGACTTGAAATTTGTTTCTGTGATTCGAAACGATCCACACAGAAACTATTTGAATTAATTGTGTATCTTTTATAGGGACAAAAACTTGCTAAATAAGTGGAATTTTCGTTTTCGATGACGAAAAGCATTCAATTTTGGTTAAACTTGACCAAAACGGATTTTATTCCTGTTGTTGAAAAATGGAACTTTTGCACTTAGATATGGAGAGTGAAATGAAAATGCATTGCCTTCAAGTCTGTCTGTACTAATATTAGCGATTTGTAACTATAAATTTCTTAATTTTCAAATATGAAGACAATTTGTTATAGTAAAAAAATGGGATAATTGTTATTTATATGAAATCAATGTTTGATCCGATGAAATTATTTGAATTCCAAATGATTCAGTTTTGTCCAGCCATAAACACGATAATTGATTCTTTAGCGAATCATTGTGAAGCAATATGATGATTTGTCACAGTTTTCACAATATAAAATTGAATTATAGCATCGTTTTGTTGTATATTAAATCATTTTAGCATGACAGTAAACATTTAAGTTCATTAGAAAATTTCATACCATCTTCCTTGCTGTTTGTTCCTTGTAAAAACCTCTCTATACGACATGAAGAATGTTCTGGTCCCATACCATCATAACCATGTGGAAGTAACATCACAAGACCACTCTGCATCAACCATTTCGCTGTAGAAAGAGGGAATTTTTACCTTAACAGCTTTGTTAATTAATTTAATTCTAGTCCAATTCAATCGAATGACACACAAAAAAAATTGTCTAATAGATTAAACCAAGCAAGTTATTTCTATGCATCACATTGTCAATGAGGATATTTTTAATGAAAGTCGTTCTGTGCAAGGGTTGAATTTATGGTTACTGCGAAAGTAAATACATAGTTACGGTATTCTGTCCGAACATCCGTAGGTGGGACCCACATTCCCAGATGAAGGCCCAGACTGACTACTACTTTCTGACACCCGAATAAAAATGGGTTTCATTAGTAGAAAATTAAGCAAATGTTGTAACCCAACTGTATAAAAAGTTCAAAGTTAGTTGAAGATTATTCAATCAGCACCTTGGTAGAATGTCAGTCACCCTGCCACACAGAATATACAAGAAAATCTTCTATCCAATAAAGTAAATAACCCAAATCAACTACAAAATAATCATTATCCCTTACATGGCCGAGTGTTAGAAAATGATGCAGGATGGCTTTAAAGTCATGGACACCATCAATGTGATGGATTTGTAAGGCATTTGTTCAAAGTAATTTAAAAAATGTATCATAAAAATTCCTATAAAATCTCACCCTCCCCAGAATTCACAAAAGTATCAACAATAATTTGAGCTCCGTTGAAAAAATCTCCAAATTGAGCTTCCCATATAACAAGTCTCTTCGGACTCTCAATACTTATACCATACTCAAACCCAAGAACAGCTTCCTCAGAAAGCAGAGAGTTAACGACCTGAAATAGAAAAAATACAAATTGCTGAGTTTTCATAGACCATGTTTTATTGATAACGGGACACTAATTTTTTATGCTCAATGTACAATGAAAAAAATCTTGAAAAAATTCAAAGAAATATTCAGTAAGCGAAGAAATGAAAAAAAGACTTACTTCGATTTGACTACTCTGATTTTCACTCAAATGATTGAGTGGTATATGCTTATCTTCTGAACCTTGACAAACTACAATAGCATGGCGATGACTGAATGTTCCTCGGCCTACATCTTGGCCACATAGACGAATGCTGTAATCTGAGATGAATAAAATATATTTTTGGTAAAATATAAGAGTAGAAGTCAACTGACACAATGTCAGCCCTCAGATAACTGAAAAAGCACTTTATCATATATAACATTTATATACATTTTCAATTTGAGTGTCAGAATTCACAACTGAGTGAGAATTTTGAGCCACGAGTAAAAAATATTTTACTATATATCGAGTGTTTGCCAAATCAAGCAAAATAAATCGTTTTCATTTCTCTGGTTGAGCAATATAGTCATAAATATTTTACCATGTTGAATACATTTTTGAAAAATATCTTCAAACGTTGAAATTAAAAATAGTTCACTTTAGCTATGTTACTGATGAAAACAATCTAGACTTTTAAAAACCTAGAAAACTGGAAGATACACATAGTTGGGAACAAATATTGTTTGATAAACTGGTGCTACTTTATGCAATAAAATAGGAAACTCTCAAAAACTAATCTTTCAAAATTTACTCAAATACATTTATATTTTATTTTTATTCAAATATTCTATTCATAAACAGCATCGGATTAAGATTACAGATATTTAATATCGTTGTTTTCGAATCGCATATTTTTGTTCTTCTTCTAACACATACCTTGCTGTAATAGGGATCCAAAAGCTAATGCTTCAGCAGTTGCCCAATCCACTGGGCCAACAGATTCCATTCTATCCTTTCTTACATCAGCGTACATCTTCACTAACCTTGAATGCATTTCCTACGATGTGAAAGAAACATTTTGTATTAAACGAATAAGTGAAAGTCAAGAAGTGATAATAAATATGAGCAGCCATTTAAGGATCTTTTGCACTGAATAACTGTCATGGGAAATCAGTGTCCAAAACCTTATAAATGTCAATTATTTTGAAAACTTTTGTGAAATATATCAACCGAAAAAATTCTGTTTGAGAGGTTTTTCAGTTAAGACTGCATTTGCTGCTACTACTTTTCATGTAGTTCTTTGTAAGATACATGGATGTTGGTCAATTCCTCTCGGTCGCATCTAAAGGCAATCTTGGAGCAAATAACATGACCTCAATTGCTGAGGCAATTTGAATGTTATAATATTAGATGCTAGGATTAATAATACCAATGGAAAAAAAACAAGACACAATCCTCACTATCTCCTCTGGTATTTCCACAGATTTCGATCCGATATATCTCAAATTATCCAGTGGATATCCTGTGTCCCACTGTGTTGTTTTTGATGAATCAGTCATTTTCATAGATGACCAACTTTCTTGTAAATAAGTAGGAGGCGGATCGTACAAATCTGACTTTTTCAAATGATCGTTTAGTGTCGATTGGATTTCCAGATTCCACCGATCGACATCTTCCGAAGTTATGAGATTTGATTCCTGTTGGTGAATATTAACAATTATCATTCATACAGATTACTAGTAACATAAATAATGATTTTGCTGCTGAGCTGGGAAAACATGCCAGGAAAGCAGTAATTTTTATCTGAAATTCATGATAAAATCATCTTAACTAAAAAATTACAGACACAATTAAATATATGATGAAAAAAATACATAATTATCATCTATCAGACAATCCATTTTATCAAACAGTAACAAGTCTCGGATTCGTATATTGATTTCTGTTCTTGGATGCAATATGCACATCAGAAATTATATTTTTCCAAGCATGAGGCACAGATGAAATATATCTCAATGGCTCAGTCCATCAATGACTGGCTGACTCGGGCTCAACAAAAACATGTCATGCCCAAAAATTTCTGACTTATTTGAGCAAAAGCTTTATTTAATATGTTTAACTAGATAGAATGAAGTAATTGTAAAATGCATTTAAAATGCCTTAAAATGTTATTCATAACATAAAACCAGTAGTGTACAAGACATGGTTTACTTTAAACATTTTGTAAATACAGTACTGCAAATAATACGAGAGCCATACTCTCGCGAACAGCTTTATGAAAGTCTTCAGGTATTTACACAAATAGCAAATTTTGTCATGAGAGTATCTGCATGTATGAAACGTTCAGTGAAACGTTGTTCAGTTCATAAATTTTTTCTGCAATTGACTAGAACATTCTTGATGGCTTCCAATGCACTAAAATTATGACAAAAGTCCTTAATAATAGCAAGCGTAATAGCTAAATGAAAGTGTTTTAAAAGAGAAATACTCTCGCTAGGGAATCCTCATTTGCACCACTGAAATATTTTCTTTCATGAAGCTCTTTAGAAAGCTTTAATGAGTGATCTCAATATATTCTGAAAATTACAATTACCACAAGTTGTTGAGCATATTGATCAGGTACAGATGTCTTGGCTTCAATATCTTGATACATGAACGGTTGTGTGAAGGATGGATCGTCCACTTCGTTATGACCCCAACGTCGGAAACATACAAGATCTATGATGATGTCTCTGAAAAGTATATGGTAGATCACAATTATAATTCTGTCAAAAATGATCCAAAGATGGACTGCGCCTTACGGCACAATCCATCAGTGGATCATACTTAACAGAAGATTTTAAATTGCACTTTTTTCTGGCTCGGCTGCGTTTATTAAATAAGTAGCAAATAGGTACGGTATGTAATAAGTAATAAATATTTGAATATTTCTTTAAGCGAATTTCAATAAAATAAAACAGATATCATCCATATTGTTATTTTACAGCAGCGTTGTTCGTCATCATATTGAAATATCTTTAATCAAAAAAGGGATATGAAAGTATTTTAGAACAGAAAGAAAACATTAATTTCATACACTGCTTGTGTGAAAAGACATTAGTATGCTGAACATGGGACATGATAGTTTAACGTCAACTGTAGAGAATAAATTTTATTTTAGATAATAACCTGCCAAATGGTGTGGTAGCACTATATTTCATATTCGAGTGCCATGTGGAAATAAATCCATATGAAAAGCTACAATGAAATAGCAATATTATTTATTTGTTCTAAATATCAATTTTGTTTCTCTGAGAAAATGGAGAGAATTTCGGGCACCCGAAGCAAGTTGAAGATTCTGACACGCTCTGTATAAATAGTGAGTTAAAAGTCTTAAACTGTTACTGCTTGTTGGAGTTTACATTTGCCTTATTAAAGTGAATAAAACTGGTTATCTTAATCAGAAATTATATTTGTGAAGCAAGAGTCACAGATGGAACGTCCCTAAGCCTTTAGTGACTCATACTTAACAAAACGGGTTCGTTCAAAATATTTCTGGCTGAGATACAGTGCAAGTACTAACGTCAAAGAAAAATTAAATTGCCAGGCAATGCAAGTAATAGTTCCACCTACTTTTCATATTTATTCCGATATTCCATTGCCACCTGAGCGGCTTTTATAACTTCTTCAGGATAATCTCCATTAACATGAATTACAGGACAACCAATTATTTTACCTGGAAGAAGTACGAACAACAATAAACTGCCACGTTTCTGGACTAAATTTGTAAAATGTAGTAAAAAAAGGGAATGTCAAATATCCCATGGTAATTTTATTAACCGAAAGCTGTACCTGAAAAGATAAACAACCATATACAAGAGAGCTACTGCAAAATGCAGCACAGACAAGTAACTGTTTTTAAGTGGAAAACATTCGGAACTGAACCACTATGGTAGAACGCAGTGAGTGGTATATTCCATGGGTAATGATGAAACAGACTTCTTAAAATCTTCTTAAAAATTTACCATAGTAAATAAGACGTTAGCTACAAGAAATTCAAAACGTTTCTTTTTTTGTGTGGTTTACAGATATAAAATCGTAGAAATAAATGAAATATCATAAACACTGCTATTTCATTGTGGCACAACATACCAATGTCACTTGAATATCTTGATGATCTTGCTTTATCTGAAGGAGTAGTGAAACCAATCTGATTGTTTACGATAAGATGTATTGTTCCACCAACAGAGAAATGTGGAAGATTTGACATGTTGAAACATTCAGCAACAATTCCTACAAGATTATGTATTCTTCATAATTCAAATGAGAATGCTTCAGTTACTAAGAAAAAGCATTATTCAGCACTATCCAATACTCTTTCACCTAGCTTACTTCTGGCAGAGCTATGAATACAGGGAGAAAACTGTGTAAAACTTTCAATAAATAAATATCAATTAAATAATAGTAAATAAAAATGAGTAAGAAAAATTTATATAAGTTCTTCTGTATAAACCGTTGTGAAGGTTCTCTTTTGTCTTAAATTCCGACAAGTGTCTGCACCACAAAATAGTATTTTGGGTTAGTAGAGTTATTGGCAAAGAGCATCCTGCGATCAATCTCCGGAGTGGAAATTTTAGAGCAAGTTTCACATTCCAATGCCAATTATTCGCACCCTTCTTTAGTTGTACCTTGTCCAGCGAAGGCTGCATCTCCATGTATCAGAAAGCACAATGCTTTCTTTCCATCGACAGGAAATACATCAGTGGAATGTTTTCCTTCAGTTCTAGTCAATTGCCTTCCTCGACATTTTCCCATAGCTACTGAATTGACCGCCTGATGTAAAAAAGTAGGAAGATAATAAAAAAGAGATTTCATAGGGGAGTGTCTAAACAATGTCAAATAGAAAGTCTCGCAGAAATGTTTGAATTCCACTTTCACTAAGCCAATATTGATGGATTGAAAATTAACCCCATTTATGTTCCATGTCTAAAAATTGGAATAAGGCAAACATTTTCTGACCAGGAGCCTGCTCTTAATAAAAGAGAAATCGCAGACAAACCTCTAGATGTGAAGGGCAAGGTAGCATCGTTACATGAACTTTTTTTTCATCAAATTGAAGGTCGGTTGATGAAGTTAAATGAGACATCACATCACCAGTTGAATTTGATAATATATCTTCAGGAAATTCATTCAAACCTTTCATCTTTCTGAATATAATCTGACAAAAAAAAAAAACTAAAGTTATTCTATAATTCAATCAGATCCTGAAGGACCCGCAATCAGCTTCAGAGTAGCGCACGCTTCTTGAAAGACGGGAGTTGAAATGACCATGTACTTCATAACAAACTTTGTTATTCCTTACCTCTGGTGGTAAATTAAGCTGACCAACTAATAAGTTTAGTCTTCCTCTATGTGGCATTCCGATGATAACTTGTTCAATGTCATTAGATGCGGATAATTTGAATATTTCATCAGCAAAAGCAGCAGCACTTTCTGCACCTTCACCTCCATATCGTTTCACTGTTTTAAATTTGACATTGATAAATCTATCGACACCCTGTGAATTCAAAATTATTATTTTAACAAAATTACGTGCCTATAACTCGGTGTAGTACGGTTGTAATTTTGATGATATTGTGATACAAGAATATAGAAGTATTTTGAGAAAAAATATATAACAAAATAAATTTTATCCAGGATCACTCACTATTTAGATTAGGACAATCTCAATGCCAAGTAAAATCACAAACAAGAAAGTTAAAAGGCATCCTATGAGAAGTTTGCAGCTATAAGATTATACAGCTTCACTAAAGTCTACAAAAGTTGCTAACACTGTCGCATATAAGTCTTAAAACCTTATATCCCTCACTGCACTTTTGTAGTTAAGTTCTATCTAGAATGCTTGCCGCTTAAAGTGCAGTTGCTGGCACTACATTTTGTAGCAGGCCTTTGGTAATAAGTGGCTGTTAGTTAGTTCCTTTTAGGCTCTGATTCCAGCCTTGCTCAAGAGTGAATTTCATTAAAAAAGTCAGCTACTCTACTACTGAGACATCAGGTGGAAATGCATCTTGGAATAAAATTTACCAAAAGGACAATATGTCATCACAAATCACACTAAAAGTCATTTTTGAGCATAACATGATTACGTCATATCGCCTTACTGTGTTATACCAATTTTAATTGTTATAATTAAATTCTAAATCATTCACAGGAAACAACACAAAAGTTACAGGCATGCAAAAGAAATCAGGATTGCGTCATCATTGATAGATGTGAGTGATAAACTGAAAAAATCAATAAATATAGTTTTCAATTCCAACCTGCGACTTGATCAATAGTTCAGCTAGTTTTCTTCTATCTTCGTTATCGATATCCCCATATCGTGCTTGGCTGATTTTTTGACAAATAAATTCTTTTTCTTCAGTCAAATCAATCTGAGAAGTTTCGACAGACAAAGTTCTGCAGAAAACATACTCCAAATGAGAAACGAGATCAGCAATACTTATCGTTCTTCCGCCTGGTTTGAAATACAAAACTGTAATTAGTATATGTTCTTAAAAATTGTATGAAGATGTTTGGTTGCCATGAATTAAAAAGCGAACAAAACTAGGTACAAAAATAGTACCAGTAACTGGACACACTAAATAAATGACTCTTATCAGAAAAAAACACAAACTTAATTTTCTTCTGATGGAAACTTCAGGTGTCTGAATAGCCGCGTAGATATCAATCTGCAGTCCTGACCCAAACAGGGTGGTATTCCTCTAACACTTTGCCAGTCTGCTGTCATCAATAAGAAATCTGTTTCTTTCATTAAAATTTCAGTACCATTCACAGTGATGTCAGAGTTTTTATCAAGTCCATAATTTTCTGGTTTTAATTCTTCAAAAACATAATCTTCACTAGGTTTGTATAGTGGATTAATATCTGCCTTTTTATGCCCATGTATTCTGTGAAAATAAAAAGAAAAATTTTAAAAAATAATAAGTAGTAAGAAACATAATATGAGTGAAACATAATATGATGAGAATGATGTTCACGCTAGCAGTAAGGCTTGAATTATAGATTGCAGGAATAGAGCCACAAACTTTTGGCAGTCATGAGAAAAAAAGAAATATTTTATTATTTGTTGACCAGAAAATAATGTTCAGATGTAAACAAATTAATTAATGACATCGAAAAATTTTCGCTATCGACTCGGGAGCGATGCGAACATACAATCAACGCCATCTCCCATTATAATTTACCCATTAATTAATGAAACAAACACACTATATAAATTGCATAAAACGTGAAAAATATAAAACACTCAACTATAAATAACTTTCATTAGAAAAAAAAGTAATATGTTTGCTCAAATATTGCTTTGGTCAGAGTACCCAATCGGTATCTACCCAAATAAGAAACAAAATTGTGAACGGATGAGTTGTAGACACCGTTCTTTAGAATTACCAAATTTCACAATAATGTAACAGAAAAATTAATAATTTTTAAAAAGGATATTTCTCACCTGTATGCCTCAATGAGCCTTGCAACTCCTTGTAAATTATCCTCATTTACTTGTTGAAGATTCATTCCTGCAAAATCTTGAGGATATGGAGTATCAAGTTTCTGTTTTGAAAAATTTATTGAACTGTAGCAACGAGAGGTAGAATGGAGTAATCTTTGCGAAGTACATGGCATCAACCTGGAAATCCAAAATCTTAATAATGATAAACAAATAATACAGGGGGATTTATGGTAAGAGACTGCCCTTGTTTTTTTTAATTTAAATTCGCTGAGAACAAGGTTTCACAAGACTTTCGGTCAAGTCTCTCAAAACCACTAATGTGGAATGAGCTACATAAGTGCAGAAATGAAGACTAAAGAATCTTCATTCCAAAAAAATACTTTTAGAAGCGAGTTTTAAAAGCTTGCAGTGTGAGGGCAAAACACAAAAGTTCGTGGAAAGAACTTCTTGTGTATAGTTTTCTGTGGGGCGATACTCAAAGGAATGGGTTACAAACTGCATTTAATGATAAACTACATGTTATAAATTTAAAATGTTTTGTGGAGGCTGCTAGTGATAGTTTTGCACAGAATATAACGCTTTCGATATCGACTCATACTTAACAAAAAAAAATGGCCATAGAACTTTACAATGAATTTCTTGAAAAGAATTTGATTTATAAATATGATATGATTCGATTGAAAAATAAATGTATTTGGAAGTGGCAATCACAGTTAAGAAAATTAATATAAATTCAATATCCGTTACCACGCACTCTGCTGTAAGACAATTCGATTTAAACAAAAAAATAAGATTCTTCAAGGGAAAATTTCAGGTATTGCTAAAGTAAAACAATTAGTACTACAAAGTGATATGATAGGTAATAGTAGTAATGGCGTCTTCGCATTAAGTATTGCATTTTGAAGAGATAATCAGAAATTCAGCCTACAACATTCAGACAATTCATTTTAGTGTTATATAAAAGACTGACAAAATGTCAGCTACTCTGCTTTTCAGAAGCTCAAAAAATGGTTACCAGCAGAAAAAAATCTACCAAGTGCACAATATTTTATAATAAATCTTTTGCTAGTAGATTAAAATGTTCCCTTTTTAAATGACTGGTAGCAACTAAACTGCAGAATAAGGTTCAATGAAAATCATCAAAAATGCCAAATAATATAAAACAGCAATGTTGATGATTTTCAAGCATTTTTGCCCATCGTGAAAAAAACGACATGAAAATTCATAGCGAGAACCAAGATTCTGTTATTGTTTTATTTACTATTAAAAACCATCACCTGATTTTGTCATATTCCAGATATCTTCTGTGACACACATTAGTTTTAATACAGTGCTTTGAATTGCTCCACCTTGATGGCAATTGACGAAAATAACGATGCATTTTGATGTTACATATGTCAGCTATTGCTCAGAGATCATTATTGAGAAGAATAGTTATTTGCATTCTTAAGCTTGACTTGAATAAAAATGGGTCAAACAAAATAATTATTCCCAGCATTTGATAAAAAGGAATCTATAACTGAATTAAGCCTCCCAAAAATTGTTGCTGTCAGAAGGAAAGATACCAAAAATTCTAAACAGTGTTAACTTGGATATTTCTAGCACTACTTGGACATTCTCCACTGGAATATATTTAAGTAAACACATTCATTTCAATTCCAAATTCATCCCAAGTAGCTTAACAATGTAAACAAAGGTCACACTGGTTTTGTTTTATTTGTTAAAATGAACAAGAATCTGTGCAATTTGTTGTAGCAAATTTGCCAATTTTAGTAAATCAAATTCAAGATAACTGATGCTGAATAATACAGATTTATTCAGTCAAATTCAGTGTTTTTGAATCTGATTCTTAGAAGTTTATTACAGAGATTAAAGTTCCCCGGCCTACCAGCCTATATTTACTCTGACACCAGACTCTACTAAAGTAGAAGCGATGGTGTGTCTATTGTCCATTATCTATTTCAATTTTATTAAATGTATTACCATTCTGCAACAATCAATTGTTAGTATATTTCATGTTCAATTTAGAAGTGTTATTCCCTACAATAAGATATCCAGCATTCAGCTGAATAAATTTTCATCACTCATTTTAAAATGTCTACCTATTAACTTGAAGGTCTAACAGCAAGATGGTCGACCCTATAAGAGTCCAGATTCTGCTTATGAGCTGGTGGCATAGGCTTAGGTAGAAGGCCCAGATCTCTTGCAAGCCAGACAGTTTTCTCCAACAGTTTTTGCTTTATCAGGCACACACCGGTTCTTAAGTGATGATGTATACTTCCACTATATGAATCAATGAAGTGGTTCAAAAGTACAAGATTATTATAATGAATTAACAATTTGTCATCTCGACATATTGGGCATGGACTGCCGGTGTAAATTTCACCTTTTCGAAAACAACTTTTCCGTGTTCTTTGATTAGGTCTCTGCCCTTTGTAATTTCTTCTGTAATCTTCCCATAAGAGTCTTTCACCATAGCGTTCTTTGAAATCTGGGGAGGAAAAATATTCAATCGGATCAAAACCGTTGTCTTCAACAAATTTCTTCCAATTAGAATCATGTTCATTAACCAATGCTGGTGGAGAGTGCTTCTCAAAATATTCATTCCAAACTCGTTCATAAGCATTTGGTCCCCAAACCTGACCTATTGCTACATTGCGGTATTCCGGAAAAGGCTTAAGTTTAGTAATATCAAGCTCAGAGTATGCTTCTGAATTAGAGTCATTCTGGTTCATCCAGTCTGAATCATCCCAGAAAGGTTTTTTAGTTTCAGTTGATGATAGAGAATTTGACGTACTGCATGAGCGATTCCATTGTGAGGCCAGAGATGAAATTTGAACATTACAAATTTTCAAAGAATGACATAACAAAGTTCTTAAATTGGACGTCAATGCCATTTATACAGTATATATAAATACTGTAAACAAAATGTTTAAGGTGAGTTTGATCAAAATCGAAGAATTATAATGCAAGAAAATGTTAATAGCATTGAGTGTTATTACTTAACGACTTTGACACCTAATAAGTTGATGGACTGTCGACAGCAATCATCAACATATCATGTCCCACAACAGAAATTTTTAGTAAAGTATGGGTCGTGACCCATGGTTTATAAAATGGGTCGCGCTGATCAAAAACTTTTAAAAGGGAAAAAATTTAACACCCTTTCAACTATGTTTGTTTTAATCCTATCATAGACTGGATTATTCTCATTCAGCGGCTCCCAACTGGGGGGTCCACAGAAATATTTTTGGGGGTCCATGAACTTTGCGCATAACACGAATGCAAAATAACAAATTGCAACTATACTCCGCTTTGGTCTAGCTTGACGACTAAAGAAGACGACCAACACGACGCAAATCTAAAAACATGGTCTGGCTCATATGAAGGAACATGTTTATTCACTTCAAAATTGTATTCATGTTGCTATTTAATCAAGTGGGACGTTTGCCACTGTTCTGTTTTGTTCATAAGAAGCTCACTATACCAGGAGACGTTTCAGACAGAGCACTTCTAATAACATCCTCGGATTCAAGACGATTTTTGTGGGCAGTTTTGATGAAAAGCTTCGCTGAGAAGCCAGACTTGCTCAAATATGTCGAAACAAAAGGAAAAAACGAGCGGAGTGCAACTTTACCAACACTGACTGCTGAGGATGGAGTACAAAAAGTATAGTAAAAATTTGGCTTAAACTCGATTCAGTTCAGAACTGTTTCTTAACCAAAACCATTCTTACCAGACCTCAATTCAATTTTTGGTGTCCCTAAAATTTCGCAAATTTCAGTAAATGGAAACACTTTGCGTGTAGTTTTCGAATATTTTGATAATAATGTCAAATTTCGATAAAAAGTTGAACTTCGTTCATTTGATTTTGAAAGTGCATGGTGATATATCCCAAATAAAAATCAATTAAATACGTTGAAGTGACTAACGTATGAAATATCCAATAATGCAAAGTGCGAAGAATTGCGTCGACTTTAGCTCAGTTAACTCAGATTATCCTGTTTGAATTACCTATGGAGCTGTTTTAACTTTTGACCATTTTAAATCTAGTTTGATCCGGTTTAACTTCAAATCAGACTTTTTGCACTCCAATTTCCGACTTTACACTTGGGTTCTTTTGAATCGAACTTGATTGGACTTTTCGCAGAAGTTCACCTTCATCGATCATATGAAACTAGAAACTTAACCGAGTTGCCATCTCAAAAGGCCTCTCTCTGGCTGTGGAATCATTTTGCAGATCAACCAACTCATCCCGTTAATGCCATGCCGTGGACGTGTTTTATAAACGAGCAGCCAAACGCACGTTTCCGCCATTAAGCTTACACGGCGAGCACAAGTTGACCCTCGATGGGTCCTGGAGATAAAATACTGAATATGGATTCCGGATATATTCAGGCCGTTACGTTCAGGGGGTTAAATCATTTTTTTGTGTCATTTTCTAGTAGAGACCATTTGTACGTAGTTAAGTATTAAATGGTTTTATTGAAGGGATCCACAGTTTTCTGCCAAATCGACAGAAGGGTCCATGACACTGAAAAGGTTGGGAACAGTCGTTCATGCGCGATGAACACGCTTGGTCTTAGCATAATCTTTATGTTCCGTACGATCGTATGTTCCTCTACAATTTTTTGTAGATTACTCTTTGCTAATAGAAAGTAAGGCATTTATGCAAAACCAAACATGTGAACTGTAACGCTATGGCCCAAGTACAAAGTGTTTAGGTTATAAGTTATATCATTAAAATATACAATACAATTTATGTAAAAACTTGTCCAATCCGAATGTGGTATTGTTGAGATGGATCGCGCTCTATCAGTGACTCATATTTGGTAAAATATTTTTAAAGATTCCTTCAACTGGCTAATCCAAAACTGTTTTGATCAGATCAAGAATATACAAATTACAAGAAAAATCAATTGCGGCAGTTTTGTCTTTTTAACATGATTGTAGTATAATCACCGTGAATATAACTGAGTAGAAAGCGTCAAAGATTGATGTAAAAAATGCGAGGAGTGGTAGCTTTGATTTCTGAACTTTTCATTTCCGTCCATTCATGGCAATGTTATTAATTTTGACTCATAATATCGAGCCTTATTTGAGATTGTTCTAATTCAAACAATTTTGAATATGTTTATTACGAAAATACAATCTGAAACACCATATTATTAAATATACGCAATAATAACAAACAAAAGTGACGTTCGAATACTTTTTCTTCAAAACCGTTACGGCGGAAGGACTCGAAGGGAGGCACGAAATCGAGATCGTAATTTTTAATTTCTTCTTTTAATTAATTGCGCACCTAAAGGCGCGCGAAAATTTGACCTTAAAACTCAGGGACCTGTCCCACTTGCTCCGCCGGTGTGAACAAACGAAAATGTATTTAGGAGCGTTGTGGTGGAATCCTCGATCTATATCTTGATAAAATTTTCGAGAAGCGTGATTCCAGGGCCTGATACTGCCTCCTCACCGATTAAAAAAAATTTTAAATATTTTTTTAAGTGCTTCAATATCAATTTTTCGCGCGTCTTCGGCGTGCATGTACCTTGTTTAATCTATTTTAGACCTTGAAATTTCGCTGTAATTTGGAATATTCCCGCTAAGACCCCACTATGTCCCCCATATTCCTGCTGATTTACGAATGAGGTTTGGATATGGAAATCCTTTTATTCGGGTTCTTGTAGCTACTGATCAGGCTATGTCCGCTATTTTTCGGGAAACCTAAAAGTACTACTTTACATGTGAGATTGAAATTGAGGTCGTATTCCACAGGCGACCAGGCGATTACAATATCCCAGAATTGTTGTTTTACTAAGCGTCATGCCAAGCCAGGAATTGCCACACTCAGATTTGGGTCGCTCTCAGTTTAGGAGTAAGTTTAAGAACCACTGGCCTACAAGGTACAGCCACCATCAAAAGCAAAGGTTAACCTAATTTTCTTGATAAAATTAACTTGAGATAACATGAAAATACTTATGGACGTGAAGCATATCAAATGCATGACCAAAAAATAAAATGTCCACTCCATTTAGCAAGTTTTTGTTCCCATGGACGATTCACGATTGATTCGAATAATTTGTGCTTCGTATCGATTCAAATCACCGAATCGAATCGTTCGGTTTCGTATGTTGTTTAAAAAATTTACCATTGAAATAGTGAAAGTGTGTTCTATTTCCAAAATAAAAATTGGGCTTCTCTGGTGCGAGAATGATTATGCATAAGAAAAAATTAACGTATGTTTGATGTGAAAATGGACAATAAACGATTTGATTATAGATTATTCCCAATAAAATTGTACATACAGAATGTGTCCCCCAAAGATATTGCACAACGTTCTATTCTACGCACAGTGATTTACATCCAGAGTGGAATTGTAGCTTACCCAGTGGAATTATGCTGTGTATTATACTTCCACTGACTAATTACACGCAGTGAAATTTCACCAGCGAAATTGCACCAGATGAAATTAATCCAGTGTTATAGCTCTATGCAGAATTGCATCCGGTGGAATCAAACCCCCGAAATTGCATCCAGTAAAATTGGAATTGCACCAGGTGGAACTGCGAGTTTGCAACCGTGAAATTGCATCCAGTGTAGTTGGAATTGCGACTCGTGGAAACGCACACAGATTGCCACTGTGTTCAATCCCGCAGAGTAGGCTAGAATGTTTTCGTTCCTATTTCCAGTAGTTTAAACTGCTAATCTTTACTTTCCCTACAATTTTTAATCATTTGCTGCTAATACATATTCGCCTTTCCCCTGTTGGGGATTTTGTTCTGTCACGCCTGAATGAGTCACTGATGGACTACGCCTGCATCCTGGTCTAACCGTGACTCGTTCTCAACGTAAATATTATTTGAATCGAAATCTTTTACGACAGCAAATGGTTCGCTAGTTAAAAATTTTATTTTACCTGACGTGAACAGCAGGTAGATCGCGCCTTAAAAGCGCGGTCCTTGAGGGCCCATGCTTGGCAAAACATCATTGGTAGATATATTGTCGACTGAAGGAGTGATTACAACGAGTACCGGTACACACTGCACCAGTTATCCAGGTCAACAATACTTTTGTGTGCATCCTGTCAGTGCGCTGTGTATGATATACGGTACCGTAGAGAAAATTAATAAACAGACATAAAATTAGAGGGTGCAATATTTCATGCCTGATATTAAACTGAATGCAATTCCCCCCCCGAGTGCTGTAATGGGTCTAATTTTCTTTGGTTTAATTTCACTGTTTGAACTGGCGTGTCTTTCGCTTCAGTTTTCAAATCCCTTCCCTCAGGTTTTGGATCTTTCATACCCACCGAATATTACTATCATGCATCTTTGCATAGGTCATAAAATTTAACAAAGACTAGAGGGGAGGCTTTGATCGCGTAGGAGATTTTCCCTAAAAAATGTGTAGCCTGTTTTATGTTGTGCAGAGTGAGTAATACCTTAATGCACCAATATAAACATTTTTAAACTCCAAAATCGTCTGTGAAAAGGTCATGAAGTAATGCACATCCTCGGATTCAATGCGTTTCGGAAGCGGTGATTGCGAGGTGATCAACCATGAAAATCTTCCGCGATCAGTCTTCCTCACTTGTCTCTTGCAGAGGTGAAATGGAACCTGGCCTAGGCTTACCAATCGGTCTGTGGATAGAATATTTGCACAAATTCTTAAAGAAACATGAATGAAAAGCTACATTAAATTCTCAGAAGCAATATTTTCTCCCATAACTTCCAAGTCATAGGCGAGTCTAACTTCCAAGTCATCTTATGATGAAGAGGCAAGCACTCACCCCACCTAACAAGCTCCAGCAAATCGCTAATTCATTTTGAAAACTTTAGTGATCTTATCAAAATGTCAATAGAGATTCATTATGTGGCTTGACTACTATAGAGCCACAATCACTATAACCCCTGCTCTGAAATTCACCGTAGTGGAACTGAATATACAGCAATGCAGAAAGAAAGGCTCATCAGAACCTTGAGTTTATAATAATAATAATAAGCATTTTGTAAAATTAACCAATCGAGAAAGAGCAACAAATCGGTGGATGTAGATAATTAAAGCATGCACAGTAGGGAAGTCGTAACATGTAATTCCCAGGTCAGATCCTCCGAAAGCAAAACGTAAATTTTCACAAGTTATAAAATGTAGGAAAAAAGCTCACATTGTGGATTTCAATCATGTGGAAAAGCGATATAAAATAAAAGGAAACGATTACTAATAGGGTCATAGGATTTCTTACCGAATCATGTTTCAAAACTCAAAATATGCTCAAGTTTTGAACTGCTGCTTTGTCCCATTGCTTTAATTTTTCTTATATCTGGACGCAAAAAATCAAGAATTTTCTTTTTTTCTGAGCCTGACATTACGTCAATGAATAATTAAGGGCACTAGAGTGACGAGTTTGGTCTCATTCCATTGTGTCACAGTTGTCAAGTGATCACTACAGACTTGTGTCCCAAACCCTGTCAATCCACAAGCTCATAAAAAATTTGTAATTCGGGGGTTCTAGTCTATAAACATTAGTAGAGTTTTTCCAGAATAACCATTATTCAGTTTTTTCAGTTTGCAAATGAGCAACCACAATTACAAACGCAAGTTTGCGAGAATCGTAGATTGGACATCTTTAATTTAGCATTACTTAAATGCACAGCCATTGATTTTAGTTCATTTCTTCAATTTTCATTCCAATTAAACGCTAACCTGATATTCTAATATGTGTAAGTAAAATAGTTGCATTTTCTAAAGTAAGCATTTGCTGTAAAGGTTTAGTTTTTGTTCAAAAGTTAATGATACTCCTTCCCAATCACAGATTTCACTTTGCAAATATGGATTTAAAATGGACGAAACCTTGGCAGCATGACCTCAAACTGACCTATTCAGAATAACAGATTTCAAAAACAAATTTTTCAGACTGGGTTATCGGTAGTAAATACTTCGTATCAGTCAATATATGTTCACAATCACGATGATTTTGTTGCACAATGAATCGCTTTAAAAATATTTGATGCGATCCATCAAAAATAACAATGTGTTCGGCCAACAACATAACTGTTTAAGGAACATTATATCTATAATGTGATCTGCGCAAGTATTTTTTTCTGATTCTAAATACGAAAGAAAAAATAACTATTATCATCAAAAATCAATCATACAATGTCACATCGAACCGAAGGAGGCAAAAACAAAATGAAAGAAAAACACAAAACGAACTAAACAAGACAAATAGAAAATGGATTATGAATATCAAGAAATAGGAATAGGATACGTACAAACACCATTAAAATGGAGTACAAGAATAATAAAATTAGTATTTTAACACCCTTAATAATTTCAACATCAATCTGCTGAAGGAAATTAATTGATGTACTAGTGATTGTTTTTAAGTTATAAATTAACATATCGGTAATATTCCTTACAACTCGAATAAATTATTCAGATTTAGGAGTTGTTAACTAGGGTAAAAAATATAACTACACTGTTTGTGTTTCATAAAAATCCAAACATTAACTTGATGTGAATAGCCTTTCCAATATCCAATCAGAAACAAACAGACCATGCCATGTCTGTGTGATCCATCAATGACACATAACTTAACTCATACTGCCTGAATGAAGTTTTCATACTCGATACAAATCTGGCAAGCCGACCACAAAATGAAGCTCAAATCTCTACCAAAAATTTTAATTCATCAAGTATGAAACACTCACAATCCATCAGTGAGTCATACATAAAGAATACAGGTCTAGAAATAAATTTTCTGACTGGGTCAAAACTAATTTAAATTGAATTAAGATAACTCAGATATTGTGGAATAAGTCTGAAACTATTCCACTAGAAAGTTATTTCACCAAGCAATATATGATATTGTATCTATGTTTAGTGTGTTTTAAGAAGCACCAAAATATCTTGCCGTATTATTTATTTACCGACTAGGTCATTTTAAACGAGAAACAGTTCCTAGTCAATATATTCAGATTCTTCTTTTTCATAAGATTCCTTGGGTGCACATGTTTGTTTGAAACAACCTTTTACCTCTACATTATTCTGTCCCACCATGATTTTAGACATTCAGGACTGTATAAGGGCATAATCCCATCAGAAAGATATTGATAAAATCGAATTTCTGAATTAGGGGCCAGGTAGATTTGTTTATGTTCAGTATAGCTATTTGCTCCTTGATAATTTGAAATGTATCAGTACCAATTTATAATAAATAATATGGTTAATATTCGAACACCACTACATTTCTGTACTCAAAAATTTTCTTCCATAATATCATAAATCACCAAGCATATTTTCGAGCAATCAGTTGAAATATAACAATCAGGGAATAAAATTTAAAAAAAAAAGGGAATATTTCGCAAAAAACAAGTTGGTAAATTTAGCGAAATGGAAACCATCCGCTAAAATTCACTTGATATAACATGTTGATTAAATGTGAAAAAGAGAATATAATATAAAGCTTTAGCGTAAATTCACAATATCGCATCGTCACTGTTATCATACATGACTATGTGCCTACGTAATATAGGAAACGAAATGTTTATAATATACTAAAATATGGTTGCACATGGATACGCAACTCCTGGTAACATCACTGGCGATGAAGGGAAAAGTGAGTATTTTTGACAGCCTGAAGATGGGCATTGGTAGCCAGTCATATGTTTTAAATATATACTTGGCATAGGGATTTCTTTAGTCAAGTAGTTAGGTATTCTGAAATTGATTCATTTTTCAGCGAAACATAAAAATATATTTTACTCTATTGCAAAATATGGTCGGAAATTAGCAATTTCGTTGATCTAGAATGTTGAAACACTCAGTTCTTTTAGTAATGAGTATTAAATACCATTTCAGTTTTTAACTTTAAAAACAATCCCAAATTGGCATGTCTGAAACTACTTTTTTATTATCAAGCAACTATACATGCAAAAAAGGCCAAATGTCAAATCAAAAAGAGATGTACCATTTATCGAAGATAATTCATCCCTTGTTGGCATGGAATAATTCAAACAAGTATGGCAAGTCATTAATAAAGCTGGGACGAGTGAAGCTAAAAAGTTTACTTGGCTATGCATGAATCTAAGTAGTGTAAGATCCATGCAGCTAATAACTTGGATCTAAGGGTACCATGGATGCCAATGAATGAAAATTATGTGCAAAATGCAGAGAATATCCCCAGAAAAATTTATTGTGAAAATATCTAGGAATGTAAGTCTCCGAAACGATGCTTTGGCAATGGACTAATCTCTCTTAAACTCTTCAGTATGTAAATAATTTCTGATCAAAAATTTTTTTAAAGTGTTTGTTAGAATGACTAGAGAATGATTAAGTTTCAAATTTGGGATACTATTTTTGCCTGTTCATTTTTGCTAAAGGAAGTATTTCGATTTTGAAATCATTACCAAAATATTCATAACGGCCCAACTCTGTGCCCGACAAAATGAAATTTCTTCAACAGGCATTGTTCTATTGGATATGCTCTACCAGTGAAACACAAACGATCATGTTTGTGTTTCTCTGGTTGAGCATATTCAATAGAACTACGAGTCTACACACTCAAGGACATAATTCAAATAACTCACTGTAATTTCCTATGGTCATATTTAAAATCTTTCAGAAACTTACATCCCTAATTTTGCAAGGGAATCAATATTTGTTACTTCACGATCATCTCGAAACTTAACATAATGATTAATTAACTATATATAACTGAAAAGTCACACTTTCTGAAACTTTTAATTAAACGATCGACCGCTTGTCACAATATTGACAAGAGAGGTAGTTCACTCGTACGCACTCCACATTCTCATTAGCACCTATTTAAGCCATGCTACTATCAAGTAGGAATGTCCTTATATGAGCATATGCATTCTCGAAATCTCTTTTTCTACATAACGAAATTTTTTCAATTCATTTCACAAAAAATTGCATGATTTACATAAAAAATTTTGCCAAAACAACTGGACAAAAGACAATTTTCCGACACAAGAAATATGACCGGACGAATTTTTTTTTTCAGTATATTGATTTGAGCAAATATTGGACATCCCTACTATCATGCAACACTTTTCCTATTAGTAGCTCATGTCGTGTGACACAGCTCTATAGACTGATGAGCGAGTTTATGGATTATGCTCGCTTCAGTACGAGATTTCTACTCCAAAGAGAGTAATCGTGTCCTCATGAGTATAGAGAGTTAGAGACCTATTATTGGCTAGAGTTTCAGCTCATTCGCAATTTTGGAAGCAATGTTCTTGAATGCGATACTCGTTCCAGAAATCCGCTGCAAAAAGAAAGAAAAAGGGATTAGTTCGATGAAAACATAAAAGCAAAGACAATCAAAACAAACACTTTTATAGTACCTGATTTTCCACAGCACACATGCTCAGTTTATGGCCTACAGAATAATAATCTCAGTCTGTTGAGCACGAGACAAAATAGTTTAAAAAACAGGGCATCTAAAAATTTTTGAGAAAAACTTGGCAAGTTTTTTATGTTAACGAATGTTGAAGATGCAACATAGTAAATTTTGCTAAAACCACTCAATCCAGGGTGTAATAACTTGGGTAGGCCAAGCCAAACAGGAAAAGATCATATCTTTCAAGCAATTGTAACCCTGTCTGTCCATAAGTGGCCGCTGTTACAGGGCCTTGGGCAGGGTGATTCACTCTAGGAAGTGGCTATGAAAAAACATTTATATTAACAAAAAGCATTACACCAATAATAGGAACACGATTTATACTCAATACAAACCCACCAACTCATCCCAAAGATGATATTTCTAACTTAGCTGAAGACTACTCATTGATAAATTGTGATTAATGCAAGCACAAACCTTAAATCTGACACCATTTAATGAAAGTCTGGGCAGTTTACAAACTTCCATCTCCCACTGCACAAGGTTATCTGCATGACCATCACCGTGAACACAGAACAGTAAAAACTTCTCTCGTTGTTCATAGTCACAGCTGTTATTATCGAGCACCTGCAAACAAACAAGTTGTTAATTGTTAGAGGATTTCACTTTCATTGAACATTCCAAATATTATTTATCTTGTTATTCCAGGCATGCGTCACTTATGATCTTCGACATTAAACAAGCTGGTTGGTAGAGGCTCAGTTTTTCCCTGATTAGAAATTCTTAATAACAAGAGAGTGGATGTCATTTAGAATAAATATATTTCAAAATCATATTACTCAGAGCAAAACAAGAATGCCTTTTTGGCAGGTAATAAATTTGCCCAACAGCAACATTGTCCATGATTTAAAACCTTGACACCAGAAAACAAATTACAGAACACCTATAGACAACGAGACATTTGTGAATTTTAAATTTTAGGGCTATCAATTGAAATATTTTTCTTCTGGAAAATTTACCACTGGACATTATCGACTGAAATAATTTCATAAAAACAATACATTTTTAAAAAGTATTCACTGTGATGGGGATAGCATTCTACTAAAAAAAGTGAACTGGTAAAAAAATCTGCTGTAAACCTTTCTTATTTCTTTCATCATTTCATTAGGATCCATAGCAGAGGTTGTCTTCATTGACCATGTGAATCTCAGTGACCGAGGTTTTGTTTCTTTATCTTTTTCAGTCTCAGGTAAACTCGGTCTTCCGCTACTGCTGAAGAGATAAGTGAAAGTCAGTATCGAACAGAAGTACATTTTCTGTGTTTTAAATGATATGCCCTTGTAATATCTATTTAATTCGATTTGAATGGGGAAAATATTACAAAATAAATCATATATTGAACTAGGGGAAGATTGTTTGAGGATCAATACATTGAATGAAAAGAAAAATAGTAAATCAAGAATGGGTGGATTAGGCCAAACACCGGCTCACAAGTTTTTCAATAGTTCATAATAATTGCTTAGTGACGCATTTCGCACACAAGGGGTGGGTGATATTTACAATACAATAGTCAATACATATGCCTAATACAAAATTTTTGCAAGATATCTAGCTATCTTTGTAGCTGACTTGGGAATTGATCGAAAAACATTATCGCCCGATCCATTTATAAAACATCTTTACTCAGATATAAGATTATATTAAGTTGAAAATGATAAATTGGAAATATAGAGTAAGTTTTAAAAGACTTTACTGTGAGAAATTAGTTTGGATTCTGTTACACTTTTTCAGTAACTTTCATGCATTGCCATGTTCAACATTAATGAATAACACATTACGGGCAGATCGTAATGTTTTAGCACACACATGCACATAATAAGATTTTCATCAAGTCATATTAGTTTTTAAATGGGCTTTTCCTATTAAATGCTGTATCCCAATCGGAAATATTTATTTCGAAAAGTATGAGCCAAAGATGGACCGCATCTCATCGACGCAATCCTTCAGTGACTTATACTTGACAAATGATAAATTCATGAATTTTTCTGATGGGGATTCGCTTCTAACTATTAACATTAATTGCGCTATACACTAATCCAGGGTTGTATGAATATTCAGCTATTCTAGAGTTTCGATTGAAAGTAATCTATTTCGAAGTGTAATCATGACATATGCCAATTATCACGTTGTTAAATTTGACGACAAAATCACAAAATTTGACAAAACTTCTCTTTTCATCAAACTATCACTCTATTTCAAAACATACAATACGTCTGTAACCTCAAATCGTTATAGACAAACTCCACCAACCATTATTATGAGAACAGAGATAATGGCTTTTTTAGCTATTCAATTGTAACACTTGAAAATGTGAAATAATGCATAGATAAAATAAAATCAATCTATCAAATCACATACAGATGATGGATACCGCTGTGAATGATGATAGAAATGATGATCAAGGACAAAAAACATTGACGAGGACAATGCATAAAAAAAGTCAAAATAAATACCCGAATGATTCCGGCAGCATCAAACTACGTCGACTGAAGCACAAGGAAGATAAAACGAAAAAGAAAATGGGTATATAAGCTGAAGCATAAAACATATCATCTATCACACGGCAAAATGTACATTGTACAACATATTGCAATAATGATATTTTATTGATTCTGTCTTGTTGAACATTAGCGACTGACGGACCTCGCCGGCATTAGTAGCTCAAGTTTGACAAAACTAGTTTTGCATTGTTTCAAGAGAATGTAATAAATGAATAAAAACGAAAGAATAAAATCCTCGATTGTTGGATCTTAGAAATGGCCCCGGGTCCCAAATAGTAATAAAAAGAAGGATATGTCAATCGGAAACAGATGATCGATGCTATCTGTTATCCAAAACAAGTTATCATCAAATATTTTGCCGGTTATATTGCGAATTTCGTTGGGTATATTTCTAACATTTTCATCGATATACCGCAGTAAACTATTTTCGTGTTTATCAGATTAAAATAATTTGATATTCCTTATGTAAACAAATGTACCGAAAGTGGTAAACCTAATAACAGCTAATCTATTTGTGCGCTTGACCTTAGTGCCAAGACAATGATATCAACTAGCCAGGTATGAGCGAACAATAATTTATTAAAAACAAATACAAAAGAGCGAGGGAATTTTACAAAATATATTTGAGAAAAGCGCTGTTCAAACATCGATGTCATATCTGTTATTAATTAACTGTTTCGAATTTCAGTACCATTTTTAATACACAATTTCATATCTGTTCTTGTTGAACAAAAACGTTTCGCCTTTTAACAACCTTGTCATCTTTTAACAAATATGGGCCAGCCATGTCCAAACTCAAGAGTGGTCCATCTTTGGTATACGCTGAATAAAAGACTTGTTTTTTATATTTGGTTATTATTCGACATGCTTTCGCAAGTTAGTTATACACATGCGTTTAGATATTGACCGATACATCATCCAATTTCATTAAAACATGCAAACAGAGAGGGTGTTTCATTGTTCTAGAGTCAAAATTTCGGACAGACAGAATGTCAGCTACTCAGACACTCGAAGAAAGTAACTGGCATCAGAAGAAAATTTACCCAATATTCAAAATCATCTTATGAAATGTTGAAATGTCTGTGTCTGAATATCTGACGGCAGTAAAATACCGCAAATGGTTTCATTATCATCAAAACTGCTATACAATAGCAATTTTGATGATCATGCAGTGTTTCGAATGAAATGGGAGTAAATCATAGAGAAAATTCAGACATTTGGAGGAAAACACGATTTTGTCAAACTGGCACATCCTAGCTGATTTCTCGAATAAGAATAAATCATCATTTAAACTTCATTAACCGAAACACTGATCCTAAGGGATTCTCGATCACAATTAATGCTATTTAAATTTTTTCAGTGATTCCAAAATGTTAAGATTTTAAATTCAAATTTAGTCTCAAGTTGACACAATCTGTTCAGCTTTAGGACCGAAAACCGAAATTTCATGAACATTTGAAACAAATGGGCTGATGTCATGAAATGCACATCCAAAAAGTGAATTAATAATGTGACACGAGAAAATGCACATTAGTAATGATAAGTAGAAACAAAATGAGAAAAACTTAACACAAGTTTTCTGTCCAATCATGTGCATTCCACATTACAAATCAGATATTTTGTCATATCGAGCCAGTAATGGGCCGTACTCAATGACCTATTCAAAGACCAGCTTTTCCAATTCAGAAAATTTATTTTGTCTAGCATGAGTCACAGATGGACCACGCCTTGACGGCGCAATCCATTAGTGACTCATGCCAGACAAAACAAGCTTCGGCATAATATTTCTGACAGGGTAGACAGAGATTTTGATAAGTGCTTGTAAAGTAAAAAGATATTGTTATTAATATATTAATATTGTTTGATGCTGCATTTGAATAAAATATTATTTCTACTTTTGTTCGCATTCACATACTGACCGTTCGTAGCGTCTCGACAGTCGTAACGAGCGCCTGTAACGGACATATAACAACATGTAACTTTCATGTTATGTAAAAAGTGATATTTCTGTAACCTATAATAATAATAATGCCGGTAGTCAAACCTAAAATTGATTTTAATATTTACCACAAAACATGTAAGAGCACACTGCATGCTGAAAAATTAACTTGGAATGGGATGGCTGATGGAAGATTTTATAATACTATACAGTGCATAGAAGATTACGAATATAGTTGGGGCATAAAAAATTTTGTAGAATGTAAAATTACACATTTCCATGAGTATCGTATCAGCGGATTTTTAGCATGGAGACCAGATTTCAGACGCTCAGGGTCTCTTGAGAAAATTTTGTGAATAAAATGTTTTTGAATCTGGTCACCCCCTTACAATCCAGTACAATGGCATAAAATGTGAGAATTTCAAATTTTCACCAATGTAGTTATGATATCATAATTTGATAGAGATTATAAAAACACATCTTGGCTAAAGAATAATCTAATTAAAGGCAATTTACAATCTCATTTGAACATTTCAATTCGCAATACAAAATACCAGTTTATTACATTAGCATCCGATTTAAACATATCTTTAGAGATTTAACATATCTTATCAGTATATCAAAATTCAAACAAAATTCAAAATTTGTACCAGAAATTTGATTAGGATTTCAAAAAGTAAAAAGCACCACAAAATCTTACATCTGCCATTCCAAGAAATGATCTGATAATTAACTTATAGTGTGCTCACTGTGTGTACAATGTGGTGATGAATGAGGCAAATAGGTCTGGGCATTTCATGTACTGTTTATGGTCGGGTTGCATATTGGAAAACTTAATTGACAATACATATGCGATAGTTCAAACTAAATTTGAAAGATGATTAGAAATATGTGAGCTTGCATAAAGCTTTCAATCACACTAAATTCTAAAATTCAGTGTACCAATTGTGCATGAATAGATTCAAATGTTACGTCGATACATTCTTTAGAGTACTGTTATAGATTTTGCACATTTCTATACAATTGTCGCAATTCATTGATGGTTTAACAAAATTACAATAAGACACAACATACAATAGGACATTAGTTATTTAAATATTACTTCTCAATAACGTGATAAGATTTTGTCTAAGCATTTAAATCAAACCCAAGCATAAAATGTTTTGTCAAGCATGGGTCACTAATGGATCGCGCCGATGAGACACGTTCCATCTGTGGCTCATGCTTGTCAAAGTTTTTTCCAAATTGCTTCTAATGAAAGAAATGCCCAAACCTAAAGACGATAAAGCACAGCTAAAGTCCACTACCTGGACAATCATTCATACAAAGCAGTTAATAACAGCTACGGGATCAAGCCGGGTAAGTGAAATTATTTTTACAGGTAAAGTACTTTTTTCGTAAAAGGGAACTTTTTCAATTCCTTTCTTATTGAAAATTTGGAGCCGAAATTCACACCGCTACGAAAATCCCTTATTTTTTTTCTAATAAAGCTTATAGTAATGTCCAAAATTCAGGCTCGAAGCATAACAAGATGTGTCAATAATTTACTGCCTTCTATAGTGGTTCGAATAAAGATTTTGTGCTGTCCGATCGAAGCAAAGCATTTTGAAATCATCGAAATCAGTGAATGAAGTTATAGAAGTTGATAAATTTAGCAAAATTGCAATGGACAAAAAATTTGAAAAAAATTCAGTTATTGATCTTTATTTTGAATAAAAAAGTAGATAATTACTAATACATCTTGATTACCTCTTGATTTATCTAATATTTACATCAAAATACAAAAACTTAACAAACCTGCGTCCAAATTTCGAAGTTATCTTGCTGAAGAAGCCGCTTCCTTCTCGCTGCAATTCAGAATTTCTTCCACGACTCGAGCCGCCTGCACCATATCCCGAGTTTCCACCACGTCCACTTACTACACCGACGCCAGCCGTCATATTTTCGCTGATAGATGGAGATGATGGAGGAGGACCGTTGTACGTAGCTGTCCTTCTTGTCCTGTCACGAGTGCCGTGATGATACGTGCGACGTTCCATGGCATTTCGTGGGAAATTTGTATTGGTCGGTGCAGGTGTTCCTGTTGATCCAATATTGTGTGAACCAGTGGATGTGCGACCAGATGCAGCACTATTGCTTGGACGATGACTTGGTGACATGTTTTTGTTATTTGGTGCAGTGCTGGAAAATATATATGTACATAACTAACAAATGGATTATACATCTATATTAGGTATAGAAAACATACAATATTTATTTGCATTACTATTATATTCCTCGGTTCGAAATTATACAAAGTTAATATTATTATTTGCATCGTTAAGTGACAACTAGACTCCTTTCTTGGCAACAATAAATAGACTTGGAAAAGTTCAAAACTGAAGCATTATTTTATGTACCGTAGAATAAAATTTATTGATTTCCAGTCATATAAATTATGGTATCAAACTTAATTCAAAAACTGTTTAAAATTGAAACCAGTGATTATAGACAATCATCCTGTTCATCAGAGGTGTCATACTCAGTAAACGTCCAGCCTGATGAATTTCTATGTCTGTCATTGCGGATGGCCCAAGATAGGCATCATGATTGAAAATTTTTTAATGGGAATCCTTCATTATATTATATTGTTATCTTGTAAAATGGCCTTTTAAAATATATTACTGGTTTAATATATGGGAATCATTATGACAGAGAGGTGCATTTTAATAGTTTAAGTATAAAAATGGGTTGAAATATCACATAATGCAGCCATTCCAATTGGAAAAAATCTGTCAAAACATCTTTCGCCAAGTATGAGTCACTGATGGATCGCGTCGATGAAACGCTGTCCATCGGCGGCTCATGCTTGACCAAATTTTATTTCTGATACAAGACATCGCACATAACATATAAGCTGCCGCACAATACGAAAATAAACATGCCACAATGTGAATGAATTTTCTACGACTTAGAATCAATCATCACAATACTCGTTTAACCGATTACCGATACCCGGGTCAGAAATGTCCAAATGTGCTTCCTCAGCATTGTGAATTGATAGTGGAGAATGATTGAAAAAAAACAATGCGCGCAGCAGTTGCAGTTCAGAGCTATTCAATTAATACATGCGTTAAAAACATATTGCCATTTGGGATTTTTGACTGAGATGTGTCAAACAAATCATATATTAAATATAAAAATCAAAGACTCTCGCTAGGTAAAATTAAACAGTGCGGAATTTGGAAATTTCGAAAAAATACCTTGGAATTAGGAAATAACATAACATGCCGAATAATATTTGATAAAATCTTCACATTGGCTAAAAAGATGTTTCACCTATTGACAAAAATTATAAAATTGAGTATCATATTCTCAGAACGCAGGTGATAATGCCACAATGACAAAACTTACTAACAATTAACAGTACATAGCCAGAACTAATAAGTGACAATATAACAATATTACAGCAGTGCGAAACATGCAATGAATAAACAATCAACTAAATGCGTCGAACATTATTGCTTTGACAACACATAAAATACATGAGCACAACTTTTCATCAGGCAGAAAATCTCCATCTGTGCAGATGATACTTTGTCGAGCATGGACCATTGATGGATCATACCAGGAAGGCATAATCCAATAATGACCCCTGCTTGATAAAATTTTGTTTCAACTAAGCTTTTATACAGCAGGCATCGACTTACTTGGGCCGAGCATTACAAGTATCCGATATACTCGAACTTTGAGCTATAGAGTGCGACTTACGTTGTCGACTCCTAGCTGAAGCAGGCTGGGGAGCAGGGGAACTAGAAAGCAAATATTAGATTCAGCGATGTTTTTTACCCCAAAAACTGCATTGCATATGAGCAACTATTTAGCATATTTTCTTTATTCCCATGGTAAGGAAATATATATTAAGATGTGAAAATGGTAAAAGGCGAAATTTATGCTTTGTCGGGTATGCTTTGTGATCAACACAAGAAATGCAAGTTGAAGATCCCAATGAATCCAGCTACTTATTCACACTCACAAGCCAACTCCGTGTGTAATGTGATAACCTGGGTAAGATCAATTACAGCAGAAACTTTGTCACTACTCTAATCTTGTTAGCCTACAAGTGGCTAGCTTTGCCATAATGATTTACTCGAGTGGTCATAATAAAGTTATAGCTAAATGCATGTGATTTCATTTTGCCACTTTGTAGACCTGACAAATGATATCGAAATATAAAGGGGTTTGTTTGATATGAAACAATTCACGACAATCAGGCATTATTAGGGAATCTCAACAGATGCTTATAGAGCCCAGTCTTGGAAAACTTTTTATGTCTTTATGATTATATAAAGTGTAATATACCTGGTACTTGTAGGAATGGATCCAACTCTATCTTGTCTTCTTTCTCCAGCTACATAAGTATTTCTTCGTGTCATACTGTCTGACATCTTTGCCTATGATGATACGAAAAATTTGGAAAGACATTTTTTTCATTTCATTAAATATTATATATATATATACCCGTATATATATTCCCAGTGAGAAATTTGATTTTCTCAAGAATGTGCTGCGAATAGATCACTTTGAGCGTAGCGTTCTAACAGTAACACAGGCTTAGCATTAGTGTCTAAATGGAATTTTCTGATTAGTTTGCACAGAGCTTCCACCTAGAAATTATTCAATAATAAAATCCAGATTCAAAGATATATGAGCAACACATATACGTGTTCAGAAATGATAGATTTAAATGAATCTGTAAAAAATCTTCATACCTTGGCAGATTCCGGCCGTTGTGATTGCTGCGTTCTCAATGGTATTTCAGCTTTATTTGGATTATGAGCAGTGGATGAATTTTCCATGGCTGATTTAGCTCTATTGTGAGAAAAATGAAGGCAAATTAAATCAAGGCACTCTTTCCATACCTGAAAAGTTTTCTATCTTGGAATAAATCAATCCATGAAAATGATTCAAAATTGATGCCATATGCAGCATTCAAGTATGCCCAGAACAAAATGAATATTTAAATACTTTTCAAATATATCCAATATATGGTATATTCAGATATATTTTAGGATAAAGGCCTTCAAAAATTTATTTATTAATTCATATTCATTCATTCATTATATTTAAATCAACTTCTCAAATGAGGATATAAAAGTTTTTCACATTTCAAACATTGCCAATTTTAAAATGTATATATATATATATATATAGTTGGTATTTCATACTATTTAATTAAAATTATTTTTTTCAGGATGTATTAAAAACAGTAAAATATTTGGAAGCAATGTTTGCACGACAATCAATACAATTTACTCATGGAAGGCATTAATTACATGAAAAATTTGTAATCATGAAATCAGTGCCAAATAATTCCCAAGCAATCAGGAATACGAATAATTTTAAACAGAAAATAATTAAATTGAGTATACCCGCTCCTGTCTTGTACTGCAGATGCAGATGTAATACCAGATGATGATCTTGGTGATTCTGTGTGTCCATTTCTTGTGGAATGACCGTGGTGACCATGAGAAGAAGTGGTTCTAGAAACTCCTTTATGTGACGATGATTTGACTGAAAAAAAGAAAATTTTCATTTTTAGATTATATTTATTCCAATCCTATGTAAAAATCATAAACTCAATAATTTGGTTTGATGATGTTTAATAAGATAAAAAACGAAGTTTCTGCATTTAGACATAACTTAATTTGAATTATCCCAAATAGAAAAATTCGCCAATCACTAGATCTTGTTTAGCACGTGGCTAACCATGACAGCCATTTTCAAATACCCCGTAGGTACAGGCTTTAGAATAGGCCTAACATATTTCCTGCTAGTAGTAAGAGGCAACCAAAAGAAAGCCATCGCCCACGGCACCACTCACTGAACTTTGCCATGGCGGTTCAGTTTCGTTTGTTTTTTTAGAGTGCAGTTGCTGGCACTATATCTTTTGGTAGCTCTTTGCTATTGAGTGGCCGTTAGTTGGTTCCTTTTAGGCACCGCTTCCGACCTTGTTCAGAGGGAGGGAATTTCATTATAAAAAATTTGATAATCAAATATTAAATTATATCATTTAGAAATATATTCTCGAATATCAGTCAATTGTGAAAATTAATAGGGAGGTTTGATGAATTGTCGATTTTTCAATTTAATAATTGAACATTTTGAAATATACATATACATATAATGTATACCACCTCACATAGATTGGAAATTTTATGCTACAACAAGCACCACTGAGGCACTTTCCATTTGTGCCTCATGTCAACTAAAACAAATATCTGAATCACAGCACCTAAATTGGACATGTACCGGTTTCCCAAAAAATTGAATCTTGAATCAAAAAGTGCCGTTCTAAATATGATCGTGTTAACAAAGTTAAATTTAAGATGCTGAATTTTAAAACTTTTTAAACCAGGAACCCATCATCTACAAATGATCTGTAAGCTATCCCAAAAAGAAAAATTTGTCCAAAACATCATTTGTTAAATATGAGTCGATGAGACGCGGTCCATCTGTGATTCATACCTAATAAAATTTCTTAGGATATTGGGATACGTCACTGATAAAGAGCATCTTCAAGACGACAGGGTTAATTAGGATGATAAAGACTTTGTATAATGTTTAAATCGTTAGAAGAAAAAACAGCATAGCACATTAAATACTGTTGTCTTGATTTTGTCCATACCTTTTGTCTTGTTTTGTTTTTCCATGTAAAGTCTTTCAAATTTCTGACTGATTTCTTGGACACAGGGACCATCTTCAACTAATAAAAATAATTTGTCTTTCTCAGTTTCCTGACTTTCTTTTGCTCGATTTAGGTATTTTTCTTCTCTCTTCTTTGTCTTGCGCTCAACAGACACTGTTCTCGATTTTGTCTTGCACTTATTTTCTACAGGCTTTTCTGCTTCATCATCTTTTAATTTTGATGATTCAACACATGTTGAATTTCTGTTTTGAGAAGTACTGCGATAACGATGTATTTCTCGACTACGTACAATTTGAGTAGGTGGATCACCACATCCTCGCATACAATCTCTACACTCATTCCTGCCATAAAGCTGAGATACACTGAATGGAATTGGTCTTCTGCGTCTAAACTGCAATGAAAAGATACCAAACGAATTCTTTTGCCACGTTTCTGTTACATAACATTTTTCCATACGCTAAATTTTCCCTCATCTTTCATGATGGAAATACTTTATATAACTTATGAACATTAAACAAAGCATCAAAAGCATCTAAAAATCTATTAAGTAATATACAAGAAAGCTTAAACTAAAATTTTGAGAAAAAATTTCTGACTTTATTCTTCGCTGCAAAGAAATCTACATATCAAACTTCTCCTTAATGTTAACGCCTAATGATTTTACACCTAATCAGGAAATGTATGCCATAAAATTAGGTATGGGACACTGATGGAACGCGTCGCTTAGGCGCGTTCCATCTGTGGCACATGCTTGACAAGACAGTATGTTGATTGAGACGGCAGCAAAAATAACATTCTACCCTGTGTGGTCTTCTACTCCAGTGATTTCTAGCCATGAAATGATCTGGTGGAATCTGAGGTGTTGTTGTTCTAGGTTGTGGTTCACTGTATACTTCCCCATCACAACTATCTATCACTTCGTTCTCTCTTTTCCAATAATAAGGACTTCTTGCTCGTGAATAAACTCTGTCTGATGATTGAGGTGGGAGTCGAACAAAATAATCTGTCTTGCCAAAATTATGATGTTATTCAGAGATGTCGAAAACAAATAAAATATTTAACAATGGATTTGCATTTTCACTACATATTCGATAATAATGAAAAGTCATTGAAGTTATATAAAGTCATCATTATAGCACAATTCAATACAAATTTGAGACATTATAGTTGCCATGTAACAAATAAATAGCAACTCAAAGACTGCTCGACTGCTTGTGCAAATAGCATCAATGTAAAAAATTTCAGCTCCATCAATCCTGTTATTTAATGAAAATAACAAGACAGTGACAATGCACAAAGAAATCGACACTCTACCACCTTGTTTCTACTAATATTTATACTTCCTGACTTTTTTTTAATCAAATTACATGATTCCTTCAAATTCACTGCAATAATAGTCTTTCAATTTCTGACAACAGCACTTTAATAATCTGTCAGCTTAATAACGATACGTTTTATTCTAATAAATTTGACGTGATGAAAAAAAGAATCCTACAAAATGAAATTTGAAAACAAAGCCATTTTTTTAAATATGAGCAATGAAACTTGGCACAGTCCAAACGATTTCTACAAGCAGATAAAGGATTATCGATCCAAAATTGAGGTCACACAATATTCCAATCATCTCACTCACCTATATCACTGCCAGTTTGTGATGTGACTGACGAACCTCTAGGACTTATAACTTCCTTAAAAAATTCTTTACTTGATATTTCCCTAAACTCTTCAAATTCTATAAAATGAAACAACCCTGATCATAAAATACTCTTAAATAAAAATTGCAAATTAACTTTTCTGAGTGCTCGGCTATATTCAGTCAAACTACCAGAGTAGGTCCAAGGTGAATATAATTTTTTTTGAATATGCAAAAAAGCTTCGAATCTACCAACTCTGGAGAAACATAGCAATGGAGAGACATGTTTTCACAAATGTTCCATCTTGAAATAATGCTTTAATGCTGGAATTTTTTCTGATAGGAGCCATTTTCTTTAGGCCTAGACAGGACATTCCGCCAACTAACTCCAAGTAGCTAAACCAACTCAAAAATTGAACCAAAACACTTACGGGTAATAATAATATATCTAACAATACCTATTCTCATGATTCTTCATTTCAATGGAATACGTTAATTAAATTACTTTTATTATTTATAAGATAACACAGTAATTCACAAAATAAATATTTACCCGAGCTTCCTTCTTGACTTTGTCGACGCTGTGCATGTTTCGTGTTTGTAGAGACACTACGCTGTACTCTTTTACTTGATTGTTGTCCACCCGGTTGAGACGCAGAATTTGTTGAATTTTTACTTGGGATCAATGATAGAGCACTTCCAGATCGAGATGCTGTTCCGTCCACCAACTATAAAACAATACAAAATAAAGTAGTAAATAACGAATGAATGATGTGATATGCAGTGGGGTCGCCCTTACATTTATGTTGGAGTGGAAGTAGAAATTCACTGTATAAAGAGAATAAAGTTTCAAACATTTCTGAAAACGAAATTGCTGCTGTTTGACCATGTTTCATTCATTTTGCAGTGAAGACATGATTTATGTCAAATTTTACGTTGTAAAATTTGACATATATCATGATTTCACTGCAAAATGAATCAATTTAAGAATAAAATTCTAAATTATTTTTAATCAGAATTCAGAATACCCGACTATTCGGATAAGGACATGTCTTGACTACCTCCACAGTTATGCACTCACTACCACTCAATAAAGGGTTTTACCACTACTTAAGTAGGCAACACTTTGTGTAAGCGAATTTAAGTTGCGATGTGTATACGAGTGAATGCTAATAAATTATAATATAAAAAACATTCTTTCAAAAGAGCTCTGAACTACTCTACTCTTAACCTTTTTTATTGAAATTCACTCTAAGCAAAGCTGGGAGCAGTGCATCAAATCTAAAAGAAACCAAATAACAGCTACCGGTACTAAATAGCAAAGAGTTATCACAAGATGCAGTACCAGCAACTGCACTCTAAACGGAAAACATTACGAACAGAACTGAACTGCTATGGTAAAGTGTGGCAAGTGGTACCCCTGACAATGATAAAACCATCTTCCACTTCTTAACCTTTTTTTATTTGGACATCTCTAATTACGTCATAGCCAGATCAGACTTCACATTTATAAGATTAGACAACAGTACCTATATAGAAGATATTTCCTTACATTTTTTTGCCCAACGTTATATATACATTATTCCAAATTGAAGTAATTAATATCCTTTGATGCAAGAAATGGTCATAAAAATAGAAACTTTATTAAACATAACATACAAATACAGTCAAGCCAAAAATGCCAACAATGCAAATATTTCGTATGAATATTGATCTTCTAATAACAGAACCACATTTTTCTGAACTCCCAAAAGAAAAATTTAGAACAGAGGCACTAGAATGTGGTTAACCGTAAAATAATTACCACTATCAGTTGCATATTTAAACTATAGAAAGGAAGAATTATTTCAGCATTCATGGTTAGATATTCATCATTTTACATTAGCATCTTTTTGACATGAAAAAAAAAATTGAAAACTTCTATTAAATGTACAGGCAGCTGGAGCTTCCATCATGCCTCACTATCGAATGATTTTATAAATCTCATAGTATTAAATAGTTAGTAACGAGTTGATATGAGAAATTAATTATAGATCAAGGAATTGAATATTGTTTGTCAGTTGGTTCTTGTAACTACCTACAAAAATATGGGCATATATAATTCCATTTAGAATTTCGTTCAAAATTCTTACTACAGTATTATGATTATATTAGATTAGCATGGACAGCTTCAAATCAAATTGTAAACTGAATCCCTTCAAATTCCCTGTGTCTATTTCTCAAATCCACAGTATTGCGGTCCATCCATGGTTTAGGATCAATCAAACAATAAATATAGGCACAATCACTACGTTGCACACTCAATAGTTTTTTAAATTCAATGATTTTGGCGAAGTATCCAAAATTTCCAACCAAAATTGAGGAATTTCACGTTTGATCAAAATACTCTTGGAATATTAACATTATTTTCAGCAACTTGTACCATTAGTGAAAGAAAAATACTTCAAACTGACAAGTTGACAATTGTTGTCAGTCATGACAGGGACGGCAGCATTTCAACAAACAAAACAATCATAGAAAATAAATACGAAGTGGAGTATAAGAGCAGTCGATCGATTCTACGCAACGCACATTTATTATTTATCAAACTGTAGCAGAAAGCACCCTGCACATAGTGGAGAAGTACACTAAAGACATTCTGAATACAATACGCATGAAATTTCTAAGCATAGGATCAGAAAAAGGTTGTCTAACCCAACTGATAGAAGGCCAGCTACTCTATTTAATTTAATAGAGGATGACAAAATCGTAACTAACTTTAAATGTCCAAAATTTGCTTCAGATGAACAAAAAGGCTCTAAAATATTCAACACTGCTATTTCATAGCAGTGTTGATAATTTAAGCTTTTTGTACAGTTTTATTTTTATGGGACACAAAAACAGATGTTTCACAATAAAGTGAGTGATTAATTAGAATTAGGTCAATATTCTTTTAATATCAGCCATTTTCTTTTTGGGTAGCAAAGGAGTCAACATCTTACCAGTCTGATCCGTTATTTACATATCTGAGGGATGCCTGCCAATAACAATAACAGCCACCTAACATATATTACTGAAGCTAAAAATGTCTCCAGAATACAACAATAGGTAAAGATCGTTTGTTTTTAAAATCCATAAATATCCATGAAATTTTCTAAAGTTTTGAACTGCCTTTCTATGGGTACATATAAAATAAAAATACTGAAAAACCTACCTCACTCGGGCGAGTACCAAGTAAAAGATAAGTCCCGAATGCTTCATCATATGCATGATTCTGTATTGAATTTACAACATCATCTCTCTTATATCCCATCTCTATCATTGCACCTATAATAAACAAATACAAAAATGAAAATAAAGCATTGATGAAGAATTAGGGCCATTAAGTAGGAAAAAAATAAGTTGACAGTATACTTTTAGAGCAGTGGTTCTAAACCTTTTCTCAATCACGCCTCCCTTGAGCAATTGTGACAGATGGTTTCACAGTCGCCAAGGCCATTCGCCAGTTACTATGTTGTACCACGGCGGTTCAGTTGAGTTTCAAATGTTTTCTACTCCGAGTGCACTTGCTGTTGCTACATTTTGTGGTAGCTCTTTGCCAGTTGAATGGTCATTAGTTAGTTCCCTATTAGCGCCGCCTCCGGTCTTGCTCTGAGCGAATCTGAATGAAATTTACTATTTGATGTGAATAATGTGGTTCTCAAAGTACTTTTTCCTTCCAATGAATCATTTCAATCGAACAGCAAGTTTCAATAGTGAGGGTTATTATATAGGGAGAGTCCACGTAGTACTTTTGCCAATTTTGCACAAAATTTCAACAATGAAAGAATACATGAAATTAAAATCGCGAGGTGCGTTCAATCTTTGTGTGACCCACGATTGACAGAATAAAATACCTCATTGTGTAATGGACACAAACTACCTAGGTTATTTTTGAAATTTACATCAAGCAGTTTTTTGAACAATTATTGACCTTAGTTTTCACAGTTATCGATGTTGCATATTATCTCATATATAAAAAGATAGTTTGCTGCATTGCACAGTGTAACAATGCATCCCGGTATTAAGATGAGTGACATCATGAAATGTTTATAGCGGCATGCTTCATAACAACCGATGAGTCATAATAATACATACGGCTGATAGTATCATTAGTAGGTGAATTGATTGTTCATTGCAGAATTTATTTATGCAGTTGGGCATGGCTTAACAGATGGACCGAAACTGTACAGTATGGCCCGCCTGTAGTTCATACTTGACCATGGAGCCAGACAGAAAGATACTTCACATGAAAAAGTAGACTGTCATTAAATAAATTGGCCCTCTTATGGAGCCTTGTTCACTGCTCGTGAATGAGTCACTATAAAAACCAATAGTTTCTTAGGACTTTGAAACTCAAAATTGTTTTTTTTCGTTTCTTTTGATATTCTGAATATTTTTGTCAATTTCCCCATCAGATACGCAATGATTCAATTCAAAATGCTTTGTCGAGCAATAGAATTTTACATACATCCATTGAAAAGTAGGACCCTTTGTATCAAAAGCTAGAATCATCTCAGGACAACTAGATAAAATTTTCATCAAGATCCTTCATTTGAGTGATTATTATTGAATCGAAGATTAATGGATCAGAATTTTATTCCATATATTACAAGAATTATTTTATTTACCGTCAGATATGAAGCTAGACTATGCTGAAGCGAAAGCTTGGTAAATAAAGTAAATAAATCTTGTAATATGTGGAATAGGATTCTGATCTTTCATCGTTAAACTCTCGGCCCTCATCCTATTCAAGTATCCTTATGACCTTGGCCGTCACTGATCCATCTTCACAAGAGGAGAGGAACAGAGGATAGACAGCCGTTGCACAACACCCGATGCATTTGAAGATAATAATCATGGGCAAAACAATGATACATGATACAAAGCACCAGATTAGGTGTCATCCTAAATTACATACACTGTCTGAGGCTGATTATTTGGTCAATTGCTGTTAGTTCTATTTAATCAAATTTTATCAACATTTAAAATATGTCAGAAATATCTCACTTATTCTGTCTTCATCTTTTTCTGAAAAATCTGGATGTATATGTGGTTTCAAAGGATCATCTTCATACCCTATATTCATCCACTTATCCTGCATTATTGACTGTAAAAAACAAAACAAACCTACTAAAACAGCAATAAGCACAATCAGGTACAACAGTACAATCAAGTACAACAGCACTTAATTTCATGTTTCTAGAATTTTTACTACAAATATCACAAGAACACAGTTATGAATTATGATGAAAAGGACTTCTCTTTTGCACCTCTTTTGCAACATAAATTCAACTTTTTTTTCGAGTCACTGGTCAAATGCTTCAAAATAAGCAACACTGATATTCGACAGCAGCATTGATGATTTTGAAACTTTTTGTAAAGTTCGGTTACGACCAAACACTTAAAAGGGGCATTGCGACCAAGATATGTATAATGAAATATATAAATTTTCTATTTCTCTTTTTTCAGGTGTCTGAATATCAGAGTACCTGACGTTCTGCCAGTCTGGAGTGCATATGGAACAGATAATTGAAGAGCATAAAATTATTTTTAGATATAGATTGTATATAGGTTCTGTCGGCCACCTAAAAAAATTTGAAGGGTCATTTAAAATAGAAAACCTCAATGATACTCACTGTGAGTGTTCCTCGTTTGAGTGGATTAAGAACAAGAAAACGTTTGAGTAAGGTTTCACAGTCTGTAGACATGTAAAAGGGAATGCGATATTTTCCTCTCAAAACTCGTTCTCGAAGTTCCTGAATTATACAAATGCACGCTAATATTAGAAATATATTATGGCAGATAAATGTCATAACAATACATAGTATCATCGCATACAAGATCAGGAATTGAAGGAGGGTTGGTCAATACCGAATATTTTATTTTTACTGATTGAATACATTAGGAAAAAATTATTCTGAATATGGAATACATTCTGAATTCAGCAATGTTTTTGGTGAAACACAGTAATAAATATTTTTGTAATCAACTATTCTGAAATGTATCTAAAATCAAGAATATCCTATATCAAATATCTTCATTTCCTGAGTATTCAAATATTCAATTCATTTTGGGGATCACTGGAAAAAGCACTTTGGAACACTGGTTAAGGAAACCATTCCTGGTTTCCATCATTAAACTAATAGCAATAATTTGGTTAGATTTGACTGAACTAGAGAACTTCCAGACTTTCAGCCAGTACTAAATAATACTTATGACCCAGATTCATCACTCAGTTTTTTTCAACAAACGATTTTCTGTAAATCTTTCGACTACAATGTCTCAGTACTTACTTTTAAATTTTGTCCATCGAAAGGCAGAGAACCGCTTACAAGTGTATATAAGATAACACCGAGTGACCAAACATCAACTTCAGGACCATCATACTTTTTGCCCTGAGAGCAAAAAATAATATTTACTTCGATAATTATTTATTATAGCACATTATATATAGTTAAAAATCTTTGAGATTCAATTCAATCTATAAAGTGCCTCAATTTTGAACATCATCAATTTCCATATTTGACCAGCTAACTATAACATGAACAAATGAGCTGAACATGTACCGGTAGTTGAAAATAAAAGTGCGGTACAATAAAATACTTGCATTGGGGTCAGGTTATTGAGACCAGAGAAACAGAAGCTTGTTACCTTTCATGTGTTTAAAACACTGATGTATCAATGGTTTTAAATTTTAATACTACCAGACACTTGGCACATTTTAATTTGAATTTAATTAAGAAATTTTTATTTCCAAATAATGTCGTTTTTGATAAATTTAATCTTGTGAGACACATTTTCTTCAAGTTTCGGATAGCAAAAGTGACTGGGAGTTGTAAAATCAACAAAAAATATAAATGAATCGGGCATATAGCAAAAGTCAATATTGAAATAATTTAATTGTGCAAACGCCAATATATCCGAATAACCAATTCTTATTTTGAATATGATATTCTTAAATACCAAAAAAAAAAAACGCTTTGTCAAATTTCATTTCGCACCTAAAAATAGGGTTTAAATCACGTATTTGCGGCATATTGAACGTGTCTAAAAGATTTTGAAATGATAGGAATAATAAAAGAAAACAAATCGTTGACATATAATGCTATATCATTGTGGTGTCATTCAATATTTATTAGGTTATATTGAAACTTAAGGGCCATTTTTTATTAACTGCTATTGTCAATTATAGAAGATAAATTTATGTTCCGGAAAGAATAAAAAAAAATCAATATTATTGATTACGTTGACATGTCTAATCAGAAAAACTTTGACTAATGACCTATCCAATCAGAAAAATTTTGTCAAAATTTTTTTTGCTAAGTACGAGTCACTGATGGATCGCGTCGACGAGTCGCGATCCAGCTGTGGCTCACATTTAACAAAATAAATTTTTTGTCAGGTAAGCAGCGCAAAATCCCAATGTAACCCCCACTCAATAAAACTAATTTTCTGATATGAAGAATGATGGAATGCATAAGATCGTTTTGTGGGATGTCTTCAAAAGATAAAATCAAAATAAAACTACCTATGGACATTCGACAAACCTTTATTCAAATATTGGATACAAAATGGATAATGATTAAGTATTTCAACAAGTAGTAAGCACAAAAACATATTTAGAATTGTCATATTATTGGATTTAAGAGCATTGATTAAATCTGACAGGTAAATTCTGACCATGTCGGCGCTGACTTGAGAACTGCGCTAGCATGTTTTCTGCAAGTTTTAAGAAGCGAGCAGAAGAAGACAAAAAAGTGGTAGATAGTTTTAACATCACCCATGACAGATATCATAAACTTTATTACAAGGATCCAATCCTCTCTGAAACGTTTTCTATTTTGTGCAGAGCCCAGTTGTAGTACTCCATTTGTACTAGTCTTTGCTACTTAATATGTGGCCAATAGTTGGTTCCTTTTAGGCCCCACGTCCAGCCTTGCTTGGAACGAATTTCAATGGAAAAAAATTGCCCACCACATTATACCAATTTACCAGTGATCGATAATAATTTCACAGCCAGAAAAAAATGTTGATCAAACATACTTCAAGTGTGGGTTACTGATGGATCAAGCTGATCAAGGGTTGGTACATATGTGGCTCATTCTTGACAAAGTAAAATATCTGATTGGGTTTTCAATGATAAAGTATCATTATGAATTTCTATGGTTAAACATAATATAGACATTTAGTGTATAACTAGTACACTCAATAATTGTACCCAATAATATGAATAACTGTCGCAAATTAAAAAAAAAAAAAAATAAAACCATTTTTAAATAATTACTGTAAAACCAAATTGGCAATACGAAATGCAATTTTAAAAATGTCTGTATCTGCTGCCAAATACGTAATATTGAGATCTCTAGCAAGGGTGTTTTTCAGTTCATTTTTCCCACCGAATACATATTACATCTTTTTTAATTATATAGGTAGATCACAAAGTAGTGGGAATGTATTGGACTATATAATCAAATATTTAAAGTAAACAAAGTTTTAGTGCGATACAGACAATTCAGACGCTCGTTATAAAACAAATTTATTTATCTCCTTAGAACAAAATAATAACACTTCTGGGCATCCCCAATAGAAATTTTTTGTCAAGCATGAGTCACAAGGTGGAACCACACCTCAGCGGTGAGATATATCACCGACTCATACATGAATAAATAGTAATTTTTCTTCGGGGTCCTCTATAAGGCAATGTATGAAATGAAATTAACAAATAAAATGACATGAATTTATATAAATGTTTCATTTAGAAAGTGAACATAGAGAATTGTGCATAGTAGGCACCATCAAAGTGACAGAAAGACCCACAACACAACAAGGTACGTCAAACGTTTCAATCTACCAGTTAAATGATTCACCATAGAATATGGAGGTAAATTATATTATCAATGGTGACAACGACGAAATAAATTAGTAAATATCCAGTTCAATCTTTTTTATGCCTCAACAATTTTGCTTTTTCAAGGAGTGTTATTATGTTCTTTTTCACAATAAAGTAATTTGAAAATTTTGATATTGAATGAGTAGCATAGAAAATTCATCAATACCAAAAATACATAAACATAATAAATCTTACTTGAAAAAGTTCAGGTGCAGCGTACGGCGGACTTCCACAAAATGTATCGAGTTTTGAACCAGGTGTGAATTCATTACTAAATCCAAAATCTGCTATTTTAATGTTCATATCCGAATCGAGCAGAAGATTCTCGGCCTAAAAAAGTACATTAACGTTTAGATTCATATAATAGCACAACTTGTTAATTATATCTTCTTTCTTATCAAAAAGTATAGAACATTGTCATGGGCTCCATCAGAAGAAAATTTAGCAAATGGGCAATGTTTGATGATATATTTGTAGTTGAAAGTTTTTGATGCTTATTTTTGAATGTCTGTTCGTAATATAACTGAATAAAAAAGATTCAAAATCATCAATACTGCTATTAAATAGCAGCAGTAGTGTTGATGGTCATGAGGCCTTTTTGTCCATCCGAAGAAAATGTTATGAACATTTCAGACACCCGAAGAAAACCAAGATTCTGTCATCCTGGTTATGCTACCAGCAGTGGTGTTGTCAGTGATTCTATACTCAAAATCACATAGTTTTTTGCATAAACTGCCTACAGTTTGTTGATAATTTTTTAAGTGTATCCAATCCCAGAGGATTTCGATGCGCTGGTAAAGAAATGCAATTACTGGTTGTGACTTCATAATTTTGAAAGATCAAGGGTCATGGTAGACGTCACTACTTCATTAAAAAGTTAGATCAATGAACGAAACAACCGTGAGGTAAATCATCACATCACAATTATAGCCTAGCATTTTTAAAAGTCTGGTAATTTTAAAAAGCAATGAACATTTTCCAAGATATGAAGAAGAATTTGCAACTCTATTCTATTACTTGTGAATTCATTTTTTGTCTCATATTCTCATACTGAACTAAAAAATTTTATAATGCTACAGCTGATGTTTTTATTGTCATTGTAAAAATGCTTGTCTGAGGAAGTATGACCTTGGACAGACTAAACATTACAGAAATGAATTAGTGTGTGTGTGTGTAGAAAGAACCTCTTGTCTAATTGTTTTCGTCCTTTTCATTAATTGCGACGTGGTGAATTAAACGCAATATATATAGTTGCAATTCATAAAACCAATTTGAGGCTGTTCAAATAATTAGATATGTGATTCATTGCAGCACTAAGCTCCATAATACAAATACGACTGTCTAGATTGACAGAGATAGTGTATATAGCGGTAATCAGGTACATTATACATGGTTATTAATTAAAAGTACTGTACCGCTGCTACTCAGTCCAGACTGACAGAATGTCATTTACTCTGCTACTCGAGGGAAATTGATTCAATCAGAAGGATATTTAGCAAGTGGGTAATATTCCATGATAAATCTCTTGCTATTAAGATAAAAATATTTCTTTTTGAATATCTGGTCAGAATTGCAGAAAAAAGTTCGAAATCGTCAATACTGCTATGAAATAGTATCGTTCATGGCTATGAAGCTTTTTGTCCATTCAAAGAAAAAAAACATGTAAACTTCAAACATCCAAAAAAACAAGATCCTGTCACACTGGTACAGTCCATCCTTGGCAATGCTTGAAAAAAGGGAGGGATTTCCTGATTGTGATTTTTTCAGCATGAATAAAATGGTGATGAAATTTGTCAGCATTAAGATTTTACTACCTAATAAATTATATATAGCAGTACAGAGCCATGCTTCAAAAACAATATAATGTATTATTGATATGCCATTTTGCAAGACACAAATGTATACCAAATGTATTTATTCCCGAAAAATGCAATTTTTCAAATTTCATGTTCCAATAGCTTTAGTGAGATATAAAATGGATTGCCATCAAGTCTTTTTTAAACAAAAAATATAGCAAAACACATATCAATCTGCCAATTATGAAAACATTGATCGAAAAACCTAATCTAAGAAAATATCTTTGTCTAAGTTAATATTTCAATTTCGCTATTATTTCGCAATTGACATTAAAACAATTTAATTCTCAGAAACAATTTAACTACGTTCGAGAGTACGGTAATCAATAATTGAAAATTTATTGCAGCAGATTGAGATGGTATATCTATCTCTCTGCACTTTCAATGAACCGAAAAGGTCATCAGAAAAAGTACATTTAAATAAAATCTCAGGAGACCACGAAAAATCCAATAAATGTGATTATATTTTTGATAGTTCAAGTTATATTTTTCATAGTTCAAGCTCTTAGTAACGAGGGAGATGATACCACGACTACCCAGTTGAAAAGAAATTTAGTGCATATAATTTACGTATGAATCAATCAACTGAGTATGAATCAATTGATATCTCTGTGATTTGTGCCTATAGATTCAAATTCTGATGGTTGTTGAACTAGATACATGACTGAAACTGAATCAGCATCATGCCTTCGAAGAACTAAAAGTTATTTCATATAAGTGTTGATGATAGTCTTTTTTGTAGAGCTCTGTCATTGTTATACATTTCAAAACATTCCTATAGGTTTTATAGAATTTTTCACAGAATATTGGCGTTTTTTACATCTTCTTTTGCGGGAGTAAATTTTTTGGATGTGTTAGTAGCAGGTAGATGACTCATGCCGATATGCAGTGACCCACAGCAAAAAACGTTGCCCACGTATTTTTTTGATTGAATATTGTGGCAATAAAAACGTCCAAGCTAAACTTGAAGTATCGAGTTTGAAGTATTCAGAATTAGAAGATTTAATTATATATAAATGCTACTTCCAGAATATCCACTTTTCAGATAAGAACATTCGTTTATTTGATATGAGACTATGTTTTTTTGTTCCTAAGTGGTATTACATCGTTTAAAACCTGTCAATGCATCCAGAAGCTGAAATCCGCTGGGACCCGGCATTGTGTCACAGTCTCGATGCCAATGACATGTTACGGATCATTGCCTCAGATAATTCTAGCAGAATTAGGATATATCAAGCGAGGGATAAACATGGCACATAGTAAAGTGGTTCGATAAATAAGATTTTTTAAATTCATTTTCATTTTTGAATGAACAATGCTGTAACACCAAGTCACACATTGGTTAACAAAATCATTTTATCGTGAATATACATAGGGTCACCAGTCTCCGATTTCCAATTGAATCTCAATTAGTTTAAGTTAGAATCTTTCCAATTGCAATTGAAATCAATTGAAAAATTTAAATAAGCGGCCAATTCATTCCTCCCAATCAAAAACCTATTTTGCTGAGTATGAGCCACGGATGGATCGCTTCTTCAGTGTACACCAAAAACAACCAAAGTGTGAGCACCAAAAAATTTTTTCCTCAAATTATAATGCATTTTCGCCAAAAGATGTGTTTCTGAACACTGATCAAGAGTATAACTTTCATTTTTGTTATCGTTGGGGGTTGCAACTGTTACCATGTTACTATAGCAACCAAGCATGGAGATACAAAAAAGGGCTTCAGATATGAGATTGAGTTGACCAAATATTATTCAGTAACCAAGCATCATCGAAATCTAACTTAGATATAAAAAAGGTTACCTTGAGGTCACGATGTACGATGTGTTTTGAGTGTAGGTATTGCACTGATGAGACAATCTAAAAAAATGACAATGTTTATAAAAAAATAATCACTTTCCCAATACAACTCACAACTTCCGATAAACACCCAGTAAAAAATTTTTTCTGTCAAGCATTAGTCAGAGATCGGCAAGCGCGGGCAACGTTTCCACAACTGGTTAGTCTCTTCAAGCCTCAAATTATCCTGGCACAATTTAGCATGACCGAAATTGAAGAAAGAGATAAGTGCAATGAAGAATATAGAAATGCCTCTTTTTGATTCAATAATCTAATTGATTCAGATACAACAACGTTTTGGATTACCCAAATACTTATTGCTGTTATTCTGTATGATAAGACAAATGTTTTGAGCAAACTTTTAGCCATACTGTATTTCTTTCAAAAAAAACTGAGTGCAAATCTAAAGCTATATTTTTGTCCAAGCATAAGTCACTGTTGGAATGCGCCTAGTCAGCGCGATTCATCAGTGGTTCATACTTAACAAAAGACATTTTTCGATTAGTATTGACTAGTATTTGAGTAGTTTGTGATTAATTTTCGTGATGAAATCGGGAAAGATTCGATGCAAAATGCTCAGTTTCAAGATTCGAATAAAAGTAAATGAATCTGAAAGTAACAACAATAATGAGGTATAGATAGATGATGAATGCTTACCTGTCGAAATTTAGCTCTGGCTTCTTTTTCTTTCATCCTTCCATGAGCGACAAGGTAGTCAAAAACTTCGCCTGGAAATAAGAAATAACATTGCAACAATAAATAGTATATATAATTAATATATACATATAGTATAAATAGAAGAATATCTGCATATTAGAGAAAAACTAACTTGCAAGGTGCAATAAACAGTATCAGAGTGACAGAGTCTTGTTCTTCTTTAAAGTTTCTGGAACACACGTCATTTTTGGAAATGCAGAATGGCTTTGAAAATATCGACACTGAGCTGACATTTCACTGTCTTAAGTTTTTTTCGCTACCATACAATCAAGACGAGATATTTCCATTATCTAGTAAACGTAATATTAGTTTTGAATTAATAATATTATTCAATATTAAATATAACTCAAGATTACCTCCATTGGCATACTCCATCACAAGCAAAAGTTGCTTGCTGTTTTCAATAACTTCATAAAGTTTCACTGAAATATAAATGCATTATTGAGTGTACTACTACAAATACTTGGGGATGTACAAAAGAGTGAAAAGGGATCCAATAATATAGTCGAAAAGTTTAGATTTGTGCCAGAATTATAAAGCCCGGCTAAATATGGCTAAATAACATGCAAAATACACTACAAACACTGAATGCTCCATATAAACATCTAATCGATAAAATGATTTTAATACTATTTTAAAAATTGATAAGTGCAGGCCTCAAATTAGTCATCATTTGAAGATTCCAAAAAGTTTTTTCATTATAAGAGTCGGATGGTATTTATGACAGAAAAAGTACTGAATTATGCTCTTTATAATTTAGGTAAATGAAAATCATGGAATCAATCTTTCATTTGCCCCAAAAGCTTTGCCCGGGTCTAGGAACCAATAATTATGCGAACTTGTAAGCATGTAATAAAATATTTTATATTTTTAGAATGAGTCAAGAGAATACAAAGAATATATGATTTATGACAACATTTCGATTTCAATTTTACGACCCATTGGGCTACAATATTCAAAGAATAAACAATAATTTTTTGTTTACTGGTACAGTTCTACATATTTTGTCATAAAACTAGATTGTCACATATTCTGACAATCGACTTTTACCAATATTAATGATAGGAATGTCCTTATTCAAAAAGAGATGACCTGAAATTTTGATTCATAATTTCGTTTTTCTATATCCTTAAATTATTTTATTTTGCAGTGAAATTTTACGTTATAAAATTTGACTTTGCTGCAAAATCAACAAAACATGGTCCTTTTTTAAATGACTGCATTGAAAAATTTTAAACATTATATACAGTCTAATAAATTAAATCATGAGGACAGCTGAAATTGATGGAGATATTTCCTTTATACGACTCATAAATATCATCAATAACATTGCAATTTTTAATTAGTAGACAAACAAAATATATTATTACCTATATTGGGATGATCCAAGTGTTTCATGATTCTGACTTCTCTAAAAAGCTGTAAAAATAATAATAAAAAAAATCAATCGGTTGAAGTTTTCATGAAAGAATTTGGGCTGATTCCATCAAAGTCATTAATATTTGATAGAGATAAGATGGGCTAAAAACAAAAGACCATTAGCTAGCTATCCCACCTCAAGAAATAATCAATAATATTGTATGCGATGTACTTCATTACTAAAGCATTTGTTGTGTGTAGAAGTAAGTAGGTAAATTGGATAATGGTTATTGTTCACAATCTCGAGTTAGATATGCTGATCAAACATGTTTGGCTAAGCGGGGGTTGGGGGAGGCGACCAAAATATTATTATATAGTATGGAAGTACCGTACGATTAGATTCTACGTATCATACACAGTATGAATAGCACAAAATTTAGTATACAAACTTATTTTCGTATTGATACGAAGTTGGGGATGATATACCAAAAAATAATATGATACACCAGCACAGAACAGTAAGAAAATGTTTTATATATATGGTACGAAGTTCCATTATGATGCGTGATAAAATTTTTGCACCATCCTAACAAACACCCTTGCTTGCATCACAACGTTAAAAATTATTTATTTTGGATATTATGTTGATTTGTTCTGATTTTTCCATCAGTTCTCAACAAAATTAATAAAGTATATAATGTTCGAACATAATTGCAAAATTTGGTGGCATTCTTTGTATGTTTACTATACCTCACAAGTTTGATTCAATTATTCTAGTTGATTCGCAAAAATTATTCGATTAGATTTTGAATTCAACAGATATTCACTTTAGGCCACCCCTAAATGATTAGAAAATGAAATAGTAGTGATATATTATATCACATTTACTACATCTATCATCAGTGATGAACATGACAGTTTTAATGAGAATGTATTAGGTAATTACTAACCTCAAACACATTTATATTGACTGTCAACTGATCAATATTAAATGAATCATTTTCTAAAAACTTGTCAACAAATTTTACATAATGTATTTGAAAATTTGAGCGATCAGAGAAATTGTCTGAAAAAAGTCGGTATCGGTATAGGAGCAACTTTTTTTTTAATATATTCGGGCATGAACAAAAAAATTTGAAAAATTCAGTTAAGGTACAGGGTCTCCTCAACGCGACCCATCAGTGACCCATGCTTAACAAAACTTTTCCGTACAATTCTGGGCGACAATTCTTTTCTGACAATTCTTTCTTTGGGTCAGAACAACAAAATCCAATATATCAAGTATTTTGAAACTTTATAATGAGCCGAATCTTATTAACTGATTATTCGTTTTACAGTAACAAGTTCCACGTGAGCTGTGATACATCACATACATGAGCCACCTATAAGCAGAACAAAAAGAGCATTTTATTTTGTCTTGTGTGAACTGTAAACCACTAATGGACACTTAAAAAAAATATTGATTTCGAAGAGCCACAAAATCAGGCTAACACAAATTAGACTAATCAGGTCCAGCAAGGGCCGCTTATCGTATTTCATCGGGTAAAAACATGATCCACTGGCTGTAGGGTTAACTAAAAGCCTATGCTCAACTATAATTGGCTGAAAATAGAACATGCATACGGTATCTCCAATGGAACAGTGATATTATTAATATGAACAATACAGACTTAAAAATAATGATTTATTGTATACAAATCATGTATCTGAGTGATGAAACAGATATCCTTTAATAAAAATAGTGTTTAAAAGTGATACACTTCTCTTCCGGTTAAATTAAAAGTGCTCTCATGGAAATTTCAAAAACAAGAACCGATTTAGTGACAAAGCTCAAGACTAATCAAACGTATAAGTCTAGCCCACACTTAAATTTGTTTTATTTGACCTGAACGAGGTTGTGAACTGAAAGTTAATGTCAATTTGCTTCAGGCAGCGGCAACGCCATCGGGGTATCATCGAGAGATTTACCATTTTTCAAAGAGCCTCAATCTCTCTTTTTTGAAGTCGTAGAGGCGGTAAACTAAATACTAATATCGTTTCGCCAACGGGCTTACCTCTGTAGTATACTGCAGTGTCAGCAAAAGCTTTTAGAACAATTGTCAGTGGCTCATGCTTGTCCAAATAAAATTTGCCAAGGTATGACCAATTGGAAATTGTACAATATACATTATCTCTGCATTAGATGGCCAAAAACACGCTAAATGCGATCGGACTTTTCATGATGAGGTCCTTGGCAAATACAATACCAAATACTTCGGGACACAGGCAAAATTGAAAATATGATTTTTTTTCATCATCAAATAAAGGTCTGTAATGTAAGGCCGTATGCGTTTCTAAATGGGTTGTTTTGATCATTCTCATAATATTTCCTATGTTTTGAACATTCGAAAGGGGTAGACTTTAAATGAAGAAATATCACGCTTGATATTATGTGAAAGAATTACTTTCGTCCAAAGCCTGATAGTTCATTTCCGTTTTAATAAGGATGATTACATCGGATTACGCAAGGTACGTAAACCGGAATACGTGGATAGGCGGACCAACGTCGTCGACGGCGCAGTTGTTGTCTCTTTAAAACAGGCCTGGTAAATGAAATAATGTGACTGTGAGAAACGACTGTTGGAACGGTCGTCATAAAGCCAACAGGGCGTGAAACAATCATTCTGGCCACTTCATAAATCATCGAAACGTGTTTAGCGCCAAAAATCTAAATGGACTTTTCAAGAATAGTAATGGGAAAAAGTGTTACAGTTTTAGACAACGAAGTCGAGGTATGTATATTGAACTCAACAACTCATGATAAATGTGGTCAGAATATCATGAAATAAACCATTCCGATGTAAAATTTCTTTCTGACAATGTGGGCGGCGCGACTCCATCAGTAAATAAGTTATGCATTCTTGACAAAATATTTCAATTTCTTTGATGGGAAAACCCTATTTGAGTTTGAAATGGAGATGTAGAAATGCTCTTTAATTTTTCCAAAGGCGAAAGTCAAAACCTGCGATGAATAAGTATAGTTTTATTCCGCTAGTTTGAATACATATTAAACAAAACAAATAAAGATATTTAACTCGTAGCGAATGGATGGAGATATACCATACTTGAATATACATATTTGATAATCCGTATTCACTGTGCATCGGAAAGAAATGAGAACAAGCTTGTTTCTCAAATCTATGGTAAAGAGCAACGAGACCTACCCTAAGACAATAAAAGTCTGTGTGAGTACCATAATTAAAGATTACCAACATGATGGAACAGACTCGGGTCATTGATAACTTGATATCATGGTAAAATATATATGGGGCATCAATGATTTACGCTTTAAAATGTCAAACAGTCTGGCCATACTTGGTCACTTGGTGTGGGCATAAATTTCGTCAAACAAAATTGAACAGTGCTCAGCTGGGAAATGACGACGGACAGCAAGGTTACACCCGGCTTAGAACACACCAAGGCCGAGCGCAGATTGCGATGACGGCCCCTCGGGCTAGCATTGATTAAGGTCGCCATTCGGTAAATCGCGCCAATTAATTATGGATCACCTAAAATATATATCATATCCTATTATCCGTCTGAAGTTGGCGGCAAATCGATAATTTTTGGCCAAAGGTACACGAAAGCAAAACAGTGCTATGTTCTCGAATAGGTAGTCCTAAAATATTTTATTGGTCAATACAAAATATTGGAAATTATTCAAAAGCTTAATGCCGGCCAAGTTTTACTTTCCGGTCTCAAATCGACAATTGCATTGAAATCAACGCAAACCCACCGTCTTTGATCCCAATCGGGACATGGGTCACATCTGTGGCTAATGCTTGACGGAATAAAATTTCAGATCGGAATATTTCACTATAGTTTCCGAATTTCCGAATACTCACTCACTATGGCTTCCGAATAATGCGTTATTGATGGATCGCGCAGTCGAGCTATCTTTTGATATTGCAAAATGAAAGCATAGATACGGAATGTCCCAATTCTCATTATTTTATCGAATGCACGACAAATTCAATAAATATGTAATCGATCTATTTTAATTAAATCGTGGCAGACGAATAACGCAAAACGAATAGTCTAACTTATCCGACGGTGGGCATGACTTTTGTTGGTGTCAAAACAGACACTGGTATGGTTTCATCTGGTCCAAATCAGGGCCTTACTCCAGCAGAAATTTTACATAGCTCAACATGAGACACAGGCCAGTAGCGTCATACTTCATACGAAGGAAATATATCTGTAACCATATATTACTGTGTCCATGTCAAAATGTAGTGGGGAAATGGGGATTGGGGCAATTTTAATTCACGTGATAACATATGACCAGGTAGGAGTGTCTGTACGAAATATTCGATTCTATCCTGCACTTGTTCAATTATAAAATATTTAATACGATTTTCCAAATATTTTAAATCAATATACTCATTTTCAGAAGAGTGGTAAATTTGAAAATAAAATTGATCATCTTCCCGATGGGTTGATTTTGTTTATTTACAACGAGACTTTGATTCAAATATACGATTCACTTCAGAGAAATTGTTTGACCCGCCTTGAAAACAAAAGATTGTCGATTTTGGCAATCCCTATCAGTATGCCATGCTTCAGGAAAAAAATAATTCAAATGCAAAAAAGACAACGTCGAGGTTGGAAAATACAGGAATACATAAGTCAAGCGGATTGATCACCTGTAATAAATATCCATCCGCCCGTAGCATAAAAATCGTCCATGTGTTTAGCAGACATAGGACACATCATAGTAGCCATTCACAAAAACCAAGCAACCGAGACGCCTTCAATTTCCGCCATGCGACATAAATGGAATCTGTTTCAAGAATTATAACCAACAATGGGGCGTGAATGTGATCCCAATATGAACTTTTATTTTGTCAAGCATTAGCCTCAGATGGCCGGACCATGCATTAGCGGCGAGATCCATCAACACAAAAGACCAAAGCTCCCCGATAAATAAACAGAAAAAGCATCTAAATCGTCGAATACAAAAATGAAATTCGGCAAATAACGAATCAAATAGATTCGTCAGCAATGAGCACTAAAACATTGTATAATCATTGAATAAATGATTTAAATCGAGCAATACCATGGTGATAACATTACTCCGTAAACTTTTGTTCAATTCCATGTTTACACACTGTGTACTTATACTAATACATCCATGACAGTTGAAGTTTAGTACAACTTCTTATCCCTGTTCACTATTCACTAGCCTGAAAAAAATTAGCGACCTTACGTTTAGATTTAATAATTTCGCAATATTTTAAGAAAATTCTGTGCAATTATCGTATTCCAATCAAAAAATTGTTTTGTCAAGTAAGAGCCATCGAGGGACCCGTGCCTTAAGGCACGATCCATTCTTAATTAACAGAAATATGTTTGGGCATAATTTTTACGATCGGGACGCATTCCTAGAGGGTTACAGTACGGAAATTACTGTCAAAATAGGCTTTGTTAAGTATCGCGCCGACAAGGAGACCCATCAGCGGATTTCATAAACAAATCGACAGGGTCGATCCGATAGAAAAAACTGTATTGCGAAGTAGGATCAATCTTATATCCTGGAATTATTATTCCACTCAAATTTTAAACTTCCTATGGTTTCAAAACCTTTGTGAAAGCTGTATTGAAACATGCCGCCATCCCTTAAGAAAGCCATCGCTGAATCGCGCAGTGAATGCATTACCCAGCTATAGTCCCCGACAAACACACGAGTCTTCCTTCATTCACAGAAGTCTGACATTACAAACATGTGCGATCAGAGTCAATTAATTTAATAGTAGCAATAAGGATTTGAGAGAGGCTTTTCCTCTGCGGCTCATATTGGGGCCAAACAAAACTCATTTTATCCTTAATTAATTAACCGGCGCGATTCTTCAGAGTCTCATACTTAAAAAACGCGCGTTTTGAATCAATAATTCAGATTGGAAAAGTTTTGATATGAAAGAAAGAAATATTGCGCAACGTTCAATATGAATTGTCGTTTGGGGACGTGGACCGTAACACAAATATGACAGGTGTTGCCGACCATGAGCCACAGGTAAATTCAACAGTAACACATAAATTCAACAGTAACACATATTTGACTAAACAATTTGAAACTAATAGTACTGTTCTAAGGTTTAGGTATCTTTTTAGCCGATCGTTAATTGGAAGTGAAGCAGACGCATTGACAAAGGTCTCAAATCAAAAATAACAAAACTTGCATATATGATGTGTTGAACATCTTCAAGACGAATCAAAATTATAGATAGAAGATAATCGCAAAATCTTGCATTTAAGCTAAACTAATATGAACATGGGTTTTTGAACAGAAACATACCTCCTTCTTGAGAATGAACAATAGATAGAACAGAGTCGGCGGCCCGATTTGTTGGTCTCCCACACTCGGCAAAACATAATAAAATCTGGCTATTTGACATCGTAATGAGTATGGTTATTACAAGTCATATGTTATTTGTCGGCGTGCATGATCCCCAAACATCGATATATTTAAAAGCAGTAATCATTTTATTGACCATTTCCTTGGGACGTCAAAATTTATACACAAATCACGGATCATAAATTTCGCTGTCATCAAACAAGTTTACGATGATAAATAGGTAACTATAACTTGCCCCAGGTTAAACACATATTATATCGTTTTGTTAGTTATTGATGTAGTTATACAGAGTATAGGAACTTTAGAGTTACGGAAGAATGACGATATGCAATATGAATGCTTGGTAAAAGTACAATAAACATGATTTGTCCATAATCAAAATCTTGGATCCGAGTTGCTATATTTTGTACAATGTGAAAAATCTTTCACGCAAAATTGCAGTAAAGTTACCACTTGTATGGGCCGTTGATGGACAACAATAAGGTTTATGCCAAGTATGGACTGTTGATGGTCCACACCTCGACGATGCATTCTATTAACAACCCATATTTGTCACATATAATAATGGTTCTAGTTACAGTTCCATTGACACTAGCAAAATTAAAACATCTTGTAGCCTAAAGCTGCAGAGTGAATAAACAAGTTTTCGTCGCCAACTCCGGCCTTCCTATTTTTGACACTCCCGACTCCGACATTCATATTGTTTTTTTTTTTAATCAGGCTTATTTGTCATTTACACGTATACCCATCCTGGTACCCAATGGTAAGGGACTCGTAAGCGGATCGTGAACCAATTCGACCATTGGAGAATAATTGTATTATCGAACACAGTGCTCAATAACTCTGCCAGAATGTCGATCGGCCTGTCAGTATGTTTTCTTTTGTAGTGAGGTGACATTTCCGCCAATAAACCAAACGAAGCTAATGAAATTAGCAGGCATTTGATCGATCATAAATTGATAAAAATGCAAGCGAAATTGAAAAGAAATACTAAATAAACTTGCTTAGTTCAATTTGACTCCATTATTAGTTTATGCAATTCCCGTCGAAAATTACAGATGAATTGGTTTAACAAGTAAAGCAAAAATTGTTTCCAGAAATCAGAGGCGTGGTCCATCCGCGACTCATACCCAATAAAATTAAATGAACAATTGGGATAAGTCCTCGAGCATTGTTCAACTTCAATACAAATTCAATCCAATTACGACAATGGCACCGACTGTTGTAAATTCTTTTCAAATCCGGATCAAATTTGCCTCAATCTCAACCAGAAATTTTATTTTGCCAAGCATGAGATAAGACACAGGCGTATCGCCCCTCGTCGGTGCGATTCATCGGTGATTCAAGCTTAACAAAACCATGTGTGTTCGAAACATTTCAAAACGGGACGTAACATCGCCAAATGTCAGTGCAGTAAATGTGATAATATTGTCAACAGGGTGACAAAAGTCAAATCTGTCGATAAAATTGATTATTGAACATTCTCAAATAACAACAAGCAAGAACAATCGAGTACGGTCCTCAAATGACCTGCGTCGTACAGAAGCAGTCCACTTGTGGCCAAGGCACTCAAAATATATTTTTTTAGTAACACGCCAACGATTATCCAATGTTGTGAAATGATATGGCACAATGGAATATGACACTGCAATGCCAAAGTGATTGAGCCCAAGGGAGAACGTTGTGGCCAAATTTGCATTTGGCGTTATTGCATCAGCGTTTACGATTGAATCTCGATAATCATAATCCGGGCAGGCGTTAAAGCAATCTAAGCAATAAATGCCATTAAACAAACACAGAATTAAACGAAGCCGATCTGCCGACGTAGCTAGGATTTGGTTTGATGAGATTTGGACTAGCAACTATCCAATGTTAAATCACAAATTATACATACATACGTCTCATTCAGTTTTCTAAATAATATTAAATGAGTCGACGGTCTTCAACACCAACAAAATCATAGCGATATTCAAAATCGATGGTAATATATATGATATATAACGATCAAGATGCCGGGAAGTGATGATAACCTTGTGAGAAATTCCCCGGGAAATGACAGTAGGGATAGAATAAAATTTATCTTGCTACTATTCATTAAATAGGGAGTGGAATACGACACAAAGATAGGGTATCGGTAGTTATTTCTGAACTTTTGTGGGCGCGATGGCCTAGTGGTTAAACATGTTGGCACCGCAGGTTGAAGATATCGGGTTCCGAGTCCTGGCGAGTCCGACTCGCTTATCCATACCCACCACCCGACCCAGGGTGTAATAACTTAGGCTAAGCCGAACAGTCACTCTAAGAAGTGGCTGTAAAAAAAAATAATTAAATCAATACGTACATTGTACGATCCATGGAAAGACTTAATCAAACAAACATATTGTATTTACTTTCAAAGCATGATTTATAAAATAAAACTTCGTGATTGGCTAGCACGACTGACGTGCTACGTGGTTTGCAAAAGTGATCGACAATCGTTATTTATATCCTAAAGGCGTCAAAACTTTCCCGATTACAAAACCAAAATACCCTTTGAAGTCGGATGTAATACCGGTGATTACACGCGTGAAAATATGAAATGAAATGAACTTTTATTTCACAGAATGCAATTAACAATGTTCACAATCATATTTGGTTACGAGATTTATCTCGAGTCTTGCTATTCCATCCAGTGTGGAACCAATGAGGAACCGGTAAGGTTATCGAGCATCGCCCCAGGGCTGTGGGTTACAGTGCCTTGTCCAGGGGCACCCAGCGTGTATTGACCATACTTTTCCGGGGTTTGAACCCGCGCCATTCATTAGTTACTACGTTCGGCAGATATCATCGCTTTCATCACGCCACCGCGACCCACAATCAAAAATAGCAGGCAAAGATCTGTGGGAAATTATACAAATATCAACGCGATCCATCGTTGACACATGCTTAAAAAAAATGTTCCGACGACTGGGTATATGGCACAATGGAAATCGCACTCAAGACCAGGGTTGCCGTTTTTAAATACAATTATTGTCGGATCAGATCGTAACATTTCGAATCGGGTCTTTCGGAATATAATTCGATAACAAAAAATGTTTGGAATAAATAATTTAAGACAGAATGATCTACTGTCCACTCACGGGTCATTTATTATGATATTGTGGGTATCCTAGTTTGACCATTTGAGTAATTTAACATTTGAAATTCATGCAATGCTTAAGACTATTTTCACGATAAATTGAACATCTGCACTAAAATTCCCATCGCTTCTGTGAGCAATTTAAAATTAGTTTGGTGTGCAATAAAGTTTCACGCTTGCACAGATAAAATTGCACCTCACAGTTAAAACCCGACAATCGTGAACATTTTATTTTCAATATAACATAATTGCATCACACGCTTTCCGAAAATAGAAAAATGTGCATATTTCAAAAGACGACGTGCCACGTAACGTACGATCAATCGAAAACCATTAAGCAAACAATAAGTTGTGATGTACAAATTTCATCAAGACTCCTTTTTTCAAGTTTTGTAATGTTCCAATATAGTATTCTATTCAGACTAGTTCTTTGTGTCTACATAACATATTCGGAGACTTCTGGAAATATCTACATCATATCACTATAAGAATTTTATTTTTTGTATTTCCGAGCTGGGCTTCAACAAAAACACTCTACTTTGAATTTGTTCGTTATCAAATCAAATAAAAAATCTTTTCCTTTGTCACTCCGCAAACACATAAACATACATGTGATGCAAATCATAACAGACAAAAAATTAATCTGCATAATGATGTACAGTAAACAAAATTTTCAACCAAGTATATCACGATTTCGTCAACCTTGCTTGCTCATCACGTTTGATTCCATTATCGGAAAGGCACAAATAAAATAGTTTTCATGTTTGAATCCATACGAAACTTCTATCCCTTCATGAACGATATTTTCGCAATAATCTTAATGCAATCGAACTGAATTTTGGCTAATGTTTGTGAATCAAAATAAACCACAAAAAGTCTTTTCAAACATTTCTTGGGTGAACTTTTTCCAATTGTGCGCCATATAAAACAATGTTTTGTTGAACCACAACTGAAAAATAAAGGCAGCGACATAATCCGTCAATTGCGTGAGTAACTGTTGGTTTTTGCTCGATAGCCTTTTTTATTTTTTTAAATTTTTTGGAACATGCAATGCGCTAAAATTAGAAAAGTAGATAACAAAATCGATAGAAGATATTGTCTCCTTTTACAATTGAGCAAACGCCTTATCAAGGCAATATTGGCGCTGGTAAATGGTGAATCACTTTTCACTTTCGTAGTCATTCCCTCAGTTGAAGCAAATTAATAATCAATTACACCGTTGCAGACGAAGATAACAGGTTCAGGTATGAATGTCACAATGAAGAAAATGAACCAATAATATCGCTTCTAATTTTTATCATCTTGGTGCAGCCTACAGTACATGCTGCGCTTTTTCAAATTCGGCATGCATGATTCTGGATTAAAGTGAATCAAATTAAGAATTATCGAAAAAAAAATATTGTATCAAAATTCTTTGATATCTGACATCCATGCCTGCAGTTAAGTGTACCGGAAACACCTCCCTTACCCGCGAACTATTTTGCATGAAGACATATACCCAGCATGCTTTCCGATTTTCGGCAATCGAGCAGCTCTTACACCGTTCAACAGTTCAAGGGTTCTTGTTTTCGATCCAATTCGTATTAATTATCGGACAAACGACTTCCGTAGTGCTAAATGCCGCTGCTGAAGACGGAAAGAAAACTAGACAGAACCGGCAAAGACGGGTCAAATCTGGTTTAGTGTTTTTTAATGGAATGGTTGCCACGGGGAACTCTAAGTGATCGTGACCGTGGAAGCGTGTTCGATGTTTAACGCTCGACCTCCTACGTTTCCTCTCTAAAAGATATTACAATTTTTCCTGTAGATGATATAATTCTGAATTGACAATTTTTGGCCGGTATTGTCATGCCATCCAGATATTTCAAAAATTTTATTTTGTGAAGCACGTGTCACAGTCTCACAGTGACCAATACTTAACTAAATGAAAACATGTTTGAGGAAGAATTCTCTGACAGAGATCGAGTCCAACCAACTAAATTAGATTTAACACACCCAGAAGATCGTCAGCACGTCGTTCCGTCGACGCAAACACAGTTATTAAATTTAAGTCAAAAATGAATTCAAAGAAGAGTGACTCAATGTTTTCGTCGTGATTAAGCGAGTCTTTGGTCGATCTTATAACAAGCAACTTATGATACGGGTATGGTAAATAATAGCTCTCTGTAGTACTAACGCGTACTAGCACTAAATCAGATAACAGTATTCGATTGGGCGACGAAATAAAACCAATTTAATATTTAAAACAACTAAACTTTCCAGTCTCACTTTTTTTGGTTGAACTCCTATTTATATGGACAAGAGGGATACAATATGCATGAAGCAAGCACCACTAAATATGAAAAATATAAACAACCTTAACTTGTTAATTATTGTGCAACCAAAACACTATATATTATACCAATACTAAACTACTGGTATACAATTCATACACTGGAAGTGCGCAAGTGAATCTCTTTTGACCATTATTTGAAATCAATCGACATGGCAGGATGTCAGAACCCTGTTTTCCATCCTCTGCATTTTTCTGAAACGAACTAAATAGATTCAAATACTATTCATTCTGGCATTTCATAGAAATTCAGAGATTTAATCACAGATATCTTAACTTTTTTGAAAGTACGGTAAGATACTTTACTCTCCCATCATATAGAATTATATCTTATATGGTTAGCGTTCGATTTCTATGAACCATTTTTATTAGTACAGAGTAAGGTTATTCAACAACATAAAATAATTTTGCACATGGCAAGACCAAATAACATTTGTTTTGTTCTAGTATTCTTTACACCTTTACATTTTACAAGTACCGGAAGTAAGGACAACGTTACTCACAAATTTGATACTATCCATAACATGGGAAAGAAAATCAATTGTTGCGATGTGGAAAGGCTTTTTGTTTAGAGCTTTATCCTCTAATGAAGCATGTTCTTGGTATGATCTATCAATGGCTGAACTCAAACTCATTTTAATCACAGGACATGAACGAGTCCACAAAGATTAGAAGAACTCAACCTGGCAAATCATATACATAATTTATGAAACCTGCGTAGGGATAGTAAAAAGAAATGTCCAGAACTCAGTAGGCCTAAAAGAAATCTTATTATATCAGCCATGGTAAATGTATGAATATTGTTCAATGCACAATACATCAGTGATCCATACTTAACGAACCTTTTTAGCCCAAGTTTTTGATATAGGAAGTCTCAAAAGCTTATGGAGGTCAAAACATCAATTCAAAATAAATACAATTTCATCAAAAACAACCACATTTGGCCTGGTATCAGAAATTTTATTTTGTCAAGTATGAGTCACTGGCACAATCCATCAGTTACCCATGTAAGAAAAAACTTGTTAAGAAAAGTATTTTCTGACTGGGAGTACAGCGGTACTAAACCAGTCTGTGGATAAGAAGAGTAGAGACATAACTTACTACCATAACAGATTACACTAATTGGCAAGTACAAACAACCACTAAAATGCGAATGTAGCCTGAAGAAAAGTTACAGATAAAGAACACAAAAATAAAGGAATTAGAACAGAGACTGTATAGCAATGCACATCCTCATCAGTGACTGTGAAACAAAGTATATTCATATAAGTTGTACAATTACTAAAACCTTAAGCCAGTCAATGCCATTAGTTTGTTGCTTTTTCTATAAATTGTAAATCAAACCAATAACGAATATACGAACGGAGCATAGAGGAAAAATAACAACAGCCTTTTTATCCTGATGCCATCATATAATGTAAACTTGATGAACTACACATTGATTAGTTTCGAGAACAACAATAATAATTTTTTTCAAAAAATATAATCTAAATAGATTCAATATTTCAGCATCGCGATCAACAAGTAAGTATATATTAGTGAACCAATGAGAAAAAAATGTCTGGATAATGTCTGGGGGCACAGCATTGGGACAATACAGTTGATTGCTTTGTTTACAAGTTCTTTCAAAGCACTTAAAAAAAGTTGTGTGTTATGCGTAACACAATTTATAAGACAATGCTGTAGCAAATGACAAAATAATTTCCTAATATAGACATGCTTTAAGGCCAAATGCCTAGTTTATACAATACTTGTACAATAATAAGTGATTACCGGAATCTATCATACCTCATTCTATCATACAAGTAAGCAAAATGTTGCGAGGACTCCTAACATAATTAGTCAACAAGATTTCAAAAAACAGATACATAAACCAAGCTGAATGAAATAATGCTGATTATACTAACTATTTATACAAACTATACATAAAAACAACTTTTGATTCGATTTTATTGAACATGTTAAAAATATCATGACATGGACGGTACTTCCCAGTCAGAAATTTTATTTTGCAAAGCATGAGCCGCTGCTGTACAGTGTATCATTGACTCAACTCAACAAGATGTTTTGACAAAAATTTATCTGATTGGGTTCAGCAGTGCATAGATATTTATCAACACACATGGCAAAGCTAGCAACTTTTTGTGAAATATTATTTGGCAATAAGTGCATGCTAGAAAATAGGGATCTGATTGAAAATCATCGAAAACCAGACAAACTATGCTTCGATCTTGAGTAAATAAAATGAAGTTAGCCTCCACGCTTTATGTAAACATTCAACAAAATAAAATACACAACTAGCTCTACTGCCACCAATGTGTAGAATATAACAGTTAGCAAACATTGAACGCCAAATGAAGTGCACAAGACGAACCTTGAGCAAATACACAACAACACACTGTACTGCATGCATATACAAGTACAGATTTCAAAACCGATTATACAGCACAAACACAGATTTGCTTCTTCCTCTAATACGATAAAAAAGTTTTATTCAATACAATATATGTCTTCAAATTTTAAGAATGCATTTCCAAAATGTTTTCATTTTTAAGTTGAAATTATCCCATTGCAGACTGAAAAACATTCCGATTGAGATGCTCCCAACCTCCAACCCATGATCCAACTTGAAAAAATTTTTTTTAGTGGAAATGTATCCAATGAGTATAATTAATATTTAACTACTGGTACCATAATCAAGCCTTATTCAAAATCATATAGTATGTTTGCACAATACAAGCAGTCCATTAGCTAGATGAATCATGCTCGTGGTGAATATATCCTAGTAGATATCGCCATGTACTGAAAAAGCTTTAATTCATTGACAATACTATATATGTGAAATAATTTCAAAAGAAGTATTTTAGAACATCCTTGCGTGTTGCCAGCTAGAAGACTGAGAATATGTATTAAGAAAGTTGAAAGCACTGCTTTGGGGCGCCTGAATTTCAGACAATTTATATTCAGATGTTCCATGACCTATAAAAATGTAACCACTGAACTACAACTAAAACATTCATTTGTCTAAACTGAGAAGAATATTACATTCATACTAGGTTTGGTATTAGAAACCTCAATAACAATGGAAGATTATTATCTAAAACTATATCTCGAAAAAATCCTTTTCTGTATCCACCTTCTTATTAAGCAAGTTAAGTGTCAGCCTTACTAGCTGAAAATTGACAATTACAAAAGTAATATTGATGGAACGATAAGATTGACATGATTTACATAAGTTATTTTGAATTATCTGCCTCATTTGGAAATGAGATATGATCTGAATAATAGATTGGTGCATTGTAGCTAGGGATGCCAAAAATAATTGTGTCTGAAAGCTCTCATTGTAGCCATTATGCAATCATTAAAATTTTGTCACAACATCTTTTGTCAAGTTAAGCCACTGATGCACTGTGACACAATGAGACACAGTCCATAGTGGCTCATGCTTAATAAAATAAAGATCCTGATTGGGTGCTGGTAATATAGATCAAAGAAGATCAAGCCATTTTGACAGGACGTGTAGTAACATTTGGTTTACCAGAAAATAAAGAACAAAAAGTCAAAATATAATAATATTACTATAATAAAATTTGTGATGTGCAGATAATACTGGTGGAGTATTTCATATCTGTTATCTCAGCGATATTTATATCTGTATCGGTCACTTCAAAGGAATCTACCGTAATATAGATTCTACAGCGCCCGGTATGTTTCACCTTTTTATAGGGCTATTTATAGGCTAAATCTTGCCTAAATGGATTCATTCATAATGTTTCATTAGTCAACTTTTTAGGTTTGACTTTTAGTAGTTTTTAATTTATTTTTATTCATAATATTTATAGAAAACATTATAATTTCTGAATATGCAATACTTTGGTGGTTACTTTGACACAAAAAGGTATCAATACTCTCAAAATCCGCATGCCCCTAAAAACAAACCTTTTGTAAACTACTTTGATTCAATTGTTTCTTGTCTATAATCTTGATTGCCACCTGTAAAAAAATTGCATAGATAAATTCTTTATCAAATCTTTTTAAAAAAGTTTTTGATATAACCTTGCCTTGAATATCAAAACCTTTTTATTTCATAACTGATAATCGCTACAAAAAAAAAACTACTAGGGAGGATATGTAAATAGGATTTCATGGCAATTAGACGAAATATGCTTGAAAAATTGTATAATTGTCGAACCTGAAAAATCAATATCATTTATTTAAGGTAAATTTTGAATTCCAAGGTCATCCAATAATTAAGCATGATACTTTGAAACAAGGTCATACTTAAAAGTGGTATAAATTCTCTGTAGAAATGCAATATTGTTCAAAATATTTTTACATCTTAAAGCATTCTAAAAAATACGTCCTTCGACTGCAAGCCGCAAACAAGTATGACATACCTCTCTTCCTGTCAAAACATGCCGAGCTAGCTTTACTTTAGCAAAATTGCCTTTTCCTATGGTTTTTAAAACGCGGTATTTCCCAATATGTGGTTGCTCATCTGGACATGCGACTCTACTACTTTGTCGCTGTATACCACTGCTATGATTGTGATTGTGAGAGTTTATACTATTTCCAGGACCATCTCCTCCACCCTGCAACAAAAATTGTATCATTATGTGAATACCACTAGTCAGTGATAAGGTCAGATTGTGTTGATAAAACATTGTCATATTCTATTTAACTTAACAAAATTTTCCATGTGCTATACCATGATTTATTTAATTGACTACCAAGCAATCAGCCATATTATTCTCTGAGGCAATAAATTCAATCATCTGATAAGTTTGATTGTATTAAAACATTTACATCCCTTTCTTTTAGATATTTGCAGAACTTTAAACCATCAAACTGATTTCTAATAGCGGTGTTTGTGCTCAGAAGAATTTTTGTTCGGTACTTGTTTGTACTTTGGAATCAGAAGCGGTTGATCAGAATCAGGAGTATGTGAATAGGGGTGTCAAAGATTTTAAAATTACTGGTGGAAAATTCAATAATTCGAATTGCTTGAAGATGATCTAGATGACAGTGCAATGTCATCATAAATAAGGGACTGGCAAAAACCAACAACTTTTGCAAAAAAACACTTTTTGTTATATACATTGATAACGGTCAAAGGAAGCAAAACAAAATGATCGAACCCTTATGAATTGTATCATACCTAACAAATCCTCTCTATTCATGAAAAAAATGAACTAACAGAAAGTAATTGGAGACAAGTGTCCGATGTTCAAGTGGAATTTATGCAATGACCTAAGTGCCCTAAATGAGATACAATGAAACCTATATCACAAGACTACATAATAGCCCATGAGGATTGGTAAAGCCCCAGAAATTTAGAAATCGACAATACACCGAGTCCAATTGGGCCCAGCCATCTTTATTTAAAAGCATCAAGTTCTCTGAATAAAGAATTTTTTTTTTAATTCACAATATAAAATTTACAAAAGTTAAAATAAAGAACAACAAAAATAATCCAAACTAAGTTTTTCTACCCCACGATCCATTCCTTCTTTCACAGTAGGCAGACCCATCTTTGCTGTCATTCGTTGTAATCCACCGTAAGAAACCAGAAATGATCGAATAATAATCCAAGCCTGTGATTGGAGAAAAATATCCTAGCTACCACACAATAGATCGCAACATGATTATGAACAACTGTAAGATAAAATGTGATTATTTAAAAATACATGTAGATACTATCAACAGGTAGGTCAGAAACAAGTCCAGTTCAGTTCAGATGAATCTTATTTCGACTATCCTAGTTGGAAAAATTCTAGCAAAACATGTTTTGCTAAGTATAGGTTACTTATAGTTTGTGGCGCATACTAAAACGAATAGCTGATAGGGATAGGTCCAAGATGACATTCCAAAACAGTCAGCATTTGCTTTTTGTTAACATTAGTAATATAAAATATCAAAAATAAAATTTGCAGAATATTTTCACCCTAATCAGAGACTGATCATGTTGCAAGTTTATGGAATTGATTCCCAAAGTTTCGAAATGTATATCTAAGTGTAAGAAGACTTATTGACAATATCTGGAATATAATACTCAACTTCATAAGATCTCAAAATTCTCAACAGTAATTATGTTGGTTCTTTAATATGTTTTCATTATTTTTTCAAGTCTTATAATAAATTTATTTATTGAAATGATAAAGCTTAATCCATGTTGTCAAATTGCTGAAAAATTTTTAATCAAAGTAATCCGAATCCAGAATATTCCAGAATTCCTCACAATATAGAAAACAAATGTTATGCACATTATAACATGGAGAGCCAGAGCACATCATGTCAAGAGCTTTTGTCAGAAACTATATCACCAAAAAAGTTTTTTCCTAAATGATTATGCTGCTCTTTAGAACTCTTTATACTATTTTCAGGAGTAAAGATTGGGAGTATTATACAGTTTTCACAGGTGTAGCTTATTAATTTATTTGTGAAATTCTCTACCAAAGAGTTCTCTTAAACTTGCCTTGAGTAAATTTTAATAAAATAACAGATTTCAAATACATCCTTTTGTTTCCTTACCAAACAAACAGATAATCAGATAATATTTTACGAACAGAAATTATTAGTGACAGTTTGTTAATGAATTGTGCAGTATTGGACAAGAGTAATTTAGCATTTTGAATCAAGCAACTCATTCTCAACAAAACATGTCATGTCAAAATATTTCTGACTGGGCTGACAACTTGACCAATTTCACACCAGGCAAGGAAGGGGTAGTTGAAGATTATGGAATATTCCAGAATAATATTGAAGTATACTATTCCAATGTAACAGAAATTAAATTTTAGATACTTTGGAGCGCCCCTCAAATCCCCTTTCTTTATTGCAGAAATAAATCACTCAGCATCCCTCCAATACAGTTATATATAAAGAATTCAGTCAAAAATCATAAACTGTAAAAACACATAGCAAACAAAAAAAGGAATATTTCCTTCTGTCTTGTTCCTTCGTAGATCATCACTCATGAAAAAAAACAGCACTGGGCAATCAGGTTCTGCATCCCCTGATAGTCTTTTACACAAATCTTCTCAGTGTACCGATAATATTTTTTCAAACCGTAAAAATTTTAATTTTAAAAAATAAGGCAAACTTCAATAGAAATATTATTGTTGTACTAAAACAATCAAACTATTTTCGAACTGAATTACGGTTTAGCGTTTCCAATCAAATCTTTCCAAATCTGATTCAGTCTCCAATTATTTTTTCATATAAAGTCACTCTAAGCAAGCGATTATGAAATCATTAATTAGGCATCGAAAATCTGTCAATTTATTTGCTCGAAACATGTGTTGAATTATACCAAATTACAAAAAATGAGTGTTGAATCAAACATGTACAAATATCCATTCGAATATTGAAAGTCAAATCAAAGCTAAAAGTAAGTCAGTATGGGGCACCGTATAAAACTGCACTTTAATACAAGAATCAACTGAACTTATGATAAAGATTTAATTTAATCTCAGTGAAATGAAAAGTTTCTTTTTTACAAAAAAGTCCTGATGTTATTAGTGAAATACCGGTACCAGTGTGAATTGAACAATACAAAAGTATGGTCAATTTGTTCCCCTTAAATAGAATTTAGTATGAAATGAATTTAATATGAAAAGTCGGGGGGAGGGGGGGCTGATTAATCAATAGGATAAAATAAAATCCAATCCTAACCCAGAGCTGGCATTTTAGTTCAAGGCTTTCAAATGGCTATTAACGATGGAATGACTATCGCGTTTATGATGATCATTTCCAAGAATGAGATTTTGAGCAGCGTGACTGTTTTCATAAATTTTTATTTGATGCCTTTTCTCCTACTGCACTGCTACACCAAAATTCGTAAACAGGTAAGTTCCAATTAACATTCTGCGAAGGTACGAACTGACCAACGGTGGCTTTTTCATGACACAATCGCTCTTAATAGAGTTGTATACTGGTACAAATTGATCAGGTACGAATTATACTACGCTACTCTCATATAAATGGGACGTCCATCCCCATTTTTGAGGCGTATTAAACCGCAAATGGCATGTAAACCTATTTATCGCCACTTGCCAATTTTCTATTAACTCAACTTCAATCGTTGCAAGACTGGTGAAGTGAACGTATTGATAAGAAGATAGAGCAGATTCCACGCAACATTGTTGGGCAAATTTTATGCAAGAGCACAAGTAGCGTATCTGATTTCAGCGGCGGTCAAACACAGAACACACAGGAAAAACGGCAAATTTCTCCCACAATTCATACTTATTATTTGCCAAAAACAAGCTTTGACTGAAAGATAGGATCTCATGAAGTTTACTACTACAGATATATCAGATTATCAAAAAAAAATTCCCCATGTTGGAAGCGACTCATCCTCAACCTAGAGACAATGCCAGATGCTTGTAGCATATCTGTCCTCAGGTTAGGATGAGAATATTCTGCAAGTTTCATGACATATTTTCATGACATTCAGGAATACAGAATATGGTACGCATTAAACAGTAAACTTCACTAGACATGCTGGACAAGAAAGATACCGTACACAATCTTGAAAACTAGTGAGATTTTTAGAAGGCATTTATGGCAAATTTTTATTTCAGGTGACAGTGGGCTGCGATGGTGTGATGAAACCAACAATAGCTGCTGAACGTAATACTTACCGCATGAAGCGGGTTCGAACCCCAATGAAGTATTTTAAGATCAACGAAGGTAAAAGGCTTAAAAAAATTGACAATAACGTTACATGCCAGGTGACCCTGGGCGAGGCACTGTAAACCACAGCAATGAGAATATGCTTGATAACCTTACCAGACGGAATGGCGAGACTCAAGAAAAATCTCCTAACCAGACATAATTGTAAACATTGTTAATTATATACTGTGGAATAAAGTCCATTCCAGATGAAAAGATGGCCAAATATGTTCAATAGTTTTTAAAAAGTACACATTTAACAGGGCAAATTACCCAGAAACTGTTTCCTATGCCGTATGCAGGCTGCTTTATTCAGTACCGTATTAATTTCATGTTCTGAAAACTTGGCCTAATTCCTTGTCTTGCCTAACCTTACCGGCTAAAGTCTATTAGGTACCTACTCTGTAGAAGAGAGGGAGCTTTCAACAGGCTACCGTAACATTGGACTGAAGTGGGAAGATTTGAATATGAAAACTCGACAACAATATCGACCTATCTAGCCTACAAGGCCGATAACTCAACTGACACCAGCAAGCAATTCATCAGTGAATCCCCTACGGTAATAAAACACGCTTACGCTTGGCCTAAGAATTCTCACTGAGAGGAATACCCCAAAATAACGCCGGGCAAAAAAACAAGATAAGGCATTTATAGAAACAAAACGAGGAGCGACTTGACCGGAAATTCTGAAAGTTAAGTCTATGACGTCATTCGCTAATTGTTACTCTCTATCCCCATCCCACAAGTTATTTATTGGTGCATTAGTTTCTTTTCAATAGAAAACGGACACGGCCCCCTATATCCACCCAAATAATGTATCATCGATTTATCACCGTGCCCTTCAACGACCCGCTTAATCTGTCAACACTAGTGCCGCAACCAGGGAGAACATGCCTTCCCAATCTTTAGAAAAGGGGACAGTCCGCCCCAGGATTTGTGAATTTTACACAAAAATAACTTTAAAATAAGCAAAATTTTACGAGACTTCTGACGCTTTTACGTACCGCTCATATCTTTGTTTATTCCCCTTACAGTGTAGTTTTTTCCAAACAAAACGGTCACAAAATTTTTTTTGAAGTTCCTTTAGCATTCGTTTTGTAGAGACACAGCAAAAGTTTAACTACTACCTCTCCCTTAATCGATACATTTTCCTATTCTCAGCAAAAGTGTAGTTGCTACTTTGCAACTAAGTTTTTCATCTTATCCCCGTCACGATATCAAATGCTACGCACATATCTTTGTTAGGTATCCCTTCAGTATTTGTTTCGTAGAGAAACAAAAAACGTTGAACTACTACCACCCCTAAATCGATAACAGTTTCCTATTCTCAGTAATAGAGTGTAGTTGCTACTTTGATAATAAGTATTTCTTATTCCCTTCACGATATCAAATGTTAACATTCACAGATTTCGGGACGTAAAAACAATGGAATAGAAGCGGCAAATGCCAATATGCCTTCCAAATAGCGTTTCTTTACCTTTCCCTGAATTGCCATCTACAAAAATATCCACCAACCTGTCTCCAGATGAAAGCCAGTCTTGCATTGGGATGCAATAAGTGAACCATGCATATATTAATAGGTTTACAATCACAGACACAGTCAAATTCATTTCTTATTTGTAACATAGCAACATTACAGATAACAACATCATGATAGGTTCGGATAGTTCGTCAAAATTTCAAGCAGAAAACGTTGGGACAATACCTCTGATTTTTTTGCAGTTCAGTACATAAGAAAAAAAATTCATTACATTTTCAACGGATTTATGAATACTGGACATGGATGATATATAGCTTTACACACAACCTATAGATAATGAGATTCATTTTTTTAAATCAAATCCAAAATGAAACTTTTGCAAATAAGTCACTGAACACAAGAAAAAAACGGGAAAACTATCACAACATAACGACTACCAATTAATTATGAAAGAATAAGTTCCAACTTTCGAACTTAATACTTATTGGTGCCTGTAAGATGCAATTTGAAGAATTTACAACGATTTTTTGATGGATCATAGAACCAGAGAAACAGTCCATCTACAAGAGTGACAAAATCTTGACTTTCAACAGATATTCGGAAGTTTCTTGGGTACCCTCAAAACCATCTTACAGCAGATTTTGCAGCTTTTTGTGTAACATGATCTATATGGGTAAATTTCCTTCCGATGGCATTCATTTTCATCAGGTGTCTGCGTAACAAAGTTGATAATATTCTGCCACATGTGGTTCAGGTTCTTTAACTTTCAAGCACAATTGCACAAATTAGTGAATTCATTTTCAGTTATTTATCATAAGAAATATTATATTTATATGATATAAATAGAAATATTGATAATGTAATCATCTCTCGTTTTTCAAAGCTTCAATAAATTCTTCCAATTTTTGCTGGATTTCTCGAACTTTCTCTGAAAAATAACAAAGCAATAATTACGAATTGGAGAAATTGGCACAAAGCAGTAGAAATGGTGCGAAGTTACAAGATACAATGAGCTATGTAGGTTTTAAAACAGTCGTAACATATTTCCTGCATGTTTAAAGAGGCAACTAAAAGGAAACAAAAAACTCTGGAATTGTTATACTGTTACCTAGGGCAGATATACATACCAAACCTTACCATAGCTGTTCAGTTCCGTTTAGGACATCCCTACCTTTAAGTGAATTTAAATTTAAAGGGGTGAAATCGACCATGAGATCACTTTTTTTTTTTTTATAGCCACTTCTTTGAGTGGGTCACCCTGTACAAGGCCCTGTAACTTATTCTTGTAACAACTTTAATGGAAGTTAAACAATAACAGGAAGAGGAAGCTCTGAGGAAAAAAATTTCCGAGTAATCTTGTTCAATTTCTAATTATCACTTACTTAATTCTTCAGCGAGAGTTACTCTTCTGCCTGTTAATAATTCAATCTTCTTCAAACTGTTTTGGCCAAAGTCTTCCAGAACTTGTTTAACTTCTTTTTCAAGACGATGTGCTATAAACAAAGTAAAGATAGTAATGTTAGAAAACATGAATACACGATACACATATAGTCCTGTACAATACAACATCATGAAGATTTAGAAGCTTGGAAAAAATACTTGTGCATGTGATACGCCAATAGGCATTAAACCACTTGGTTGCTATATATATACAAAATCAGAAGTTTGGTGATCAAATTAATATATTTTTGAGGACCAAAAATGGCGTGGCTCAAGTACTTCTTAGTTCATGATGGCAGAATCTTTGTTTTACTTCGGGTGTGCGAACATAACGTCATTTTCTTTGTATGGACGAAAAAAAGCGTTTGAACGTTTTCATACGTTCGGCTACAACCAGACACTTCAAAAGAGAGATTAAAATCTTCTAGCCACAGATATATCATGGATTATTTCTCATTCTTCTGATGAAACTTATTTTCTTCGGGTGTCCGAGTAGCTGGCATTCTGTCAGTGTGCTTCAGTTTTAGCACCTTTCAATAATAATAATTGTTCGGATGACTCAGGGATACATGCATTCGATTCTTTAGTAGTTTGACATATTTTAGAAAGAAAGTATACGCATTAGGTGTATGCATTAATCAGAAATGAAAACGCTTATATCCAACCTTCTGTATTCATAACTTGTTGTCGAAGTGCATTGCTAGTTATGGATAACATTCTTTGTATTCTCCAGAATAAAACAACATCATAACAGTCCATCTTATCATCTTCTTCATGTACAATTTGAAGTTTTGATGAATTCTATACAAAAAAATCAACGAATAAAAAATTCAGTTTGTTCAGCATGTTTTATCTTACAGTGCAGTTGCTGGTTCTTCGATTTATAGTAGCCCATTGGTATACAAGTGTCGGTTAGATGGTTAAGGGCACAACGTTTTGCTACACAGTTGTCGACAAAATGAGGTAGGTCTCATTTTCAATAGATTCTAAATGATATATTTAAATTACTCACCTGATATCGGAAAAATTCTCTTCTGCATTGTGAACACCGTGATAAAGAATATTTTAAAAAGTTTCTTCTATATAACTTGTCCCAGGTATCTGTTATCTGAAAATTAAATGACATGGTTTAGAAAATGTAATATGACACCAACTTCCCTGTTTTTATCAAGCCATGTTTAATATTTATACCATAATAGACTCTCTTTACAAGATATAACATTAAAATTGATTTGTTTAAGTTTATATAAATCATAACTTTACCATACAACAGACAAAAAAGGATCAGAATCAGTAATAGTGTCAAAAACTGTTAAATAGACATGCAACTAAATAGTTTAAACTGGGTAATTCTAGAAATCTCCATTGTGATGTTTTCGGCTTTTTTGAATTGGTTGGGTGTTAATACTGTAAATTCACTTCAATTACCAGAATAAAAAGATTCGTTATTTTGTCCTCGTATTCGATTTTGAAATTAGTCGGTCCCAGTCCAAAAATTCTCACCCACGGTTCATCTGTGGTATATGCTTGACCAAATTTAATTTCTGATTGGGGTTCTAGAATATGAACAATTTATTAAAAAGGAAAGTTATTTTTTTTTTAATTTGGTGAAACAGGACTTACGAGTTGTGAATTAACGTCTATTCCTCTTGATTCAAGATTTTTCCGAACTGTTGTGATTTCATCATTTGCAAGATAAGGCGAATGTTTCTAAAATCAGAAAATAAAGTACCGGTAAATTTGGATCAAAAATATAGCAAGAAATATATGGTAAAAAAATAACAGATACAAAATAACGGCAATGAATATTAAGGTTTTAAATTTCTTAAGATGAGCATTGACAAGTTGCCCAATTATCTGGTTACCGTAATTTTGTATGAACTTTGACATAAAACATGCATGAAGCTAGAAATGGCACATTCAGATTCAAGAATTGAATAGCTTCGTATATTCTCATTTTGCATTTGTTTATTTTGTTAAGCATGAATCACACATGAACTGCATTGCAATGGCACAATGCATCAATGACTCCAATTTAACAAAAAGATATGTAGCAAAAATATTTAGAGAAAAAATTTTGTTTTTCAGGTGTGTTGAAAATTTCATTATTTTAAAAATTTCTTTCAATAATAAGGGAAATATTGGCATTAAATAAAGCTTCCCCTCAAGTTTTAAAATGAAATCAATCATATTCGATCAGTTGGATTGATCAGATTTGATTCAGAATAAATATATCTCAAAGCGACAACACTACATGAAACATGACTAGTTCTGGCGATTTTTCATGCAAAAATTAAATTATAAATGCAGATAGCTGAGCTGCTATCCATTTGTATCACAGATATTAGGGAGTGCTTGTATAAGTAATGTAGTTGTGTAATACAGATCGATGCTCAAAGCAATAGATTAGAATTGTGTAAAAAAATGGTTCAAAATACCTAGAAACAGAAAAGTAGGATCTCTCTAACAATGCAATGAAAATGGAAACTTGATAATGATGAATGCAACACTTCCCATGCAATGTTATCACAATACACCATCATTTTTTATATATATTGTAAGTATAATACAAATCACCAAGATATTTTCTTTATCAAGAATGAGTATTTATAGCAATCTTTTATACATAACAAAGCATGCTTGATGATGAATCAACTATTCAACAATTTTTTAATATCAAAATAGTATTAAAATGAGCCCAAAAAAGAGTGTACATCATATCAATGGATCATCTCTGGTTTGTGGTTGACAATATTTTCTCATAGGGTATAGATTTTGCATAATAAGCCAAGTGTAAGAGAACCTCATTCCCATCTAGTGCAAACCAATGAGTACCGGTATATCCAATGGTAACAGTCTAGTCTCAAATGGATTGCTGTGAAATAGTTTCTGTTTTAGGTACAATGTCTGGTCTGATAAATAGTTATGGTTTCTGGAATATTCCTAGTAAAATCTTGAAACATCAAGCAAACTTAAATTTGAAAAATAGTCCCGATGATGTTTGTTACAAGAAAAAAGCATGCAGTTCCAGCCAAATTGAAATGGAATCGGTAAGTAACAATGTTACACCAGACATGATAATACTCACAGCCAACTCAGAAATTTCCTTTGGCTGCATGTATGAAAAAGAAATTAACTTAGCCCAGATACAACAACGTACAAGAATATATAAACATGAAAAATGGTTCCCGACATGAGAAAAGATACACTTGTGTAGTGATCAATAGGGTCAAGTATACTTCGTTAGCCTCGTTAATTTATTTCACACACAATAGTCAAACCAGCAAAAAGATAAAGCTTATGCGATTATGCGATTATTCATTTGTAGCCTGTGTTCATTAAAATAAAATTGTTAATTTAAAAAGTTTCCTTCACAAAAATAAAATACGTATCTATTCAACATTTATTATTACGACTGTTACCTGTTCACCATGGAATATTCTTTCTAATTCATTTTTAACTTCCTTACGTTGATGTTGATCCCATGTTCTGTACGACCAGTGTGTCCATCTCTGCATCCAACCTGGTCCAACCATCTCTTGAATTTCATCCTCAGCTTAATTGGAATGGAATATTTATGTTTCACTGAGCATGAGTCAATGTAGCATAACTCTATTATTCAAAGTTGGAACATAACGAAAATTTTAAAAACATAAAGATTTTTGTTGGAATTTTAAATTTATCTCAAGTTGTCAGTGATATAACATGAAGACACGGTTCATACTTGACAATACAAAATTTCTGAAAGTTATCTATTTTATTAACGATGAAACACCACAGCATATAAAAACCTACTATTTTGAAGGCGTTTTCCAAGATTATGTTCTATAAATCTGATTGCTGAATCCCACTGTTGTCGATCTGATATAGAGCGATCTTCTAATGCATTCAATTGAATAACTTGCTGCAATGAAGTAAAAAATGTTTTGTTCATAACTCATTGCAGAATAGGATAAAATAATAAAATATTTTAGACTCAAATTTGTTAATGGTATAAAGATGTTGGCATTGATGTTAAATAGTCCACGCTCGATATAAAAATAAACTCATTAGGCCATATTCACCAGTATCTCGGGTTACAATAACATGGATTGACAGAAACAAAAAACGCCAACCTAGTTCTGTCATTGACCTTGATCAAGAAGATAGATTCAATAAAACATTTTTAGCTTCCAGATTTGACACTGGAATGGTTTCAATTTTGCGTCACGCCCTATGGAGTTGTCGATGGTAATAAAAAAAATCACCCACTACTGCTATTAATAACAATGTTCTCGGTTTTGAAACATTGTGTTTAGAAATTTATCCATCTAAAAAAATGGAGCAACATTTACCAATGCCCTGAGTTAAGCGAAACTTTGGCATCTTGAATGTCATAATGAAAGCGGAATTTCTTTTGATATATTTCATACCATTTTCGACTAGGCAAATATTTACTTTAGATAAACCCAAAATGAAAGTTCCACAAAATTCGTGATAAAAAAGCGATCAATATACAACTAGTCAATAACTTACCAGAGTATCCATATATCCTTCGTTCCACTGATGTCTCGCGATGGATTCATTTTTCACAGCATTTTTTAATTCATCAAAAATATCGTCACGATTTCTATGTTGTCGTTTATCTTCATCTAATCCACCATCTGTTTCAAGAACTTTTGAAAATTGTGCAAGTAAAGCTTCTTTGGCAGTCTATATCGAGCAAGTAATAAAAATATGGTTATCGATAGCTTCGTCCGAACCTTATAGTTTGGTTCAAAAGATATTTGAAATTCGTATATATTATAAATAGATTATTATTTTTACACTTCACATAAAAGAAATTGCTGATATTTGATCATGTTTTGCTCATTTTGCAACAGAGTCGTGATTTATTTCAAATTTTATAACGTAAAATTTTTTGCTGTAAAATAAATTAATTAATCAAAATTATAGAGTACCTGATTATTCAAAGAGCAACTTTAGTTATCAAGAAAAGTTGGATTGAAAATGAGATAAACTGATTCGAAATCCCTGATTATCAACTTTAGTGTTTTTAGAACCTACTCAATAGCAACATGGCTATACATTCCCAATAACAAAAACAAATCAGTTCTTGACTTTTATTTGAATGCAGCAAAAAGCTTCAAAACCTTTTGTGCTTTTTGAGAAATTCTTTAAGTAATTTATCTATGCGTTTTCTAGATAAAATTTAATACCTGAATAGATTGCTTTGGCAGTTGTTTATCAGCCCATTGTTTTAACTTTATATCCACAGTTGTGTTGAATGTTCTAGAAACCAATAAACAAATCTAATATTAAAGACAAATGGGCTGAAAATTTGGAATCCGAACCAAACTGGCAGAATGTGCTGCTCAGATAGGGGAAATTTTTTACGAGAGGAAAGCTGGGAACGTGGCCAAATCGCGCTTAAATAATGATCTCTCAACAAGACGCCGGATCCGAATTGGGGTGAAGGTTGTGGTCTTCAACTCATTTTTCCCTGTTCAAGGACATGGTTGGTAGAGGAAGCTGTAAGCAATGCTTAAGTAAACCACAGTGCGCCAGTGAAGTGTCCAGCCAACCTCTCACACATAATCACCATGGGATTGAATTGAGATGAATGCAATACAAAACTCTTCAAAATTATCAACACTTCTATGTAATAGCAGTGTTGATGGTTACGAAGCGTTTTGATTAACCTGAAGAAAATAATGTTAAAGCCTCAGACACCAGGAAGAAAACAAAATTCTGCTTACATAGGTTGAACATACCATTTACATGTAATGTAAAGATTTGACAGTAAAATACAAGAAAAAAAACGTAAGCGTAGACTTAATCAAAAAACTTATGCCGGTCACCTACCCAGCATCATTAGACTGAGCTGCAGGAAGATATATTTGTTCAATAACGTAGGTTGATACTTCATTCCATAATTTCTTTACTAATGTTTCTTCCCTGAATACATCAATGAAATGTATCAATTTAAAACTTTCAGTATTTATTTTCATGGGTATATGTATCAATGAACCATCCAGAGAAATGCCTTATATTACTAACAGTGACTTAGGGAAAGATATAAATTAGAGCCTTCTTGTTTGACCGAGTATATCAAGAGTTAAACAGTGAGCATGGGTGAGTAAGTCTTCATTGAGTTTTTTAATATTGAAAATTCCCTCAAAGCAAGGTTGCAGCATACAAAAGGAGCAAACAAAATAAAAGTCACATGGTGAAAAGCTACATAAAAATAAAACTAGCAACTGCGACACTCGATACAAAACTGAAGTGCTTTAGTAAACTATGCAGTGAGTGGTACCTGCCCTGGACTATGATAAACTATCTACCATTCCGTTAATTGAGTAGTGGGCTTAGTTTCAAGAGTAAACTTAAAGATTTGTGCAAATCACCAATAATTCTCATTGCTTAGTCCTATTACCAAGATGAAATATTGACTTACCATTGTTGTGCAGGAACATTCACAAGGTTTAATATTTCATCTAAAATTTCATTTTTCGCTTTCTCGAACAATTCATTCTGAAGAAATCGCAAGTAATGATGCAACTTTTATATTAAATATTCAAAACCATTCAGATAGATGTCCAATTCGAGTGATTCAAAATTATTCAAATCGTTTCTCCAAATGAAGACATTCATGATATTTTTCCATTAATTTTTTAAGTGGTTTCACGTTAAGAAATTTCCATTATAAATGTTGAAATTTCACATTCAATTCTGATTTAGAGTAACTGAAAGTTGAAACTTTAATTACAAAGCGAATTATAAATAGAATTTTTAAATTACTAATCACCAGGTTTTCAATTTTTATATCATTTATTGGATTATTGCATTTTCTTTTAGTTGTGATTTTCTCATTGATTCTCATTAGCAAAATCTTGAGTTGTGCATATTATGCCACAATAACAATAGTAGTTATTATTCAATGTTGATAAAAAAAACTGAAATAAAATACATACTCTGTCTAATTCTCTAACTCTTGGAAAATTATTCTTCCATTCCGTTTCCAAGTTAAATCGAGTTGCTGAAAAAAAATAAAAGAAAAAGATTGGATCATGGTCATGCTGAATGGAATGAATTGTTTCCAGTGAACAACAAAAATCAAATAATACTAAAGACAAACCTTTATAGGCATCAGCTTGTTGCTCCACAGATTCACGAACCATCTTCCAGAAGCATTGTGAAACTGCTTGACTCAGGTTAGCCGTTGTCAATTGATTAGCTTTCAATAATCCAGACCTACAAAATAAATAAAAATCATTGAAAAAACGTAGAAATACCAATCATACCAAGCAAACCATATTTGCACATACTTAAAGACTTTGGAATTTGAGAAAAAATGTTCTTCGTAATCTCGAATTTCTTCAATTTTACTATTGGCTGCACCTTTTCCTGTCACAACAGCAAAATAACCAAGTGCTTTCATAGGAAAAAGCTTGCCATCCAGGATTTGTTGAATCTGAAAATGAGGTTGAAATAAATTGGCTTTGAAAGAGTAATTTTTAATATAAATTTATCTACAAAAAAGATATAATATTGACAATATCATAATCAACACCTACCCTACTAGGGTTTGCAATATTCTTTTCAGCCAGATCAACTTTTGTCAACACAAAAATTGTTCTTTTTCCACTTGGATCCATATCTCTGACTAAATCAGTAACAATGCTTCTCTCTGCATCTACTGATCCATCTGAAAACACAAAATATTTACTAAGTAAACGGAATTCGGTCCAATTTAAACTGGTTATAACAAAATTTGGTTTCAATATTTGTGATTACAGAAATTTCAGTTTTTTAAAATATTTTTATGCCTTAAGCAGAAAAATTACCATGTGCATCGAATTTACAACAATATAATGGAATGAAAGCAAATTCATACTCAATACTGGTTTCATTCAGAATACTGGCATAAGAAAATGTTTGACTTCTTCGATACACTTTATTCTATTCATTTCAGTTTTCCAACAACTAAACATTTACATGATTCGTTGATATCTTGCAATGAACTACCTATCCCTCCGGTTTTCTTTTGTGACCGATGTTGAATCGTCACCGCCTTTTAATTTTTGAAAATACATATTTTTCACTCCCTTTTACAAACTCACTAGGAATTTGAGACTTTTTATAGATATGTTTTTCAATGTGCCAGTAATTAATCAAAATATGCCAGTAATTATAATTTACCTTGAATACACAAAATAATAGCATTAGGATTGCTCATATAATGTTTGCTCATCTTAAATATTTCATCTTTTGTGTTTGATGCCATTCCACTTGTCACAGTCTGTAATGAATAAAAAAATATAATATACCAATTTACAACCAGTCCAAGTAGAATGGAATGTTTTCCATCTCATGTGCAGTTTCTAGTCTTATATTTCCAAGTCCTTCTCTGCCACGAGTATCAATTACTAGACACATTTTGAAGATGCCATTACTGGATTTGTCAGAGTAAATATTAATAAAAAATACCATAGCTTTCTCAAAGTTTTACTATTTCAAAAAAAATATATGATACTTACACTTATCACGCCTGGTAGGTCGACTAAAACCATTCTTTGTAAACCAGGCCCTTTAACAGTGAGTGATATTGTCTGAACAACAAATGTATTTACTCCAATTTAGATATGATTTAACATGGTGTGCAATGAACTTGTTGGAAAAAATCAGGTTAAAAGCAAGATAACTTGCTTCATTAATGATTTATTCCAACTAGACTTTGAACTTAAAAGAATAAAATAAAAACTATCGGTAACAGCATTTATGTACTTCCAGGTACTGATTCTGCCAAATTTTGTTATAAAATTGGGCATAATTCATGATTTGATCAAACATCATCAATTTTGTTCACTTGAAATGTCGAAATATTATTCTTTCCTAATTGTGAATTTCAAATACAGACTAAACTGAATGGTATAAGGAAAACCCTAGCTGTTTCCAATCTTTTTCAAGAGTAAATTATGACGAAAAAGTTCAACACACCTCATTGCTGACAGTCTTTCCTTGTGCACAGTTCGTTCGCATTCTTAATTCAATTTCATGTCGAAGTGCTGCCAACTATAATAATTCAAAATTCATATCATATTAATCATTATATATTACGATTACTATTTATATGTTATTATATTTTTCTGACACAATAAATTAGTAATCACCTCTGATGGCTTAGTGAGATCAAATTCTCGAGTGCTGTCACGAAACTGTGCAACATGTGTTGGACCTTCACTTAACGTTACTTTGACAGGAGATCGGGTCATCATTTCCCCTGAACCTCTCGGAAATATTCTTGCTTGTGCGATCATTTCTAAAACACTAGTTTTACCAGCACTCTGATCTCCAACAACAACAACCTGTAAGAAAAATATACCATAGTTATGGATGCCAGCTAATCTGCTATTCGCACACTAGGAGAAAATGGGCTCCATCAGAAAAAAATTTAGCAAATGAGCAATATTTCATAATGCAACTGGGGCTAAAAGATTCTAATTTCTCTTTTTAAATGCCTGTTCAGTGTAAAGTTGGGTTGTAATTGCTGTAAACATCACGTAATTACGTCAGGTTTATATAAATATTAACATTTCTGGTTCCTGCAAACCTCGAAAGTGCATACTCGAAAACAAAAGTTGACTTAATAATTCAAATCAAATATCAGCGCAAATGATTGAAGGACTTTATATTAAAGCAATATAAAAAACAGCCTTTATAGCTTACTTACGTACTTGTGCTGCATTACTACACTACGCAATAGTGGCTGAATTATGCCATGACATAAATTCAGCCCAACTTTAGTTCAGTGTTATGAGTCAATCAGAATTTAACTTCAAAATCACCAATAATGCTATGAAATAGCAGTGTGAAGAAAATGGTACAAACATTCCGGACACTCGAAGAAAGCAAGATTCTGCCACCCTGGGTAATGCAGCACAACTCACCCTTGGAAGATGATCTTGTGTGTTGTAACTTGTATCATAATCAGCCAATTCATCTAAAACTTCTGAATACATGTCGATGAGTGATTTCTGTTGCAAACATCATAAATAATGGGGTATATTAAAAACTCGTTTTTTTTTGCATTTAAAATAACGCAAAATGGGTCATTTATTCGTCATTCATAAGAGCTAAACTGACAATGGAAGAATATTAAAATTAGGAAAATACATCTGATTATTTGAATTAAACTTTGAATTATATTTTGTCATAAGAAAAAAAATCAGAAATGTGTTAGATGTTCATTTTCACTAAAAATAATCTCAAGAAAAAAATTTATATTATTTGAACCCAAGAATAATAATAATAATATTTGTGTGAGATTAACAGAATCATGTAAAGAGCTTTATGACGAAGAGCCAAAAAATGTGTTAACACAATATACAAAATACCTTACATAACAAGCCTTCATATATTAGATTCTTAATTTATCATATATCATTATTTTATTACAAGATACATTAAAAATTTTTTTTAGAGAAATGAATTCAATAAATCAGAAATAAAACAACACCCACATACTCGCTTTCAAACGACATTGAAAATTACCTAAGTAGAGAATTGAAACCCAAACATATTTTTCAATTGAAAACCCTAGGTAAGATAGGAAGCAGTTCTTGAAAGAAATTTACTAGTAACTACAGTTATAGCAATGAGTTACTTAGTGTAAAACCTCTAAGACAAGTGAAATTAGAAAAGCATTATACATTACATACCATTACATTACACTTATACATTCCATACCTTAATTTTTCTTCTGTAGATTTGCTTATCATCTTTCGCCATTAATAGCTTTCGTAGCTCTTTATTTTCTTTTTCTAATTTTTCCACGAGTTTCTGATATTTCAACTGAAACAAAATAGAAATCAAATTAGGATGACAATCAACAATTATCTTGAAATAGTTTGACAAATTTTACAGAAGCAACTGATCAACAGTCAAAGAACTCTTTGATAATGATGCGAAAAAATCTATCATACGAACATTCGAGAATATAACCCTGACAACACTATTCGATATCAATAAAGGATGATAGATGACTGAAAGCATGAATAATCAAAGTATTCAAGTGAGCAAAAATGAGACAAAATTAATTTCAAGGTAGCACATTTTATATTTTTAATGGTGAAGTAATATAAAGTAATAAGCAGCAAATATAGAACAGACTGAAGGTTAAATCTGTATCTCGATTAAGATTCACCAAGCATATTATACCAATACAGTCAGATGGGGTAAAAAATAACTTCACTCGAGTTGTGGTATAGAAATAACTATCCCCCACTTCCATAAAAATCCACACACAAGTTTTACATGTTTCCTCTGTAATATCATAAGGGGCAATAACAATATTATTTTGACAAATGCCATTTGATACAAACTTTACACAGAAAAATCATCTGAAATAACTTATTCCGGCATTGAGAAATTGATGACTAGAAACTTTTCACCTTTCCTCTCAAAAAATATCCTAGGCTTCCCAGAAAGAGATGATACAAATGATATATTATCATCAAAATAAAATTTGATGTCCAACTTAAATTTGGAAAAAAGAATTTGTTGTTGATGCCAACCAAGGATAGACCCATTTCTAATCGTTCTGAGCAAATAATTTCAAATATGAAATACCAAATATATATATATATATATATATATAAATTCAGTCATGTTTGGGCTGAATAATTTCTCTGGTGTTTTTATGAAAAGGAATTTGTTCCAAAATCTGAAATACTGTGTTTTAAATTTTTTTTCCTCTGTTTCGTGATGACTATATCAATTTGGAGGTTAAGATATTGTTTACTATAACATTGAATCAATTAGTTATCGAATAATCAATAAGTTACAACATCCCTGGATAAAAATATCATTCGTCAAATATGACTGGTATTCAAAAATATTTCAATTCCACCAACTCATTATGTACACATGAAAGGCTATTTACAGTATCAATAAAAAAAATATACTTGCCTCTGTCTCAACTAGATCATTTTGAAGATTTTTGATTTTCTCTTTTTCTGTTGCCTGTAATAGACAAAATTAAAAACTAATTCAAATCCAATAAATATTGATAAAAAAATAAGGATCAATGACTCATCTAACCTGCCTGTCACCTACAGAGCTGGATGAATTTGAATGGCTTAGTTGGTCATATAAATTCTGAAAATAATGTTTTCAAGTTGTTAGGAAAGTGTCGTATAATTTTTGCTTTCTAATATGATAATATAAACGAAATGGGGTTTCATATTGGATCAGCTTGAGCCAGACTGGCAGAATGTCAGCTACTGGCTACTGCTATTTAGACATCTAAAGAAAATGGATTCTATCAGAAGAAAGTTCAATGAATGGGCTATATTTCCATCATACAGTATATTTCCTTCTAGAAGATTAATGTGCTTTTTTGAGAATCTGGTAGCAATAAGACTATATAAAGTTTTAAAATGATCAATGCAGCTATAGAATAGTAGTATGGTTTTGAAGGTTTTTTGTATTTCGAAAAAAAAAATGATATGAACACTTTGGACGGCCAAAGAAAAACAAGATTCTGCCACCCTGGCTTGAACTAACAATGTTAGTCGTCAGCAATGTTCTTGGGGACCTCTTCGCTTCTCTTTTTTCTTTTCATGATTTTCTTTGATCAAACTGGTACATCACATATTTTTAAATCATCTGCAGTATGCCAGTAAAGTAATATAACTCCAGAAAACTTTAATGAAAGATACTAGCAGTAAAGTGTAAAATGTTTGAAAAAAAAAATAAATATTTGAGAAAATCTCATTAAAAAAAAAATAATTTTATAAAGCTTAGTCCAAAGATGTTCCTAGGCTCACCGGAATCCATCAAAGAGCCATACATGACCAAAAGATGAGACAAATGACCCCATGTTGGAGGTCTTATTTAACCCGGAACTTATAGAGGCTATTATTTAAAGACTAAATTACAAACGAGTCTACGAATTTAAAACTAAAAGAATGATGTTATACCTGTCCATGAGATGTTGCTTTTCCAGGTAGTAAATTTTTCATACCAGAAGGCTCAGGTAGAACTGAAATGGATTCAAGAAAAATTTGTTTTGTTTTAAAAGATGAAACAATTTCTCCAAAGCAACAACATGACAAGTATAAACGATCAAACAAAAATTGTAGTACTCAGCTATCAATACAAGATCTAAAATGATTTAGTGCTGACACATACCAGAAACCGTAAATTATCTTAACGAGTATAGCAGTATTGAAATTGCAAAGAAGACTGCAGAAGTGGTAAATATTTTTACTATTGCCCAAGGCAGATACCACTCACAGCACTCTACCTTAGTCGTTCAGTTCAATTTGGAATGTTTTCTTCTTAAGAGTGTAGTTGCTAGTATTAAAATCTTGTAGTATCTCTTTGCTATAAAATTGCTGTTGGCTGGATCCTTTTCTGTACTACTTCCTGTCTTGCTCAGAGTAACATAACACTATCTAGTGTCTATAATATTGTAACGACGTTGGTAGATTTTAGAATCTTTATTAATATATCGCATATTGAATATTTCGGATTGCCCTATCACATTATTGAGTATTTTCTTTACCGAATCTCGGAAAAAGGAGCAATATAACTGAAATAAACGTATGGTGAATTTTACATTGTACATTATGTTATTAATCATCAATAACAGACGAAACTCAAACTCTTAAAACAGTTTATAAATTTAAATATCCAGCACATAAATCCTAGTCTGGTCCAAATTCATATCAAACTTATTAAATGTTAGCGATTAAAATTATCTTCTCAAAGTTTTAACTGACATCATTAAACTGAAGAGCCTCCACAGTGTGAAAAAATATTCTATGAGGGAATATCGTTGGTGGAAGTTAAGACTTTGGAACTTATCCCAATCAAAAATTTTTTGCCAAGCATATTTTCACCGAAACAAATTGAACATTCGAGCAAGGGTAGTATAATATACAAACAAACAAACATCTGTTTATCAGCCTATGATTTATACAAAAACCCTCACTCATTTTGAAAATAATTTGCATTTTTTTTTTATTTTTGAATTGCTGTTGAAATCGAATCGAATAATTTATGATTTTAATATCGTGAATTAAATATTTCGGATAGCCCTGATTGGGATGCAGTTTTAAGACCAAGATTCAAATGGATTTGAAACCAATATCAGTAGACATCTTCTCATGATTTCATAAACTCTGGCCCGATCTTAAGATATCAGAAGGCTTGCGTAGTTCCTAGGAAGACGACCTAAATACCCTTTTTTGACAACGTTCGTCAGATCATAATGCTCTCTGTACAGTAACAAAATTTAACCCTTACCAGAACTTTCTTTTCTGTCAGGCAAATGAGCAAGTAATGTTTTCATATCAGGCAGTTGAATATTAATTCCCTCTCCATATTTTCTTGCATTTCCTATGACATTATTCATCATGTTTTTATTGTTGTCCATAAATTCACTTAACCATTTCATCTCCGGTACCTTGACTTTATGTTCTTCCAACCAGTTGTTGATGTGCTATAACATTGAAGAAAAATCATTTTTCAAAATATTTCGTTGTGTGAGAGTTATTGAAATTCCCTTTTATTAAGCAAAGCATGAAGAAGTGCCCAATAGTCACCTAATAGCATAGTTACCACAAAATATAATACCAGCAACTGCAATCTAAGCGAAAAACATCCAAATTGGAACAGTTACAAAATTGGGATTAAAAGTCACTCATTAATTTGATGCCATTAGTTCTCCAGAAAAAAAACATCGCTAAATGAAAATATATTGAAACATAATAAACAAAAAAAATGGTTTGGTTAGGTATATATATTTTAAATTACAAATTTACTGAACATGGGACACGGGTGGTCGCAGCCAGACACTCAAAGAGAATCATTTTTAACTGATAGCAAAGATTATAATGAAATATTACACATTAGAGCTGGGCAGCATATCGGTAACATGATAAATACTGGTATTGAGTTTTCCAAAATACCGTATCATGTTAATCTTCGCAATAGCGGTTTGCTGTGACACCGTTATTTCACGACATACCGCCTAAAATGGTTACAAGTCGATGCATTATCACATCAAGTAACGGCGTGGTCTTTAGCCCACTTACATTTGCTGATATTCCTCAATTGAATTTTTGCAATGTCATGAAACAACAACCCATCCGCACTTAGAGGCACCTAATTTTTTTTAACTAAGCCTCACGTGGCTCTTTAAAACGACACAATAACATGCTTTTTGATAGCTGAAAATACCATTGTATACTGAAAATACCTGTAATTTGGCGGCGGTATCCCGTACAATATATACTTAATGTCGCCCAGCTCTATTAAACATTCAGTAATTTTTTCTCATTGAATCCATTTTCTTCGGGTATCTGAGCACCAGATTGGCTGACTTTCTGCCAGTCTGAACTACACCAGAGTGAATGGCAAAGATTGTTATTTCACATGCTTTACAGGATTATATAAATAGGTTAGCTAACCAACTCACATTTTTAGCCACAATAGATCCAGTGACAGCTGATCCAACGACCCAATAACGAAGTTTTAGTCCATGCCTTGCCACTGCAGCAATGACTTGACCCCAGAATAATCTTTTCACAACATGATTATATAAAAGTTGATTATTTTTCGTTCCCGACAAAAGTAGTTTCTCCCTTTTCATTGCTTGTATAGAATAATTCATTTGTTGTTTAGCTTCTAAAGTTCTGTGCATTTGGAGTTTGGTACAATTTTTGCACATGTTTACAGTTCGAATTATATTTGAGCTTCTCGGTTTACAAACTATGTGTCTGCAAGACATAGCTGGCTTCAGCATCAACAATTTCACAGACATCCTCTCTAGCAGCCAGTACAGAGTACCTTATGTAACGTCGAGAGTGGGGAATCGGAAAATGGGATCTTCACCTATTTATACACAGACCGGTGATCAGAAGATAGTTCAGAGTCCATTACATCATCATATAGCCAGTATTGGTATGGATCTTACTTATTAACATAGCTTATGGATAGGTACTTTATCTTCTTCGGTTTTTTCCAATATGTTTTTTTTTTTTATTCGGTCATAAAATCATTCTTCGATAATTTTTATGTTGATTATGTAAGCCAAATTTCCAACAGTTGCATTTATTGATTTTAATATATTAAATATATATACAGAGTAAGCATGAAAAGAAAACATTCTTAGTCGATTAGTCATATAATTAAACTTGTCTGCTTATTTCTATACTGTTCATGATGATTCCATCGAGTTTAAAGAATAGATATGAATAAGGAACATTGGGACTTAGTGAAATTTAGATCTAGCAGCGACACCTTGCAAAACACGAGAACTAATTCGTTGTACTATCATTAAAACCCTATTTAAAACAAGACTGTTTGTTCGAAATAAGATCTGTTATTAAAATAACAAACTCCTGGTCATTAGTTCGCAAATTAAAAAAAAAGAAGAATAAGCCTTTGATACGTTGTCACATTTCCTTTTTAGGTCAGAATCGGACCCCAAACTGCAAATTTAGTGTTGTAGGCATTTTAATTTTATAATGTGTTTAAGAGATGTTTTGGATTTTTTCTTCAGTGGTTATGCAAACATGTTGGCATTGCAGGTTACAGGTCATAGGTTCGAGTCCCAGCAAGTCTGGCTCATTAATCCATGCCCACCACTTAACCCAGGGTGTAATAACTCCGGTAGACTAAGCCAAACAGGAAAAGATCATATCCATACTGTACTGTGGTCAGGGTGATCCACTCCAAGTGACCAGAAAAAAAAAATTCGTCCTGACACCGCATGTCCACATTTAATCATGACAGAGCAATAACTTGTGAGAATGTAAACAAAAACACAACTTTATGATTCTGCATAATTAGCAGGAAGGGAGAATTTAGTAGTTTGACAACCAGAATTAAAATAGACAATACACTAAATTAATTGTATACAATATAGGTAAATAAAGAAATGTATTTTGGTGGAAACTGGGAAATGGCAATAAACCAATTCAGAATTGGTCATCGAAGTTTACCATCACAAATATTGTATATACTTATACTGTATATATAAAAATTTGATGGTATATTGTATATATATATATACTGTATATACAAATATATACAATAAAATATAAATATCTTTAAACTTACAAATGATACTTTCAATTTGAGGCAATAATAAATAAAAAAAAATACGAATAAAAAACATGAAGGAACAAAAGAAGAAGCTGATATCTAAAAAAAAACAGTGGCTTGATTAAATATTATCCCTGATCTTTAATGTAGACATGAGTACATGCGCTTTCAATAACCTAAAAAGGGTCAAAATCAAGTTGTACTTATACACAATACAAGTGTGTGATAATGCACATTCTCAATAACAGAATACCGTAACACTTGCAGCTTGGACAGTTCAGTGCTCAAACATTGAAAAATATAAGATATAAAATTTTCTCCAATACAAACTGACCTATATTGCATATCACATATACTGGAAAAAAATAATTGGCAACTTAAAAGCCCATTTACCGATTTTAGTGATATATGTGTTCTAGGCTAAATCAATTTTGAATGGCTGAATGTTCATGTTAGTTGACAAAAAAATGGCAAATTATGGGACATGCACTTGAAATTCTGAGACTGTCTGAAAATATTCCATCAGGTGGCTGACTATCAGCAGGATTCGTTGACAGGCTTAAAATCTCTGATCTCTCAAGAACGGCTGAATATGAGCAAGGTTCAAGTAGGCCACTTGAAATGGGCCAATAAAAAAGGCTTACATTCTTTTCTTCAAAGTGGCTAACGTTCTGCGTTAATTGAAGTCTTCCAGTGCCTCCTACTCTGTACTGAATTAGGCGATTTACCAATAGAAAAAAATACGCAACTTTTCTCTCTAATTACTTGGCTTGAATAAGGTCGGTTTCAATTGATGGCCGATAATAATATCAATGGGGAAAAGTTTGAAAATCTCTCATACTCCATAAGCTGTAAGTTTTAGGCTCAAGTCTCGAGTCGAGTCGCTTTTTGTCAAATCCGGTACAAGTCTGGCTATTTTGCATAGATAACTCAAGTCGAGTAAAGTTATTGAAAAACATCAGACGAATCATAGGACTCGAGCCTGTCCCACTCTGCTAAAACGTAAAAAAATTTTTTTCGAACACTTCCGGTCACAGTAACAAAGATTTCAATAGGACATTGAGAAAGATCGAGTAAAACAATTTACTTCAAGCACAAATTGGTGTCATCGAACGATTTTTTGAATTATATAGGTTCAAAAAATTCAAATGATCAAAAATCGCTAAGACAAGGATATTCAACAAATTTTTCACACTTTTCTGACATATATCTCAATAAAACAATTAAAAGAAAGGTTGCGTAGAATATTTTGCATCAACAAAAATTGGTGTCACCGAACGATTTTTCGAACTATTTGCGTTTGAACATACCTGAATGAATAAAAAGCGATAAGTACAAAATGTTTTTCGAATTTTTCTCAAACTTTTCCTGGTTTGGGAGCAAGGAATCCCAATAATCCAATAGAAAGAGATCGAGTAAAATATTTTGCATGAGGAAAAAGTTGGTGTCGTCGAACGATTTTTCGAACTATTTACGTTCGAAAAGTTCAAAATGATCGAAATCGCAAAAAAATGGATTTTCGTCTAATTATTTCGAATTTTTCCGATTTTGAGTGCGATGATCTCAATAAACCAATCGAATGAAGATATTGAGTAGAACATTTTCAATCAAGAAAAGTTGGTGCCATCCCATGACTTTCGAACTATTTATGCTCGAACATTCCAAAATATGTAAATATCGATAAGTAATGAATGCTATTCGATTTTTTTAACTTTTCCGGTTTTGGGGGCAAATATCTCAATAGATCAATAAAGAGATCGAGTACAATATATTGCATAAAGAAAAAGTCGTTGTCATCGAACGTTTTTTTAAACTATTTAGATTAAACTCAAAAAAAGGGCAAAATAACAAAGTTATTAAAACCAATTTTGAATGTTAAACAAACGGAAGAACCCTTCTGATCAAAATTTGTTGAAAACTATGCAGAAAAGAATAGAAAACATCTTACAGATATAAAAAAAAAACTTATTGGCTCAAATACAAAGACAAAATTTTAAGGTTATCGACATTATTTATTTTGAAAAACCCTATAAAAACTGATAACGTTTTTGGAGATCTAGTTATTTCCAGTAGATATATATTGAGAAATTTCAGCACATTTCTCTTCCAAATTCTGCAAACATTCCATTAAAATTTGTGGAAATATTGTCTTGTTTTGTCTCACATATTCCAATACACCGCTCGATAACTGTTCCTGATGCTTGTGAGCTGGGACGATATTATTTTTTGAGATTAGGAACAATTATTCTTGTTTGATAATGCTCCATTCATCGCGTATATGCATCAACTATGTCAACGCTTCCGTATATACATTTGGTTTTCCAATTTTCGTTGATGTCTTGAAGCGTTGGTTACAGTTTTTCAGTCGTTTTACTGTGATTCGGGTTTTATGGTTGCATTCTCCAATTGCTTGATTCTGTGAACGGTTTCTTGAAGACGAGTTGATTGTACGAGTTAAGAAAGAATCTGCGGCATTTGAACAAAACTCTCGCCATTCCTGACTTGAAAATTCCTTGTGGTTGCTTTTATAAACGCCATATGATAATTGCTTTCTTGATTGGTTGTGAGAAAAACTGATTTCTATTCATTATCACGCCGGGGTCACCAAAAATATAGTCTAAGTGTTCACCAACCCTAGCGTGTTTCGAACCGCCAGTCGTTGGATTTCCTTGCTTTGTGTATCTGAACTCCAATCACCAGACTAGAATAGAACAGGTCTGTTTGCTTTGGTTATAACTATATTGCGCAATTGTACAAGATATACTTAACTCAGTTAGTTAGGATTCCTATAACCGTCTCATTTTGTCTTCTTGTATAAAGTTTCATTCTACACGATAGGCGTGATACATTGCTTTTGAAATACCATTGGACTGAATATTTAGCTGAGCTACTATTTTTTTTTATTGAACTACTATAGTTAGCAGCTATAGTGTTCCCCTCTGTTTATTTATTATATTGCCTCGATTACCTCTTTTTTGTTCTCTTTCGCAAATTTGCCAGGTATTGTTCCGGGCATTCTTGGTGTCTGTGTTGAATTTTAGAATACGAACACCAATGTGCTTGAATGCTATGTGGAAAATGAGAGTGTTAAAATATTTTCTTGAAAAGTGTCATCATTTGTAAGTGCAAAGATTATTATAGTTTATTGCAAATTTTTCTTTATATATATTTGGCAGGAATGGGTGATGGCAGACTTTGATGACCAACTGGTCGTATCGCCATTCCCCAGTCTGTACCGAAATACATATGCTGTGTATCTACATACAATTTAATGTAATATGTGTTGCATTTCTGGTTGACAAAATAATAAATTCTCTCTCTCTCTCTGTCCAAATACAAAATATACAATTGAAAAACCAACAGAATTGCTTGAATATGCTTGAATATATACGGTTATCACATCATCAAATTACATCGAGTTTACATGCCGCGACTGGAGAATGATTTTGGAAGAGATAATGGCGAGCTCAATAGAGCTCAGAGTCAGTGAAGATGAAACTTGATATTATGGTAAATCGATATATTTTTGATACATAATGTTTTATTAAAGGGTGTTTACGTTTTTGCTATACGTATTCTAATACAAATATTTAAACGACTCTAATATGATGTATTTGATCAAGAAACTGATGTAGAAGAATACGAAGGTATTGAGAAAAACAAATTTACCTGGGCAATGAGCCTACAGAGGATGCTTTTGAAGATGTTTATCCTACGCGCATCAGGAATTTTCGCTACATCAGTCTATTTTGATGTAAGAAGAGTCACTGAGATGCCATTTTCGAAAATAATTTTAGTGTCTGATTTTTTGTCATGACCGATCAACATCGCTTCTACAGATTCGTTACACTCCGTCAGCCAAAATTTTTGTCAAAACATTGGGTGCTGTGAGATAATCTTTAGAGCATGCATCTGCTTTGCGAGGATCGTTATATTCAGACTTTGGGACAAAAATATAATTTCAAATCCGGTTGCATCAACCTTCTATTTTACCAGCAAGTCCGATCATCTAAAACGTTTTTACTTCCGTATTTTTTCATCAAATTCACGCTGAGCAGAGCAGGAAGCCATGCGTAAAAGGAACCAACTAACGGCAACTTAAAAATAGCAAAGAGCTACTACAAGATGTAGTACCAGCCACTGTACTCTAAGCGGAAGACATCCCAAATAAAACTGAACCGCTATGATTAAGTGCAGTGAGTGGTATATGTCTTGGGCGATGGTAAAATTATCCCTTCTTTGTTTCTATTTAGTCGCCGCTCACGACACGCAGGAAATACGTTAAGACTATTCCAAAGCCTACACCTACGAGGTTCAAAACGATCTCAAATTATCTTGAGTCCCATATCTGGACACATAGTTCCAGTATTGTGGTTGAATTATTTATATAATTCCAGTTTCCTCTATACGACCATTTATTTTACATTATGTTTACGCACTTTGCATACGTTTACGCACGCACGCACTTTGTGGCAAATGGTAAACAATACCAGCCCATGTTTGCGTATGAGGTTTGAATAGCAAGCGGAGCGTGACGATGCGTTTGGCGAGTTTCCAATAGCATACCTGACCGATTGGACGCTACACGCTGCCAGCTTTGCAATAATTATGTAAACAAAAGACAGTAGATGGTCTCCGTAAAGCATACACTAGTATATTCTTCCACCAATTTAATTTGAGGACAAGCAAGTGCCAAGTGGCAGAAGACCAGAAATAAGTACTATTTGTCTGTATTTTGAAAGCACTTATGAGTTATGACTTTTCGTAAATTTACGGCTTGAAAAAACTATCCCTGTGTGTGATTTTTTCTTGTAAGAATGCAAGAGACAAATCACACATTTTGAATCAAAGAATAATTTCGCTAACACGTCCCGTATGACGGACAATATATTGGAAAACAACAAAAGACGTAACTAAAGTGAATAACGCGCAGATGGTGGTTCGAGTGTGGCGAATAGCGTCGCCGTCAAAGTCCAAAGTTTGTTACGGTTATTTATACTTTGTTATGTACATCTTTGAAAACATTGAGAAGATATTGATGTCCCAATCAGTTACCTGAAAGTATTTATTTTTGAATTCTAATTATATTTGTTTTTGTTAAATCATCAAATTGTAATTGGCTTTTAAGCTCATTTTTGTTTAATGCAACATTTCAGCTTTCGATGTTCAGATTTGCCTTCACGAATTATGTTAACTTTATTCAAGCTTGTCACTACTATTATCCCTACCCGTTTAGTGGTTTATCAGTAAATGGATATTTGTTTACTTGTTCTCAAAGAGTTTATAGTTTAAATCTATTGTTAAAAATTATGAATTTTATTGGAAGGGGTCTTCGATCTATCTTTATCGTTCGAAATGGAAACAGGCGGATATTTAAAATTTCTAACGAACTGTCACAACATAGATCAACTTCCACCGGGCTATCGTTCCAGCTGTCAGAAGAACAGCAAGAATTTCATGATGCAGTAAAAAAATTTACAGCAGAAGAAGTGATTCCAAAAGCTTCTAATCTCGATGTGACTGGAGATTATCCCTGGGAATTATTAAGAAAAGCCCACCAGCTTGGGTTTATGAATTTACATATTCCTGTAGAATATGGTGGGTTGGGACTGTCCACGCTCGTTACATGCATCGTGACAGAGCAAGTAGCATACGGATGTACTGGGGTGCAAACAGCCTTTGAAGCAAATAACTTGGGACAAGTTCCAGTAGTTGTTGCAGGAAATCATGAACAGAAAAACAAGTACTTGAGAAGAATGACGGAGGAACCGCTTATGTGCGCATATGCGGTCACCGAGCCTGGAGCTGGATCAGATGTCGCTGCAATAAATACAAAGGCAGAAAAGAAGGGAGATCACTATGTTCTTAATGGGCAAAAGATGTGGATCACGAATGGAGGTGTAGCAAACTGGTATTTTGTGTTAGCAAGAACCGTGATTGATCCGAAGTGTCCGGCATCGAAATGTCTTTCTGGGTTTATTGTCGACGCTGACACTCCGGGAGTTATACCTGGTCGAAAAGAAATTAACATGGGTCAACGATGTTCAGACACAAGGGGAATCACGTTTGAAGACGTTGTTGTTCCAAAAGAAAATCTTCTTGGAAACGAAGGTGATGGTTTCAAAATAGCAATGAAAGCATTTGATTACACAAGACCTCCCGTTGCATCGGGTGCTGTTGGTCTCGCCCAAAGAGCACTGGATGAAGCTACCAAGTATGCACTACAACGCAGAACAATGGGAAAGATAATAGCTCAACATCAAGCAGTATCATTTATGCTCGCGGAGATGGCCATGGAAGTAGAACTTGCAAGGTTAGCAACACATAAAGCGGCTTGGTTAATAGACAGTGGTGTTAGAAACACAATGGCAGCTTCAATAGCAAAAGGATTTGCCGCGGATGTTGCTAATAGGAGTGCTTCGAACGCAGTGCAGATTTTTGGCGGTGCGGGATTCAACACCGAATACCCGGTTGAAAAACTAATGCGCGATGCCAAAATTTATCAAATATACGAGGGAACAGCACAAATACAACGTGTTATCATTGCAAGGGAGCATTTATCAAAGCATATTTAAAGTTTGCCTGGTTATATCATTATTTTCAAGGTAGGCATTAAAAGAGGGATCATTTGAGCAAATCTTGTGCCTAATACTATTCCTATTATTGCTACTATAATTTATCGAATTACAACTTTAGCAAACCAGAGCTTGGTATTGTAGATATTTCTTCATTTCGTAAAAATTCTGATATGTGTTCTACCATTCTATTTTCCGTCAATTGGCCGCTGTTTTGAAAGTCACTTCATATGGGATAAAACATGTCGATACAATTATTATATATATTTTTAATTTTGGGTAACTATTGTACCAACTAACAGTTGCAAAAATGAGCGACTATATAATTTATATTTATCGTAATACAAAGATTATTGAAATGTAATGACTTAAAAATGCAATATCTTTGGCGGGTCCTAATAGTTGATTGATTTTGTTCCGAATCAGGAAGAAGCAATTCATTTTATGCCACTACTCTCGAGCAAACATATTTAAACAAACCAAGTTTTGTAGGTCGACGTGTATGCGGTTGAATCTTTATTCAAACTTTCATAAGATTTGCTATTCATCTGTATAATTTACAATAAAATCACATTTAGTAAAAGAATTTCATTTTCATTGAAAATCCGTTTCATAACTACCTGCGGGAATAAATGTAATTCACTCAAACTAAGCCAACCTGCTATGCATTTATTTATTAAAAAAATAATAATGCTTATTCAATATCATATGCGCTGTGGTACACATGAAAAAACTTTCAAATTTTCGTACAAATTATTCCGCAGTTTCTTGAATTAAAATCGACATCCGTACGCCACAAACATATAAAATAGAGTATGGATTGAAGATAGAAAAAAAATTGAGGTTAAAAAATGGTTATTACAAAATGAATGTATAATATATATACTCGGATGTCTTCACATGCGACAGGCAGCACAGTACGCAATATTGTGTTTCAGGTGTTGCGTTGTGACATAAAACGTGTTGTATTGTACAAGACTTCTCTCGCAATTTCACCGAATGTTGTGTCCATTGTTTTCACGGCATCTGGATATCGAAACTTTATTTTGAGCCTAAAATATATTGATAGATTCATTATAAAACTACAGAAATGTACATTCGACGTACGCAAACCAAATTGCGATGGCGGTGTAATTGATTTTCTTGAGGCTGCTAGCACTGGAACCGGGAGGGATGAAAATAACATTCTCCTCTCCCAAGATTTCGAGTCCTATTTAAAAACATTAAAACAAGCCAAAACTATGTTTCTGTTCCCAAAATGTTAGACTCTACCAACGAATAGACCAAGAAATTTCGCGCGCAAATATTCGGTTTGCAAATTTTTCTTTATTCATTCCCTCTACTCGGCCTCCGCCATCACTTACCTCTTTTGGTTTGGCAATCTGGCGAACGGACCGTTCAACACCACCTATAATAGGGGCGCTGGTGTATTACTGTGGACTGCGGCGCCCATCGTGACCATCAAAATTCAACCCCGAAAATTTTTTCCAAACTTTGTCCGCTTTTTTTTAAGGTTCTCAATACACCACTGCATAGAGGTATAACGTATGCACTATTTTAAGACTGCAAGTTTAGGAAAGGACCTGCAATAATAGGAAGTAATTTAGTAATCTAATCCTACATGAGCTACTAATGGTTCGTGCCAACATGCAGTTATCTGTTGACGGATGTCGAACAAACTACTATTTTTTCATTAGATTCAAGAAATAATGAATTACTGACAATCGGCAATAACCAAGATTTGCGGAAATACAAAAGAGATGCCTTCATTTTTCGGATACGATGAAACATTTTGATGATATTTATAAAAGTTAAAGTTGGTCTAACTGATTATAGAAGTTTCATAATACCTCCTTAAAGAATGCGCCCACAGATGAATTGCGTAATTTTTCTTCCATGGATATTTCTCCAAGAACCCAGACTTCCATCCATCCCATTTTGGTAGAAATGTTGTCGTCTCTACTAGTAGACCTAGATTCTGTTTTGATTTCCACAACCTGCAATATAATATTGTAAAAAAAAAATATTTTCAAGGTTCAATACTAGTCCCTAGGAATCTATATTTTGTCACAGCTGACGCAGAAATTTATAATTATTTTAGTCCTATTTCGCCACCCTAATAAAAACGGAATTTTGACGCCATTTTTTTTGACAAATTTAATATTTTGTAGGATAAATTCTTCGTGTATGACAGTTATGGAGTTATGTTATTCCGAATTTAAATTATCTTCTCATTTTACGCAATTATAATGCAGACGAAATAAGTGATTCAATTGGATTCTGAAGAAAGAAGTACACCTCCTGAACTACAACCCTAGAAATTCTTTTTGTTTAACCGGATGTGGGCCGTTGGTTGGCACTGCTGCATTTTTGCCCGATCTATCTGCAACACTTGGAGATAAAATTGGAATACGCAATTTGCCCTTTTTTTCATTAAATTATAATTTGTGGTTTAATAGTCAAGAATATGGGATTATAGAACTTAAGGTTAGATATATATACTATGACATATTTTATATAGATTCTACAAGCATCTATTTTCCTGTTCAAGTGAATTTCTGTCAGTGTTGTAAAATGCTCGTGCATGGTGCGTTGTTGTATCATGCCGTAGATGTAAATTTTATGCGAAATTCAGACATGCAATAAAACTGAAAGTCATGCTAATTAATTGCATCTAGATACCACTGGTCATGTGTCGACCATTACTCAATCGGAAACTATTTGACTTTGTCAACCTCGGCGGCGCGATCCATCAGTAACTCATGTTTAAAAAAAGATGTTTAGCCAACATTTTTCGGATTAGGAATTCTTCTATGCGCAAACTGATAAATCGGTTAAAACACCTGTGAGGAATGTACTTCGAAATTCATTGATACGGTTAAAATATTATTCTGATTTACAGAAATACCATATGTGACACGTACATAAACTACAAAATAGTCTTAAATAAAATAAATCTATGTATCCTCCATATGTATATAATCTTTGGTTGAAGTTATTGAACTTACCTCCAAGGATAACGACATGAATTTTATGCCCAAGCATATTCTTTGTAACTTTCCCTTCTCCATCTTCTTAAAAATAATGAATTCCGCTCACTCAAAATCACCCTATTGTTCAGTATTCCATGTACCTTTGAGAGTAAAGTAAATTGGCGATAGCGTTGCAAAATTTATACACACGTGCTCGGTGATTTGAACTGCTATCATATATTTTTTTTGCGCAGAATTAACACGAAAAATATTTACTCCTAAGAAGCAAACCAAGGTAAATTCGATTTCAAAAACATGTGGCTAAAATTATTTTTATTGATTTCGCTATGCAAGGCTGAAAGGAAACCGCTGCAACGCGAGTCGCATGACAAAGACCTACAATTGTCCAGAAGGAAAACATACTACACAGGACTGAACCTTAAGGTGAACAATATTTCGCCTTAAAAAGGTAAAACGGCAGAATAATTTCTCAAGAGGATCAAACGATTTTAATACCAATACTGTGTCATCCAAATAAATTTCTTCCCACTCAAGTAAACTGTCAATTCTGGAAACATCAGCTTGATGGTGAACACGATTCATTCTGTAGCCATAAATCTGAAAACATATTTCATTAGTACGATGTCATCACGGCGACTATCCTTTACCACACACACACACTGCTAAATATTTTTGTGTGTATCGGAGCAGTAATTATTTGGTTGTTGTGAATACACAAAGCGAGTGAAAATTTGCACCAAAGAAAACCTTAAGGCTTTTTGCGAGGCGAGGCATCCGACTATAGCACTTTCATCCTTATATCATAGCAATTGATCTGAACTGTTTTAGATCACTTGTCAATTAATTTTTCTCGAGATTTCGAAGACACAAAATCTATTTTAGCCTGGAATCTATATCTAAAAAGTCTTTGAAACCTTATTTTAGGTGACCTTATTTACATACCTCCGTAGGTGGCAGTTAAAACACAATGTATACGTTGTGGTTGGTACCTGGGGATTTTCTGTCACCATTTTCCCGAAGGAAGGCATTTGCAATGTAAAATTAGTGCAGTTGGTTGCCTATTTTTTCAAAGCTGTCAAGAAACTGATGTAATGATAAAAATCAAACTCTCGATCGCATCCGAACCATATGTAGTGAACAATGTTTAGAACTTTATATCTGTAATAAAATACAGTTCAACTTGTTTAGTAGTGGCGTATTTAGGAGGGGGAAAGCAAATTTTGAAAATGTCGTCATAATCCGCGTCGCCAGCAAAAAATATCCCTAAAAATAGCCTTTTCTTTGCAAATCACCATAAGACATGCAAGGCGAAAGGTAAAAATGGAATCCTGCTTACCTATATATAACTCACTTCGTATCATTTGCATTATTTGCAATGTTCTCCGGAATATCACTAGACATTTTTTTTATATATAACGTTCATTTTTGCTACAAATTTTAAAACATTTCTGCAGCTTTCGAGGTCATTGTTGATAACTTGTCCCTCACGATCCTTATTACACTTCGGTATCAACTTTAAAGTAAAATTGAGTCTCAGCAAAAATCTTTGCTTTTATTATTTGCCAGGTGCGTGTCATAAGTACCTCGAATACTTATGGAAAATGCCTCAAAACAATTAGAAATCGTATCCTGTTTAAACAGAACGATTAAATTAGTAAACGCACCACTCAATTTCCTAAAATAATATATAGAAATGTTTGAAGAAATATCATACAGTATTCGAAATGTATCGAATGAAACTCGGAAGCCCCTTGAACCCCAATTTTACCAGATTTCATTAGTGGATCTGTTTCTGAGCATATTTTGCCCTTTGTGTAGGATATTTCATAACTTTACTGCAAAGTCAGACATTTCGGAACGAATTCGTTTCACACTAAAATTCCAGAATACTTGACTACTACGACAAAAGTGTTTCTATAGTAGATTATATGCGTAACATACGTATTCAATCTCCATAATATATTTTATGAAGGCATGATCGAGTATGAGGCATTGATGCATTTTGCCGCAGGTATGTGGCTTATCCATGGTTATGGCTTGACAAAACATTCCCGTTATAGATAACCACGGATATTGCCCTTTATTGCGCGATTGATCTCGATAGAAAATCAGCGGTTTAAGTAGTGAGATAGGTAGAGATTGCGCCATCAACAGAAGAAATATAATCACGCTTAATTACTTTGGAAAAGAACTTGTAAATTTTCAGAGAAACTAATTACGCTATTTGTTGTTTCTCATGCCTACCTTATAGTTAATGACAAGCGGGAATATATAACCACGAAAGCACAAAGCCGAATTCGTACAGTCGCCCAATTTAAAGACGATCTCATTCTCTTTATATAGATAAAACGGTGAATTAAGGCTTGCTCAAACAATGGACGTCCTCCTCGAGCTCGGACAACTTTTAAAATGAATATAAAGTACATAGTTGCATTTTTTCCAACCATCGTTTGTTAAGATAGATATTTCTGGAATGTCCACGAACGATTGTAGGATTCATTCATGTCCTCAACCGAATAATCAAGTATTCTAGAAGCCTGGTTAAAGTAATTTCGTTCTTCGATTTTTTTTTCTCGATTTCGAAATAATATTTTTTATTATTAAAATTCGTTCTGAGCAAGGCCACAGGAGACAAATCATACTTGAAAATTCTCCTGAAGCCACTATAGTGCAAAGAGCTACATGAAATGCAGGAATATGAAATAGGAACCCACATCCCTGATACTTTTTGCTGTGGAATCATGATATGTGCATGATAAATATATATATAAATCATGACTTTTCTGCAAAATATGGTCAAATATCAGGAATATCATTTATCTTAAATGTTGAAACATTTTATCTATCCATGTAATGAACCGTTACGATATCAGATCTAACGAAGCTAACGAATTATTCCCTGATATACATACTACGGCATTTGAAGTTCCACGAACCCGACAAGTTTTGAATAAAGTTACCTGAAACGGCGTTACGTCGGTTCGCTTCGAAGTTAGATGTGAAGTAAGTAATAATTCACCCTCGCCTAGGTAAATAAATGAAAAATCTTTGAAAGAAAAGCATTGAAATGAAATTATGCACATAAGTCCGCGCGGCCGCCGACGTTCCACGTTGCTGTCAGCGAGAGAAGCGTGCTCGGTTTGATAAGCAGAGATTTGTTACTGGATCTGGAGTTGCACTTTTATCTGCATCTTGTTCAAAGAGAGTGGGTGGTCCGGGATCCTTTGTATTACAATATAATATTATGAGGCGAAAAGGTGTATATTTCTCATTATTTATTATGCTTCTGCATGCAAGTGGCGGGACGGATTAAAACTCATACACGGCATTGATTGTTTGTTCGGCATTGAGTGTGGCGCTAGGAATAATATATTCATAGGAATCTCAATTTTCCGTCTTCATACAAGGCAAAAAGTAGCGCATCCAAAAAATTTTGGTTGAAGGATAATCTTAGTCGTTAAATTTATGACGTCATAACGTGCGTCACATGCAAAATTCTTTCAATGAAACAGTATTTTGGATTCAAAGGCTGACAAAATTGAGTTTGGACGATTTTGAAGCATTAGGAAGTTGCTTCCATAAACTTTTCTAAAGACAATAACGGTGCGCGGCAAATTACTAAGTATTGGAATATTTCGAAGATACACAGCACGAATTACAAGTGGCGATGGCCGTGATGTACCTACGTCATAAAAGAAATATTTATTGCCAAATGCTTAAACTATTAATACAATACGTGTTTTATTAGTTACTGAACACTCGCCACGCTCCTTGCGAAAAATGATACGCAATGGCGAAATAAGAAAATTATGTCCGTGTAACTTCCATGATTACGCTGATTGAGAGACTAATTATATCGATTGATATAGACGCAAATTTCTCCCGCTCACGTTCGCTTTAAAAATGTTGCCTTTTGGCATATTTTGGTGGTTCACTGAATGGGTCAAATTGAGATTCCAGAGTTAGCTACTAAATTCATTTATTTTAGTGTTTTAGCCTGATGAAAACCCTACTCCACGGGTTATTTATCGAAAAAAAAACAGGCTTGCTGAAATCGTTGGCTTTTATAGAAAATCATTTATTTTTAACCATTCAATATATGCATAAAAAGTTATTGTCAAAGGCAAACGATATATCTCGCCTATTTTAATGGCCTCCTCGAGACCGGCACCCCATATTTTTTAATATACGAATTTATGATCTCGACCTCACGCCCATGACCATTTGATGTATTTTTCATGAGACAATATACGATTCGACATTAGATAAGGCGCATCACAGAAATGTCCACCCAAAAGGTAAATATATGCCGAGCGATGAAAATGTGGTTTTGAACTATTTCAAAGTTGGCTAAAATTTGTAATTTCTCGTGTAAGTATTTAAAGTGCGTGGTAAAGTTATTACATAACAGGTAAAATTATCACAGTTTTACTTTATTTTCTTTTTTCTTGCAACTTCAAATCCATCACAACATTATTTTAATTTTTTTACTGGACAATTTTTTTACATTTTTTTCCACATCTGCAGAATTTAGTTCGTAAAAAACGGTATGTCGATGCATAACAGTTGATTATGCCTAAAACACATTGAGCTTATCTGAAATCTGGACACTTCAGCCCATAAAAAGTATATAGCAAAACCAGCAGATTTTGTGCTACCTTTTTTATACTATTCCAAGCGACAGGGACTAAATTGAAATTAGAAAATCGTCGTTTTTGTTACCTGAAGCGCATTGGTACAACGGCATGTTGGTTATGGTCTTTGAAGACCACTCCATGGATGCGGTATGCTATACGCCAGTGAATGAGAAAAGCAAAGGACGTAAACCAAACGTAATCATAAAAAGCTTGTAGAAGTAACCTCGATTTGAACAAAGTAGGGCGTCAACGTAACCAATACGCTATACCAGATCAAACATTGACATTTCGCGCACGTCAAATAACATAGTAGGATCAATTTATGCATTCCCAAACCAAAATTGTGTGAGTCGGAGGAATCGCACCTCTGAGACTTGGAATAATATTTCACTGAATGGGTACCGAAAGGCGAGAGCAATAATTTGTTACTTTTTTGTTAAAATCAGACTTCCGTATGTTTATTCGTCTCAAGAAAAACAGTATTGTATATATGGCAAAATTAAATTGAGTTAAATTGAGACGAGCTATACACAGGCTGTACTTTTACGTGCATGGAAAAGGAGGCTTATGGAAACTTCACCTTTTTCTCAAAAAACTTTAGGAAACCGTTTCTAAATTCCTGGTCTAAGCGTTGTTGGAAAAAATTGTTAAAATCGGAAAACCACAGAATTTGAAACATCCCTTTGAATGAATTAAACGATTATACCAATTGGGTGACATTATTGTCTTCACAGATTCTCTCGCCCCAGAATATAATAGAATAAAAGTAGTTTTACAAGTATTTATATTTATTGGATGTACTTCTAGTTACATATGTTAAAAGAAAATAAAAAACAATATCACAAATATCTTGACAGGACGTTTGAAAACAAGTTGCAATACAGGAAAACACGATGACATAAATTTTCAAACGTGATTACCGGTATTCAGATATAAAAATATTAAACTGGACAAGTTACGGGACAATTCACAAATATCTTAAAAACTGGATCCATCCCCTAATCGGAAAATTTGTTATGCATGGGTATAATGGATCGCGTCGATGAGACACGGTACATCTGTTGGCCATGTTTGATAAAATAAATTCCTGGTGAGCACTCTCTCTTTAGCAATTACTTGAAATTGAGCAGAGGGACAGTAATTGAAAATAGAAAAAAAATGGTAAAAAAGGTTAGTATTGTACCACATATTATATTGTATAGCATTATAATTGAAAACCTTAAAACTTTACAGAATATGATACTCTTGGATTCATTGATTCAGAATGTCAGCTAATTTATATGAAAAGAAAATTGCTGTCATCAGAAGAAAATTGAATCAGAAATGCATTTTTGAGATGTTTTACCAAAAAAGATCGAAAGGATGAAAGTAATGTTGCATAAAAGGCTTCAAAATCATCAACACTGCTATATGATAGCCGCTATTGATGAGCATGCATGAAGTATTTTATGATGAAATGAATCCAAGATATCTTCACCTTCACTCCGAAATGAGCACAAAAAATTTTGCAATACTAAAGGCCATTCATGATTAATAAATGAAATTGAAAAACTAAATGTCGCTATTCTGCTACTAGATACCCAAAGAAATTGGGTTCCGTCACAAGAAAAGTGTCTTTGGAACCAAAATGAACAAAATCCTCAACACTGCTATGGAACAGCAGTGTTGATGGTTTTGAAGCTTTTTGGACACCTGAAGAAAACAGAATACGGTAAATATTCTGGACACTCGAAGAAAATAAGATTCTGTCACCCTGCTCCAATGATGAAACTCTATGGCTTATTTTTAACAAACAAAATTTCTCGTTGGGTAGATGTAACACAACAATATATATATATATATACAAGAAAATACAAACAAATTATAAAAACAAGAAAAAATTTCAAGGCACAATCTTTAGAAGCATCAATCAATCCTACAATGAAAAAGGATTCCACTAAATATCCGAGCTACTTTTATAAGATGTGAAATGTGAATCATATATATATATATATTGTGCTAGGGCACGAACATGTTGGATCCTGATGACCTGGCTGACATAATGGTAAACCAGTATATTTACACCCGACTGATATACTGGCAGAAATGTACATACAAATTCTATAAAATAGACGCATTTTTTCCAATTAGAATCAATCTTTTTGTTATTCATTGGCTGTTCGATGAGGTTTTGCTCTTAGAGGTCCGTGTGCTGTGCTATTTTCGTTTATCGATTGTCAAAATACCAGTTACTGGTTAACAGGGCATTAGGAGCAATTAATATTTTTTGATGATGAAATATGAAGTTATTATGCTCGACAGTGTTTAGATATACAACTAAAGAATAACAATATTAAATTGAAGAAATTCAATATACAGTATATTATGATAGAGGAAACTGTACACAAGAAAATGGATATCTTACTATAACATACACTTCAGTATTTCATAAATAGATATGAAAATTTTAACCACAGTTCAGTTCAAGAATAAAATTAGATTTTCAAAAATTTCATCCGAATAAAATTTATTGAATTTTGATAATAACATCACCAGAAAGGATACAGGGTGCAGATGAATTCACTGAAACTAGAGTAGTCCTGGTAGTTTAAATAGTATTCAAATGTACCATAATAAAAAATGAAAAATATTTCATTTCATATGAACAAAATTGCCGATATTAGACCACATTTACAAAGTTATGATTTATGTCTAATTTTACAATATAAAATTTGCTTCGAAGAAATCAAAATTAGGATAATCAAAAAACAAAATTCCATTCAATCAGAATATTTCACTATTCTAATAAGCACATCCCTAGGCCTATATCATCATGATTACTCCCACTAATTGATCGCAGGTTGTGTATGATTGGCTGACCCAATTATAGGGGGAGGCATTGGTTCATTTGCACAATTCTGATTGAAAATTAATTCATTATTATCAATAATATTATCATTAAAAACTGCATCCATTTGCAAGCCACTAATATGATATATATATATACCTTTTCTAAAAAGTAAAATTCTACAATAACAACTACCGGTATATTGATTTCCAAACTACCAAGTGACATAAATTTGAAATTTTATAGCATGAAAATTAATAATCTCATCAATGAACAATTGTTTCTAGTTTTTAGAAAATTCCTTACGAGTTTCGATAATCACAATTTTTAAAATTTCACACAAAATGTAATGGATGAAGAACGGTACATACAGAATATCTATATATATTTCATGAATTTAGTCTTCATAGTACCCTCAAAAGAGATCAAAATCATAATAAACTTTTCGAAAAGAGGAAACACATTATGCTATGCAATCGGTTTCCAGGAATTATTCCACCATTATTTTGCTTTAAAACTAGAGATGTGTAGTATGGTCAATCATGTGTGGTCAATCATGTGTATGATATAGCCCAGAATATAGAAAAATGCTCCTATATTCTTCGTGCGGTCATAGAAAAAATTGGTTCACAAATGACTTGATATAAAAAATCGAAATTCAAAGCTTCACCTTAACTTTTTATCATTTTCATCTGGAAACAGTTCCATGGCTAGTTGTGTTCTAGACGCGAGACTTTCTGCATTACTCCTTTCGCATTTTTGATAAAGATCCTCTCCGGATCTGGTATTGCAATGTCTGTGAGAGTAACGACGCTTCAGCTGTGGTTCAACAGCTCGAAACACATGTAGTTCAGAAAACTTAACCAAAAGTTTATAAATGTCCAAATTATCCATAGGATCTCCTTGACTGGCCTTGTTGTCACTATCAGAAATAAATTCTGAAAGCTTATTTCGAGCCGCCATATAATCAGAATTATAGAAACAAACTTCATCAAAAGAGTAGAGATCAAAATGACCATAACTTGGCTTGATTTCTATGTCCTTGGGAACCGGCTTATCTTTGAACACAATATCAGTGTTGTATTGAGAAAATGGTACCGGAAAGAATGCCTGCCAACCTTGGACTGCATTCATTCGACAGCGGTTCAAAAATTCACTGTCAAGCACGACATTGACACTTGTGAGAAAAAATAGTGAATCCATGGGATGCTTTTTGGCTACGACATCCATTGTTTTTAGTTGCGAAGGCACTTCCGTTTTAATGCTCACCCATGGTATAAGCTTGGTATTACCAGAAGGTTTTTTTCTGTGATATTTTGTTTCATATTCTTGTAATTTTTGTTTAATATCACCAAAAACATCATCATCATGAATGCGCTGAGCATCAGCTGGATCATAAATAAAAACAACACTTAATTCTATATTCTCATCTGCGTCCAGGTAGGTTGTTGCAAATTTTTGTATAAATTCATCAAAATTGGGTTTCTGGTCGGCAGTTATAGGTAATATCATTCTTATTCTTGTAGCTTCTGTTACATATGGCATAGGAATTATCTCAACTTGACTAAGAGGTCGCAGCAGATGCACACGATGATTAATCTCTATTTCATCCTTTTCACCTTCCACAATAGCATTTAGTAGCAGGTCAAGAGTGTATTCCATACCCCTCTGTGGATCAAAACGTCGATATCCATTCAAAAGTTTCTTTTTTTCTAATACAACTTTTTGTGGATTATATTTGTCATTGAGTCGCTCCATAGCAATCTGTAAAATATTCTGCACATCCAATTTATCAATCCCCGATAATTCACACTTAGGAACTTCTCCAGGACATGTCAGGGTATATTCTTCTGTAAAATAATCCCAAACGATAATATCCCAGCGGTTTGTTGGCTTGAAAGGTGGATTTATGCCAATCGGCCACGATTTTTGTTTATCAGCATCTGGCAGTTTCGTATTGATAAATTCTATTTCACGTTGAATGGATTCAATTTCCTTGGATGCAAGTTCAATCTCAAACTGGGAAAATTGTTTATGTAATTTATAAAACATTGGTGGAGTCCCTCACATTCCCAACGGAGATCGCACGTTTGAAAGTGGAACCTCCATCATGTTCAGGGTTAAAATCTTCTTCACTAATGGTATAACTATAAAAATTTTGCCCATCTTGTTCTGTCAAACACTTAATATGACCATTAAAAGTTTGATATATGCAGTATCCAAACCAAATACTTGGATCACTTACACCGCCTTCATTAGCACATCTTTGCAAATTTGGTAAAAGATCTATGAGCAAGAGCCTGGACAGTAAAATACCATTGTCTAGAGAGCAGTATAATACAGATTCTGAATCAATATTTGCTATTTGTGGCATTCCCATGTATAATTTCCGGTTAATACTGATATGACTGACAAGGTTATCTAATCGTTCACCTTGAACATAAACATTGTCCTTTGTAATAAAGAACCAGTCATAAGTGTCTTTATTTTCGGTCCACATTTGTGATATCATTTGATACAGAGGGTATATTGAACTGCCACCTTGGAGAGTTTTGATTGCCATATATTTCGGATTTTTAAATTGATTTTCACCATCAGATACAGGTGAAACATAGTAATCTACTTTTGGCAAAAGATGAGCCATGGTTTTGTTAAAATGCAACTCCAAGATTTTGTAGAGTATCTTTCCTAGTTAATACTCCAACATAAAGTTTTTCCCTAATTCCTAATTCAGTACTTATAAAACGAGTCCTAACAACTTTCTTCTTATTCGCTGACAAATCAATTTTAGGTTTCAATCCAGGATCAGTTATTATCCTCGGCTCAAAATCTTCAAAGGAGTCATAGATTGGCTCAGCTGGGGCACTATCTTTATCCATTGCTTTTACACCAACACCCATGTCAGGTTGATTGAAATCGGTGTTGATCGATCTTAACTGGCGATCGACATGATCTTTCAAAAAATTCTGACAGCCATCTTGATTCAAAGGCATCCTCACCAGGCTCATGCTAAATCCAAGAGATAAGCCGAGTATAACTGGGAGGAATGGACGAATCCATGAGAAAGATTTTGACTTTCTCATTTTTTATATATTAGAACAAACCTAAAATAAGGATACATTGTTTTAGTATACATTTCGCACTTTGTTATTTTCAGAATAAACAATATAGAGAAATTTTGAAAAGAAATTAGGAATATGGTGTCAAAGGTCACGCGACATGATAACTTAATCAAAAATACAAGGACACTTGTTCTATAATTCTCCAAAATTCTATAAATCACTTGGAGGTTTAGAACCTCATCTATTGAGTGTCTGGCAACAGCAGAACAAATGCATTGAACTCTTAAGCCGTTAATATAGAGAAATCAATGTGTACAAAAAGTTCTGAACATCCAAGAGAGAACAATATTTTATCATCCTGCTTCCATGTATATTAGTATGTAGGATAGTTAGTCAACAATACACCATTGTTGATAAACAATACTTCAAGTACAAAATTAATATTGCGTCTGTAGAAAGTTTTATCATAACCCATGGCCAGGGATTTTCAAAACTAATCGAATATTCGAAAGTAAACATATTCGATATAGCAAAATTTCCTGATTTTAGATATTATTGCAAGATAGTGACACATAAAAAATATGTCATTTTTCATTTTTAACAAACATCATTTTTTCCCAATTTTACTTCAGATCGTAACATTATTTAGGGTTTGAATAATCTATTTTGCTAAATATTTTAGTTCAATTTCATGTTTTGAAGATAATTATATTTATATATTAAATATTTTAAGCGTTACAATATATATAATCTATATATGATATTTTATATATTACTTAGTAACACAGCTTATTTAGGGGGCACGGTGCCATGCTTTCCCTTGTCTACCGAAAAAACTCAGTACAAGCTTTGAAATGTAAGAAGTCTCAAAATTTTTCACATGCCATCACTGCACAGAGGATATTACACTCATTTAGCTCATTTTAAGCCCTGAAATCCCATTTTTCCAAGAGTTTTTGCAGTTTGATGCAATTTGACCAAAATCTATTGTTTTTTGTTGTTAAATAATAATCAGACATAGGTGTTCCTGCTTATGTTGGTAATTAGTAACTATACTGTATTAATTGCTTGATTATCATTTTGGAGACAAGTCACAAGTGTAAAAATATGAAAAAAATTTTCCGAATTTGATTCCAATTCAAAAAGATTCCATTCTGCCCAGCCCTACCCATACTTTACCTTTTATTGCTGACAGTGTTATCAATTTTCATAAATGATCCAAATTTTAGCATTTACGACCAAAAATGCACAACTGCTATTAGCTCTTTACCAAGCCCTTCCTACCCAGAATTTTTTTTCAGATACATAGCCCAGCCCAGTAAGACTGCAAAACTGTGAATTAAAAGATTACCGGTATACTCAAATTACAATTGGAGTTTTATTACTGGCCTGCAGTACGGTACCGGTATGGAAGATATGGTTTCAGCTATTGCACAGAATATTCCATACAAAATTGGAAAACTATAGTGAAGTGCAGCCTGACAGCTTAGATTACAGTTTGAAATCAGATGGCGCATCAGCGATCATTTTGAATACCAAAAACATTTTATAATTCAGAAACATACCGGTACGGTAGCTTATTCTTACACCTTTCAGCTCTGTTATCACAAATCAAATTTCCTATTACAGAAATATAACTATAAATCGGCTAGCCTAATACTAAACCCGGCCATACATCACGGATTACATGACCCCCCGGCCTATACAGCATATGTTTATCAAATTTAAAACAAATGTGAAAAAAAGACGACTAAATACAACAGCAAGTGGATAAAAAAAACTTTCGGAAACAGACACGGTGCTCAAAATTCCGTACGATTTGTAATCTGTGACTCAAAGCTTAATACTAAGCTCAGTGCAAAAATAAAAAAACACCCCCGATTCGGAACTGGTATCAGCGCGAGAGGTCGTCGTTCCGCCATATGATGAAGCTGAATTCGCCAGCAATTGGCGTGGGGGGCCTAGACGAAGTGTGGAGAACTGAGACGGAGAGTGAAGGGCGTAGAAAAGCGTGAAGAGCTACGACGAAGCGTGGAAGGTTGAGCCGCGGAAGGCCAGTCGTGAGGTAGCGTGGAAGCCTTATAGAAAGAAGTTTTAGCCTAATCTCTTATGGATTTGTCCCGGGTATGGTTATTGAAAAAAGTCATTATCATAGACATTTATTCAAAACCTTGAAATGGGGAGTTGAGACCAAATATGAAAAGTTAAAGCATAAAATTTTACTGAAATAGGGTTTTTATTTTATATCGCCATGGAACAGCCGAAAAATCGCGTCACCAAAAGCAGCAAACAATGAGCCTGACTCGACGGGAGGCGAACACGAGATCGTTAAGGTACGTGATATGTTAATTTGCTGATTAATAATATTCTCAAAAGCCTTTTAATGAATCGCTCAAATCAAATTCAGATTTGACCTGTGACTTCACCATTTACAATTCAAACAGCAATTGAAAGCAAGATTTCTCTTTCCTCACCTAAAAACTTATTTTACTTAAAAAAAAGTTTATTTAATTTTTACGCTCCCCTAGATTTATTTGAAAATGACAGAGCGAAAAAATCAGATATTTTCAACTTTTCAAAGTTCTTCAAAAAAAATCCTGTTTTTTTTCCGTCGATGAGGGAACCATGGTCCCTAGAATACGCCACATACATCCATTCTCTAATCCAAAATCCTTTGACACAAAAATGAATTTTAGGATTTTGGAAATTTAACGGAAATATCGGTGGAAAAAATGAAATTCTCGCGCACCCCCTCCCATATCCCGATGTCACTGTGAAACCTTTCGCCGCCAGTCAGACTAGTCTAGCCTACTGTCCAAATTCCGGAAATGTCTGTCCGGAAATAAAGTTTTATTTTCGTATAAAAAAAACATCGATGCTCGGGGAAGCAACGATAGGTTATGCTGAATCATTCCCCTTCTCCTACTGTCTGATTTGTTGTTCGGTAGTGCAAAAATGGAATAAGTCCTTGAGTAGTTAGTAATGGCCTTTTTATAGAAAGATATGTCTCGCGTCTTTCATGGTGTGTCTCTTTTTTGGTCTCTCAAATATATAACTTCCTTTCTCCGTCACAGAGTTTGGGCAAAAGCATCACGTTATCGTCGACTGGTGCGTTAACATTTTAACATTGGAAACGTGAACGAAACATGCTTCAATATCAGATGTGAATATATTTCACTGAACATTCGTGAAAATTTAAAAATCGAGTTTTAAAGCGAAATAAATCTTTGTTCTCATGGAGAATTGCAAAATATGCGCATTATATTGGTATTCGATATAGCAAGCTTCGAAAGTTGTAATATAAGGTTTGAATTGTGAAGTTGTGAAATTTGAGGATATTTTGCTGGATATTCCCACAACGGGAGTGAAAATGTGAAGACGGAGAATTAAATTCCCTTTCACGTGGTATGTTGCAAAACCCGTTGTAAGATAAAACTCGCCGCCCTACTTTAGTGAATTCTAATTTAGTGTTTCTTTATAATATGCGCCGATATCCAATATGTGAACTTGTTGCGTCACAGAAAGCGTTTTGTATTTTCCCCGTGTTGCGCGATAAGGATTTTCGCTTTGTAGGCATTTTGTGTTTTACGACTTGTGTTAGGGCGATTATTATTGCATTCAGGTTAATGAGTTTAGTTTTAGTAGTATTGTATTACAGTGTTCTGGCTAAGTTGGGTTGTGATAAGTTAGTGATATTCTTGATAGTTAGGATTATTTTTACTGCTAATTTGTATTGCAATAGTTAACTGTAGAATATTTATGATGTATTACAGTTTTATCGTAAATTTCCGAAGGTTTCACGCTGTTCAACATTTACTGTTCATTGGATCTCGTTGCATCTTTACTTTGGACTTTGGTTGGGCAGATGCTGGGAATTGCGCAGGCTAGGGAATTGGCAGGCTAGGGAATTGCGCATAAAACTCCAAGAAACAGTCACGTTGTGAGTTCATTTGAAGAGAAATTTGAACTCCATACACGTATTTCTATGTTAGTTTTCAAGATAACGGGCTTCGAAAGTTGGAATATAGGAAAAATGTATGATTGGAAAGACCATTACTGTGAAATTCGAGCTAATTTCTCGGAATACTCCCACAATAGGAGTGACAATTCGATGACGTAGTTTTGAAGAGAATCAAATTTACTTTGTTATTGGATGTTGCAAAATATGCACCCTCTTATTAGTATTCGAGATAATAGGCTTCGAATGTTTAAGTATAGGGGAAATGTATGACCGCAAAGATCGTTCCTGTGAAAATCGAGTTCATTTCGCTGAATACTAGAACAATAGGAGTGAAAATTTGAAACCGGAACTTTGAAGAGAATTAACTTCCTTTTCCTATGGTGAGTGGCAAAATATGCATCTCTATTCTATTAGTTTTCAAGATAATTGGCTTCAAATTCTAGCGAGGGGGGAATGTAAGACTGGAAAGAGCTTTACTGAGAAATTCTAGCTCATTTAACTGAATATTCCCATATTCCCAGGAGTAAAAATGAAAAACATATACATTTAGGTAAACAACTTTGTATTGTATGTGCAATAAGATAAGATAACAAAAATTTTCGAATTTAATTGGAACCGCGTTGGTCGAAATGACTCATCACAGTTTACTGCACATATTATTACTTTATATAGTGAACTCACAGCAAATAGAATGAAAAAAATAGTGGTTATTCATTGGTCGTGAAAACTATAGTGGGGGAGGCAAGATCGGCATAACTCTTGCGTGAACATATTACAGGTAGGTGATATGTCGAGCGCATAATTGTTAGCTAAGGTGTTCGCTAGTACGCTCGCGTACGAGTGCCAAGCTCTCGAAAGAACTCAATCCTACATGATGCCAATGTGGCAATCCGTGTGTTATTGGGATCTGTCGAGTGAAGTTTCCTACACATACTAGGCCAAATTTAGGCATGTTCCTCTATGCCTGGTATGCACTAATAAATGGCTGAGAATAGTTCTGCAGTGAATTAATAAATAGTAAGGTAATTTGTAAATACCATAGCTAGTCATGGCTTCTATAAACTACACGAAAATTATGTGGGTATCGTCACTCACTAGTCATGTCAAAGACGCCATTGAATAGAATAAAACAGCTTGAGGTTATCCGCTACGACCTGCTTTAACGTTATTACCTTTATTGAACCTAATGCAGTGGTTCTCAAACTTTTTTAGCTAGCGGTGCACAAAGAAACTTTACCAAAAATTCGCGGCACACAGTAGAAACAACATTACCAGTAGTCTACTTTAAAAGAAATCAGCAAATTTTAATGCGATGGGTGGGCTTGTTTTGGGGAACAAATGAGACTGAAACGTGTTTCCGTCGTTGCCAAACACACCCGCATTCCATCGTCAATTTCGAGAAGTCTCTCCCGCTTTTTGCTTTTAATTTTTGTTATAGCTGAAAATATTTATATTCACAGAGCCATGACGATGCAAATGGTAAGATTATTTTGATGGCTCTTGCACTGATCATTGAGTAGGATTTGTACGCAGATAGCCAAAATTGGTCTAAGCTCTATTGGAAAAACAATGCTTGAAAAAACGGATCGTTTCGCAACTCTATGAGCAGCTCTTCTTCGGTAGAAAGTTTGCTTGATTCATTAATTACAAATGGGTTAACTACCCACCTAAAGTTATTAACAGCAAACTCTGGAAAGTAATTTTGATGTGCCCAATAAAGGAAGAAGATAAAAAAAAACCCCATCAGACATATCAAATTATCGGGCAGGTCATTAATATACATCAAGAACAAAGTTGGACCAAGAATCGACTCCTGTTCCAGGGACACCGGATGAAATGGAATAATTTCCTGAAATTATACGTTGCCCGTTCAAAACACGGCATTGATTGAAAAAAGCTTATTGACCAGAAATCCCATACGATTGAATTTTCTGCAACTTGGTGGCAAACTCTGTCGAATGGTTTAGAAATGTCTAGAGCAACCGACTTTGCCTCCCCATAACGATCAAGTGAACGAAATATTCGTTCGGTTATTACTGTCAACAAGTCAGCAGTAGAGCGAGAACGACGAAAACCATACTGTTTGTCAGTGAGGAGACAAAGCGACTCCAGGTGTCCATAAATTTTATTATTAATAATTGATTAAAAAATTTCACTGATAATTGGTAAGAGACTAATTGAACGATATTTATTGGGATCAGTTCGATCGCCACAGTTTTTCAATGCCGGCACAATCGTTGCACATTCCCATGTATTGGGGAAGATGCATTCTTTGAGATATTTATTAAACAGTTTGGCCAGAATCGCAGACAACTCAGGTAAAAGAATCTTCAGAATCATGGATGGAATGCAGTCAGGAGCATGAGATATGTTCGAATCGAGTTTGGCAATCATTCTAGAGACAAGTAGCGAAGTTACTGACATGTTCTCCAATGTAACGTCAGTTCGATTTGGAAAATTAGGTGATGAGGTACCTGAAACCAAACCAATGCTTCAGTTATTAGAAAACATCCTGGCAAATTTTGTATATTCGTGAAAACAACTAGTTCATTAACAGCAAAACACTACTGACTCAGCCCAAGACTAGAATAACTTATTTTATCGATAGCGACACTTATGGCAAAACCTACTTATGACGTCATAGTTATTTGACTCTTGCAAGTGTAACATCACAATGGATAGCAAATGAAAAAGAACAATAATAAAGAATGCTAAATACACAACACATCTCCCCTTTTATTCTAAAGTTCATAATCTACAAATTCAGTCTATCAGGAGGTCTCCTATTTCTGAACGGTTGCCTCCTTGTTGCTGGTAAACAGTTTCTGGGTCTAGCAATAGGTTTTTGACCTGTATCAACATCTTCATGAGTTTCCCCATAGTCAGGATACACATCTTCATTGTTATTAAAATCTTCTTCACTATTTCGTACTTCTGATGAGATTATCTGATCAGTATGTCTTTTAATGTTGAATCTTCACCAAATAAGTCAAAGGACCTATTCGATGGTGAATTATACCGTGGCGCCATTTACGATTGTTTGAGAACCAACGAAGACCGACTTTCTGTCCAACTTTGAAAATTCACATTCTCTTCCGATTCTTTTTTTTTTCTCTTGATTCTCTTGCTTTTCTAACACCGTTGATTTCAGGTCCGGTTGTAACAAATCAAGTCTTGGCCTCAAATTTCCTTTTATAAGCAACTGAGCAGGTGATTGCTTAGTAGTTGTATAAGGTGTATTCCTGTAAGCAAGAAGAAAACTATCAATTTTGTGCATGAGCGATCCCGGTTGATTTCTTTTACTTTTCATGGCTTGTTTCAATGTTTGTACAAATCTCTCTGCAAGTCCATTTGATGAGGGATGATAAACGGATGAAGTAGAATGCCGAATACCATTTTCTGCCATGAAATCTTTGAAATCACCGGAGCGTAGCTGAGGTCCATTGTCGCTCACCAACTGTTTCGGATTACCAAATCTTGCAAATATTCTTCTCAAAGAATTCACAGTACTTTCAGTAGTAGTACTTGACATTGGCACAACCTCGGGCCATTTCGAATATGCGTCAACAACTATCAAAAACATTTTGTCCATGAATGGTCCAGCAAAATCAATATGTACTCTTTCCCAAACATTAGCTGGTAATTCCCAATTATGCAAAGGTGCTGTAGCAGGAGCATTTCTAACTGCTTGACAGTCACAACATTGTCTAACAGTAGTTTCGATGTCTTTATCAAGATCTGGCCACCATACATAACTTCTAGATAATTCTTTCATTTTCACAATTCCCGGATGATTGTTGTGAAGTTCATCCAATACATATTTGCGAAAATTCGGAGGTATTACTACTCTTCCTCCCCACAATAAACATCCATCGTGGCAAATTAATTCGAATCTTCTTGTGAAATAAGGTGGAAATTTGGTATTTTTACACTCTTTATTACCTGGCCATCCATTTTGAATAAATTTTAGAACTTTTGATAAAACAGGATTTCTTCCAGTGTGCAATTTAACTGCTGCTGCATCAACTGGTACAGTTTCAAATATGCTTTTGATTTGAATGTCAATTGCTTTTGTAAAAATGTCATCATTTTCTGCTACTTCAATAGGTAATCTAGACAAAACATCTGCGTCTAAATATTCAGAGGTTTCACGATATTCTATAACGTACTGAAAAGACATGAGAAAATATGCATATCTCTGTAATCTAGCAGCTGTCATAGCAGGTATGCACTTTCTGGAATGAAAAATCGATGTGAGCGGTTTATGATCCGTGATCAGGGTAAACTTTTTTCCATACAAATACAGATAAAACTTTTTAATTCCCCAGACAATTGATAATGCCTCTTTTTCGATCTGGGAGCAATTTCTTCCTGCTTTCGAGAGTGTTCTCGATGCAAATGCAATAGGTCGAGGTATGCAATCACTACCATCAGGCATGGCATGAGTTAACGAAGCACCAATTCCATAAGAAGATGCCTCACAAGCAATTTTAACAGGGTTATTCGGATCATAATGGATTAAAACTTTATTGAAGCTATTAATTTTTTTGCACTCTCAAATGCATTTTCGCATTCTGCCGTCCACTACCACTGTTCGTCTTTTTGCAAAAGTCTGTTTAATGGATAAAATATATTTGAGAGTTCAGGGCAAAATCGTGAATAAAATGTTACAAGTGCTGTAAAAGCTCTTACTTGTGTAGTATTTGTCGGTCTCGGAGCATTCAGTATGGCACTAGTTTTTCACTCATATGCAAACCGTCTTCATCGACATCATGGCTCATTATTGTTATTTTATCTACCATAAACTTGCATTTCTCCAAGTTTAGGCGTAAACCGTGTTCATTTAATCGTTTTAACAACATAGCCAAATTATTCAAATGCTCCTCATCTGTTTTGCCAGTAACGGTCATATCATCATAAATACACATTACTCCTGGCAAATTTTGAATCACTTGTTCAATGGTTCGCTGCCATATCGCTGGGGCGCTAGCGATCCCAAATGCCATTCGATTATACAAAAATAGACCCTTATGTGTGTTAATAGTCAATAAATGCCTACATGACTCATCAATTTCAAGTTGTAAAAATGCATGCCTCAAATCCAATTTACTAAAATGCTCACCACCTGATAAAGATGCAAACATTTCTTCGATTCGAGGAAATGGATATTGATCCACATTCAGAATAGGATTTATCGACACTTTAAAATCTCCACATACGCGTACTTCTCCATTTTTCTTTAGAATATTAACAATGGAAGTGCCCAATCACTTCGATCCACTTTTGATATTATGCCATTAGCTTCTAACCTTTTCAATTCTTCTTCGACTTTGGGTTTTACTGCCAATGTCACAGGACGAGCTTTGTGAAATATCGGTTTGGCATTTTTATCATAATCAAGTTTAACTTTGAAATTTTTCAATTTCCCAAGTGTCTCTTCAAACACTTGCTTATTTTCTTCCAGAATTTTATTCAATCTGAATTTCACATCATCATCAAGTTCTACATTGAAAATACTTTTCAAATTAAGGTTAATTGCAGATAACCAATCACGGCCAAACAAAGCATTTCCCTTGTGGCGCACTACAAACAACTTAAGTATTTTTGCTTGATTTTCGTATTCAACATTTACTTGCAACGTGCCTAAAGTTGAAATTTTCTCACCAGTATATGTTTTGAGGTGTGTTTCTGTTGGCTGAAGTTTCATGTGAGAAAACAATCTTTTGTACTCACTTTCCGGCAGCAATGTAACTGCAGCTCCAGTATCAAGTTCCATCTCGACACTTTTCCCCTCTATACTAGGAGTAACCCAAATAACTTCAGCTGCACCTTTCTTCTTCACATCTCCGACACAAATGTGAGCAAGATCATCATCTCCTTTAGCAGTATTTTCATCTTTTCCCATGCTCTGCACAGATCTCTGTTACCCATACTTTCCATGGCCCTTAGAGCATGACATGCTTTGCATGTGCTACGAATATGCCCGGTTTTTCCACAGCCATGGCATTTAGCATTTTTAAATTTGCAATCATTAGGTACATGTCCCTTTTTACCACATCTATGGCACTTTCTCCACGTCTGATTCACGTGTCTAGTATTTCGTATACTTTTCTCTTGTATAAGATCAGGTTGTCGCTTTATTTCACTAGAATTTTTATCCGCTTCTTCTATCGAAGTTGCAATTTGTACAGCTTTGCTAAAATTCAACTCATCAACTTTCTCAGTAAGTAAACGCTTTTGAATATGTGCTTTCTGCAAACCACACACCAATCTATCACGTAGAGCATCATCTAAATTATCTCCGAATTTGCAATTCTGAGACAAAGATCTCAAAGATGCGACATAATCTTGTATAGTTTCACCATCCAGTTGATCACGCTTATGACATTTGAAGCGCTCAGCAATGACAAGAGGTGACAAGTGGTCACTGAGAACTTTTACTATTTCTGCATAAGTTTTTGTTGCGGGTTTTGCAGGAGCCAAAAGATTTTTAAGCAACTTGTAAGTTTTTGCACCCACACAACTTAGAAGAACTGACACCGTTTTCTTATCATTCATGTCGTTCGCAGCAACGTATAGTTCAAGTCTCTCAACATAAGAATTCCATTCTTCACTCTTGACATCAAATTCGCCGATATTTCCTATTTTAGCCATGGAAAATAATGTTTGCTGTCTTTTAAGTGTGTTGTCAGCAGAAACTCCGTTCCCTTTTAAAACACACTCCGATGCTGTCCGTTAAAGTGTTAAGAACCACAATCTAGGCTAACCAAGATAGGCTAATTATTTTCAGTCACCTTCCAGGCGTGTATCGTGGCAGATCCTTTTCAAACTTGCGTAGTTGTTCACAAATATCTTAAGGAAGCTCTGCATCCCATCCTCGTCGCCAAAATTTTGCATATTCGTGAAAACAACTAGTTTATTAACAGCAAAATATCACAGCGAAACACTACTGACTCAGCTGAGGACTAGAATAACTTATCTTATCGATAGCGGCACTTATGGCGAAACCTACTTATGACGTCATAGTTATTTGACTCTTGCAAGTGTAACATCACAATGGGTAGCAAATGAATAAGAACATTAATAAAGAATGCTAAATACACAACAGCAAACAACTCCGCCTTGTCTCTAAATAAACACAAAATTTCGGGGCCACTTACATGCTGTGTTACAGCAGTCAATCCCCGAGATATATATAGTTTTGACTGCTGTATTCCTAAAATCCTGCTCAACTCTGAACTTGGATTCAATATACAGTTTAAAAAACTCGTGTTTCCATTTTAATATTGTAAAGAAGGTTGTGTATTGCAAATTCTTGATTCGTTGATATCTTGGTATCTCAATAGACAAGAAGATTCATAAATCCAATGATAAAGAGTCACGAAGTGAATATAACAAATAGAAACTGCGGTAACTGATATTGAATCACAGTGGCTTAATGCCGAATCAACATATTTACATAGCTTTAAACAATAAACATATATTCAACATCAGTTTACAGACAAATAAATTCTTACCTAAATAGTCTACATCTATCGTAACATGAATCCGTTATCAATGCAATATTACACTACCATATTACATTAATAACAGACATGCGACCCTATAACTCTGAAGTAACATAAACTAGTGGAACATCAATATCCCGTAGATAATAGAACAACACAAGCGAGAAAGGTCATGCTTGACTAAACGTATTGTGGAGTCATCAATCGAGTCACCGACTGAAGGAATACTACAGTAAACCACTGTAGTAACATGGCTCTCCTGCGAAATGATAAACTCTTCTACAGAACATTTCGCACACATTAAATTTACTCAAAACATAAACTTCAGGACTGTACAGTCGAATAATAAATTAGAACATTGTGCAACGAAATCAGTGAAATAAAATAAAAGTTTACTGGAAACTGTTATATAAAATGGTAGACACAGCTCATTCTGTTCAAAAACTTAAGGCACATTGTGACTAACAATTTTAAGAGCCCTTCATCAAATTAAGTCATTATACATTTTCTCTTTCAGTCATCTTGAGAGACAAGAAGGACCAATTTGTGAATAGGGCGTTCGAGCCAAGTTGGCTTGGTGATACGTCTCCCGTTTGGCGCTAAATTTCTATCAGCTAGAATCAGATTCACCTTTCGAACAAGTCCGTCACTGTCATGAAAAACCTCTCTCACGCGACATAGTGTCCAACGATTTCTTGTTATTAAGTCATCATCTTTCAACAGCACGATATCACCAGGCTTGAAGTTTCTTTGATTTTGCGACCACTTATATCGATACTGCAAGCTATGAATATATTCATTTCTCCACCTTTTCCAAAACTCGTTGGCCATGTATTGGACTCTTCTCCAACGTCTCCGAGAATATAAGTCGGGTTTTCCAAATTCTCCAGGAGGCGGAAGTAATACCTTTGATTTCATTGTCAGGAGATGATTGGGGGTTAGTGGAGCGAGAGAACTAGCATCGGAGAGGGGATCTAAGGTGAGGGGTCTTGAATTCACAATATTTTCGGCTTCACAACAAAACGTACGAAAACTTTCATCATCCAGCTGCGTTCCGCAATGCCGAAGAAGAGGCTCCAACACTGACCGAACCGTTCTGATCTGCCTCTCCCAAACTCCTCCCATGTGACTAGCGCTCGGACTATTGAATTTGAATTCAATCCAGTCGCAATTTTCCCACAGTAAAAATTCTTTGATTTTATTTTGATCCATTTCTAATAATGCCTTCGTTAATTCGTTCTTACATCCAATTATATTCGACCCACAATCTGATCTTATAAGTTTTATAGGCCCTCTTCGGCAAAGGAATCGCCGCAATGCATTTATAAACGCATGAGTTTCAAGAGAATTTAAAGTTTCTAAATGTATGGCTCTTGAAGACAGGCATGTAAATAAAAGACCATAGCGCTTCACTTCAGATCTCTTTTCTTTTACGAAGAAATGTTCAAATATATCCAGTCCACAAAAGGTGAATGGTGGAGCCTCTGTTAGACGATCTGCAGGCAAATCAGCCATTTTTTGTACTAGTGGCATTCCTCTCTGGCGCTTGCAAACAACACAGTTCATAATATGATAAGTTACCGCAGAGGACCCTCCGCAAATCCAGTATCCTTGCTGGCGAAGCCGATTGTGCGTGAATCCACGCCCTGAATGACACGTCCCAATGTGATGGTGCTCAATTAATAATGTAGTCAAATGGCTCTTCCTTGGAAAGATGACAGGGTGCTTAACATCTTCACTCAGTGAAAGACATGCTTGTATCCTTCCTCCCACTCTCATTATGCCATATTGATCCAAAATAGGGTTAAGTCGAAATAATGTGCTCATTTTGATCATGTCCCTTTGTGTAGTATTGCTGGCTTTACCAGATGACATCTTACTGATAAAATCAATTTCCCTTTTAAAATGTTCCATCTGTAAACCCTTCACTATCTGAGATTCAGCTTGTATCAAATGCTCGGACCTTAACACCTCGAATTTAACACCCTTGGCCATTTTTGATTTCAACCTTCGTACATAGAGAATACAGTTTGCAACAGCACGCACCACTACTTTCCAAGAAGAAAACCGTTTCAGTCTCTCAGGCTCCAAATAGTTAGGCATAGTGTCAATTTTATGCGAGGCAAAACATGTGGCCTTTTTCATTTCTTCTTTCAAACAATTTTCAGTTTCCTGATCAGGTTCATAGGCTGGTCTTTTCCATTCTTCATCTGGTTGCCATAAAAATTCAGGTCCCCTTATCCACTTCGAATCATTAATAAGTTCTTTTGCACTTTTGCTCCGTGATGCTTCGTCACTTGGGTTCAACGAAGATTCGATATATAGCCAGGAATCACGCTCACTCAAGTCTTGAATTTGTTGTACACGATTCGCGACGTACACATGAAACCTTTTGGCACTATTATTGATATATCCCAACACCACTTTGCTATCTACCCAATGAAATACCTTCATATTTTCATAATCAAGTTCTCGAATTATAAAGTCACACATTTTCGCTGAAATAACTGCAGCAGTTAGTTCCATACGAGGAATTGTTATGTGTTTCAGAGGGGCAACCCGAGCTTTCCCTATTACAAATGCACAATGAATTCTACCATTCTCGTTTGTCAATCTAAGGTATGCACATTGACCATATCCGAGTTCACTCGCATCAGAAAAACTATGAATTTTTCCGCATTAATTACTTTATCAAATCCTTCAGGTTTGTAGCACCTAGGGATTTTGAGGTTTTCTAATTCCAAGATTTCCAATCGCCAGTTCTCATATCTGGCCCTGAGATGATCGGGCAATGGATCGTCCCAATCACATTTTTCTCGACAAAGCTCCTGTAAAATCATTTTTCCACGTAGAACCACTGGTGCTACGAATCCGACGGGGTCGAATATGGAGCTCACTGTGGATAATACATTTCTTCTGGTGAGAGGAAGCTCCCTGATTTCAATCTTAAACTGAAAATTATCAGACTCAATACACCATGCAATGCCCAATGTTCTCTCGATTGGAAGAGGATCCACACTGACATCAACCTTCTTAATATCCTTGGCTCGGTCATCATCAGGTATAGTTTCCAGCACAGCACGACTATTAGATACAAACTTATGCAACTTCAAACCAGCTGTGGCACAAATTTCTCTGCTTCGCTTAATAATGTCAATAGCTTCCTTTTCAGAAGAAAAGGATTTCAATCCATCATCCATGTAAAAGTCCCGTCGAATGAAATCCGCAACTTCTGCTCCATATTTAGCTTCTCCATCATCTGCACAGCGTTTGAGACCAAAGTTTGCACACCCTGGGCTACTAGATGCTCCGAATGGATGACTTTTCATTCGGAATTCCACAATCGCACTGTTAATATCATTATCTTTCCACCACAGAAAGCGAAGCAGATTTCTATCTTCCTTCCTCACATAAAATTGATTGAACATAGCTTTTATGTCACTCGCAATAGCAATTGGCTCTTGCCTAAAACGAAGCAAAATTCCCACCAAGTTGGACATCAAATTCGGACCAGTCAACAAATAATCGTTCAAAGACACACCACCATAATCCGCTGAACAATCGAAAATGACTCTGATTTGATCTGTTTTCCTTTTATGGTATATCGATGAATGTGGAATATAATTGACTTTCCCGTTCTGCAACTGTAGTTCTTCAATCGGAACCTTTTCTGCACAGTCTCTCAAAGTATTAGTCATAAACTCAACGTAATCGTTTTTCATTTTCTCATTTTTGAGTAATCTTAGCCTCAGTTGGAGAAGTCGTCGCATGGCTAATGGTTTGTTATTTGGTAAAGAGACCTTGTTCGATTTCAACGGAAGCGGCATTATGTAATGACCGTCCACGTCCTTTTCTATATTATTGGCCATTATACTCAAAAATCGAGAATCATCCAGAGAGAGTTCACTGTATTTATTCTCCCGATCGACAAATTCCAGCTCAAACATTTGCCGTAATGGTCCGGGCTGAATAATTTCTTTTCCTTTCGTCATCATAGCGAATTTGCATGGTGTTTCCTGTGAACTACTTTTACACTGAGAGTATACTTCCGTCTTTACAAGATGTGAGACCGCCAAGTTGCCTGAAATAGAAGTAGGCTTTTTACTCAACCCTACTATTCCCCAACCCAATATAGATTTTTGGGCATATGGTTGATCGTCTCTACCTGCTATAATTTTTCTTGGTCTCAGAATGCCAGGAACATTATTTCCCAACAATAATCCGACAGGAACAGTGGGGAGATAAGGTCCTATTTTTTCTGCAACCTTTTCAAGGTGAGGCCATACTCGGGCCTTGGATGGAGTTGGTATTTGCGACCGCTGGACTGGAATTTCCTCGCGAGTATAAACTGGAGGTAAATCTATGCACACCTTTCGATCATAACTCAAGACTTGAAGATTTGTTATCTTGTTAGTCTCAATTGCCACATTACTTTTAAACATGGTCGAAAGAGTCATATGAGTACTCTGGCCTTTTACCCCGAGTTCGGCCCACACTTCATCACTCATGAAACAAGTGTTCGATTGTTCATCAAGAATGCAATACGAGAGCTTTTCTCTGTCTTGTTTATTTTTATCTCTGATCCACACAGGTAAAATCATGGAAAGGTCCCACTCACCCTTACTCGAACCATCAGTATCGACATCGGCACTGGTACATAAAGATGTTTTTACTTTTGTTTCCTCATCGCTTCTATGAAAGCAAGTCATATGATTCCTTTGACATATCTTGCATCTCGCTCTTCCTTTACAATTGCGTGCAAAATGACCGTCCCCACCACCACATGAAAAACAAAGATTTTTGTCCAATATAAAATTCCTTTTATCTTTCCATGAAAGTTTACAGAATACTTCACAATCTTGGAACTTATGAGGCATATGGCAGTATTTACATTTTCTTTCATGCTCCTCATCGATTGTGGTAGAAAACACAAATGCACTTGATTTTTTTGATTCAAGAGCTGCCTTATTATGACCTATTTTTATCTCCTTTTTAAGATCAGATAATTCTGGGATATTAGCATTTTCAGCCTCATCATACACAAATTCTACCAATTTATCGAATGAAGGATATGCGTTTTCATCACCTTGGTCTCTTTTGAACTTTCGAACCTCGTTTCGCCACAAATTGATCAAATTATATGGTAATTTTGCTACTATATTTGTATTTTCTTGTGAGAAATCTAGTATGCCCAGGCAATTAAATCTCCTTTTTGCAGCTAAAAGTTGGTTTAGAAAATCTGAAAATCTTCTCAAAGCTATTGGGTCATGTGGGGCTATATTCGGCCATTCTTTTAGCTTTGTGGAAAAGGCCTTACCCAACAAATTTGAATTTCCATACCTTCGCTTCAGTTCACCCTTTGCTTTCACATATGCGTCCTCGGTTTGCAACAGTAAGTAACTTTCCACCAGATTCCTTGGTTCTCCAGCCAAATACTGCCCAAGCAAATTCAATTTTTGTTCTACACATACAACATTGTTCTCGATCAACCCATTGAAAGCTGTTTCCCATGATGGGTATTTAATCACTTCGCCGCGAAACACTTCGACTTTGATATCAGGTAATCTCATTGATGCTGGTCCACCTTGGGCCAAACTCATGGATCCAGAATACGCAGGCAAAATCTCCTTTTTGTCCCTGAACACTGGAAGTCGAGACACCTTCGGTGTAGTGTTCTGGGCGAAGTTGTCAAATAAAGACTGTGATGGTGTTGCTTGCTGATGATGTGTTGTTCTATCTGCCATGGAACAGCAAGGATACTATTGATTATGAACATGAGATGATTGGAAAGGCTGTTGACCTGCTACTTGCTCCATGCGGGTAGGTATAGGATGGCTACGAAACATTGGTGATGGCTCTCCGTGATGACTCTGATTCTCTGTAACTTGATGTTGTTGCAATGGCTCTCCATAACATCTCAGGTACTCTGTAACCTTTTCGTTCACACTCGACCTTGTCGAATTATTCAAATGTTCAGCGACATTTTCCTCGTCGAGAACTTTCAAGCATGCTTCATTTTTTTTCTATTTCTCGTTGAACTTCTAGGTGTTGCTTTTGATAACGCAATCTATCATATTCTCTGTTCAATTCTTCCTCTTCTTTGCGAAATTTTTGTTTAATTTTAAGGTCCGCTAGATTAGTTTTGTATTTGAGACGAAGCGAAGCAATACTTGCATCGCTTCGCTGTGAATTTAAGCTTTTTCGACTGCAACAAGAATTGCACTCTGATCCTGAGACAGAAGTTATATCATCCACCTCCTTAGCAGTGGCTCCTTGCATCCTACGACTGTTTTTGGCAAAAGTCCGAAGATCAACATTAGGTAGGCTATCAGTTTCTTCATCCTTCTTTGCTGTAGTTATTGTTTCTTTGGGTTCCCTTGATAGACTCATTACAGTCATTTCACGGCTAACATCGTTTCCCATATTACCAGCAAACATATCTGCGAGAGTAGCATCTTTTTTCGTGGCTATATTAGTACTATGGTCATTTGATAATGATTTGTCCATGATTTGAAATCGTTATTATCTCGTAACAGCAAATACTGAATAGCTTCGACCTGTTTACTAACTTCTTTTCCAGTGTGTCATTGAAGATCCGGCAATGCAGCAGTGTTATTATCAGTTACTGTTACAGCAGTCAATCCCCGAGATATATAGTTTTGACTGCTGTATTCCTAAAATCCTGCTCAACTCTGAACTTGGATTCAATATACAGTTTAAAAAACTGGTGTTTCCATTTTAATATTGTAAAGAAGGTTGTGTATTGCAAATTCTTGATTCGTTGATACCTTGGTATCTCAATAGACAAGAAGATTCATAAATCCAATGATAAAGAGTCACGAAGTGAATATAACAAATAGAAACTGCGGTAACTGATATTGAATCACAGTGGCTTAATGCCAAATCAACGTATTTACATAGCTTTAAACAATAAACAAATATTCAACATCAGTTTACAGACAAATAAATTCTTACCTAAATAGTCTACATCTATCGTAACATGAATCCGTTATCAATGCAATATTACACTACCATATTACATTAATAACAGACATGCGACCCTATAACTCTGAAGTAACATAAACTAGTGGAACATCAATATCCCGTAGATAATAGAACAACACAAGCGAGAAAGGTCATGCTTAACTAAACGTATTGTGGAGTCATCAATCGAGTCACCGACTGAAGGAATACTACAGTAAACCACTGTAGTAACATGCTGCTCTCGCCACTCTAAGCTCCCCAGACGCTATTGTCATAAATTCACCAGATACTGATGTGGCTGTACCCGGCATTTCGTTTGCCAAACATGATTTGAGATCATGTCCGTTTTTTTTAAGACTGGAACACAGCACAGGTCTCTCAACCCATCAATTTATCGAGTATTGCTGATAATATCGTGTCCTTTTAAATAAAGCCAACTCTTTCTATGACATAGGCAAAGCGAAAGCGCTTCCATTGTTAATTATTGAAGATACATTTTGCAGTGCCATGCAAAAGTTGGGTAGAAATTGTGGTCTGTCAGCAGTATCATTTTTTAATCTGAAACAAGCAGTTTGCATAATTCATTCAAACTCATGAGGGTGTAAAAACGAAGATAATTTACGATAAAAATTGCTTGGGTGCAAAGTCACGAGACAGAATAGTCCCCCACCCCGCCAGGATGTCTTGAAAAAACACTACTTGCGAGCTAATTTCCGAGCTGTAGTTTGGCGTAAGTCCTTGATCCCTTTCATGAATGCACCGTCCCCTATCGGCTATGGTTGGAAAATAGAAGGTGAAAATTTAGTTGTTGATTGGATGGATCGTGATCCAGTTCTGAAGGTAAGACTCGTGAGTTGCGGCTGCAAGTCATTATGTAGCAATCTGCGGTAAAGTTGCAAGAAAAGCGGTCTGGCATGTTCTAGAATGTGTGGGTGTAAAATGTCTACCGGCCAGAATCAACAATCTCAAACTGAATCTGATGACAAATTTCAAGATGAAGAATCGAATTAATATTAAAAAGTCATATTAATCATCGTTGCTTTAATTATACCAGATTTCGATCATTTAGATATTTTCAAGACTACCATAGTAAAATTCCAGCACCTTTTAAGCTTTTTATATCTGCATACTACTTTATATCTAGTTTCAATTTATTAGATTTTGCATAAGTATTATAATATTATATAATTTTTCAATTGTTGAATTTAGGTGCATGAAGTTTCACTGATTTCCATACCGTCGTTATTCGTTTATTTTATATTATTTTTATTGAAAACTGTAATTTTTATCATTTTGACCTAGACGGCGAACTTGATTTATATATTTATCGCAAACCTCTTTTGCTCTTAAAACTTCATTTTTTGGCAACATTACAACGTCATTAGCATAAATTTCAACATATTGTGCGTTGTTTATGATGGGGAAATGAATTATTCGCGGAAAAAAGAATTATATATATCAATAGTTCATCAACAGGCAATAGTTTTAATTCTTCATTATTTATTGCTTGTATATCCTTCATTAAGATGTGAATATGTCTTGTTTTTGTTTGTTACTGAACTTTTTGACATGTTATTTAAATTATTGAAAAATATTGTGTAAGAATACATTTATTGAGTTACAAATGAGACAATAGTATTTGAACTTTACTGTATTATTATTTATGATGGGGAAATGAATTATTCGCGGAAAAAAGAATTATATATATATCAATAGTTCATCAACAGGCAATAGTTCTAATTCTTCATTATTTATTGCTGGTATATCCTTCATTACGATGTGAATATGTCTTGTTTTTGTTTGTTACTGAAACTTTTTGATATGTTATTCAAATTATTGAAAAATATTGTGTAAGAATACATTTATTGAGTTACAAATGAGACAATAGTATTTGAACTTTACTGTATTATGGCGTCACAAGGGCATACATATTCGGTTCGAGTTCGTAAAATCCAAAAAGATTCGATTAACGGATGAACATAAATATTTATTTAATTACGACTTCTTTATTGTCATATTCGACCGTGAATTTTTTTACAATCTTTGGATAAAATATCCCCTAAAAATTACACTTATGGAGCATTCGACTCACAATATTCTAATTGTATAAAACTACGCGTTTCACTGATGTTTTGAATCTGATAGGATAAGGTCCAAAATATAATATGAAGCTATCAAACTTGATGTTTACCAACATTGTAATGGAAGTGAAAAATAAATTTCGAAAATTTTTGACTCCGCAGACCTTCAGCGGCAACGTGTTCTGTAGTAGCATGAACACCGGTTCCGGTTTTTCCAGTAGCGATCTTGTACCGGTACCCTATGTTACCCAGTCCGGGTCTCACATTATGCTTGAAGCGGTAAAAAAAGGTTTGAATATAGTTAACTGCTCTCACATAACATGTGCCGTGCCCTCTCTCAGTGGACCTTACCCAGCATTTGTCATTTCTCTTCAATACCAGTACCGGTAACCCACATATGTACCGGTATATAATAGCGTAATTTATTTATTATATTAGGGATTCCATTTTTATCTTGCAGGAGAGGAAAGCCGAAAATTCAGCTCAATCATATGGCGAACCACGACCTATCTTGCAGGTACCAGTTCCACCAATCGGGGTGAAGGTTTTTGGCCCGTCATTATAAGTTATCTCATTTTTCACGTGTGTGAACCAGCAGGTTGTTGGAGCAGTGCTCGCGTGAACCGGTGGTGTTCAGACGACCTCTCGCATATACCGGTAATCATCATCCCTCAAGCGTATTCCCGACGGTTTTAATGCTTCAATGAACCGTTTTTTTTTGATACAGGTCACAGTTAAACATCGTTTTTCCTTCTATCAAAATGGCTGGAAGGGGTGTCCAGTTACGTCGCTTGGGCAGGGCCACTAATGGGTCTGCTACGCCTGGAAACGACAAAACAGATCACGCAAGCCTTGAATTACTTGCCAAATATTCATATAAAGCTAATGCGGAACGACCAGGCGGTTTCCACGAGATTGATATTAAACAGGGCGAAACTGTCTGGCTGGTCAAAAGGGGGATAGGTGATAATCATCACTGGTGGCAGATTAGGAAAACAGATGGAAACGTTGGATTCGTCCCAGCTCAATATCTTATGATAATGGAGAAAAAAGTCGATTCCTTGCCGTGGCTGACAAATGACGAACCAGATGAAGAAAGTGATAATTGTGGCAACGAATTTGGTACGCTTAAATTCAAACCCTATGTCTCTGCCTATGGAAAAAGGGAACCTTTAAAAAATGAAAAAGCAGCCCCTGAAAACGATTTTTATTGCAAAACATGTCAAAGAAAATTCAATGGACCGAATTCCATTTAGGGCACATATGAACAGCAAAGCTCACAAGGAGGAGGAAGAAATAGCAAAGCGATATGCCCAATAATTGTCTAGAGCTGACTGAAGTCTCTTTTGCACATTTTCACTCTGAATAAAATTTCTTTGTTTTTCACTGTAAAATCTTTCTTTCAATTTGTGATACATTTTTCACGATTACATTCGTTATTTCGATAAAGGAATTAAGTTGCAGCCTAAAAGCCCCCTTCCACTCCATCTTTTCGGAGTGAGCATCAGTCTAGTAATATTGCCTCCACGACTGACTTTTATTTCAACATTTCTCTGTAATAAACAATACAAAAAAAAAAATGGTTAGAACAAAATTTTACTAGCAGTTCAGATTTAGTATCTTGACAAAATGTTTCTACACTTTTCACTGGTTTATGTTTACAAATTTTACTGCCTAAAAAACACGCAGACCTACTCGTATCGGATTCAGCTCTTAAAGACGCCTTGATTTACTAACATTCAAAGAATTTTAAAAAATTACGATCGTGAAGGGGTTAATTTTGGAAGGAAAATGTGGTACATGTGATAGAACAGATGTTGAGCAGACACCAAAGGTCACCGGGGTAAGATCACAACTGTTCCCAGCAAGGATGTTGAAACTAGATTAGTTTATACTAGGAAATTGATCCAAATTGCGACGCCAATAGAACTGATTACATGGAATAGCAAAGTTGACTACCTTGTTTCTGCTTAGAGAATGTCTGCAACAATGATACTGAACTGTATTGATATAGATAAATAGTATAGCTATACCCAACCCTTCGCTATGTTGAACAAAATAGATAAACAGTATAGCTATACTCACCCCTTCGCTGTGTTGAACAACTGTCGCAATTGACTGTAGACTTTGAAAATTGGCTACATTAACCGATCCGAACTGAATTATTTCATCACCAACCATTAACCCCTACAAACAGGGAGTATTAAAGCTATTACATTTTTTTCCTATTACATCTTGATCATAATTAAAAACCATTAGGAGGTGAATTTACAGAAGATCTCTCTGCCATGGAAGCACATCTGCATTGAAGGAAAAATATCTGGTTCTAATATTTCCACATTTTCTATATTATTTTCAACTGTGTTCACTGTTATTTTATTGTTCTCTCATGTTCTTTGTTTTTCTTTTACATGGTTGCATACAGCATAAAAAGAATAAAAACTTACAAAAGTTACTAGATTTTTTTTTTTTGTAATACCTACTGCATTTTCAGCAGGTGAACCACTAGAAACAAGATTTATTGATGCAAATGGTGCAGGTGGTTCGGTCATTATAACATCAATGACAGGAATATCTTCTGTTGTAGTGGGTTTACTTTCTGAGTGAAGGTTGTGAAGTTCTTCCTCAATTTGTTCCATGAGACTTTTATGGTCGTTTTGTAAACCTGGAAATATCATAGTCATCAACAAGTTAGTGGAAAACATGACAAACTTTGTTTGGATAATCGCTTGCTACAATATTACTGGTGGTTGATCAATAAATTTTTGCAGTTGGCATAAATTCAACTGATAATTATGACTGCTACACCCTGATATTCTCAAATCTATCTATTCAAAGGCTTATTTTGAAAAAATTTGAACGTTGTCTCTCAATTTGAGTCATGAACACATGATTCGCAAGTTGGTGAATTAATTCAATGGTAATGACAGTCAAACATCTTGGTGGCCACAGCTTTGAACCGTATATTCACACCCATAAGCCTCTGTGTTTTTTCAAGTATCGATAATGCTTGCACGCACGCATTTGCACCGCACCATGTAGGTTTGCAATCAATCTCGTAGGAATGCATATGCACTCACGTCTGCTTGCACATACTATTGCAATGCAATGTTTCACATTTTAAGCCAGAATGGGATAGTCGAATAGGATCGAAGCGTTCAATTTCATGTTTTATTTTATTCAGGAGCACACAGCAAATACACGCAGGTGCAATTGTGCATGGATGCAAATGTACATGGTTGCGGGAGTCTATGGAGGTGAAAATATCTCTGGAAGCAAACATACATTGCGCAAAATTATGTAGGTGAACATTTATATGGGTGCAAAAGTACGGTGTGCAAATATACATAGGTGAAAATCAATCGGAACCAAACATCTCATCACGTAACGACAACTGTATTCATAATTAGGTATATAAACATTGATTTTAATTTTGCCAGAAAAAAAAATTCATTAGAAACAGATCATAAAAATTATTTTACTTTGCATGAAAAATTCATAAAAAAACAGGGTTTTCAGGATTTACTAGCATCCAGATTCTTGAGTTTCCCAAACTGATTTGCAATACAGTTCGTCATGCAGAATATACATTACACATACTGTAATATAGATTAAATAACTTACAGGAAATTTTGTTTCTGCTTGATCGTACTTGGTACACATCAATGTCATTTCTAGGAAATCCTTCAGTGTCTACCAAAGGTTCCGTCATTCCAACATTACCTTGCTAAATATAAAGCAATAATGATAATATCAGTTTATTGCATACAGAAAGAGCGTGTAGCAAGACAAGACCGATTCATATTTTGGTGAAAGATATATAAGTTCAAGATATTTTCTACATTACATAGAGTTCAAACAAATTACAGAGGAACAACTACAATCTAAATTTAAACTCGGTGTAGAGATAGTTAATTCAGAGTAATTCCCCATATAAAATTGAAAATATTGAAGTTTATTCCTGACAGAAGGCTATATTAAACATTGAAATATGAAGAACAACATACACATTACACACACACATTACATTGGATTTGTCAGCTTACAGAAGCCCTTGACATAACATTGATATAATGATGACTTTCGCCCGTACCTACTAGAACTTTCTGAACCTGCTCACTTTAACTTATCATATTTGATAACTTCTTTCTTGCATTTTTATGTGTAGCAAATGCTCACAATTGCTTCTTTGTGTACTAGCACAAAAGACAGTATTGGAAAAGAATTGACTGTTCAGGGAAAGCAGAATTTTTCTGTTAGCTGAGTGGAATTGAGTTAAAAATGTTCGCTAACGATATACTTAATATATATCAAAAAATAGCATGAATTGTACATTTGGGAATTTTCGTCACCGACGTTCATACCATTCAATGTTTCTCAATTTGAACGGTGGCAAAAATATACAAGTACTGAGCAGACACATTTTGCCATTATACATACCGGTAATGTTTACAATTTATTTTACGCATTAATCGTTTTCTAGATTTGTGCTTAAAAGAAATCAAAATAAATATATCTATGTTCTTGAGTATAACTTAGCTTGAGGTGGCTGGGTAGCTCAATCGGTAAGTGTTGAAAATACGCTTCAAGCTATGTATCTCTGGTTGTCACGATGCAGGTTCTAATCCTTGGGAATGATGATTATATGCAAGAGGTCTGCTGGACGCGTCACAGATGCATGGTGGTTCACTCAGGCCAGCAGGTTCAAGCATAGGAAAAATGAGAATTATGACAAGCAAAAAAAAAAACGCACAAGAGGTCGTGGTTCGCCATATGATTACGTTGAATTTTCAGCTTTCCTCTCCCATAGGATAAAAATGGAAACCCATCTAAAAATACAGAATAGACTACTGCGATAATTTACCTTATGCCTTACCGATTTTAGAACATCATATAGTTGTGTGATTTCTTCTTCCATATTATTTTTCTTTGCAATCATGTCCTTCAATTTATCTCTGGTTTCCATATCTTTGTGCCCTTTTATGTTTCAGTTATCTACACAGACGAATACAAATTTACGCCGTACAGTATCCCCAATTCTGCAACTTAACCTCTGCAGTACGGTAGTATCTCTCAAAAATGTAGACGTTAATAATGCTTAGTCATGTTACGTCTTTAAAATGGAGACATTAATAATGCGTAGTCATTTTTCGTCTGGGCGCTAACTAAGTTGTTGGTGACAGACAGAAACAGTTGCAACTACTGGACCATATCAGAGAGTGCTGTTTGTGCTTGGTCAGCTTAGTTGACGAGTTTCCATGGCCCCTTGCACTATAATCTTTCTATGAAGAATCCGAAAATCTGATATAGACTCACATTTTTTCATAACAATGAGTTTTCAACGAGTTAATTTCTTTTATTTTCAACAGTGACAACAGTGAAATACGCTTCGAGCTATGCATCTCCGATCGTCATGACGCAGGAGGGGTCATGGTTCGCCATATAGTTAAGCTGTATTCTCAGTTTTCCTTTCCCGCAGGATAAAAATGGGTTATCCTATCCTAGAGAAATAAATTTGTAGGCGAAACAAATCAGAGCAGTCTTATCAGACTGCAATGGAATATTTAGGTTACAAAGAGTTCAAGCATTTTGATTTTACGAATTGTTGTTTTGAAAGACAATCGTCGTGTGCAGACGCGATAAAAATCGAGTCAAGCTACCTCGAATTTAAAGTCGGAAATGGAGTGTAAAAAGTGAGAAGTTTAACCTTAATAAACTCGAGTTAATATAGGTAAAAAGTTTAATCTGTTCCAGGTGTGGTCTGAACGTGTTGACCCTAATGGTGCGTCAATTGGTAGATGTGTAATACGGTAGATAGTCTCGCCTCTAGATTGATTGCATTCTTGTACTATATTTATTTTATTTATATTTTTAAGATATATCCGAATGGTGGATTTGATCAAAATCTGTTATATGTTGCTGATCCTTTACTAGCTTAAACAAACCCAGTAAATAATGACATAGCCTGTATATTGGGCGGTGGCTCTTGTCCGCGAGATGTTAACTCCTCCATGCCCAAAGACCGATTGGAGTTTAAATTTTTATTGACCCTGTCAAATGCGGCGGTATTTTCATAATATTCCATAACTCCGTTCGACGTATTCCCATTTTTTAAAATTTGCAAAGAACTGGGAACATGGAGGCTAAGATCAGTCCAAAAACGCTTAAAATTTTTTGCTTTGGAGTTCAGTGTGGCCAATTTAGTGATTTTCGCGTTAAATTTAGTGCATTTTCTGGTCAGCTATAGCGAGATTAAAGTGATAAACGCGTCCGCGCTAGTTTAGTCCTTTTTTAGGAATTTGACGTGGAATTCAGGTATTTCTAATAAATTGAATTTTAGATAGTTACATCTTGCTATGAAATAGGTTGATAAACACCGTATTTATGACAGGTACTTTTGTTTTTTTTTAAAAAATAATGTCTCGGAGATTTAGCAAAAAAATAAAAAGGACATTGATGAAGATGGTCCCTGTCATGGCCTTGTCATCATAAAAAAAAACGAAAACAAAATTTGATGATAACGATATGCCACGAGTTCGGACCAACGTTATCATTCTGAACTGAAATAGATCTGTGTTCCCTTGTTCAATTCGCTTGACTTGAAGTCGAACATAATGTCTTCGAATTGCTATACTAATTGCAATGATGGGTTATTATTAAAATGCTTGTTTAATATTCTGAGCTCATTCTAAAATTAGCTTTGTGTTTTTGTACTAGTGTAGGCTAATATAGGATAAGATCTCATTTTTACCCTGCGTGAGGGAAGAAAACTGAGAATACGGCTTCACCAAGTGGTCAACTACGACCTCTCATTCAGATACTGTTCCAGCCGTTGATGAAGTTCTTGCTTAGCATGGAGATTGGTGGAGAAAACGGTAATCCATCTGGCACCGGCGAGGATTCTAGCAATCCTCTCGCATATCATTTCCAAATGGGATTCTGACCCTACGTTAGTGATGGGTTTTCTTAACGCTTTTACCGAAGGAGCTAACCGGCTGACTAGGCCTATCCTAACAACATGACTTTTCCTATGTAGTCTAGTTGCACCGGGATAGATTACTACTAGTACACAAAACATCAGATAGACAGTTGTATATTTTGAAGTTAGCAACAAAAATAACACAAATTGCTGAACATATAAAACTAAGACTAAATGTATATAAACTAAATTCCTCATTTTAGACGAGCGATTCATTAATAATCCATCACAGCATAACACAATTTTAAGACAACTATGCTCGATTCCAAGTTAAGCAACGTGAACATGGGAACAAAGATTCTTTTCCGTGTAGAATGATAACGTCGGTCCGACCTCGTGGCCCATGGATCATCATTTCGGATATCAAATGACATTATACCATTTTTTTTTTTTTTCTTAAAGTATGTATTTTTAATTTTTTTTTCAAAACAAAAACATTTTATTTAAAAAAATCTTAATTTGAAAAAAAAGATTTTTTCTATAAAATAGCTAAAAAAATGTTGATAACGAAGGGCCATCATCTTGATGTTCATTTTAGCGTTTTGATCAAGCTTTTTCATATTTAATGCAAATATTATGAAGATATAATATGAGTTGTTATGCAGTGATTTATTCAATGAACCTGTAAACACCCCATGATTTCGAGGTTAATGTTCTACTAGCAAATTGGCTTAACGTTTTTGAGTGAAATAGAGACAAATAAAGATATAGCTTTATAATACAATTAGTTTCAAATTTTGGTTGTTATCATAACTGGTCTTTGGGGACATTTAGCAAAAAAAGGTAAATTTTAGCTGAAAACACATTCTAGTAATGATTTTATTGGCCTTATGTTTTATGTCACTTTTGTGGATTTGAGTTAAATCTGTCCAAATCATTTTCCCTTGCGCCACAGAAATATGTCTATGCTGCAAAAACTGTCCTTGCCTTTGTCGGCAGATTTTCAGAAAACAAGCGCCTTGAAACCACGTACTCGAGTCTATTGCCTCGCATTTCATTTCATGTGAAAACATTGTTTTGGAATATGCAGTTTGGGTTGAAGGTCATGAATATGATATTTTATTGTCTTTTAAAACCGCTTATAAAAGTTGAGTGTTTTTTCTTGGTGCTGTTCCAAAAAACACTAGTGCCTTCTGGAGGCGAGTTTAGTGCTTTCTGAAACACTGCTTGATTTTAGTTTTAGCGCTCCACCCAAAATGTCGCGAAATTCAATAAAGTTCTAAAAAATTCCGCGAAAATTATAAGCAAATATAACAAAACTATGCTATTAACGTCGAAATTCCCAAAAATAGTCAGCAACCTGTGTTTGCGTATAGGAAGCATGCGAAAACTTTATGAAAATTGGATAAAAACTATCACTTTAAGAGCGAAATGTCACGATATACACAAAATGAGTCATAAAAAACATGTGTCCCATGTAGAATGTGCATCCTCGCGTGGGTATGTGTCATTATTTTATTTATTTATTAGTTTTCACTTGTCAGCCAGAAGTCTCCATCTTTTTGACTAATCTTGTGGGCTATTTTTACTGTCATGTTTGTACGTACCTTAAACATAAAGAACTTCTATATTAAGCGTTAATTTATAAGTTAGCCTATCTGTCATTTTTCACTAGGAAGCCAATATAAACGAGGATGTAGAATTAGTATTTTACCTCGTTTTGCATAAACATAAATACGCTATTTTGTATGAATATACATACAAGCAAAACATGGTTTGAGCTGCTCCAAGCTTCTAGAGTCCATGAGACAGATAAAGGGAAGATGGCAATCTGATTTTCTTCGGACTACTTCAAGTATGATAATATTTCCACCACACTAGGTTAAGCATTTACTATGATCACTCCTATAAGTGGATAATCCTGAGTGAGGCCTTATTCCATACCTAACACTGCAAAGATGTGAGACTCATTTAGGTTCGGTTTAGGAAACTGCTGAGAATTGGAAATGAAAAATGAAAGCAGCATGCGACAGGTCAGAAGTTAAGGAAATAGAAGCTTATGCCCCTGAATTTTCTTTCGACTGAAACTGTGTCGACGAGAGAGAAGAAAACGGGCTCTGCTGGAACTTCGTAGTTAGGGGCCTTGATAGATTTTGAAAAAGACAAATTTTTCATAGGAATAGTCGAAAGATTTTTATCAGTTAGAAGAAAACGTGGCCTGTAACGACGTACGAAAATTCCGTTTTGACACGATTTTGCAAATATAATGAGACAGAGTCTGCATTGGCAAAGTTTCGTCGGGTGCAAGATTACATGTTTGAGCCGACACAGTTCTAAATTTTACAGAAGGATTGCTGAAATTAGAGACATCCCGTTGTAGGGTAGTCTCTGCGCGAGAAGGTTCCGTATCCGTAGGAGACACAGTGAATAAAAACGTAGAAAAAGGAGGTTGAGTACAAGGTTTAGGAACAGGAATAGTAGATGTAGAATCGAAAGATTCATACCAGAAGTATTGGTAGCAGAAGAAGCAGTAACAGGATAATCAGAAAAATGAAACACGCCAGTACAGCTCAATATTCCTAACCTGGCAGATCTTACAGTCGACCTCGGTTCACGTGAAACGACGGCATAAGAAAGTTTATAAGAAGGTCTGTTGCTAGGAGACTGGTCTGGAAACGACCTCAGCATATGTCCTTGGATTTCGATGGATTAGATAAGGGGTGGTTGAAGAGAGAGAGATAAACTTGAAATATTTCTAGACGGTCTTCTCTTTCCGATGAGAAAGAGGCCAACTATAAGTTAGTGACGGGTTTTCTCTTATTTTAGCAGAAGAGCTCGCGGAAAGTAAAATGTCATTTTCAATCAAATCATAATTATTGAATGAAGACGAATACTTACCATCACGACGTGGACTTGGAGGAGAATTGAAGCGCCGCCTCTGAAAGTTTTAATATCAATAATTTAATACTTAAAAGGAAGGGAAATAGATGCGAAGCAAGAAAATGCAGTGAAAAAAAGAAATTATTTTGGTTGATGTGAAAACTGACCCCAAAATGAAACCAGTTCTCTTCTTAATTGTTAAAATTTTGGATTTCTTTTGGGCCTACTACAATATGTTTAACAGCGAGTTTAAGCTAATATTGGCTAAACGATGTAAGAGAGATTGAATATCAGCAGTACAAAATGTAATTCTCAAATAGATGTTCCTAATTGATGAATACTTCAGTGGTTGTTGTCTCTACTGAATTATTACACTAGGACTAGTTATATTCATTATATTCTAATTACCTTTGACGAGGAGTGTTGACATACGGAAGTTAAGAATCTACATTTATCGCTTCAATCCATGGTCGGACAGATGTAGTTGGTCCCTCCAATACGAAGGCGTCCGGCCAACGTCCAAATCCCCAAGAGGAATATTGAAGCACTCAGCGATGCTCCTTATTTGCTGAAGCAAGTAACGCGAGAGTACAAGAGTACATACCCGTCTTCCAATACTCCCGTGAATAGCAAATTTTCAATAACGTACATAGACTTTTTTTTACAATTGTTCAAACATTCTTGATGAATCCCAATGCGCTAATGAAGGTGTCCATAGTAAGTGCAGTAGTGTAATTATCGTATTTTTTGATACAAAATTTTGAAGCCTTTTTTCTGAAATACTGTCGTGTTGAAAATCATGAGAGTGCGGCGTGCTCGCGTAGACAAATCCTGACTTTCCGATGCGCGGTTCAATAGAAAAATATACCGAATATCAACAAATTATAATCAAAGTCCCTTTGAGAGAATCCCAATGACATATTTGTTCATATTGCTGCCATAAAGAGATATTTGAAAGAAATATTTTAGGAATAAACATTTGCATCTAGCTAGGCATGCCGGCACGCTCGGATCACCTTTTCAACGTCTCCTCAGGAATCTTCGGAATCTTCGGGACCATCCATGACATCTGGCGACATCATTCGTGCTAAATGCCAATAATACATAGTTGACATTGGGAAACGCCCCCGTTCTTAAGATCTCCTACGTAGTCTATCTCCTCCATGGTGGAACCGACCGCCTGGTAAGCATATCGTAGAAAGGCTAATGGGGACGAAGGGGACGGTGAAACAACATGTGAATATACAGAAAATATAAGAATATATCTGAGCAATGAATTAAACTGATAAAGTGCCAAAGAATAATGTTCATTTTTCACTTGGAGTAAATTGGCAAACAACAAACAATACCTAAATTTATTTAATTGCAAGAAGATTGGCAAAACCCCGCTTTGCCCCATATGGGTCAGTAACTATTGTCCATACTTCCATCTGTAACTCCCCGTTATAAAAACACCATTGGATGTTTTGGAAGCTTATTCTATCCGGAATGAAAAAAATATATATTCTTAGTTTAATATCACGTCCTAAAATGGGCATGAATTAAGGATATAGATATAAAGAAATAAATTGCGTTTTTTGCAGCAGAATCATGATTATCTGATAATTTACATTGTAAAATGTAACTTTTATCCCACTTTCACGGACAACATGCCCTGCATTACTGATGTATCGGAAAACCAATGAGAAACACGGCCTATTCTGAAACTGAGGCTGAGTTACGAAACTTGGGGATTGGTTTGCATCAACTTTACGGTCTCTCTAACTTAACATAACATAATTGAATTACCTAGTTACATTATATCTACCTGCTACATGTAAGAATACATTGTATCTCACCTTTGGATACGTTAAATTCAGGCCATTGCTGTCAGCAAGCAGTAAGAGGTGAGGACGATCACCTTCTTTCCCTCCCCGCATGTACGCTGTTTGTTTTTCACTTGCGGCTGATCTTCTCTTGTGGTACGTGATCAGAGATGTTCGGAAGGGAAAAAAAATGAAACTTTGAGAAAAAGTTGAAACTATAGTTATCGAACGATAGTCCAGCAGCTTCCTCGTGCAGTTGTATTCAGAAAAGGCACAGCTGACAGTTTCCTGTTTCGAACACCAATGACAAGAAGCGTTGTTCGGACATAGACACGAGTGACGCAATTTGTTGCTAAAATCTCTGTTTCAGCAAGCTTGAATCTGAGGTTGAAGCAATATACAAATACTATTCCGCCATACAAATTTCTTCAAACTTTGTATACCAGTTCTTCATCAGATGTTTTTTTCATTGAATATATGAAAAAAGAGGAGCGTTAATAAAACTGGCTCATTTGGAACGGTGTATTAGTTATTTATTAGATATTTTTTTTCGTTTCATGATAGAACTAGGTGAAAAAATAGATATTTTCCGTTTTTGCATTCAACGAATGAACATGTGTTGACAGGGCTTTCAAAGTAGTGCGTGTACATCCGTTATTTGTCTCTCTATTTAACGAGGTATTGAATTTGCCTGAGCGGTAAATTATAAAAAATATCTCTCAGAATTGCGAGTTAAACATCGCATTCCATTTATTATTTGCTTTATCTGCTTAATATCTAGCTTGCTCAATTCGCTGCTCCGCCTTCCGAGGTTTTCTTTTTAGATCAGTAAGAGATAAATAATTTGTATTTATCATGCCTTAATTATGGGTGTTCAAAAAAAAAAATAAAAATTGTGGGTACACGCTTTACTAGTCGCGTCCCTCGCATTTTCTCCTGTTTGCCAAACGCTTTTCGCTCGTACGAAAACGAGAGAGATGTACGCTAAAAGATGTGGAAGGTAAAGGGTTTGGTAATGTTGTGCTGTCGATATCGATACTATTCAAGATTTTTAAAACAAAGTCTTCCTCTTTTGGGCGTTTCAGAATAAGAAAAATATTTGACAACACTCGCATTTGACGAATGCATAGTTTACGCATTTTGACGTCAAGTTGACCTTAGTTTGGAGTGCGATTTTTATAGAAATCGTCTTCTTGAGTTTAACAATATCAACGATAATTTATATAGTGAAAACAAATTGCTCGATCTGCCAATTCCAATCAAGTTTTTGTCTTAAATGCCAAATGAATACGTGTTTAAAAAGGAGAAGAGAAAGAATGAAAATATGTTTACCTGTAAAGTTCAAGGTTGTGTGTCCATTGTGTACTGGCATACAAAGATCTTAAAATATGTTGTGGGGCGTTTTTCTTTGAAAGAACGTCTCTTCCTTGTATCATACCTGGCCTTTTGTTCTTCCTTCGTTTCTTTTCTGTCTTGTATTCATCTATCGTTTGCTTTTTCGTTTATTATTCGTCTTTCCAATTTCTATTGTCCATATAAGACATTTTCTTCTTCACTTTCTGTATGTTTTTGTACTTTGGTGTCCGTTCTTTTGCTACTCACTATTTATCGTTTAAATTTTGTTATCCGACTCCAACTCAAAAAGGCGCGTTTTGTTTGCCGCATCACCAAATGTAGGGTAAAGAGTATTTTAGTGTACCAACGTATGGTACAAGATGAGCTTATTTAATGGTATGGTGGTTGTTGCCAATCTTGTTCATACTGAAGTTATTGGAAAACCATAAGCCAAGACTTTCAATGTATTTATTACGATATTATTACAGATCCATGATGAAGCTCTCACTGCACGCCTATCCGTAGCTCTGTCCTCTATGCCCTCCTTGAAACATGTTATGCGGTCATTTCGAAATGGTAAAAACTTGCCCTTAAAGGCTTGATAATATAATTTGGTCCGTACTTGTTTTTAATTAGCCCTGCGTTATAATCGGGGCAATGTCATATAATTTAGAACATCATAAATTTGCCATGATATCTTTTAAAAAAAAAACCACATAACATATTATATGTTACAAATGTCTGTTAGGGTAACCCTGGTTGCCCAGGGCTGGATAATGGGCAAAACTAATTGGTACCTAATTTATCTAGATATCTATAAAACCTATCTGTAGCATACACTGTTCTGTTTTGAGTTACCACCGACAGGTTAACATTGTTTAAAATTTTATGATGAAATTATCAGCATGAAAGGGATAAAAAAATTTTGACCGACTAGGTAATATCATCTGCTGACACACATGCACAAATTATAAAACGTGCACAAAGTGCAGACAGAATCAAATAAACTTGAATTTATGCCAGGACAATGCGGCAAAAATTCTAGCACCATTTTGTATTATTCAAGTAATCTATCCCATTACCGACCTGATGTAATTGGAATATATTTTCCCGGACATCGAGTTGTCAACAAATTAAAGTAATTCATTGTGACAAGATGTTTGAAGTAAATACAGTCAATGAGGACGGGAAAATTCTAGGTCATTAATTGAGATATAATTTATGAGATATTCATTCATATAATTATTGTAAAACTAGTTTGGTAAACAGTTAAGCATAGTTATCTTGTATGGTCCATAAAATCATACAAAATTTTTTAAACTTATATCTTCACGATTCCCTGCATTTTTTGTTTTATTATTTATATCGCTGCCCATTTCCTGAACGTTCATATCCAGACTTATTTTGTCTGCGAACTTCATCAGAATCAAGGCATGCAAAACATTTTTGAAATTCAGCTAAAATTCTCTTTTAGAAGACGAAATGCACAAAATGAGTTACTCATTTATGAGCTATTCACAGATTTATAATATACGGTACAGTCCTTATATATTCATTTACAATAATTCAGTGACTATACTCTGTATGCTTTATTACTGATTATGTATCACTATATCTTCTGAATGTTGAATAGTTAATTTTGTTTTTTATGTACTGTGTAATTAAAAATAGCCTTGCCGTGCTGCCCAAGCAAGATCAACCACATTTTGTTTGGGCTATTTTCTACTCAAATCAATGCTCATTCAACCAGCTGGGTACAAAATTGTATAATTGATTTCTAAAAACTAATTATATATTCAAACTTGGCACATTCGGAAATAAATATTTTCAATATTGTTAAAAGTTAATTTGGAATAGTTCGTTTCAAAGAAATGTTGTCTTTCCTAGCATAAATACATCACAAAGATTTGTTTTTCATGAATGGTATGAATTCAAATGAGCTTTCGGAGAGCAAATGGAATATCGCATACCAACGTGGATAGTTTTCTGAACTGTATGCTTGAAAGTATCATGCTAGCGAGCTAATGGGATGTTTTTCTCTTGCTAAGATGAACGAATTCGGAATGATTTTATATTCAAAATTACTTTCAGAATCTATTCTGAATAGTAGTATTTTGAGTATTCTGTATTTACCATCTCTAAATGGTATCAATTGATTTCTCTGCTGTAAAATTTTCGTAACAATTTGAAAATTTTCTGGCGGAATCCAAGTAGTTTTATTTTCGATCAAAGAAATTGAAATCAATTCCATTTGTCTTCATTATGCATAGAGAAACAAGGGTCACCAGTTTTAGTTCCATTAGTTATTTACATATCCTTTTTGATTTAATTTAGACTGAGAAGCAATGTTTTCATGTTGTTAGTGTTTGAAAAGGTATAGCTTTGGAAAGTTAGCTATTCATATTCATTACTCACACTTGATATTGAGACAATCAATTGCTTCAATGTACCACATAAGTATGTTTTTAATATGAATATTTTTCAAATTTGAAATTTAGTATTTCCTTTTGATTCGTAAAAGAACCTGACCATGTTTGATATTGTTGTAACGTGTGGAAGATCACCTGTAAATTTAATCAATACTAGATAAGAATCTAATCCAGCGTTTTTTGTTAAAGCATAGGTCGCAAACAATATTTGGGTAGGATTATAAAATAGATCAGAAGCTTTTGAATTTTTGAGTCATACCTCATAAGCACTTTGTTTGCCTGTTTAGCTCAGTCGTTCATGCGTGGGGAACAAGCTTGGAGTCGCGTACAAGTCCGATGTATATAGACTATTTCGATGGCTTAATCGGTCAAGCTCGATTTCGTCATGCAGTGTTGTATATGAGACTCTGACAAGTAAACATGGCTTACTAAGAGTCGTCGTAAACACAGGACCAATTGCCCCTGCCCTCAAAAGCGAGTACTTTTTTGTGCATACCTGAAATGGCCATTTTGGCAGCTTTGATATGAAAACTGGCCAAATATTAACTGGCTAACTTGAAACCTGTCACTGTCGTGTTATGTAATGAACGTAAGCCATATTTTAAAATTTCCAAGTTCCCTCTCATGTAGGATATAATAATGATCTCCTAACCGATCTATTTCATTTCAAGGGTTAAATTAACAATATGTGCAATTGAATGTGTTGGTCGCTTGATGTTTGCCACAAACAGATTTGGGTAGTGCACAAAAATGTTTTAAAAAAAACACTGAAACTAAACTATAATCGTTTCTTCAAGTTGGATAAGTTTCACATTGCTATTGGCACTTGTGGTCAGAGATTCCTGTGACCTGGTTTGTCAGCAGGTGCATGATAGGTACTCCCAATTGTGCCTGGTTTGATCACTCAACAATAGGGCTGGGCATTTCGATGCGATTCGAGTAAAGATTATTTGAATCAATTCTGAATCGGTCATAGGACAAATGTACGGTTCCACTATTAGCAATAAACAAATTATATTAAATAGCATATAAATTCATTTTTATCCTGTGGGAGAGGAAAGCCGATCTTGAATATTAGTTAAGGAAAAAAAGATCAAGCATGGCGGGACCTGGCTAACACAGATAAGTGAATCAATTTAAGCACCTAAGCTTCAGCTTGCATAACTTCTGAAGAAAATATTTTTCATTCAAGATCATGCATTATGCCTTACATTAGCTGTGACACAAGGGGGATTTAGTCATATGTTCAACTAATACACGATTTGTTGTAGAGTGTCTCTCTGGGTTTCTTCTGGTGTTTGAAATATTTATGTGATCTGCTTCGGATGTACAATGAAAGCTTCAGTATCATCAACACCGCTATTTCATAGCAGATTTGATGATTTTGAACTTTTTTTACAGTATGATTACTATTACAATTTAGTTTTTTTACATATTTTGTAAAACTCACTTTTATTTTTGTTGAAATTTACTGTAAGCTAGGCCGGAAGCAGTACCTAAAAGGAACCAACTATCAAAAATCATCTACCACTTCTTTGTATTCCTTCAGTCACCTTTTATGAAACGCAGGAAATATGTTAAGACTAGTCTAAAACCAGTTCCTACAGGATCCCTCTCCCAAACTCATACAAACATGGATATTAATAAATACCGCACATCATGCCAAAATGTATTGAACCCAAAATTTGGCCTTTTTTACAGACCTGTTGGATGTGTGACAATTTCGCACATTGTTATTTTCACTATAGTTACTTTTGATCGAGTAATATGTTGTAATATTTTCTAATGCTAAATTATGTTCTTTTATTTGTAATATGCACACAACTAATTTAGAAATAGTGGTAGCACATACATAGAGATATAGAAAATCAGTTTACTTAAGCGGGATAATTAAAAAAGTTGTCTGTTGGTTCTGAAGATCAAAATGGCTGCTCAGAAAAGACTAATGAAGGTATCGAAATGACAAAAATCTCAGTTGTGCTTCTGACCTTATTTTTTGTCTATAGTTCTTGCAGTCTAATGCAGAGTGCTTTACTTTTTTCAAGTGCCTGATACGATGATTTTTTTTTATATTAAAATTCAAGGTAGGAAGCAGTGCCTGAAAGGCACCAACTAACAGCCACTTTATAGCAGAGAGCTACTAAAAGGTGTATTACCAGTAACTGCACTCTTAAACATAAAGCAACTTTATTGGAACTAACCTCCATGATAAAGTGCAGTGAGCGGTATCTGTCCTGGGCGATGGTGAACCAACCACCTCTGTTCCCTTTTAGACGCTTCTTACGACACGCAGGAAATATGGTAGGGACTATTCCTATTACCGTAAGTCATATCGGCACCACTTTGCAGTAAATCTTTCTATTTCAGGAAATGGCAGATATCCAAAAAGATAGAGAAAAATGGCTTTCGGTTGAACCTCTTGATGAAAGTAATTATTTGTTATGGAGAATCTTGCTTATCCCTGTAAGTTAATGTTTTTATTGGTCATCTTGTGGATAGTCTATCATAGTGGTGCAGTTCAGCAGCTCTTCACCACATAAGTGGACATTGGACAATGGTCAATTTGATCTCTAAAGCCCTGCCTCCATCTTTGTTTGGTGAATCATTAAAATGATGGGTGCATTTACAGGGCATGAACATATTCTGTAATATAATATACAGTTAAACTTTAATTTTGATTGATTTACATGTTCCCATATGAGAAGCGTTTGACCTATCATAATATGTTATTTCTGAGGTATGGGTTATATTTAATCCAAGATCACATATCACTTCTCAGATTCTCAGGGGGGGGAGTAAATCATTTAAATAATTTTGACACCCAAAGAAATTCATGATTCTGCCACCCTTGATGCGTCATTGGTGTTCGTTGAGGTCCTTGAATTTTTCTGAAATATTCAAACTGATTGAAATTAAAGCGATAGTCGAATTTTGATGGCCCTGTTGAGGACTGCAATATAATAGGGTTGTACATGCTCACAGGATGATAATCTAGTGAACAATTGTAATATTTTTGAATAAGCTATAAGGGGGCAGATTTTTTTCATTTCTAATATATATTTTTAATTATAGCAAGCGTATCCTTACGATAAAGGTGCTTTCAAGGTAGAAATTGCTTACCCAGCAGAATACCCATTCAAGCCTCCCAAAATTACATTCAAGACTAGTATTTACCATCCTAATATTGATGAGAAAGGTCAGATATGTCTACCAATAATCAGCCCTGAAAACTGGAAACCGGCAACAAAAACTAAACAAGGTAAGAGTGTATAATATCTCAGGTTGAGTTTTTGTATTGTTAGATATTGGCTAATTATTCACTGAATTGATCAGAAGTTTAATAAATAAACTGTTTATGCCTTCTTAAATCAGACATATGTCAGGTATCGTTCAATGATGGATCATGTGGTACATCCGTGGTGCATGATGCGATAAGATTTCTGATTTGAAGATCAATTTTTTAAAAAGAAATTCAAAATAGCTCATTTGGAATGAAAAATTTTCCTCTATGCATTTGTCGAATCATAGCTCTAGATGGATAGTTGAATACTCTAAATCCAATTCCAATCTGAAATCTTAAAGTGGCATACCGAGTGGTAGTTTTTCACAATGATTTAATTTTAAAACCTATGGTAGGATTAGTGAAATTATAAATATGAATATCTAAATTTTCAAATTGAGAAAAAAGAAGTTATATCAGAGCATGTCGTAAAAAATGTTGACCTTGCAATTTTGTATAAAATAAAAACTAAATAATAAAATTACCAAGTCAATTGAATGTTTCGTTCACGCTGGTGTTAGTTTGACTATATACTGCCTACCAGATCAGTATATTTTGGATTTTAATTGTGATTTTGTATCTCAGTGCTGGATTTAAAATGTGCGTTAATGTTAGTTTAAATACAGATGCAGGTTTTATATTTCTGTGTACCGAAAATTTATTGTTGTTCCGTGCCTTAAAAGGGATTCATAAGGTCTTGATAAGGTTTTGTTGTAGTATTTCTAATAATTGGCTCAAATTTTCATATTTCAATTTAGAAATGTCAATGGTTTAAAAATCAGAGCAAATAATCACATTTTTTCATTTTTAGTTTTGCAAGCATTGATCGACTTGATTAATGCTCCTGAACCAGAGCATCCACTGAGGGCATGCCTTGCAGAAGAGTACACTAAGGATAAAAAGAAATTTCAAAAAAATGCTGAGGATTTCACCAAGAAACATGCTGAAAAACGACCTGTCTACAAGAAATGACTAATGTTATTATAGGGATATATGGACAGAAACCACTTGGTTCCAGTGATATTTGCATGGCAAATCTAAAAAGTTTTTAATACACTGTTGTTATAACTAAATATTATCCAAACATAAATAATCAAATACTCTCTCTCTCACTAGACTAAGACTGTTTAACATAAAGATTTTATAATGCCGCTCAGCCCCATTATTTGGCATGTGTGCTCTCAAAGGTCGAGGAAGACTTCGAATTATCTTGGTGAATAACTTATTGTACCAACAATTGTTATAGATCCATAACATTTTGGCTCTTTATATGAAATTGGCGCTGAGAGGGAGCCAAGTGCGTTTAGATCTCGGTTTTACATTATGTCAGAGCCCAATTTTTTGATTATGGTAGGTTTATTTTTTCTTCATAATAATTTCTCTTACGCACTTGCGTTAGCTTTTTGTTCTTTCTAATGCAAATAATATTCACATACTGTGTATTGAACATGTAGTATATGATTCTGATTTGCGAAGCAATGATAGCTGGATCAACTATTTTATAGAATCAAGTTTTTAGTGACGAGTTCCTTCTATAATAAAAGAAGTAGATGTCTGCCTAAAATGTGTTTTCCTGTGACATTTCATTTATTTTCAATAGCCATAGTTACGAAGCCCTCATACAAACTGGAAATGACGCTTTTATCGGAGGTATTTCCTTTCTAAATTGATTTCAATGATAATTATGTTATGGCAAATTGCAATACTTCACCATTCCAAAATTATTCGGTACGGAATATGATAGCGTGGTGGAAAATCATACGAGCCATTTTGGAGTCTTTTAGCATAACAAGGGTAGCATTAAAGGAAAAATTGAGATTCAAATATCGCGATATATCAGAAATGTTTAATCAAGAAAGATTACGATGGTCTTCTAATAATCAACGTCATTGTGGTGCTATTATCTAATACTAATATTCTCATGGAAGTTAAAGTTTTGGATTCGGATAGTTCCCTCCGATTGCACAAGTCCACTTGTGACACAATATAACAAATGTTGCTACAGCGGCGAGACGATCTAATGCCAATGTAGTACTTGTATATAGCAGTGCAATTTTCTACTTCATGTTGCTACCTGTATCAAATACAAAAATTCCTAACCCAAGGCAGATTTTGCTAAAAATTACACTATACCTGATTTATCCATGTCAAAGCAAGTAAGTAGTTCACAATTTTTCGGTTAACAGGTCGTTGTTTGTTATCAGATCTGTATCCAATTTTAGTAAAATTCCTAAATATTTTAAATTTTCATCTCCCCTGGTTGAGTGTAAACACAATTTAAGTAATATGGGGATGGGTTTTCGAATAGTCTTGAGCTTATTTTTTGTGAGTCATAAGGGACTACTAAAAGAAGCGGTAGAGGATTCTATCATTGCGCCCATGGCACATACCACTCACTGCGCTTTACCATGGTGGGCTAGCGCTACATCTTGTGGTAGGGTTTTGGTTGGCTCCTGTCGGCCTTACTTTGAGCGAATTTCAATAAAAAAAAAATTCGAAATAGATATATTTTTGTGATTTGATACAAACAATAATGAAAACTGGCCAGTATTATATGCATACATAGCGAATTGAAAGTTGTAAAAACATTTTTATGGAATACGATGCTTTGAACCTCGTACAATCTGTTTTTGTGAATTTAATCAGAAGCATCGACAAATACTTGAATTCTACTTATGAATTTGTTGTATCTAATTCACTTTTCCCAGCTGTATTTCTCATCTATAGATATATTTCACAGTAATAGACATAGTTTATTTCGACACAAAAGACTATACACAAATAAAGATATAACATTACAGAGTTATCAGAAAAGCAAACAAAACTAAAAATGAGTTTAAAAACGTGCCACAGAATAAGTTTCAAGGAAACATTAGAAGAAAGTAACACGCGTTTGCTTACTTCAGAAAAAAAATATAAATTTTTAAATTTGATCGAACACATATTCCCTCCCTCGCAAAAAAAATTAAAGGGCTGCCAAAGAAAGGGCCACACACACACTATAACTTAAAACACAAACAAATTTGACTCTACTGGAAAAACTGTACACGAGAAAAAATGCATTAATTTTATAGATTTATCATATTTTTTTCTGCAAAATCGGAGTTTTGATTGGGATGTTCCGATAACTCTTCATGAAATTGTTGGGCGCATCAAACTGAGCACTGTACTAAGAAAGCTAATTTCAGTTCTAGAATTTCTCGAAAATGTATATCTCCAGTTGGCGTATTATAAGAGGCGACTTATAAAGAGAAGCAGAAGTGGTAAATGGTTTATCATCACCAAGAGTAGCACTCACTTATAGTGGACTACACCTTATTATGGTCAAATTGCAGTTGCTAGTATGAATTAGAATTTCCCAAGACTTAAAGTGTGACTGGAAGCAGAAAAAGTGGTAGATGACCAATCACTGCACTCTATTATTACAATACAGTTCCATCTAGAAAATTCCCAGTTCTGCTGCTGGTATAAGTGTCGGTACTGCTTCTGATCTGTCTAAGTGTACTCTGAAATAGATGAACTGTTTTTCGGATCGCATTGATTTAAACTGACGCAAATCCTGTGAAAATGATTCTTTTAGAGATTTCCAACATGCAGATATAAAGATAGTCGCTAATGGTGCTTCAGTGTATCTGATATATTAGGATGTATGAAACCTTGCATTAAGCAAAAAAACAGATAGTTTTTATCCTCCATAAGATGAAATTGTGTAACAATATTCAGTCATCCATATTGAAGATCATCTGCGATATCATTTCTTCCGATCTTTCTCATGGCTTGAATTAATTTTGGAACAGATGCATGAGTGTCGGTTCTATGAAGGAAATATAATATGCTTGTTAGAAAGTTGCTGAATATTCGTGCACATTTGGGAATACTTGAGCAACGGAAGGGTTAAAGAAAGCAGCATTTAATTCATTTACAGAGAGGTCACAAAAAGTGAAAATCGTTCACTGCGCATTTCTTATTCCACATACTACAAAATTTATTTAAGAAGCTATCGCCACAGCATTGTCTAGCTTCATCACGTAGCTTGGTAAATAAATCTTGTAATATGTGGAATAAGATTCTTATCTTCTGTTTTTCGATAACTCTCGACATCATCTTATTCAAGTATCCTTACGGCCTTGATCGTACAAAGATCCATCTTCACAAATGGAGTGGAACAGAGGATAGACGGTTTGTTGCACAACACCCGACACATTTTATAATCTATGTGTGTCAGATTCTTACAACTACTGTCCTAGAATATGAAAAATATTTAAATAAATATATATATATATCACATACCAAATTGGTATACAAACATGGATTAGCTTCCAAATTTCTTTATATCGCTTCTCCTAATACAAAACATGAAAAATAAGGAAATGATCTGCTATTGATTAATTCATTCATGCAAAAAATCACCTATTCGACTGCAAATTTAGTTACCTAGCCCAATACTCAAAAGTCTCCCTGATTTGGTTTCTGACGTTCCTCGGCCAATTATCTTGTGCACTGTCAACAATAACATCGGGCACACCAAGATGTCTCGCTGCACTCTCCCAACCTCTGGATATGGAACCTAGAACCATTTCAAGGGCATTTCTGACATCAGGTGAAATAGCAGGGTGTGGAGCCATATGGTATTGTTGATTCCTTCCTGAATGTTCATTGCGATAGACAGGTGCATGATGCTGTTCTCCAAATGTGTCGAAGGGCGTTGAACAGTTTTGCCCCTTCAGTGACGCCAGTGTACGTAGTGTGAGAAAATTTCGCTTTCTGTGGTCCAAATTTACCATCCTGCGAGAACACTTTAGATGGCAAACTTGACTGGTTAAAATCCGTCATGTTGGAGGTTGAACTATCTGGTGAGATACTGTTTATTTGTGAATCTAAAGGACTATTGTTTTGTTGCATAACAGAATCTTGGTGAGATTTGACAACTTTGTATAAATCAATTCTTCCGATGTTTTTTAGAATTTCACACAAAAATGTCAAATTATCAGAACTCACTTCATCTCTTTCCTCCAGGACCTGAAAGAGGCCCTGAGGGTTGGCAATCATCTCAAGTTTACCATCACCAATTATATCTTTACACTGGTACTTAAGTTCATCTAACGACTCATCATCTATACGTGTAGCTATTTTTGCCATCATTCCTCTGTATTCCATATCGCTGTCGCCCGATGCTTTGGTAGCAGCCATAATCAGTGGTTTCTATGAATACCTCCTACAATACTTAACTTCATCACACTTTCTATACAACACTTTAATATTCATGAATTGAAACGCTATAAGATTTGTAAACAAAATATTACCTTCACGTCGCGATTCGTAGGGTTGGCATTGAAAATAACCCACTGCAAGTTTTCCGTAATTGAGTATGAGGCAACACAATGTTTTTTTCAGAAAGTTCCTCCATTCATTTTTATGCTAGCATGTTTGGAAAAATGTGTCGATATCTAGAAGTATTAGGTGGTTTAACCATCCCCTAGGTCAGACAATACTGAATACTCTATGTACTTTACTATAGCATTTCAGTTCTGTTTGAGATGTTTTCTGCCTAAACAGTGCAGCCTTGCTATACAGTACAAAGTATATGAGTGACTATTATTTTTCATCTTCAGGGACTGCATACAACTTTGCTTAGAAAGAAATTTCGATTTGAAATGTATAAGCCTATGCTAGAAAAACCAAGTAGGTAGATAAAGCTTTTGATGAAATAGACCAGTTCTGAGTTAAATCATACAGCATATCAGCTACAATTAAAATTCAAACCACCTTTATTAAAGCTGTTTTAATGTAGAATGGAGCTTTAAGATATATAGCATTTTTACGCCAATGTGGAAACTATTAAATTCATCATCAAATAAAGTAATTGCACCAAAAAATATACCACCTTTTATATTAAAAAAAAATAGCACTATTCACACACATACTCTGTACTAGTAGAATGCCAACTGGTGTTGTCTTGAAGTATTATAGATTTGTTGAGAATAGGGTCCATGTGTTCCTGCATGACCAAGTTCTCCCTTTGGTTTCCATGCATGAGTTTGAGCACTCCAACCAATTTACATTTAAACATTTACTTTTCGCAGAGCAGAGTCAGCAATTTGGATTCACATATTATATTATTGGCAAAAACTACATCCGATACCATTGGAATTCCACATCAATCCCAAAAATACATCACCCACGGACATTGGAAAAATTACAATAAATCTGTGCCTCTCCTGTCTTCCCTTTTTCTCTGTTTCGCTTTGCGCCCCTGGGGATTCCCCAGGACCGCCACTTCTTTATGTTTTCATCAGGATAGGATTTCATTTTAATCCTGCGGGAGAGGAGAGCCAAGAACAGGGAATACAGCCCGATCATATTATTTCCCAACGCAGCAGAGCTCTCGTGTGTAATCATCATCTCTCGCACGGGATAGGATTTCACTTTTATCCTGCCGGAGAGGAAAGCCGAGGATACAGCAACGGCGAACTACGACCTCTCGTGCAGATTCGAACCTGCCCTATTGCCAACGTTTTTACCGATTGAGCAGAAACCGGGTTTCAAAATGATTATTTCTCAAGTATAAAAAGCGTTTTGTTGATATTAGAACAACTCTTAGTTTTTGTCACGGCCTTTTTAAATCTGCTAACTGTTATTCGCATTCGCAAAGCCATTTTTTGCTTAATTTAGCGTGATGATTAGTGAATAAATTCCGTCTGTCTGTCTGTCAGGTTCGTAGGGTCAGGGGTGTGAAAGGGGCGGTGCAAATGCTGCTCTGCCTTTTTTGCTAAAGTGCCTGGGATCGTTTTCGCGTTTGGTTTTGCGTTAGGAATTTGGCTATGCACGTGTGTGTATTTTTTTGGAATGACGTCGAGGGAACTTGTATGCTGGTTGACCAAGTTGGTGCACAAGGAAATAAGAACAAGACCTTGTACTTTCCGGAATTGAAGATTACTTCTAAAGAGGTAAGTCGTTTGATATGGTAACTGGCCAATGCAGAAAATATCTTAAAAAAAAAAATTCAAGTCAAAAAAAAATTTCACCTGCTTACACTAATACCTACTTTTTGTATATATACTGTATACAGTGTATAGGCACAAGGCCTAGAGATATTATCATTTTGCCATCGCAGGTCAAAGACCTCTGGTTCGATTCCTGGAAGTTCGGCTTTTTAATCAATGCATGTCCAGAGCTTAACCCAGGATTTAATAATTTGATAATTGTCAATCCCTACTCTGTACATTGGTCATTTCATCCTTGTACGTTTTTGACTGGTCAATTGACCCCGAAAAAATACCACATACTGTGCAAAGCTTACCGCATTCTTTTCATACTTACAATAATCAAATTACTATCAAGGTATGTAATGTATAAATCAAAAAATAATACTGAATAACTCGAGTTTGAAAAAACAAAATGATCAATGAGTCATTTAGGGAATTATCAAAGGAGGTTGTGGCGTGTCTTATGGTTATGCGGTATACTCAGCGTTCTTCTTCCATAGGTTAAAATGAAATCCTATCCTAACCTGGAAAAGCAGGGATTTTTTTGAATTGGTGGAAAACCAAATTTCAGGTGCCTTTAGGTAATAATGATTAAATGGCTATCACGTTTATAGCCATCACAGCAAATTCTGTTTCCAGCAACAGATTACAAAAGCAGATTGCAGAAAATTGATAAAGCACTTCTTAAGATATTGTGTAGGACGAAAACATAGCAGAATCCAGAATTAAATATACATGTTTTATTTTTCAGTCAGTGACTAATGCCATACTTTGCGACTTGCTCAATCTTCATGATAATCGGTATGAAATATCAATATCAGGAGTTTCGGAATTCATGAGGGTACCAGATAATGGAGTAAAAAATTTAACATCACAGAACGATGAAAATAATTTCCAAAATCTTGAAATATGGGAAATGGTTTGCATAGCTTATGTCATACCAAAATCTAATATGACGTTGGGGAATGAGGATTCTACACAAACTATGGAATCAGAACCCGAAATTCAAAGCAGAGGAATATGGCTGAAAGAATCTGATATGATTAAAAAGATCCCACAATCTCTTTCAACTTTTGATAAATCTGAAAAATATTTACTTGGTCCTGAACCTCTTTACATAGCACAACAAGCTAAAATTGGGGGATTGAGAATCTTGCCTTTCGATATATACAGTGACCTGTGTGGCATGTCACCAACAATTACTAATGCTGAAGTTGCAAATTCATCAATCTCACCACAGCAATTTAGTCCGAAACACAGTCCAAAGATGTGTCATGGGAAAACACCTCCTGCAAACAAAAGAATCAATTCAACCATAACAGAAGATGGTCAATTGGATGACACACAAAAATTTGATACGAACAATTCTCAAAAATTAGAATCTAATAAATTGCAACATGCATCATTTATTAATATGCGCTTACAAAAACTCAACTCAAAAATTAGTCCTGATATCCAGACAAAGTTATTGAAACTCGCAGTCTTTTCTGATGAAGAGAAAATATTTTTAAGGCGGATATTTTACAAATATTCATTTCCATCATGTGCACTCAATCTTCATATATTTTGTAATCATTTTTTACCTGAAGCTTGCCAAATAGATGATGAGGTTCTTGCATCTGATTACTTCAGGTTGGTGTCTGGAATATTTGTATTAATTAAATTTTTTTCAAATAGCTTGGTACATATCGTTTCAGATCAATTTAGAGTTATCAGACCATCTAATCTAAAAAAGAAATTTATTGGAATAATAGAAATAGATTCTGATATCATAATGTTAAGTACATGACCATACCACTATCTCTTGATTATGAATTTTCTCATACAATAGCAGCACTGCGCAGTCAGAAAAACTTTGCTTGAACACAATTTTCTTGGGTATCATGGCGTGATCCATTAGTGACCCGTGCCTGACAAACAAAAACTTTCTGATAATGTGGGGATTTTGAAATCTTATGAATTATGGAATTATGAAATTTACTTAAAAAGTATTTAATATTTGAATATTGCTGTTTATAGATTACATGTTATCTTTCTAAACATCAACAGTTATGGCTTCATCTCACTTTTGATGTTATTTTCTGTTTAGAGCCGTGTCACTTGTTACAGACCAGTATCAGTTTATTACATTCAATGAGATCTTATTAGGTGTTGCATTAATGCAACCTACTATACCTCATGGTGGAAAATTTGCTGAGCAAAGGTGAGTTTATTTTAAACATTGATAAGCAGGATTTTTGGTTATATCAGGTTTAATACTACCCCCATCATTTTTTATTCTGATTTTATTTTAGTCTCCCCGATATCTCCTATTTTTCTCCTCGAGTGAACAAACCCTATGCATTTATTGATAATAAATCAAACAAAATTTTTTTGTTATGCATTCTACTTTGTGGTATAAATTGTCTAGTAGATTACTATCTGTTATCTTTTTGAAATGACTGGCAAAAAGATTGTGCATCCGGACTATTTCTTTTATTAAAATTTGCTCCAAACATGTCTAGAAGCAACATATAAAGGGAAAAGACTAATAGCAGTGAGCTAATAAAAAATGCAGTGCCAGTGCCACCAGCAACTGCTTTTCTACCAGAAAACATTTCAAAGACGACTGTAGCATTTTAATAAAATAATTAGTCTTCCCTGTAATGTTTTCCACTTGAAGAGTCCTATTGTCGGTGCTTTATTTTATTGTAGCTCTCTGCTATTTAAGAAGCCATTAGTTGCTCTCACACACGACTTCTGCTGATATTTTAAAAGATATGCAGAATTTAACTGAACAAAAATTTGAAAATTATCTAGGTCTTTAAATTTTAAAAAGATTTTTAGATTTTTAAAGTGTTGTGAAAGTGTAAAGAGCCATTTTAAATCCAATGATATCCATTAAATATTTAAACCAGTTCACCTTTTCATTGCCAGGTGTCGATGTATTTTTCGGTATTATAGCAGAACTGGTAAAGATGTCATGAAACCTGAAGAGTTCATGTAAGAAGGTTTTTGTTTTGAATTTATAAATATTCTCATGGTATATGGTTTGCTTGTATTGAAATATTATATACCCTAAAAATGGGTGACTTGGATAGCTGTTTCCTCATTTTCGGCAAGAAAATCTGCTTTTGCTAAGCAGGTTTATTTTGCTCAATACTAATACTATATTTCCTAATGAGCGCCTACTTTTAAAAATGCAGGAATGCGACCCTTTTTTGGACTTGTTAGCAGCTAACTTTTATAACATTCGGTACCAAATAGTTTTATTTCTATTTTTGATAGCTTTTGTTGCATAACAGGAATTTAGGATGATTAAAATAGCCTTCCGTATTTGTTTAGATTTTAAAATTTTAACGGGAAACAGGGTCGAGGTGCATCATATGGCAGTGGAACCCTGGAGGGACATATCACCCAAAGATTTTGGAGGGGACTGACATTCCTCCTTGCAAGTTTTAAAAATTTTAACAAAAGTATCTTCAAATAGGCAAAATTTTTACGTGCCTTTGGCGTGCAATTACATATTATACAGAGTCCTATAGTTTTTGTCCCCAAAATGGTGTCTTTTTTCACCAATGAGGGCGGAAAAGTTTTTTATTAGTTTTGTTACAAAAGAATTTAAATATTATTTTTATGTTCCCTTTGGATTTAACACCACAAATAAGAATATTATTTTTGCACTGGTGAGTGAGCAAATTCAAATTTTTTTTTATTTCAGAAAAATCAAAGCACGAAAACCACTAAATATTAAGCTTGATTATATATTATATTTATATTTCAAATCCAGCTCTTGCCGGTACTATGAGAAAATGTTTTAAAGTTTGTCTGATCGGTGTTTTTGACTGAAATTAAAGGTTGAACATTAGCTTGAATATTCTTCACGGCCAGTGTTTCATCCCGCTTTATTATTTTATTTCACTCTTATTAAACTGCAAATAATTAACATTTTGAATATATGGTGGCAGTTTTGCACCCGTATTTGAATCCTGCCCTTGTGCCTAAAATCGTTCACACTGGTTAATATTTGTCCAATAAATCGTGGTTTATTGGTATAAATGTGAGTGCCAAAATTCATGGGAGTAATTAAAATGCATTCGTTCAAAGTAATTAATATGCATACCAAAACATTGGTGTAAAAGTTGCTACCACAGCTGGAAAGTATCTAGTATCAACGACAAAAAAATTTTCGATACCAACTTCACTTATGCGTGCTCATACTGATACACTGGCACATTCTATTTATCACCTTATTACTTGCAGGAGAATGTTGACTGATATTAGAATATCGAAAGGTAAAGAACCCTTGGAAGAGCAACAACTAATTGAAGAAGCAAAGCGTACTGCGAGGTAATTTTTTATATTCTGTTGTCAATTTCTTAGCACTTACTTTATCTCAGAGACACGAAAAATGACGTTGTCAGCCTATGAAAATACATGTAAACTTACATAGAAATATATTTTCCAAGACTGCAACTGGCTCTTGAGGTGATTCTGGAATCTGCCAAAAATTGGTGTATGAGGACCGATTATTTCTTCAATCCCACCTATATCTCATTGCAAAAAGATAGACAAGATTTTTTTGAGAGTACAAATTAACATTATAGGGTAACAGTGTTGTTAATCGAAATCTTTTGGTTCACACAGTTTGGCATGGAAGTTTTGAAATACCCGAATAAAAATAAAATTCTGTTGCTCTGTCTATAAGAGCATTCACCTCTAGTTTATTGAACTCATTTTCATGTTAATAAATATCTCTATTACTATGTAAATATTGAATCAAGTGTACCACTATATATTTACAATTTGGTAATTCAAAATTGTCAAAATTGTGTTCGTATTATACTGGTACTGGACGCTGGTACTTACAAGTAATTCTCAGCATTTTATCAATAGACATATTATTAATTATTCATATTCATTTCAAATATTTAGTATTATGAACTACGAGAAATTTGTTTATTTTATCTGATGCTGATTAGTAATGTCATAAATACTAAAAATATATTCCAGTGTGATTTCTGCCATTTATTTTTGCAGAAATATATACCATTTACCACTTCAAAGAAGTACTCCATACTGATAAATCTTATTCACATTTACCGGTAGTTTAGTACTGATCGAAATTGTGTGTGTAATAATATTATCTGGTGAATTGGCCAATTCAAAAATAATTTCAGATATTGGACGCTGATAAATTACATCCCCGAGACATCCTTCATTGTTACCCATGCTTAATAAAATGAAATTTTTGCATGGGATCAGAATGATTTTTACTGACAGATAAATACCGCTTTTTGGCTATAAGCAAAAACTTTTGTTTCTAGAAGTTCGCTCTGGGCAAGGCCAACCAATGGTTATTTCATAACAAAAAGCTACTGCAGGATAGCGACAGCACTCTAAGCGGAAAACATTCCAAACCGAATGAGTGGTTTACCCTCGTGGTCTATAAAACCATCTAACACTTCTTTATCTCATTTTAGTCATCTCTTACGATACACAGGAAATGTTAGGATCATATGAATTACTGTACCTGCAGGGCTCTTTTTGATTAGGTATTTCATATTTTGTTTTTATAGATTATTCGGATGTGAATCAAGGGAAGATCTTCCACTAACTGCTTTCCTGGAAACTGTTGGTCAACTCAAATTTCGTGGAACGTCATCGATATTCAGAATGACAACTAAGCCATGGTTAGAAGTTATGAAACAGCAAAATTCTGCTGCTGGCACAAGTCAGAATTTGTAAGTTATAATAAAACAAAAATTCTTGAAAAAATGTGATACGAATAGTGTAATAACTTCAGGGCTAAAACATTTGAGCTAGTTTTTCAAGTTTTCTCCCTTCTTGCTTTCTTATAGTTGTGTGTATGCATGGAGGGTAAGGAAACACATGGTAAATTTTAAATGTACAATATCTTGTTTTCATTCCATAAAGATGCAAAGTAAGTTTGTTGTGATCTTTTTGAGGTCAATAATTTTTTTCAGTTAACATGAAAAGTAAAATAAAATTCATAATACTTTTTTTACACTTTTATATACATACTTACACACTTTTTGTTATTCTAATTTTCATTGGAATATAACTTTCCCTCAAAAAGTGTGACTGTGAATATCTGTGGCGATTGAAAACATATTCTTGCAAATATATTTGCAAAGGGTTCACAAAAAGCCAATTTTTTTAAGTCTCTTCTTCGTGACATGTTCTATTGAATTTATCTGTTGGTGGATTATATCAGATTAGCTTAATTTATACTGCTAAGCATTTTTTTTGGCCTAAGAAAAGGACATTCAAGTTTTGGTCATCTGCAGAAAAACTAGAGTTTGTCTTACTGGATTGTACTATATATTCCAGTCTTGGGATTTATAAGATATTGATTCAAAAATAATCATATAGCTCGATGATTTGTGGACAGTATTTATAATTCACTGTTTTGTTATATAGATTAGCACTAATATATAGATATATATAGATTAGCATTAATAGTTTTGCTAAAAAAATTTTATATATTTTTTTCTTTGTGTACGATATATTAACATTCTGAACATCTCAATATTTAACTATATTCAGATTGACATTTCGGTTTGATTAATTGCCCATATTTTTTGCAATATTGGCATCTTAAACGCAGATCGATGATTTAATATTTTGATTAATATTTAGCATATAAATTATACTAAATATTTTTATTAAGGTTATTTTGTTTACATTCTCAAATTAAAATTCTTGTTCATGAGTCATGCACCAATGAAACCTATGCCCCAATGTGAAAGCTGTTGGTAAGGAGTAGGGTCATTTAAAATATCAATTCGATTCTAATAGATTATTGTTATTGTGGGCACGGCCATATCAATATCTAAAAATTGGATTGAGATACATAAGCTTTTATATGCAGTTGTCAGATCTTGCAAGCAGACATATCAATATTTTTGGACCTAATATTTTTTTTCAGTAATGAACTTGTAGCACGGATGAAACATGCCTCGGCAGTGCAGTAAATCAATGAAAACACTGTCAATGAGATAGCTTTAGGTGAAATATTTTAATGTTATGCTATGTCAGTCTTCTGAACGTCAATGCTTGATAAATTTTCCATTTTTAGGTACACCAATTCCATGACTCGAAAACGTGGTAGATCTGGTGAAGAAAATTCGAATTTGTCTGAGGGAATGAAATCGTCCTCATCTGGCATGGATATTGCAGAATATGGTAGTATGAATTTTTTTTCACTTTATTGAATTTTGGCATAAAATAGCATGTATCTCATTTTCAAAAATGTGAAATTTTCTTACAACACATCAAGTGCTGTGGTCGAGCATTGTTTTTTTTTTAACATTCTATGATTGAGCTCAGGCCTTATTAATACCTTCTAACAATTTACAAAATATGCATGCTGTCAATAGATCTCTCAGTATCTTCAAAAATGTTACAAGAAATATGCAACATATAAATAGAATGTTTCAAAATCTCAGACAATACTTTGTGAATGTCATGATTACAACTAAATTTATATAAATTCATTGCAAAATGTTTCAATACAGGCCAATTAAAAACAGAATTACTTTTAGTCAGACTTTTAGATTACCTTACAATTTGGATAAGGACATCCCTATTGGATAGTATTGCTGCAGATCATAAGCGATCCATGCTTGTTAAACTAATACTTTTGATTAATTGGAGGGTGACTTAATCTTAGCAACAAAGTAAGCTGCAGATTTCAAAGTAAATTTCCTAAATTTTGATGTAAAGCGTAATCCATTATTATTAGAGATATACATATTATTCCTATACAAACTATGTGGTGCGATATGTGTTCACTAAGTGCAACCAAATGAAGTTTCCTGAGTTTTGTCGATACTCTATACTCTTTGAATGGACGAAAAAAGCTTTAAAACCACCAACAGTGCTATTTCATAGTACTACTGATGATTTTGGACCCTTTTTGCACTTTGAACTTTGCAGACATCAAACAAACATTTGTTCTTGCAAGAGATATATCATGATATATTACTCCTTTGCTCTTTCAATGGAATTCATTTTCTTCAGGTTCTGTCAGTTTGGGGTATTATTTAGGTACATAAATCTTTTTCCACACATGTAATATGTTTGTAATAATTATTTACAGTGACTTTTCTCTGTTTCAGATGAACCATTATTCAAGCGAAAAACAGTAGAGTTGGAACCGTATCAACTCGCTCTACATTCTGTAAAAGTTCGTCGAACTGGAGTAACTGTTGAAGCCAAGGCATTGTGGGATTTGGGACAAGCCAATTGGGTAACCTTTTATTTAATAATAATGATTAAATATACTAATCATGCGATGTATTAGTGTTGAATATCTGTTCTGTTGCACTATTTGTCCTTACTTAATTTTTAAAAAATTATTATTCAAGTGATAAATACCTTTGGCTGTAAAATGCAAATAAATTTGGTTGCTTATTATGAGTATTATAGATTTAATAAAGATTTTATTGCTTAATGTTTCAAATTGGCAATAAATCTAAATAGAAAATAAATTTTCAAAAATTACTTTAGAGTTGGTGACAAATTATATCTCGGTGACAAATCTGTCAGTGGCTTTTATCTGACCGTTTGGTGAGGTATATTTATCTGACCTTTTTTTATAAAAAAAAAAAAGAATTGAGTTCATTGTATTACCTTAATACAAGAACCTAAAGTAGCGCCATGTTTTGTTAGGCATTAGCTGCAGGTGTCCTCAGTGGTTCATATCCAAGAACAATATCTGGGAATGTTCAGCTTGTTGGAAAAAGCGAGAATGTCACCTGCAGAAAAACAAGATTATGTTACCCCGGTAATAAGCAACCTAGGAATTTTTCATATTTTTTGCAGCAGCAAGAAGATTCGGACAATCCTGCTGTTGATAATGATGTTATTCCACCGTTTCAAGCTGAAAAAATAAAATTTCACAGAACTGCTAGTTTGAAAGCATTTAACAAGAGATCACATGGCAACGAAATGTTGAATGGCTTGCAATATTTTGAGAGGGGAATTAAGAAGACTGTTGGAGGTTTATTGCATTTTTTTTTTAGTCTGTTCAGTAATTGTGCTGTTGATAGATTCAAGCCATAGTTTGTACATAATTGATGCTTCAGAGTAAGCTAAGAATTGGTAGACGGTTTTACCACTGCTAAGGGCAAAAAACGTTTACCAGATTTTATATAGTGCATTTGTTGCTACTGTAATTTATGTACGGTAGTTCATTATGATGTAAGTGGCTGTTAAATTGTATCCGCTTTTTCTGGTCTTGCACAGTGAATTTCAATACAAATGGCTGATGCGAAGCATAATTGCAATTAGTTTGTTTGTCTTTCACATTCCATATAGTATACATTTCTTGATAGTCACTCAAAAAAATCTCTGTTTCCTTAGGTAAGGATGCATTTTCATGGGGAGAAGTAGATATGGCTGCACTTGCAAAATGTTTGCTAGCTGTATGCAGAGAAGCTAAAACAGTGTTGATGCGGGAACCAAGGTATGTATATTGCTCATGTTATATTGACAATGTGGAGACCTATCATCCATTGTTCGAGTGGTTCTTGCGATCGTTCTAGTTCTAAGCTCATTCTTGAGGGTAGCAAAATTGGTGAATCAATGTCACACCTGTTTTCGATTGGTTTTTACTTTCCTGCGAATTCGTTGTAAATCCAGAGAAAAAAAAGTGGTGAAAAATCACCATGGGTACCATTTTCTTAAGGCTGTCTAAGATTCTGTATTCCGTTCAGTAACTCCTCATGCTCCAGTGGTCTCTTCCAAGGAATTCTTCGATGTTTCCGAGCAAATTAAAAAATGACTATTTATTAACCCTGTTTAAAACCTTTCTGAAAGATTTCATTCAGGAAGGTTTTGTGTAACTAATTTCAAGCTTGATAGGAAACCTACTCAAAGCACATTTCAGTGCATTATTTCTAGTTACTTACTTTAACGGATGTGTGAAATATATACATTTCTTATATAAAATTATAAAACTCATATTATGCTCATTGTAAAATTCAGACTTCTTAAAATATCGACTCCTGCATATATACTCGGTGATATTCATGGAAATTACAGGGATCTTGTTTGTTTTGAGAAATCTTTGTGGAGAGTTGGTCCATTGTTGACTCCCTGCAAATTCTTATTTCTTGGAGATTATGTCGACAGAGGCCAAGATGGAATTGAGGTAAATCTGCTCGACCTTGGTAAAAAAATTTACCATTGATTTTGTATGCTGTTTTCTGCTATTCATGGTGCCTCAATATTTCGATAAACCGTAGAATTTTCAGTGTTAATGTGCAACATGAAACAGACTTTATACCTTACCAAAGAGACCAAAATCCACTGGAAGAATTGATTCATATAGTTAAGTACTCAATTGCCTTTTTATGTATTTATGTTTATCTCAAGATAGGATTTTTTTATGTTTTTGGTAGAGGTCCACACTATATTCATCACATTATAAAAAGTACTTATCTATGTTTTGACCCTTTTCCTATATCTCATTTTTTTGCTGTGAAGCCTGTTTTCCAGTGCCACTTTGTTCAGAAATTTTCGAATATCATATGTACTACTTTACACTTTCTGAAACTTGATTCCAAATTCAGGTATCAAAATATTCTATTTTTCATCAACTTTTACCAGTTTATTCCAGTGCTTTATCAACCAGCATTTTAAGCCAAATTTATTCACAGAAACTGAAAATATAAATACTTATTTTGTTCAAAATCCCATTGTCAGGTTGTAGCTTACCTACTCGCACAAAAAGTTCAATGTCCCAACAAAATATTTCTGACTCGTGGAAATCATGAAGTTCGAGATATACAACTCTCATTCACATTTCATGAAGAATGTATCACAAAGTTTGGGCGTCAAGTTGGGAAGAAGGTTTGGGAAGCAATCAACTCGTGTTTTGATTGTCTTCCACTCGCAGCAGTTGTCGATGACAGGGTAGGTGTGTAGGTGTAAACAGAATATATCCAGGAAGCTTTTGTTCTATCAGGGTATTTTAGTAGGGAGCAGAACCATGCAAGCCCAATTGTAAAAATTTTGTCAGAACATTTTTTATCAGGTATCGACGAGACGCGGTCCATCTGTGGCTCATGCTTGATAAAAATAACTTTTCTGATAAAGAGATCTCATTATTTTCCCAATAATATTGATGAATTTGCATATTGCTATTTTAGAAAAATCAACAACTGTTATCTATAACTATGTATGAGGTATCTGGTATTTGGTTCGTTTTAAGTTCATTATCGAGCAAAAGAAAAATGGATGGGTGATTGAATGTTCAAAAATGTAACTTGACATCTGTAGTAAGGTATTGGGCCAATATTTTTCTGTTGATCTGTGTCGCTGTATATCTGTGTAGATTTGTAGTTTATTCGAATCCTTTATCAGATATTTACAGTACATGGTGGGATACCCAGCTCAACTCTTTATCCGAATTCAACTATAGAAGAAGCCATTAACAGAATACCTCATACACTTTCTGATCCAGAAGTTCAAAGTCCTCTTGCCTGGGAAATGATGTGGAATGATCCAGTAAGGTGTGGTTTTCATTTTATCACAGGATATTATATCGTTTTATTGCACATTGAAGATGTATTGCTATGTAAAAAAGATTAAATGATATAGTCCACTATAACTAACTTGTCCCGGTGTCAGGAATAGGTATATTGTGTTGAAGCAGTATCTCTCGGTGCATTTATGCCTTGCTTAGCATGGCTGGCAGATGACCCAGGCTTTATCTGAAATTGGAAGTTTTATTTTGCCAAGAATGTGTTACAGATGGACTATACCTCCTCCATTAGTTGGTTACTCATTTAGTAGTGGATATCAGAAAGAAATTCTCTGGTTTCGGGAAGGCATGATCTGTCAAGCTCATACAAGGCAGACTTTCAATATAAAGTGGGAAATATCTGTCTAGATTGAGGAGTTGTACGTTATTTCTTTGAATTTTTCAAGAAGATGTCAACAGTTTATACCTGGATGACAAATTTCACAAACTTGTTGAAAAATCTTCATACTATGATTGTATATGCTTCTATTTATAGGCCGAGTTTAATGTTGAAATCTACACTGCTTTCATTTTTATGTTTTTGACTGAAACGTTTACTTCTGGGTAGAATCTCAAAGTGAAATTCTAAACTAAATCATAATTTATTATCCCTATTCCCAATCAGAAATTTGCTTTAGCTTAGCATGAGCCACTGTTGAACCATGTCTTGGCTGTATGATCCATCAGTGGTCCCATACTCAACGAAACGTGTTTGGTCAAATGTTTTCTGATAGGTTATTTTTGCTTTAAATAGAGAAAATGAAGACTTGCCAACAGCAGCAAAAATTCAGCTTTCTGTGAAGGAAGGTTTTGTCAACAATTCAAGGAGAGGAACAGCTAGTATGTTCAGTATTGAAGCTCTCGAAAGATTTTTACTCAAACATGATTTCAGTCATGTTATCAGAGCACATGAAGTTCAACAAATTGGTTTCAAGGTATTTTCGTATACTATATTTATATTATACCGAGGTGCTAAAATCGGGACGCCCAGGGAATGGTGTTGATCTAAAGATATTTATCAAAATTATATTCATTGTGTGTCGCATTGACAATATTTTATATAATGCCTTTAGGCCGAAGAAAATACAGTCAGAGATGCGTAGCCAACATAAAAATCTATATTCGAGTGGAATAAAGCCATTAGAAATCGCATTGAAACTAAAGTTGCTGCATTTGTGGAAATGTCTTTGTGTGGATGTGCGTAGCATCATGGCTGAAGTATTAAGTGATTTTACTAACTCAAGTCCAGAAAATGTTTCAAACTTATATTGTTATCGAACTGTATGATCAAGGTGGTTTTTTGGCATTTCACAACAGATATCAATACTTTCAATATTGTAATGTAAATTTGTTTTTACATTATCTCCAAGTTCCATATGCAAAACCTAAAAAAAAACCTTTGCATTTGTGGTGCAATCTCAATTTTAGTTTTCATTATGATTCAGGTGCAACAACGTGGCAAGCTCCTCACCGTATTTTCCTCATCTCATTATTGCGGTGGTTCAAATGAAGCAGCATGTATCTTGGTTGATGACAGAAAAATTCGAACGATCAGACTTGATACCACATGAGGCCATGTTTATTTCATACATAATTTTATTACACTTTGTTCCTGTGCTATTTTTGTATTCTTTAACGTCATTTACACACGGTCATTGATATTAAACTTCTATACTCACATGCAAGTTGTTCATTCTAGATTTTCATTGCATAGAGAAATATGAGGTACCTAATTATTCTTTTTTGTCTGTGCAAATTTTGTCACCTGATATGTTATAGTGTCTTGCAAAAAAAAATTTTTGATTGTCAGTAGAGCCGACTTAAAGCCTATGTAGCCAGTATGTAATTCCTATTTATACTAAAAACTAGTACCTAAACAGCAGAAATCAACCTATATGATTGAATTTTTTTTCCTTAAACAATGTTTCTCAACTGCGAGCACATAAAATATTCTGGTCTCAGTCCATGCGTAATTTTAAACTAATGGGCGGCAAGGGCACGAGGTTCTGAACGAACACTTGTAATTGTTGCTCTTTGTCGTGCGTGTACAAAATTTATTTTGTACTGGCATGTATGGAAAGATAATATCATACAGTACGAAATCGTTTTGCTGGTTCGAAGTATGTCAAAAATTCTGTACAATAAATACAATGAGCCTCACTTAGTTTGCAAGAGAGGGGGGACTTCCGCACAATTGCTTCACTGTCCTAGTAAGAAACACAAAAAGGCATGATGGATGTTTAGTATTTTATTTTTGAATCATTTCAAAACTTTTGAAATTGTTTTTTCGCTGCTCCTGTAGCCTTGGTGACTTTGAGAACATTGTAACGAACAGTCTTACTTAAGGGTCGGCATTCTCCAACTGTGACTGTGTCACCAGGATTGACATCTCTGTATAAGATAGCAACAACGCATTAGAATATTGGACAAGTGACTGCTAAGCTGAGACTTTGAACACAAACATATCATATTGACGAAAAAAGTTTACATTTTTCAAATATAGATTGCAAGGGGTTGAACAGTTAATATTCACAGGTTCAAAGTCAAAATGATTGCCGATAGGTGAAAAAAGGAGACTACAGACAAACTACCCCTTTCACACTCATCACCCAATTTGAAAAATTCACAGAGTGGACAAGTATATGCGCCCCGTTTTGTCGTTTAATCAAAAATCATATGTGACAAATTGATTTTTTCATTCGAAGGAGGAAGGACTTTGGTGACATAAGAACCACATAAGATTTTGTCATTTCCGTGGAATTGGTCATCCAGTTAATACTCCAATAACTGATTATTTTTCAAATGCCTCAATTTAAAATGATAATACAAAGAAATTTTTTGCAGTGCAGCAACCAAACAACACATAACATAAAGATTTTCGTATTCACCAATACTCAGTCCCAAGTCCTCTTGAAATGTCATTAAAGCATACAAACCTAAAACATGGTGACAAATGAACGGACATATTCCTGTGTCGTTTCTCGTATCTGTTATATTTTTTAATATAATGCAGATAATCACGGCGAATAACGATAGTTCTTTGCATCTTCATTTTACGTACAATTCCAGTGAGAATGCGTCCTCTGATCTTCACATTTCCAGTGAAAGGACATTTTTTATCGATGTAATTACCTTCATAAGCCTGAATGAAGAAGAGACAACTTTCAAAAAAAAAAAGAGAATAATTTTTGATTATTTATGTTCAGGCTGTCATGTTATTGAGCAATGGTGATACAGAATAGGTCATAGTACAGTGAATATTTCATCGTTTATCCCGAAGATAACTATATGTGGATTGAGTCAGATTATAATAGGATTTTATTTAAAGTATATACAACTTACCTCACGTGGAGTTTTGAATCCCAGACCAACACTTCTCACATGACGGAGCTTCTTCTTGCTGACAACAACTCCCAGAGCCCGCTTCTTGTTTTGAAAGACAGTTGGCTGCTTCTGATAAGCTCTCTCAGTCTAAACAAACAAAAAATGTACGAATATGCTTTCTGAGAACTCACACATTGATATAAACAAACTTTCTGGTGGGCAAACGCTAACCAAGACTCCAGATTACCTGCTAACGTTAGTCGACTTCACGCTAAGCAAAGTTGATTTGGATTACCCAAACAAGAATATCATGATTTTGGTGATAAGAATAAAGTCGGAAGGGCTTAGATTACCTATTTTAAACAGTCGGAATCGCCCTATAATACAAGTGAAACAGTACAGAAACCGACAAACCTGCGCAGTGTCCGCCATGTTGATGGGAAAAAGAGAGACCACCTCGTTGACTGCTTGTTAGATAACATACCCGCAAGGTGGCAGTCAACTTATTATATGACTCCCTGTACAAAACTGAGCCACGGGGGTTTGGGTCATTTATTTCCGGCAAGCAAATGATTTTGATGACAAAATGATCATTTTTTGTCGGTCAGTTAATGCAAGTTACTGAACGCAATTCGAAAAGCATAAAATATGATTATAAATACTGACATGACGCGAGGGCTCCGCCTCCCTTAACGTTAACCCTGAGCTGTATATATTATTGTTTTGTTTTTATAGACGATTTCCCATATATAAACTTCCTAAGTTATGTCTGAAACTAAAAACTCGTGCCTCGGTTTTGCGAATGTGGTATTATATCGCGAATGTTGTATTGTTACCCAACAAGATATGATGGATAATTGCAGACCAAAGCGAAAATCTACAAACCGATTTACAAAGGCAGACGCTCGTTTTAAATCTGAAGGCGGTTTGGCAGAAGAAATCAAGGCTTGAAGCAACATCCGAGGAAAAGAAAATAATAATTACAAAAACTGGAAAGACAATATGACTCAAAAAAACCAGCAGCATCACCCTGTCGAAAGTATCCAAAAGCATTTTTGGTCAAGAATTTTTTCACAGAAAACTACATAATCCCTTTTTTCGATTTCCTACTACCTAAAAAAAATGCGTCTAGGCTATTTGGTGAAGATCGGCCCAAGTTTTGTAATGTTTTAATTTGTACCAGTATTTTAATTTTTCAGTGAAACAAAGTTATTAACACCTGCTGAAAAAAAATTAAATAAATCTTAAGCTTGTTTCAGGTCAGATAATTCGCGGTGAAATGGCTTGGCCTGTGTTGCCCACTCGGCGACGTCCCAAAGAATTCTCGCGTTTTAAAATATAACCAGTTTCGGCTCTGGGTTCGAAGCACACCCGGTACCTATTTTTACTCTATAACACTTGAGTAGGCATTGGGTGTATTCGGCGAAAATTTTCTGATTGAAATTCATTTGGATGCCCCACTGCGACCGGAAACATACCATTACCTGTAAAATTGCACAGTGTATGAATGCCAGACAAATTTCAATTTAAAAATTATCTATAATTCTTATCGTGGAATTTTCGTCAGCTGAAAACGCAAAATAATAGGCAATCAGCGAAGTGAATCACTTCAATTACCTAATTTTGTTTCGTTCAATTCCGTCATAAATATTCAAAATTTCGCCCTTGTTTTGTTTTTACTTAACTTTACTTTGTTCTCCGTCCCTCATCTGTGCATGCAATTTTTGCAAATTACTTTTTGTGTAGGTTAAATTAATATTAGGGCTAGCGAGCACGTAGTTTGAGGGTTTGTCCATTCGCCTGATCTTTCTCACGTGTAACTTTAAAATATAAATACGATATTTTTAACACTACTTCGCCATGAAATAATGGCAGACATAAAAGTAGAAAACTAACCACAATTTTTTGCATGAAATTTTCGAAAGCAACTGCTGGCAGCCCTTAACCAAGGGTGGCAGTACGGTACGGTACGAAATTTTTATCGTACTTCGAACCAGCAAAATAATTTCGTACCGAACTTTGTACCGTACCCTTCGAAAATTTTCCGTACCGTACCGTACGATATTATTTTTTTCGTACATCGTACCGAACTTCGTACCAGTACGAAATTAAGTTCGATTAATATTTTTCATTTATCGTACTAAATTTCGTACTAGTACGAAAACAGGTACGATTCGCTGGGCAGCAATTTCGTACCGTACCAACTACCAATGTCCAAATCAGTTTTATTTGTAAGATTTGGCCACCGCAAGAAACGTCACCAACATCTTACATCAAAGTGATGCAGTTTTATGCTATCTGGTTTAAAATCCAGCAAGCATATGTCACCCCAATATCATTGTTCACATTGCGCATAATATGAGAATGGTAGACCGGTGGTGATAAATAGTGGTAGGATGAGCTTAGTTTTCGCGAAAAAATCTGGCATGAACAATATATAGCATATTAGCAGCATTGTGTCGTCACGAGAAATTCTCTCTCGACAAAAGAATGTTCGTAGTGCACCACACATGGGTTTCGTGCGGTCTCATTCGAAGCCAGACGTATTCCCGACATGCCTCGTTGTCTATATCGTGACTTGGCTGCTTTTTTTACAAAATATATCTTCTAATTAAGATGAGCATCAGCTAACACTCAACTCAAAACAGCCAAAATATATCTTTATATTCTGATATTTCTGCTCTGATAATATACTTCTGCGTGTCAGAGTACAAACTAAACGTAATAGCGGTAGTTACTAGTTAACTTAGTTGCATAGTTGGTCAGGGGGAGTGAGTTTTCAATTTAATTTTCATAAAATTTTCGCGTGCCTGCGTTGCGCAATATTTTTCCCTGATTAATTTTGTATATTTCGTAGCATTTAGCCTTTAAAGTGAGAATTTTTATTCAATTTTTACAAAACTTTCAGCGGGCTTCCGGCGCTCAGGTACATTTTCCGCTCTGGTAATGTTTATTTCACTCTTAAAACATGTATTTTTGTTTCGTTCTCAATAAAATTTTGCGCGCCTCCGGCACCTCAATCTATTTGCAAATTTGAAAGCTTATGTTTGCATGTTGGTAAAAATGTGCCCTCCTCCCCTAATTTTTTTTGTGGATCCGCCGCTGGAGTTGGTATATTCGGGTAGTGCTTCCTACGCCATTGTGACTTTTAAATATAAACCGGTCATCAAGCACATCGGCGATGCTAACGATATATTCAGAAACTACACCGTGATTTTTAGTATTATGAATGCTGCTTATCTGTCGATTTTAATTGGGCTGTCACAACTTTCGTTATTTCAGAAAAATGCATTCGGATTAAGACGTCATAAATCAGCGGCCTACATGTATTTCCACGCAATCACAAAGTTTTAAGCCACTGCAGTAAAACCGATATACGACACAGCGCATCTAATCAGCTCAAGTGAATCAGTTGTATTTTTATTACCATACCTGCGCCGCTTTTTTCATTTTAAAATTGCACTTTAGTTAAAAATTCTTTTATAGACACAATTTATATTATCAGCACCCCGTTATGAAACGGCATTGATGTTAAATGAAATTATTTTTTTGAATTAATTTGAGAAGAATGAAGTGTAATGCGAAGGTACGAAAAATAGTACGGTACGGTACGAAATAAATACCGAACTTCGTACCGTACCGTACCAAGTACGAAAATTGAATCGTACCGTACTATCGTACCGGAAAATTCAATCGTACCGTACCGAACTTCGTACCGTACTACCAGCCTTGCCCTTAACAACACCTATTACATCTCTCGCGGAGCTGAGGATAGTATTTCATTTTTATCCTGTGGGAGAGGAAAATACAGCATAATATTATGGCGAACCACGACCTCTCGTGCAGTTTCGAATCGGGGTGAAGGTTTTTCGGCGTATCATATTTCTCCCTTTTCCTGTGCATGGACCTGGTTGATAAAGGAAGCCGTACGTAGTGCTTTCGGGAGCAACCGTGCACCGGTGAGGCGTCCAGCAGAGATGCGTAACGCGAAGCGTATTCCGCACACTTTACTCGTTGAGCTAACCGGGCGGCTTCGCCACATCGAAATATCAATTCCTGTGAATGTTAAGACTATTTATTTCAATTTCGCATTGCGGTTATGGTTTACCGACGGTTAGTTTGTGGGTAATTTGTTGCGCCTTTTTCGGAAATGCTCAGACAGGAACCTCAACAACAAACTTTCATAGGGAATTTGCAAGAAAGGTCGTGGTTCACCATATGACCGAGCGGTATTCTTGGCTTCCCTCCCGCGTAATAAAAATGAACTCATACTCTTTAGAAGTCTACTCAAAGTTGGCATCTTCGACCACAAGTGACAACACGACCTTTTCACCATACATATTATTTTTGGTCACAGATACACTTATTTATACACATGTTCCTCAATAAATTTCGCTCTATCGTGCGTAATATTACTATTTAAAATACTCAGACCAACTTACACCTGCAATATGGCATTTCACCACAGAGGCGGCTGACATAAGCCTTGATCAGCTATGTTTTTTTGTGTATACACACTGGGTAAACACAGCAACAGGGCCTAGGAACAAATTGAGGACAGGGAGGGGCTCTCCGAACGATTTTTGTCAAATAACAAAACTGCACTACAAATGCGCCAAAAACCTTTACTCGATTTAGAACTGTTGTCTGCATGAAAGTAAGTGGTATGCCATCGGATTGAGCCGTATTCTCAGCTATTATCCCCAAAGAATAAAACTGAAATCATATCTTGTCCGGTGGACGTGTGGATAAAAATATCAAACCCATACTTTACGATATATGGGTATTAAACACAAACAAAACTACCATGACCCCAATCCCCTTATTATAAACAACGAGTAAACTCGTCAAGAATACAAATTGTATTTTCTTTTCCTAAAGTGTGAGGACTTTTTATGAAATACAACATGATCAACGCAAGACGGTTCGTGATAGGACAAGGTGGTATTATCCACCAATTTTTGTATCTTTTGCAAAGGACAATCTCTTCGTTTGTGAGTCAATTTCCCACACAAATGACAGCCCAACATTAGATCTTCAGGTTTTCTGCATTCATGATAACTAAGTTCACATCTATCACAAATGAGACAGTGAATTCGACCTGAAAAAATAGAAGTATTCTTTATCCGTATTATTTCATTCAGAACAGGCCAGTTTGGTCACTGATGGATTCTTATGTTTAGTGTGAGATGACAGAATCTTGTTTTCTTCGAGTGTCAAACCATCGCCTTTGTGATATTGTATAAAAATAATTATTGAGACATTACTTGCCTGGTTTGATGCAAAAACCACATTTTTCACAGTGTGTGTATGTTCTCCCATCCTGAAAAATAATTATGCAGGTAGGTAGGTATGCAATGCAGGTATATACAAACTGAACTCGTAGAAGTTATGGGTTGGATTAATGCTTCAAATTTTCAATGAGTTTCAACTACCGGTATGTGTATTTGCCAACAATTCAGACATAGAAGATTTGCCACTAACCTTTGATGGACACGTGCTGCATTTATAACAGTGACTGTTTGTATCAGCTACAAATCTATTGCACATAGAACAGAATCTGAAATAAAACATATAAAGTACTTCTTATGCGAATTGACAAATGCATAGGTGGGAAGCTGGCCTTTAAAAGAAGGGGCACGTACGGTGATCAACATTTTTTTCAACTTTTTACGTAAAGGCACTTTTTTATAAAAATTATAATCTGTAAAAATTTTAATTAATAATAATAACTTTTATTTAATAAAATTGTTGATAACGATGGTTCATGTACAAATAAAATTAAAAAAAATGATGATGATGATGGGACGCCAGGTCTGATGTCAGACCAACATTGATATTCTACAATATAAATATCTGTGTGATGTTTATCCATAGTTAATCATACCTCAACCTTATATTTTTATGACCTTGTAGGATACAGTACCAAGTATATGGTGTACAGTACAGGTATATATGGTAAATGTAGTAAAAGGTATTGTGTAACATCATAAACCCGATTTAAGAAATTGTGCAGGTGTACAAGACAAGTGACTGTTTCCTATAAATAACCACAGGAGCATAATTTTTTCTGTTCAGAATGAAAAGTGTCAGTGCGACTTTATTGTATTTGTTAATAATACACTCGCAAAATCTTACCTGTATCCCTCATCTTCTGGAAGCGGTATTAGACATAAGTCAATATTAGTGAAGATTCTCACAGGTGATATTCTACAACTTGTAACCCTCCTTTTGAATTTAGAATGATTTTCGTAGTTTACCTACATTGAACAATATATTATTTAATAATATCAATTGCGTAAAGTGAACTATCACAAAATAAACCCATTTATTACATTTGGGGTATCAAAACCAAAGGGACTGCCAACTGCACTTTGCAGACCTAATATTTTCAATTTTTTTCAGTTTCACAATTACAGTACAAGAATACCAAAATTTTCATGTGGTTCTACCATGCTAGCTTGTTCACAGAGAACTTGAATAAACAAACAGTACTACTGAAATTAATTACCCTTCAATTCGTCATCAATTTTATTTAACTGTCTTGGAATATTTGTGTATTCGAAGTTTACGTCTGAAAGCTTACCATCTGTGACACTGAATTGTGTGTACACATCTTTTTTCATCCTTAGCCATGTGAGTAATGAATGAATAACCTATTCACCTATGGAAATGATTTTTTTTATATATTGGTACATACAATAATATACTTGTTCTACGGTAATAACACTTGAAAGAGTATTACCTGATAATCACACATTTTTAGGGTGGGTAGAGATTTAGTTATTCTTTTCTCCATAAAGTATGGAAATATCCAAAGTATAGGCAGCAAGTTATCTTTCTGTATTGATCCAAATTTAGAAGATATGACACGTGTGTTAATCCATTTCAATGCTGCAAAAACAGTAAACAATCTGTAACGAACAATTACTCTTTATAGCAGCTTTCTGCTATACTTTGTATTTAAAAAATCTGAACAGGAATTGCAAAAAAGTGTGGTCATGTCAGCTGAAATAAGTCAACGAAGATTTCCTCTCTCACTGAACAAACTACGGTCACCGGTGTACATTATTTTGGTTCCCTGTTTTGTAAGGGTGAGTAAATTCATTCGGAAAGCCGTTTTGTAATAATACATTTTTCGGGCAATATGAGTTCTTCTGAAGCGAGGTGGTGGGCACTAGGCAGAAGGCATGTATACAAAATGATCTAGTGGTACGCAGTAAGAAAACAGTCAAAAACCAGTGTTTAAAGATTCCCAGTCAAAAAATTGTGCCAATACATATTTTGACGAGTATGAGTTTTGTCGAAACAGATAGATCGCAGCAAAGTCAATCTGTGGCTCATTTGACAAAATTAGATCTCTGATTGGGTTAATGCTCTTGGAATAGGAAATATTTAAAATAGGCATTAAAAACATACTTTCAGTTATCGCATCTACAAGTCCACCAAAGGGAGGATCCAACACTACACACAACTTTGATCGGTTAGCTATTGATCCTTGGATAAATCTATTTAATTTGTCTGAACTCTTATCAACAAAATGATGATTGAACATATTGAAACAACAAAAGTTATCTTCGAACGTGAATTGCTCCTGAAAAATAGATATTTAAAAATAACAAACGACTACAGGTACAATGCACAGTTAATTTTTATTTCATGGCAGTAGGATCCACGTGCAGTACAATAAATCCACGTGCAGTACAATAACACAGGTGTGAGTACTGGTGTTCGCTCAGAACAGGATTGTAATGAGCTTTTAATTTGAGCCTCTTCCCACAGTTGTGGAAAAAACTATTTTAAGTGTAGAAACATGAACTGAGATATCTTCATCGACGAGAATTTTTTCAATCTTGTACAACAACACAATTAGAAAAGCAAAGTCAATAAACTCAAAATTACGGAACTTTGGTGAAAAACATTTTGCATCAAAAAGTTTGTAGCACTGTAAAACAATTATTCATGTGGATTAGTAATCGAACTGTTATTTATTATTTTTATTTGCCTTGAGTAAGAATGAAAATCTTATCCTGCATGCATTTATAAACCAAACTAATCAATACAAGAATAGGATCTTAGCTAATTACAGTTACATCACTTTTCAAATACACAGTACAATGATCGAATGCTTGCAGCACACATTCAGTGAGGAAAACCAGAATTTAGTCAATTGTTTGTTACCCTCAAAATTGTTTTTTGTAGAAATAAACATAGTTTATTTTGACACCACTGTCGATACAAATAAAGATATTACATTACAAAGTTATCAAGGAAGCAAACAAAACCTGAAATGAAATTTAAAAACATGCCAGGGAATAAGTATCAAAGAAACATTCAAAAAAGCAACAAGAGTTTGCTTACTTCAAAAAAATAATATATAATAAATATTGCTGAAATAGGCCACACACAAAATGTGGGACTCCCTTCCCCACAAATAAAAATAAAATGAAGGGTCCCCAAACACACATATAATTGAATTTAAAACACAAGCAAAAAATTGACTCAAGTGGATACTCTAAGCCTACATGACAAAAAAATACATAAAAACCAAAAAAAAATTGAAGTAAAAACAAAAAAGGCGTAAACTAGAAATAAAAGCTTAATGTTAAAATATTTTTTCCCAAAACATTATACATTTAATTAAAAGCTACTGGGTACAAATCGAGGAACAGCATAATTTTTCAATATTTCTAATACCACAAACGAAATTATTAATTTTGCTTTTTTGCAGCAAAGTTGTTTTGTCAAATTTTCCAGCATGAGGACCTCCCTAATTCACACTTACATATCTTTTATCTATGTCCAACAAAATGCTGTCCATCACAGTATTTGATGAATTCATTTGGTTTTTATATTTTCTGTATTGAATTTCTTCATGCAATGTCGGCATTCCGATGCATACAATATCTGTAAATTCCAACTCGATCAAGATTTCCAGAATAAATTCCAAGCTTCTGTCATTCAGGAAATATTGCTGTGTAAATATTAAGGCATAGGTCAAAAAAACATTAATCTGGCAAGCTTTGAAAAGTTTTTTTCAATGAGACAAAATAAGTTTTTCCATAAGCTTCACCTTCATTATATTTAGTTTATTTCATCGAAGTTTGCTCTCAGCAAGGCAAGAGTGTGTGCCTTGGGAGGATCGAACAACCAACGGTACACCAAATAGCAAAAAGCTACTACAAAATGCTTGAGATATCGGAGAGGCTATTTTATTGCTGAATTAGCAGAAAATGAATACAATTTTAAAAAAGTATTCTATACCGCATTCTTTTTATCTTCTTGTATAGGTGAAAGTAATGTTTTGGATGGATGAAATAAACTGAAATCTGACAAGTTCCTTTCCAATAGATGTGAACATCCACTTGCATCTTCCTTGTCTTTATTAATTACAATCTAAACAAAACAAACATAAATATTAAGTCTTTAAGTACCAATATTCAATATGCCATTCACCAGCCTAAAACCATAAATCTATTATAATTTCTTTCATCTTAAAAGTGAATCTGTTTATAAATTTTATCTAACCAGAATGATCACTGAGTTTTTTCGGCAAAAATTATCTAAGTATACATCAGTGTTTGTTCACTTTTTCCTATATAAAAATATCATTGAAAAAGTTACGAACTTACACGTTGACATTTCTTGCAAAAGGCCCTTTCTTGCATAGATGTGGAAAGAATTTCTGCAAATTTATACCTGCTACAGTGGGTGACTCGAGGAGGTTGTCCAAGGTAAACCTAAAAATTTTATGCTATATAGGAGGCACAATTAATATTATCTAGTAGTACCTAAAATCTGGTGCCGGGATAATCTTATACTGTCTTTAAAATCTTGACACAAACAAAATCTCGCAGTTTCAGTATAAATTTCAAGGTTAATAATTAAAAGTGAGTGCTCTATACTCTATTTCTTGATTATAGCAATATACTGCTGTATGGTATAGTACTATACATATTACTATCCCAGCCAGAACAATTACCATATGCCTAAATATTGCCTAAGACAACAAATTTGATCGAAGACTTATTGGAAAAAGTAACATTGATAGAGTTTCATTACGAGAATTTATAGTTCAGAATATCAGTACTACAGATAAAATATAGTGGGTATTTACCCGGCCCTCTTGTTGTTTTGCTTTTATAATATAATCATCTTCATAAATAAATGCATTGCAATCTTTTCGATTTCTACATGCAGAACATGAATAATATTTTCTTCCATCAGAGTGCCCTTGAACAAACTTTTCGAAAAGAAGCATAGGCCCTGAAAAATTAAAAGTTATTATACAGTGATTGCATATCAACACTGTTCAGCAATAAAAAGAAGTTCCTGATCATCTAATAATGAAAATAAATTTAACAGAAAGATTGGGGAAACATGATCTTTTTTTGGGACTTTTTCTGGATATTTTTTCTTTTTGTTATTTTTCGATAACTGTGTAGCAACAACAGAAAAGACCTTTCTCCGCCACAAATAAACTATACATAAAATTCCACTTTGTATATAACGTTAGCCAAATTGCACACAAGTGCCAGAAATAACTTACCATGACAACAAATTGGTGAGTTGATGAACCAGTCTTCAGGGAAACACACTTCAATTCCAGAACCAGCCGTAAAGTCACTCATGTTCTGCAAGCATAAATAGTGTTTTGATTTATAGGAATTTTTTCAACTACCGTCTTTGGAGGTTTCCTCTTTTGTCCCACCCACAAAAATCTTTATTAATAGCAGACTAGACCTGTAAAGAGGATGGACAAAAATTGCCATTAAATACTGCAATAATTGCACTAAACTATTGAGTTGAATAAATGCATGTTTTCTATACGAAACGATACATAGGAGAGGATGATACAAGTGAGTTATGACCTTCCATGTCATTCACCAGCACCCAATACACCTGATAATAAACTCAGCTATTGCCAAATTGGCAACTCTTGCGCAATACTGACAGCACTTGTTACTGACAGACATTGTTCAGCGTTTTCCTTTAAAAATGCAGGAATTCAGTGAATATGAATTTCAGCAATGAAACAATCCAAAGGACAAATCTTAAGTGCTAAATTTGGTCGTTTTACATAAAAGAATTCCCACATTTCAGCAAGAACATGTTGACAGCAAATATTATATACAAAATAAACTTTCACTAAACATGTAATTCTTTCTCAATACTAATATGTACATCTCCTGAGCTTGTAACAATAAGAAATAGCTCTTTATTGATGGACTCGCTGGCGGATGACTTTGATAAGATCAAATGTAGGCTTGGTTTAAATGAGAGTACCGGTACCTGATAAGCAAAATTATTTACCCGATTCGAACCCGGTAATTATCTGAACGCCATGGTTCGCTAAATGATTAAGTTGTATTCTCGGCATTCCTTTCCCGCAGGATAAAAATTTTATCCTATCCTATCCTATCCCTTAACATACATCTCCGGTGCACGACTCAACTTTAAACACTGAACAAGTGCGGACGGATGCTTAAAGAATGACGTGATTGTTCAAAACAAGGCACTATGGTATGATTGACGTGACATCCTTGATTGTTATAATTACATTTAGCATAAAAGACAGAAAAAAATAGATACCGTAAATTTAATAAAAACAAAATGTACAAATAACATATATATTAGTAATAAAATACCGTGCATTTTTAAGGTAGGGTGGGAGTATACAAATATGATTATAGATTTTTTTGTTTGTTTGATGACTGGAGTCATGCCACTGGCGTCTTTACGCTGCCTGGAGGCTATACCAGTCATACAAAATATGAACAGTGAAGTTCGACGAAGTGAAGTTCAGAATTGGTGACAGAACGACATGCTTTATCGCTGCTGGTGAGTCGTGGGTTGAACACTGATTAATTGAATATGATTTTCTAGTTATATATTTTGCGCCACACTATTTTATTCCAAATTTAGCCAAAGAATTTTGATATTCATATCAGCTGCTACCAAATGGATCCTTGAAACGGTCTGGCATAAATCCGATGATATTGAAAGTGATTTCACTGAGGATTTGAAGCGTGTACGCCTCCGGCAACAATTAGAATTGTATTACAATAGTAAGTTCATGCATCTATTTCCATAGCTTTCTTGGATATGACAGAATCTAGATAATATGCCTTCAATAATATTATTAAGGACCAATAATAAGATGAATTGTGCATCAAATTCTGCAATCTGTTTCATAACAACAGCTCCAATGTGTAATATTTGTGGGCCTATTAGGCATTGTGTTTTTTCCATATAATGAGCAGATTTGAGATTATTCTTGGAAATTATCAATTCATAACTGTCCCACAAAGTTACCTATCCGCGTTCACACAATATTTATGAGTTAAGATTCAACAGGAGGTTAACATCTTCTACTTACCGTACTAGTATCGTCTTAGATCCGCAAAAGTCAAACCACACTTGGCCATTCGAAAGTAGCCATACCATGAGTCTCAATTCCAACTTCTCTGAACACTAGAGATGGCTATTCAACTAGTCTTCAAAATTCACTCTGTGTACCTATTGGGAGTTTGAACCGTATGCATAATTCTCTTAAGTTTGAATTTTAGGTCGAAAGTTTCAACAAAAAGCATCGAGAAATTGGCAAGAACTGGTGTGAATGGAATCCATAATGAACTTTGAAAAGAAATTTGAATTTCGTGATGAAGATGACAGTTTATTGATCACGATTCCGGAAAAGCTTGAGGCAGCGTATGGAACATATGTGTGGCCTTGCTCAGTTGTACTGGCACAATACATATGGTACAATCGAAAACATTTATTAGTAAAAAAGAATGTATTAGAACTGGGAGCTGGAACCGCACTGCCGAGTGTGGTTGCAGCCAAATGTGGAAATGCTGCATCAGTTACGCTAACAGATGACCCTCATCAACCAAAGTATGTTGCATGATAGTAGTTACTCAGCAATATTTCACAAAGTATGAGACACTGAGATATTGGCGACATGGAGCAATGAGTCGAAATGTCAAACCTTTCCCATGCTGTCGAAAAAAGTCAGCTGACAAGAAGCTAAAACTTGAAAATTATTCAGAGCAAGGCTGGAAGCAGTGGCTAAAACAAACTAACTAATAGCCACTTAATGGCAAAAATGAAATCTGTATCCTTTTTATGCGATGGCGTACAAAAATGCCCCACACATGTGCAGAAGTTTGTACGAGATACTCTATTTGTTCGCATTGAACAGAGGAATGGGCCGTTCTGTTAGGTTCTTTCTAAAGGTATTTTGACCAAAAATATGTGGAAGCACTTAACTAATTATGAATTAAAAATTTATGCTATGCTGTTTCCATGAGAGACAATATTTGAATGCCTTTTTCTTTTCCCTTAAAGATTGTCTGAGCCCAAATAACCTGGTTCGAAAGAAGCAATCAATATTTACGATGGTCGATGAAAGCACGTTGATTCTAGCTGTTATAGGGTTAATGAAGGCAGAGTTTAGATTGGATGAAGTTGAGACTATTTGGAAATGAACAGATAAATTAATTTTTGATGTTTCATAAAACGAAAATCCAGATGTTTGGCAGTGAAGGCATAAATTTGGCTTTTATGATTTCACTGCAAAAATTAATCGAAAAATCATAATTTACTCATCCGAATTCTAGACTACTATTATGGACTATTTGGATTTTGGATAAGGACATCCCTATGCTTGGCAAATGCATGCTCTTGCATTATTATGAGGTGGATTTTAACACATTGTAATTTCAAGAAATATTTATTCATTTAGATCACTTGAGAACTGTATGTTATCATGCGGAGCAAATTCAATCGATGCTGGCAAATTAACAACAGACTGTTTAAATCCTGAATCTTCAGTCAAAGTAACAGCACTGAGGTGGGGTGAAGTTTCGTCACCAATTTTTATTGGGCTGTCTGAAGGAACTTTACCATATCCAGATATCATACTAGGATCGGACTGTTTTTTCGAAGAAAGTGTGTTTGAAAAAATTTTATTCACTGTGCGCCACCTATTTGAAGGAATGATGGCGAAAAATAATGCTTGTACAGAAAAACCTCTCTTTTTATGCACATATCAAATCAGGAACAGAACATCAACTATTGAAGACTTGCTAATACTCTGGGGAATGAAATGCAAGAGTATCCCATTGTCTTCATTCAGGGGTGATATGTACAATATCGCTAATTCTGGTATGCCAGGTAATCATGAAATACAATTACTAGAGATTACTATGAACGACTGATGGGAAGGACTCGCAGTACATTACTGCGAGGTAACGTATTACAACAAAACGATACGTCTAAATATTTGTTCTAAATGTATTGCGATCATGATGATGCATGGAAATTTTCAAGACTATTTTAAATTACTTATCGCTTCTGATATACATTTTACAAAACTGACTGCTTTTCACAGTGAATCAACAAATTGTTTTGTGTATATCCTATTTTGTCATTTCACTAATTAGTTTATCGGCAAAATCTTCATCTTTGATATCAGTATTTTCGGTAGGCTGCTTCTGGAGTCTGTCCTCCGCTGATATAATGCTTTTGAATAAGTAGTATTCACCTACTTTACAATGAGCAACGTCACTGCAGAATTTCTTATCAGGATAGCATATTATGTACTTTAAATTTGGGTTTGCTATTGTAGTGTTTTGGTTTTTGTCAGCGAGTTGAAATTGTCCTCTGCGTTCTAGAAACAGATGTCTTGTTTTAATGTGTTGAACATCATAACGTAAAATTCCATGTCTAGCTATGACATAATGTTTCTTATAACCCATAGTGAAGTAAATATACTGAAACTTTTCCTCTGTTTTGTCAAAAGGCTGAAAAAATACTTGAGGCGAGTATAAAAAGAGTTCAGGTAAATCTTTGACAGTAAAATCCAAGTCTCGGATTAATAAATCTATCATCTGGTTCATTTTTTCCTCGGCCATGCTTAAATATTGGGGTGTGTGTGAGATACTTCTTTGCAAAAATCCTTCACGAAGGCCGTTAGCCCTCAAGTTACTAATTCTATTCAACAAATCCTCTACGTTCATTTCAAATATTTCTGGATTCATAGTCAGGAGACGAACTATCACTTTTGTGCCAAATCCAAGATTTCCATGTAAAACCTTAATAATCTCAGAAACAGTGGCTGATTTATTGTTTTCTGAAAACAAATGCCAGTGTTTGATAAGACATTTTTGAATCTGGATATAATGCTTATGAAGTTGATTCTTTTCAATGTCGTTTGTGGATGGATCAATACAGGATGGATCTTCGGAAGTAAATCGTGAATTCTCCATTGAGTCATCTTGCTCAATTAGATTCGAGATTGTCCTATGGTGCGTTGGGTTTCTGTGAACCTTTAGATTATTAAAAGTCTGTAAAATATCGGTGATATTATCTTTCATATTCCTGGATGAGAACCCTATCTGTTCTTGAATATTCTCTGCAAGTTGGTCCATATTTAACTCAGCAAATTGATTTGTGTCTGTGTGAAGGAATGAATATGTCTTTTTCATGTAACTTGTATAGGCATAATAATTCACAGGAAGCAGTGTAAAATGATTGCATTTTGTAGCATGCAACAAACTGCGAAGTTGTGAGAACCAACAACAAGCCATCGATATTATCCACCATGCAATGTTGATATAAAAACAATTCTGTCGTTGTTTTCAAGTTGATAACTAATATCACCCATCAATTCCCAGTCAGCATCATTAACAAGAACAAGTATACCGGGCCTTACTTTATCCCCTTGCAAAAATAATTCGGGACGTTCTTGCAGTAAATTATCCTTTATCCAGATCAATAAAGATTTTATAGTCCAAGGGTTTTCAGATTTTGGTAACTCAACTTGATGATTTTTTATACAGCCAAAAAGTAACTCGGCTCCTCCACTGAATTCAAGTGTGATACTTAGTGACATCTGGTAAATAAAGCATGGTACTAAATACATATTATTGAAAATGAACAAAGACAGGTATCATTCGCAGCCTTTATACCATGGCAGTCCAATTTCATTTTGGTTTTTCCGCTTGAAGTGTGGTTTGTGGCAGCTTTTTACCATTTGAGTGGTAGCTAGTTGGTTTCTCTTTTTTAGTGCTAATCTTTTTCCATGGCCATCAAAATACACAATAAAAACAGAGCTACGGTAATAAGAAAAAAACCATTCGCTCATCATCGGTAACGATATCGATATATCCATCCAGTCAATTTTATCGTTATTCCAACAGTTAGTACCGGCATATTATCAGTTATTGGGCCTAAACGTTTCATATTAAATTAGGGCTGCATCCCTTGTCCTGGTTACAAATTCATTAACCTACAGACCATATGCACTACGGTACGATAAGATATCATTTTTATCAGCTCACAGGAAGACGTGAGCAGTGATTACGTGAGCCACCGTACATTGGTGAGGTGTCCAGCAGACATCTTGCCTATAATCATCATTGCTCACAGGATTCTAACCTGCGCCATGAGATGCGTACCTCTAGAGTGTATTCCCAACGCTTTACCGATTGCGCTAACTGGGCACCACCACTAATTCAGGATTTACGAATTCGCCCACCAAAATATACTGGTTAGAACCTATAGTATTGCTAGCCAAATATTACAAATACTGAATACGACTGGCTCGCACGCGGCTGGCCCGCACGCGACTGGCTGTTTCAGGCGGCTGGTTGCACAGGACTGGCTACTGAGAAGGGACCGGCTCGCGCGCGGCTGGCTGTCTCGGACAACTCGGTCGCATAGGGCTGGCTACCCAGGCCCATGGTTGGATGTAGTCATGCTTGTACAAATAGGAATTACTTTTTATAATTGAATATATTGCATGAAAGAGGGTTTGACTAATGAACGAATAATCAATTTTAAGTTCAATGGGCATTCAGAAAAGTTTTCACCGCTTATCCAAAGTTAATTTTGCGCTATTGTCAGGATATAATAGGAATTCATTTTCATATTATGGGAGAGGAAAGCTGATACGGCTTAAACATTTGGTGAACCACGATCTCTCGGGAAGACACCACCGAATCGGGGGTAAGCGCCCCCCTAGCAAAAGGGACGTCACACTTTTACTTTGAAAATAACAACAGGGAATATTTCCAATATTCTATTCCATATTTTTATTTTTTGTCCTCCTACTAAGTGTGCTGATGTGCGTGTCAACGTGACCGCCCCTACACCGCACTGTGCTAACAATATTAAAACGCGAATAATTCCTGCAAACATTTTATAATAGGTATTTCGAGTAACAGATTAAAGGATATTTAAGTTGATAACTGCAAGAAATATGATTCTTAATTATTTCAACCTAATTTCAATTTTTTAACCAGGTATTTCAATTTCTTAACCAGTGTGAAAAAATGCCGCGTGCATTTGAATATTGTGAATGTAAAAATGAGAATGTTGAGATTTTGCTAAATAATATGGAACTCCTTCCCCCTCCCAACGTATTAGTTCTAGTAGATTGGAAGGAAACAGCTAAACCGGTAGTTCTCAAAATGGGGTTAAGGGTCCGATGTAAATAATTTTGTCTCATAAGTTCTCAAGCTCGGGAACCGGTAAGCCAGAATAACACAAATGGCTACAAAGGCGATAAAAGAATTGCTCTGGTGTTATTTTAAAATGTAAAAAAGCAAATGATGCGTACAAACTTTCCTATGTCATCCATTTAGGAAATTTACAACAACTTGCTGCTGAAAATTCAATCCCTACTTAATAAGTAGGTAAGGAAACAATATTTTTGGTTGATGCTACTTTGACTCGTAATTCCCCTTTTCGCTCGATTTCTCGCGTTTAAATTATTTTTCAGAGAAACTTCGTTCCACAGGATACTTTTACCCCAAAATGAAATCTTCACTTCACTCCAGATTATGATATGGTATGCAAATTTCGCAAGATGCTGAAAAACCATTCAAAACCGGTGTTACCTTTGTGTTCCGATAAGTCATAAATTAATAATAACTGCTACTCTTCAAATAATTTGATGTGAAACAAAACAATGACTCACACACACCAGTGCTTTTTATTCAACTTCTTTATTTACTTAACTTTACTGAATAAAGACAAGACCTTCCACCTATGGAAATCATTACATTGAACATTGAATGTTGGATTGATTTGGTGCAACATCGCCAAAGTGTTAGCTAACTAAATGGCATAAAGGATTTTTATCAACGATGTTCTTGCAATAAACGCTTATTAACCATAGAAAAAAAGAGCTGTTGTCGCTCTTGTCATAGTTTTGGTTTGCAACGTTTGGCTCGTATGTAGAATCACTGCACAAAAATCCACGTCAATTACCGAATTTTAATATATGCCTTTTTAGAGTTGGAAACGAGCGTGCTACCCACTTAAGATACAATGTCCCAAATAGCCAAAATGTCTGTGTATTTCAAAAGGATGATCTAATCCACAACTTGTGGGTTTATATGTCACTTCAGTATGTTTTAAACTTTATGTATTAAACACAGTCAATAATATCTCCATTATTTATTGATTTAGCTATTTATTCATTTGTTGTATGCGTTGTTGTTTTTGATAAGTCAAAAGACATTACATTAAAGGACAAAACTAGACTAAGGGATTGATAAGCAGGCATAATTTTTCTCTCGTCGTACAGCTTCCTCATGAATGTCGATATATATTTGGAATATCTTTTTGAAGCATTTGTGTCCAATATGCAGATATTTCACGTTATATTTTATTTAAATTACATATAGAACGATGGGTTCAGAAGCTTGGAAAATTCCAAAAGTAAGATTTTCTACTATCAGGTTGGAAAATAAAGGCTGGAAAGCTCAAGGCCAAGATTCCATTGCTGAGACTGGCTGACTGAATGGTAGCATCAATTATATTCGAAGTCCATGACTGAACCTTACTAAATAATTTATTAGTTTAAATACATGAAATTATAAAAGAAAAATGAAATTATTAAAACGAAAATATAATATTAATAAGATTAATAAAGACGTTCTTTTTTATTTTCTAGATCATATGAATTGCTGATTAAATAATAATATTGTTTGTTGGTAATTTGAAAGAAATTTCGATGGATATTTTATGGGGATAGATGAAAATAGTGGTGCGAGAGTAAATTCCCACATTCGAGCCTAGGTTTCCCAAATTGAGATTGATCTGAAACTGGTTAAATAGCGGTTTAAAATCACTGCGCGCCAAAGGCGCGTGAAAATATGTTGGAATTTCCTATGCCCCTGGGTACGATAGTGACTTTCATATCAATATTTATTTCTAAGATACGGAAGGGATATACTTTGATGCAAAATGCTTTTGAAAGACAGTGGGATTTTTAACGCCAGTGCTACAGCGCAACTAATATTTTGTTTTATGGGTAAATATTAACAAGTCATATGTGTAAATATGAATTTCCTTTAATATTATCGATCAAGTATATTATATGAAATTGATTATATTCTTCGTTTTTAAACTGATGAACAACATAAAACGTTTTAAGCAAACTATATTTTTATTTTGAATGTTTGACGCCTGTATACAAATGTAACACTTTCGTTTATTTTATATTTTTATTAAGGAGGAATTGCTAATTTTGTCGAAACCACCAATAGTTCAATACCATTTTAAATTTTTTCCCCATACATCCACCTTTTATTAACTTATTTCGCCTTTATTAAATGGTGCTCATTTGACCACACAAATTTTTTTGAAAAACATCTATAATCTGTCAATTTGCATATGTTATCGTGATGTTTATCGTAATTTTAAACTCGTTTGGCTGGCACAGGGCTGGGTTCTGAGAAAGCTGGTTCGCATAGGGCTGGCTACAGAGACGTCTGGCTCCCACAGGGCTGGGTTCTGAGAAGGCTGGTTCTCACATTCATGCGCCAAGTAGAATGGAGTTTTCTAAAATATGTGACTCCGAATTTTATTTCCAAAAATTCCCTAAATAGTGAGTAGAAAGCATAAACACGAGCAAATCAAATAGTCAATACAGTAGAGACGTAGGCGGAGGAACATGTTCTAACCTGGAATCGGAAATTTTTGTAACTTCGCAAATTGATGGTGTCATAATGATGATGCCGTTTTTAACCTTGACTTGAATGACTATCAGCTAAATTTGGGGAATTTTTTCACGAAATTAACTCATTTAAACAAAAAAATCAGGCATGGTTGTGCGCCGTAGGTGCGCGAATTTCACTTTTAAAAATAGTCAGGCCTAAAATATGCTTTCACGACGCATCTTTGGTTTAGCTTAAGTCACTGATGAATTGCGCCGTATCTTTTTGCATGAAATAGTTACTTAAATATTTGAATAATATATTCCACCATCAAATAGCCCTTCTGTAACAATTTCATGCGACCCAGGTATTTCCCTGAAATTTTTCAATACATCACCTCTAATAGTTTCTATATGGACCACTAGTCACTGACAGAGTTCATGGTGGTTGGAATGAAGATATGCTGTATGGGTGACGGTGAGTATCACATTTTTTACACCTGAGTAAAGTATTGTTATCAAGCACATTTATAGACACATACACATTTATACATTTATGAGAACCTGATTTTTGTCGAGAATGTCCGACTGACGGCCTGCGGGTGTCACAATAGAGCAACAATAAAACGGCGAAAGGATAAAACTACACTATTGGATATATCAAAATCTTTATGCCATTGCCAATAAACACACTTGGCCTGGCAATATTCTTTTGAATCCATGTTTATCCAGTTTTACTTCATCTCAACACTATGCAAAACAAGACATATTTCGCTAGGACTGATAGGTAATTTTTATCGCATCTGGTCGCATCCGTAAGGTTATTGGGGCGTTTCGACAAGCTTTTTTGTTACTCTGAAAAAACAAGTTCGTGTATTTTATACGAATATATTCTGCCAACCGATGCACAGTGAGCTCCAGGAAATTGCGTTAATTGTAATGAAATTTTAGGGCAAAAATTAGGCTCAATCGTACAGTACAAATATCTCGTTTAGGATGTTTTGACGTTAGAAATGGGTGTTTTCTTCTAACATGCCCTTAAACGAAAAGATACTGCATGGACTTTGAGCATATAGTATAGACGAACATGCTTGTCAACAGGCCCCATATTTATATTAGCGATATTAAGGGCACAAATTACGCGGATTGTGCTGGATGCACCTCCGATATCATTGCTTTGTATGATTTGATAACCATGTCATATGTATCGAATAAATACAACGATATTAATCGTGAATCGACTCGAATCGACTTCATATCGTGTTTGTTATTAAAATGCACGAAGATTAAAATTTCGTAACCGTATTTGTATACAAAATCATAAAGTGCGTCATCTCAAATTTTTGTGGCATGTCGCGGAGAAATATATGTACTTGAGAGTATTATTGAATAGACAGTCGTGGTAAATTCATAATTCGAATTTGATTGTCAATCAAATATTTTCGAGGAACACAGACTCAAAATAAAAATATTTGATTTATTTTTGTTGAAAGTCGTCCAGGATTTGCGGGTTGCGTGGTTGCATTGTTTTCGTAAAAAAATAGTCGTCTTTATAATGATGGTATGATCTTGTCTCACACAAGGAGCTTAATTACCAGCCCCCGACGATATGTCACTTGAAAATGCACATTTTCTAATTGGCTCCTCTTATTTAACTACTCGCCTTATTCAAAGGTGGGCTGGGTACTTCAGAAGCGCCAAACGTTCGACCTTTCGTTTTTGTAAGCCATTAAATGTGCAATAAAGGAGTTTGAAAAGTGTGTTTTGCCTCGTTAGTTTGTTACTTGTGATTAAAAGCAACATGATTATAAAAATGGTTTGCATAGTTTACAGAAAACTGAAATGACTAAACAAAATGGAAGGACTGTATTTGCTCAAAAAGTGGGTGGGATGTATTCTTCATACATTGCTGGTCCCGTCGCGAGTTCAAAATATATTTTGTACAAATAAATTATTGCATCACACTATTAATTCATACGACCACCTACGTCGTTTGAGATTGGTCTTTTACTTGGATGTAAGCATTTGAATAAAAAAGGCAAATTGGCCATATATAATTTTGAACTGTTTACATCGAATCGTGTTTGTTGTAATAAACAAACTTCCGTGCAAAGATAAGAGTCAGAACAATTAGGATTTTTTGCTGTCGTTTGTTTGCCACTATCAGATTGCTAAGAATTTCCGACCTAAATCTCGTAAATGTCGGACGTATCATACAATTAAAAGGACATGATTTTTTGTCGAGAATGTCCCACTGACGGTCCAGTAACAAATTTCACTTTATCAAGCAGGGGTCTTCTGTGGACCACTTCACGGGAGCGCGAACCACCAGTGACTCATGCTTAACAGCATACTTCAGACAAATGGTTTCTTACTTTGGGGATGCGCAGAAACTTGCGTGCGGTAGAATATTTAGAAGGGAAGGTATAGTGACATGGTCACATTTCACTCAAAACGAAGTACATGCAGAATCATTTTCTATGTTCATCAAAATGCACGGAATTTTAAAAACTTTAACGTAACTTCGACCATGTTCACGATTCACAGTAATAAGCGAGTTTCATGCATTCTGGCTTGACTTTTGTATTTTATAAATAATACTTATTCATGGATGATCGTGATTTTGATATTATCATAAGCACAACACTGTTGTGCTTATGCAGATTGGCCGTATAAATGACTTTATTGGAGAAAACCTACTCAGTTCTACAACATTTGCAAAATTATGCGCACTGCTGATTAGTCTCGACGCTTAATTTCATATATATATATTAAAAGCGTGCAACTTGTTGTGTTCTACCCCGTGGCAAATTCAGACGCTATGAAGAGTTAATTGTCCCAAATTACGCCAAAACGATGCATTCTCTAGTTAATAGAATATTAATTATAATTCTCTAACGATTCGATTTTATCTGAGAAATCTGCCGATATCAAATCATGACATTTAGGATATAAATGAAATAACTTATCGATTAGCAGAATCGTTATTTATTGCTTTTATTTGTTGTCAATAAACAATCATCAAATAAACGTAACATTAAATAATGTAATTATAGGTTCCCTTAATGAGGGTGTGTACAATCGGGTGCGAAAATGAGGGTGTATAGTCGCCGATCACATTATCATACGGTATTTTCATGTATATTGTTTTTTACATTTCAAACATTTACTCGAAGAAAAATCTTACAATCATTACTGGAAGTGGCCATAGACCACCGGGAGCTATAAACTACTTTATTCTAAGTCAAAAAGATGCATAGTTACAGGTCATCAACTGTGTCATACAAAACGTTTTTTTCTTTGAGAGATTTTTGCGATCTATTTATTATTGAACACTATTTCGTAACAGGGGTTGTGATTCAGCTCTCATTATTCGAAATTTCCTATAGCAATGCTCCTTACATAAGCCCATTTCTAATGTATATATAAGGGTATATTCAACAAAATGGCAGCAAAAAAGAAAATAATGAGTCATGCCATACCGATTGCACACACGCTTGGTAGTTAGTGAACGTGTGCGAAAGCTTTGTATGGGGATAAAATTCAAGTTGATTCCAATACCAATTTTTTTTCCAACCAGCTAAAACGCGTTTTCGCGATTTTTGCAATTACAAAATTTTGTGATGTGATCAGACAACTGCTTTCGTACTATTTGTTGTCGTTTATCAGATGTACATACATATAAACGTGATAACACGATGTGACAAAAAATCCATTTCTTTTCGCATAGGTGCTTCTATATATTCGAAAAATAAGTTTTAATTTATAGATAGAGTCTCAATGCAAATTATTAATGTTTGTGCTTCATCCCTTTCATAACAGTAATGTTTATATAATATTAAACTTGATTTTATTTAATAATATATAATAATCATTTGGAGTTTAAGAACAATCATCTAAACTACTACTTTGATATCAATTCGACTGAAGATGCGATCTAAGATAAACAAACCAAATCATGGAAAATAACGGCATTGTTTACTTTCTGCTGCGTCTCTGGAAACGAGCACTTCCGTGAGGTCACCCCCATGCGCTTCTAACGTTCAGCAACAGTCGCAGGACGTCAACACTTTTCTATTGTGAGAAAACACGTCAATAAATTTATTTTTGGAAAAAAAATTAGAGATGACACAGCCAACAGCTACATATATTGATAATTACTTTATTTTCATGTCTAATTGTCAGTCATCGCATCTTTGTTACAACTGATGTATTGCCCTCTTGCCCGGTCGGAAAGGTTTTTTGCCGGCTGTGTTTCATGCTTGACAAAAATAAAATTACTGATTGGGTGAATTACACTGTTCAAAAATGCTTAACCGTATATAATAGTTGAACTGGTAAATAGGTAGACCGACAGTATTTATTTTCTATTAAACCTATACTAGTCATACGGAAACTACGAATTTGCAAGTAAACAAACTGACTTACATAACGGAAAGGTACACACGGAAAGACCTTTTCACCACGGTGTGAAATCACACTTGTATGCCCTCAATTGGTTTGTTTTCAGTCGGCCTCACTAAATGTTATTTCAGTGTTTCCCATACTATAACGAAGGTAGTTTTGTATTTGTTCTTAGAATGGTTCAATTACAGATCTACATCTGTATGTTTCGTGTTTTCATGGAAGATCAATAGCCGGTTTTTAAGTTTATTGCGATGTATTATGATGTGATGTTCATACTAACAAATGTTATCTTCAGTTTCTAGATTTTTACGATTCAAATTTCGAATGTTAATTTTAAATGTCATTTTAAAAAAAGTATTATAAGGTTATCCTTGACGTAAGCACGCTTTTACGGACAGACGACACATTGTACATTATAGTGGTTGCGAATGGGAGAAATTATAATAAAGGTTGAAATGTCTGAAGGTTGCCAAATAATAGATTGAAGAATGGTAAAATGCGAACCGTATTGGAATTCTCGAATTTTCATCTTACTTGGTTAAGATGCCGCTTGTCTTTTGCAGTAATTCGATCATCCATAGAAGGAAGTCGCTCTTCGTTTCAAAGTATATAATATTTTATATAATATTTTACTTGTTTCATCTAAGGGTCACAGAAAAAATTGTGTTGTTTTGAAGAAAATTTATTGGGGTAATGTGCCTATTTATGTACTTAATGTATTGTTGCTCATTTATTTATCCCGATATGTACGTTTCCTTTATTTGTTATGATAACAACATATAAACTTATATTTAAAAAAAATTGTCAAAAAAAGTGGTAGAAATCTGTCCTTTGTAAGTTTTTATTATTACTATTTAAAAAAAAAAAAAAAACTTCGTATTCAGGAATATACGGGGTTTTCGAGTCTATCCGCGATTTCTGTTGTTTTGTCTAGAAACATAACAATAACTTCAGATCAAATCAGTTGCATGCAAATAAAGGAGGGTCATATCTTTATTCCAGTGTTTATTTTGTAGATAAATTGCTTTTTGATTTGTGCATAATAGTAGCTTACTATAACAGTGAGATCCTGCGTTTTAGATTTGATAAAAGTCGCATAAACCACGCACTTTATTTTCATATCGAAAAATGTATTAACGATATTTTATTGCTTCTTTCAATGTAGTGTTAAATCTTAAATATAAATCCCAAGAGACCAAACATTTGTACAGTTTTATTTTGTTGATCATAAGTCAGTGTGTCATTTGTCCAACTCAGAGCATCGCTTGTTAAGCACGAGCCACTGATGGATCGCGCCACTGAGGCGCAGGCTGTCTGTGGCTCATGCTTGACAAATTAAAATTTCTGTTTGTGTAGTTTATACTTGACGATACCATGATTTGGGATCAAATAAAAACATTTTAAATAGATACAAAAGTTAAAAAGAATCATAATTTTACTCAACAAAGTCTCTAACCTTTGCCCTAGAGTCCTAAATCTATTTCATCACTTTATGCAATATGAAAGGAATATCAGGGAACAGAGAAAAATAACAAGTTTGTGTTTTTAATATTCAGTTTAACAGATCATATCAGGATGATCATTCAGAATGATAGCCCAGCTGGACACCAAAATTTATCGCCTTGTTGTACACAAAACACTGATGTATAACGTTCGTTAGTAGTGTTTCACCTGTGGCCCACACGCGACAAAATAATATTTCTGATTGAAAATTAATTGAAAAACAAATAACGATGATATGTAATTTACTTATAAATTGATTTTTGATTAGCGCAATGAAAATTTATCGCTTCTAACGACCCTTACTGACGCATTTTACGCCTCAATCAAAAACCGCAGCTTCTGTGCGTAATATTTCTTAATCAGACGTGCAAGTGCATTTTTTCAAGTTTTGCTGAACGTGCAAATCAGGTCCATAATTGCAACTTTGAAGAAAAATATTTCGAATGCTATCGAACACGTTTTACGAAAAAGCGCGACGAATTTTATTTTTCAGTACACTGCAACAAAACTACAGTAAATTTACTGGTCATTTGCAGTAATTGCATATTTCCAGACTTAAAAAACGCCATACCAATCCTAGCATTCGCGATGAGTTCCGTCAACACTCCATATTTGGCCATAAAAGTCAATTTTCAATTTTTTACTGTCAAGACCAGTGATTTTGTTGCATTTTACAGTGTACATATAGTGTATCCTGTGTCAGATAGAGAAAAAAATAAATATTTACAAATTAACTGTCTTATTTCCAGAATTAATTTTATCTATATGTTACTTAGAATTCACTGTAGTTCACCTTTTTGTTGCAACTATACACATACTTTATTATCAAATTCGTTATATTTTTGATTTTTTTTCTGTTCAAATTTATATACAAAATTTAGGTTTAAAATTGATTCCTTTAGCCAAACCTTTAATTGATTGATATCATGCAATTTCATAGTATTAAAAAAATAAATGGACAACGGATTATGCACCGTACCGTGTTTCCGCATTATGTTACATGAAAAAATGTCATTTATGGGGATTATGACGTTTGTAGTTGGACGCGGAGGCGTAGTATTTCCAGTCAGCGAGGAATTCCGTAAAAGTAAAAAATATGATTTTTATTCTGCAACAGATTGACTTGAAGCCTGGCACCAATAGTGTTTCTCCTTTGAATTTACGAAAGCGAAAAACTAATATCTAAATTGGTTACATGGACAAATGCGTCATCTAAATGATAAAATACCTAGATTAGTTTTGATACTGTCCATTTTTGCCATAATAAATCAGAACTTTAGCTTTGGTATAAAAAAATTCGATTTTGTGGCTTCTATAAAAATGACTCCTAAAGGTTCACTTGTCGTGTTTATGTCGCGACTAGTGAGAAAATGATACAAATATGGGAATAAGGAATTTTTTTATGAAAATTGAATCATTTACAAATTTTTTGAATATTACACATCAATATCGTTTTGTGAATTTCGAAAGTAAATTGGGCGCATTGAAATCTTATCCGTTCTAAGGAAAAAGAACTCATGCTTATTTAAATGATTTATATTTTAACAATTTATTCCAATTTCATAAGCTGTGTGAGCTAATATCTAGTCGGAAATTTTATTTTGCTAAGTGTGAGTTACTGATGGACGCAAATTACATTGGGACAATATAGCGATTCACCATTTCTCAATTTACAACCTCTGATTTTAAGGAACCCCATACAAAATTGCTTGCGATGCTTCTATGCTTCCATGTTTAATTTATTTAATTCCCACGCTGCATTGCATTGCGCAAACGCAAGGTTAGATTAAAGCAAACTTAAAACAAATGCAATCTGTACAAGCATGTTTGTACGCTTTACAGAATTTTAAAATAAATTCAATTTTTCACTCAACAAGCGCTGATAGAGTGTATTTTTTTAAGTATCATACTACACAAAAGTTTTGTTTTGTATTGAAACGTACGGTGCATTAATTTAATTGCATTTGCCGTTATCAGTTTTATTTTTCATACCCAATATATAATTAAACACCAAACATAGCGTGAGTAAGCGCTGCTAATCCTTTATTTTGGCTAACTGGATCATATTATGCAATTGATCAGCGTGCAAACTACTATAATAAAAACGGGCGTGGTGGATTTAGTTTCTGCAATTTTGTATTTTACGTTACCTCAAAGCACACAACGGCACGCAGGTTCGCGTGGGACCAACCACGTGACTCAGACTTCTCCAACTGCCAATCACAATTATATTGTTTCCTTTGTGACGATAAAATCAGCAAGATAATATAATACAGATGCAAATATCCAGTATCTTCGTCGTGGCGGAATGAAAATTGTTTTGAAAAGATTGTCAAAATGATAATAGAATCCAGTAGACGCAGATAGCGACTCTTGCACAAACAAAGTCGGACAGATGTGACGCGGGGCCAAAACCGAAATCCGGCGATCATTAGGTTGAATAAAGATGGGGCGACATGCAACTTTGATAAAGTCACCGGCGGAATGTAGGATGAAATCTAAAACATCCACCTTAGAACACGCGATTCCCATGAAAATTCTTTTCACGAAACATTTTATATAACCATACTTGACGGTATTTTTATTCGTCCATAGGACCAATTAGGCACAATTTCCACCAATAGCGTTTTCCATGGAAACATTTTTTAGTTGTGTATCTCTTGAAACTCGGTGAAGAGTAAAAAAAAATGCCGCTATGGAATCTGATACATGCCCCCACCCCAAGATTTTGGGAATGTGAAAGGCTCTCTCCCCATCAAAATTTTTCATAATGTTCTAAAATTTCTTTATTATGGCCTTAATGGCCTCCGGCGCGATACTACTTCTTGTATACGTACCTAAGCTAAAAAGACGATTCCAAACTTGATTTTTTGATTTTCCCCGAAACCCATCGTCTACACTGCATAAAATTATCAACAGTTATATCCTAATTTTTGGTTAAAAAAGTTTAAACTTGCTCAATTTTTTTATTCGACCATAAGAAGTGGTCGCATTTTTTCCTGAAGATATGCCCATTCAATTCTCGGAAAATTATGCAACAATTCAAAGTTTTATAATTCAGTCGTAGCCCCACAGGTTTGTTGACATGACTCAGCATCCTGGACAAAAAATTGAGTAAATTATTTGCAAATAAATGTCTTTAACATTGATGTTTGTTTTTATGCAAATTTCAGAATTGATTCGATAGGTGACAGCCCAATCAGAATTTTATTTTGTCAACCATGAGTCACTTGTTCGGGCAAACGATTTTTGACTGGAAATACTGGACATCGACTCAGAAGATTGAGTAAGCGATAAGACTGAGGTATGGCATTTTTGTACTTCACACCAACTTGATATGATTAATTGAAATATGAAAGTAGTTCACAAGGTGTGTCATATAAACAAAAAGTTCAGAATGTTGCCATCAGCGCAAAAAAGTTGGAATTCAAAGAATGCGGCGGTAGCAGCAATAAAATGATATCTGGAACTCGGTTTCGCAGCTGCTGATAAAGACAATAGACTCAATTGGATTGATGTAGTTTCCATTGCTATTTCTATTTTCAAGCATTTGGAATGCTACGAAACAATCAATAATGCTGATTCAGGCACTGGAACACAAATATGGAATACATCACCATATATTTGTGGCAATTGTTTTCGTCAACTTTTTACCTATCTGTGATAGTCTACAATATTATTCATTTAGATTATAGACTTTATTCTGAAATTTCGTTCTAAGTAGTAAACTTTTTGAGCAATAGTATTACCCTTCATCTTTATTAGATACCCCATTCATATGGTATAAAATAAAATATAATTCTAGGATTTGTATTCAGTATTCTGGTTTTATAACGTAAGAATAACATTGAATTAATATAATACTATTAGAATTTTATTTTCTAGACAATTTTGTAGTTGTTTTGTTTTTAAGGTTTAACAATTATTTTTAAAGTGTTAATTAAATTAAATTCACACCCATTTGTTCTAAAGTTAATAAAGTCAATTTTTTCCTCTAATTAACCTCCTTGTTTTATGGCCAATTCTAAAATGTTTTAACATGTAAACTTATCAAGTACATAGACATATATTTGAATTGTATTTGATATTTACCGCTTAGATTTATTTGTTTTGCAATTTTCCTGTAATCTAATTACATTGCGTTTGTTTTCCAGTTTTCCTGGAAATTGATCTGGTGAACTCGAAAGTGGGAAAAATTAAAATCTTTTATGAAAACAGATTTTTCTTTATCATGAAGATAAAGCCGTTGATTGGAATATTTAAATCTGTTGATATCGTGACTGGCGCTGGAGATAGATGTTTGTCACGGAAAGGAGGTATCAGATATGCGTGAGACGAAAAAGACAACTTCGCACAGTACTTATTGATTCCTGTAAAAGCATTCATTGACACAAATTATCTCGACAGATCCTCAAAAATTTGAATTCACATATTTTTTTCCGGGAAATTTAGTGTGTAATTATTCAGCATTTTCCCACGTTAACAAAAATTTGCATATACTCATATACTTATTTTATTATTTTTTTCAATAGATTTTTATTTTCAAGATATCCATCCATTTTGCTAAGAATTTGAACCGTAGCGAATGCTTGCGTTATCAAACAAAATAACGCTTTCACCGAATTTGAAATACGAGTGTGTTCTTTTTGGTCATGTTTCTGCTGAATGGGATTTTGTTTTTCCAAATCATCACTGAAATTTGTTCCCGAAGACTTAACAATTTCAACAAATCGATTATCAGAGGACTAAGTCATACCGGCTTTCGCATTATGACTGTTTAAGTGGTTTTGTGATTACTCCAAGTAATAATCCTAGAAGAAAAACTGGAATTTGATACACTGAGTCATATAATATATACCTATTATTCCCTAGTAGCATCAGACATATTTGAACTGAAAAACAACCACAAAGAAAAAGCCGGGAGCTGATGTTTTAAAGTACAGGGGTATGACATTTCATATTTTTCTTATATAACTGGATATATTTAACTGTACCATAGTGGTTGCGAATACAGGCCACAATTTCAAAATATTTTTCAGCACTCCCAATCAGGAATTCTATTTTGCCAAGAATAGGTCACTGACTAGACCGCGTCTCGTTTGCAAAACATGCTTAGACACATTTTTTCCCTCTGAGACAAGAACCGCAATTGCTGATCGACTGTCTTGAAAACAATGTTATGTAACATGTGTGACAATATGTCTGTGAATTACTTTCGCTCAAAGTTTATTTGGTTACATAACTTGAACAGATTCATGGTATTCGTTTTTTCCGTGATTAGTAAATTAAACTGTTATGTACTTGAAGGTCGCCGCTGTATTGGTCATTATGATATTTCTCTGCAAAATAGCAATTTAAATGAGCAATACAATGGAAGTTTGCCCTGTTTAGACTCATCATTGAGATATAGGTTAGTCAAAAATTAATCCGGATTAGTCGTTGATATAAAAACAAACATTGTTGCTGCAATAACATCGCGTGCCGTGCTTCCAATAGTTCGCGCCCAAACTGACGTTACGTTATTTTACCTTGGGTTGGAACGATTGCAATTTCGGTTTGCCACAAAGTGTTTTGTTTGAAATGATTGCCTTGAGTGTCTTCTCTTCTTTCGATAGGAAAAAATGACCAAAGCCTCCTTTGTTCCCATTTAGGAAGATTCAGTCCAAAATTTTACAACGTTTTTTTAAGTATGAGTCACTGATGGGTCGCGCCGTCGAGGTACGGACGGTCTTTCTGTGGCTTATTCTTGGCAAAATTAATTTAAATTAAAGTTTTTGCGTCTGACTATTCCAACGGGAATGTATTACATGGAACAATGTTGTTTACATCGAGAATTCCGCAAGTAGGACTGGCGAAAGTTATGTCGAACCTTTGGCCAAATGTGTATTAGAATGCTTTTAACGACTTACTTATGTCATATAAGATTTGATTCCTTCCTATAGCCGTAATGTTAGAAGGAAACGTATGAAAAAGAGAATAGATTAAATGCCCTTGAGAGGCCCTGTTTGATGGATTTAAAAAAAAATATTTTTCAAAAATCCCAATACATTTTATTTAAAACAAATGTGCAGTTTGATTAATGTTGAAATATTGGAATACACAAGCAATGTCGCGAACTGCAATGTTGGATTGCGACCCTGAATGGGAGAATATATTTAGGCAAAACTTGGAAAAAATTTCTAAAAACTACACTTGGTATTGCGATGAAAAATGGAACAACGGTTCAAGAATTTTTTTTCAAAAATTCTCTGAAATTTAAGTATGGGGTGGGAGCCCCAGAAGAGAACAAAGGGTATTTAAACACTTTAATAGAATACTGAATACAACCTAAAACATTTCTATATCGTATCTGTTCTCAGTTATTGATATTCCTCTAACAGGTTTTTTGATTATTTCGCTATCGTCCAAGGCAGATACCACTCACTGCACTTTACCGTGGCAGCTCAGTTTGGGATATTTTCCGTTTAGGGTTCAGTTGCTTGTACTACATCTTTCAGTGGCTCTTTACTATTAGGTAGCCATTGGTTGGTTACTTTTAGGCACTACTTCCGGCCTCGCTCAAGAGTGAATTTCAATGGAAAAAACAGCATTGTGCAATGAAGTTCATAAGTGGTGAAATGAAAACGTCGGTGAAATTATTATCACCATATATTGAAGAAGAAGATTCAAAACATTTTCTACTATCCTAATACATTATAAAGAGTAAGAAATTTGCGAAATGAAGTTACTTTAAATATCAGGTTGGCATAAAAACAGAAATCGAACCAATTCACCGAGCCAAAGTTCACACCAAACAAATATTTTTAAACTTGCTTCTTTTCAATATTACTTCACATTCACTCAATTAAGTAGTTTACCACGAGCAAGAGCCATATATTGACTGGCATTTATGTTCATTGGGTCCGGGCATTTGAATTGTTCTAACGTTTTTCCGCGCAACATTCCAGTTGGACAAATGAAGTGAAAGCATATTCTGTTACGTATGAGTCGACTGGGATAAGAGACGAATAAGAGGTATCAGAAGAAGTACTATGTGATTTTATTCTCGTTCAGGGTATATACCACTCACTGCACCCTATTATAATGCCCCGGTTCCGTTTGGGAGGTTTCTCCTCAATTTGAGTACTGTCACAGATCTCATATTGTATCTCTTTTATCTCTTAGTCGTGTTAGTGGCTGTTCGTTGCAAGTTTTTTTAAAGGTACTGCTCCCGGGTTTTTAAAAACGGATTTCAATAAAAAAGGTTGCTGGTTCTGAAAGTAAGAAGTTCCAGGATCCAGTCAAGAAATTATCAGTGTTGGGGAGATTCGAGTCATTGACTCGAGTCCAGTCGCAATCGAGTCAAGTTTTTTAATAACTCGACTCGACTCGAGTCGTCTTAGCTAAATACTCGACTTGATAAAATGCACTACGCGACTTGACTCAGGACTCAGATAAATATCTAGCCCGTGCCTGTAATCACTTGTAAAAAAAATACTTCGTCTACGTGACTTGTCAAAATCGCGCCTCCCTGAAAGATCTAAAAAATACAATGTATCCTGCTGTGAAATCCATGCTTGTCTATCCTATGATGATGATGATTTTTTTGGTTGGGTACTTATAAAGTGCAAAGCGGCAAATTAAATCTGTTAATATATTTAGAAACCGAGTTGTGACTTTACATTTATATGACTCGACATGACTTGGCACTCTAAATTCGAATCTTGGGAAGTCTTGAACTCGACTCGCAACTCCTTTGGCCTTGGAATTCGAAGAGCAGTGACTCGTTCCCAACACTGGAAATTTGTTCAAATTACACAATCATAGAATTTGATAAACATATTGATAAATAGCTACAGAGAAGGTGTGTCTGACATGATTTGAACTCTTCCAGTCGAATGGTTTTTATTTCACGCAATACATTACTGAAGTCAGTTCATTCAACTTTGATTTAGAAGATACGACGTAAAGTGATCCTCTGTTCGTGATCGTTTTTGACACAAAATAAATTCTGCATAAACATAAGAGTGACAGCGGCATTCAATATAACGATAATGTTTAAAGTGCTATAAATCATTCAATTTGACACCGACTGTATAAAAACTGATAAATATAGTTCAGAGTATAGTGTTACAGAATAAAATAGTGTGTTTGTTAACATGAAGACAAGAATATAATATTCAATCTTTGTGGCGTAACATTACACTCGAATTAGGCATAATCGAAACTATATTTGTAAAATTTGGTTTCAGGGAAAACCGAGAATGCATCCCATACCAATACATGCTGTTCGACTTAAAAACATGCTTCATAAACTCTCTTGCCACATGACATCCATTTAAACAGGTATCTATCTGAATGTTGATCACTTTGCCATTTTCAAACAATGCATTTTCCGAATGTTACAAATTTGATCTGATTCATACATTTATAAAAACAAAAATGAATGATATATATATACATTAACAGTTTTAGACAACATTAATCTGTAAACGTTAAGTGTGAAAAAAGATGTTTTCTACAAAGATACGAATGTAACTATGAATCATAACCAGAATGGATTTTAGAACATAAAACTAAAATTCTTGGCCAAATATATTCGAACTCGCGTTGGAGCTTGTACAATCGGAAAATCTGCTTTGGAGATTTTCCTCACCACACTCTTTATACTAACAAATTTTCCTTAATAGTTTTGGTTTTATCAATTAATCGAGGATTAGCTTATAAGAATGAACCAAAAATGAAGTCGGTTTTTACATAATCATCTTTAAAAAAATTGCAAAATGGTAAGAAAATTACCCCTGTCTTTAGAAATTACATACCAGCGTTAAGGACGGCAATAGTTCGATAGCCATTAAAATCATGTCGTTTTTGCCTTTTTGTTCAAGTACGATTCACAGTGTTGTTTATAAGACGCGATCCAACAGTGACGACATCACGACTTAACAAAAAATGCTTGAGTAAAAATGTTTTAACTGACATTTCCCGCGTAATGCGTTTCCTAGCGTGGATGCGTGGGTATATCTGAAAATTGATTTTTATCGATTTCATACAGGAATATGTTTCATAAAAATACAATTCTGAAAGTTACACAACAGTCCTTGACATGATCTGCGCGTTTGAGAATGCGAGTATTTCACAAAGTTTTTTATATTTTCTTATGGCGTTTGTTGCGGAAAGAAGTCTGCACCTATTATTTTAATAATCTCATTCTTCGTTGTGGTTAGATATCCTTTAAAACTTTCTTATCTATTCCATTCGTAAAAGAAGGTCATAACATAATTTCAAAATACACCCGGGCTACCAGAGAAGTGTAGTGAAAAAGTATTTTAGTGGTCATGTCCAATGACAGTCCGTTGAATTTTACGTCTTAACAGACATGCAGTAAACAAACTTAAAGAATCAGACAAAGATCCATGCTCAAGAATCTTTCTAGTATACTGTTTGCAATTTGCTCTGAAATGAATAGATAAAATTTACGAATGTCGCTACAAATTCCTTTAATTGTGCTCGTTTTTTTGCATTTTATAATTATCTTGCGACATGATCTAAATATTACATGCCCAGCATACTTTGAAGAGTTCATGATGGAAACAAACACGAAATATCGCAAAAATGTTCATGAAGGTCGTTCTGCTTTAATCTTAGGCGATCATTTAACAACTTAGCTAATGACAGAGACTACCCTAGCTACCCCGAGTCCCAAAAAAAAACAAAAATGATTTTTTGGGGGTCGGGGGAGGGGGTAGGCTTCTGTGGTTAATTTAACTTTGTTAAATATGCGCCAAGAGAAGGCAGAACGACCCCCATCAGTGAGCCATCCCTAACAATAGATAAATGGACAACCTGACTGGAAAATCTTGAAACTTGAAAGTATGTGTTTTTAT